>JANAVB010017195.1:3528384-4731899 GCA_029216955.1 Iris pallida | reverse complement strand
ATTATTAATAAATAATAATAAAAAATATATATAAAATTCAGTTTTGAGCTGGTCCCGTAGGACCAGCATGATTGGGCTTGACCCACTCCTTTTCTTCCCTTCTTTCTCACTGACCTCACTCCTATCCACACACGCAAACGCCCCACCTCCCCATACTTCTCCAACCTTTCATTCTCCCCACGTCCAGGAGAAGCATCTCCCTTATAACTCCCCATCAATTCAACCCACCTACTTCATAACTCCCCACTCAAACTCCTCACAGGAAAACCCATTACTCTTCCCTCTTTATTTTCACTCCAGAGAGTAACCCCCACTCTCCCTTTATTTACTCCCACTTTTCCCCTTTATTACTCGCACGACCCAACTTCCTTCTCATTCTTCACCAGAGAACAAATTTCTTCTCTTAAACTTTCTCTCACAGAACACTTAACTCTCACCCAAACCCTCACTACTCCTCTCTCCACCAACCTTCACCCGCGCCCCTGTCCCGCCGACAGCGCCAGCCCCGCCGACCTCCCTAGGGCCGACCGCCCAGAGCGCAGATTCCCGCGCCGCCCGACCATCTCCGGTCACCCGAAGCCCCGTACCGACCTCTCCGGCCAGATCCGCTGGCGCGTCACCGCGGCCGACCCCCTCCCGGCGACCTCCCCGCGCCGAGCCCGACCGGCCCCCTCGCCCGTGGCCGCACCTTCCGGCGAACTGCCGCCGCCCACGCCGCTTTCCAGCGGGCCAGATCTGCTCGCGAGCCCCCCCCGTGGACCCTCTCCCGCTGTCCAGCGCTCTGTGGAGTTTCCGCTGTCCAGGATCCGCGACCCCGTTGTCCGAACGTCGTTTCGATTTTTCCCAAGCTTTTCTCGTGGCTCCCCGCCAACGAAATTTGGTAAATTCCTGTTAATCAGAGTAGTTCGTCCCTTCCGTAGAGTCCATGATGAGAATCGGTCCCCGGTTTCCCTTTGGGAAATCCGGTTAGCTGCGTATTTTATTCGGTTAGCTGCGTTAGCATATTTTTGTGATTTTTTATCTGCTGGTTGTGTGGTTTGGTTTGATTGTGGGATTCCCGGACATTTCGGGAAGTTCTGTGGATTGGAAATTATTTCTGGTGGTTTTGGAAATATTTGATGGATATATTTGCGGGATTATTATTGGGTTGGAATAATTGCAGGTTTCTGTGGCGTATTTCCCAGTTTTGGGTTGTCCCGAAATAGAGGAAATGTTGCCCAAATTTTTACGAAACTATATTTGTTTTGATTTCAAAATCGATTTTCGAAAATGAATTTTAAACTGATTTTTCGGGCGACGACCGTACCGGTCTGTGGGCCCTGGCGAAATGCAAACGCACCGGTCCGACCGGGCGTTGTGGTATTAGCTAGATTTTGATGATGGACCGAGTCTGAGACTCTTAACATTTATTTTAAATTATTTTATTTAATATTTAGGCTATTTATTATAGTTATTTATTTACTGCACTTTATTTAGTAATTAGATCTTTCCTTCTTATTTGATGTAAAAAATAATTATACAGGGCATAAGCCCACTCTAGGATGTTTAGCTGTGCCCTTGTATTGTGTAGCGTAGATCTTTATTTTCTTTTCTGGGTGGATGTGATCTTGGGTGGTTTTGATTAGACGTATAATCGTAGTTAGAGCGTAATTTTTTTAATTAATTAAGAATTAATTATTGGATGAAAAATTAGTAAATAACTAGTTCATGATTTATCACTAAAAGAAAACTATATTTTTATAATATATTACAAAAACATAAAGTTTTCCAAAGATAATTGGTCTTTGTATTATTTTCAAATAATCAAATTAATCGGTTTAAATCAACGCACGTAGCATGCGACGTAATCGTTAGCTGTAACTTAATACAACTAAAACCTGATTAGGACTTGCTACTAGAGATTGCAACTAGCACACTTAGCCGGGTTATTCAAGGTTCTAAGTCGAGTTCTCAACTGTAGGAACTCGAAGATACACCTGACGTTCCTCCTCGGTACCGACCCGTCTTTCCAGTCATCTAAAACAAGGCAAGTTTCGGATTATGTTTTCTTGTAATTTCCTTAGTAAAGTTAAGCTGCATGTTAAACCACACTGCTGACACGGAACTCTACCTTAGGGTTCAACTACTGATTGTTACTGTTACTGAATCTGGGACTGGGGAATAGTGTAGACGTTTATGACCAAAGCCCCTACTGAACTGACTGTGTTAGCTTACCCCTCACACACGGGGATAAGCCATATCGTATCGCTAGGATACTACTGATCAACCCAAGCCGGTCATAGACGTTTGCATATTCAAAACACACTGAACTGTTTTAAACTGCTGAAAATATTATTTCAAACTGTTTACCCTGCACTTTCCAATTACTATTTAAATTATGAGATGCATATTTCGTTCTTGCTCCCTCCTGACTGGAGACAACATTTTAGGTAACACTGAGGATGACGAGCTTTTCTATAATGGCTATTATGACCCGGTCCTCTACCCTGCGACGGTACCAGAGCCGTCTCTGGAGGACGCTGATCCTGGGATTACAGAACCAGATGCTTAGATAGTTTTTCTTTTCTGTATTTTCTCCTTTATTTGGAGTTTGTAGTTTATTTCAGCATTTCATTTCCAGTTGTATTTCTGAATATTTTATTAAACAAAGTTTCATTTCCGAATAAGAACAGTTGTGACAAATGTAATTGTGTTGTTGTGAATACCTGCAATGGAACAGCTTACTGCCGCCGTCTCACCACGGTGCAGGCTGGGCATGATCCGATTCGACCCAAGAAATTGGGACCGGGTCGTGACAGTTGTATAGTCATCTCGAAAATAAAAGCAATACTGATAAACAAATATAGAATGCTAACACGAGGTCAATACCACGAATAGTCATATAAACCTCGTATCATAAATGTATCGATGTCCTACGGTCAATTGTGTCAATGGACACATCAGTATGTACGTAATGCCTATTGTCAATTCTCGATGCCACTATCATGACATTGGCACCCGTCTATAAACGGACACTAAGTATCAACGTCCTAAGTCATGCAATGCTGATAAAAAAGAACAACAAAACAGAAAAGAATAGTCTGTAATGAAGCCAAGGCACGCTTGTCTGTAACTGCTGTCTGCGGATAAGCCTGTCCAACTCCGGTGTCCTTGTCGATCCTTCCAAGCTCACCTATAACAATACATTATATTTAATATTCTATATCAATACACCATATATAAATTATGTGAGTATCTACGCCTTCTAGTTGCCATAACATTGTTACGATACTACATCTATTATATAAGTACATAAGGTACCAAATCCTCTCGTAAATACTTTACAATTATAGTAAAATAATATATTTAAATTCTAGAATTTATCTATAAATACTTATATATTGCTATAATATATTTTCAATAGGGAACTCTTTCACAAGTGGTCTTATGTCAATGCCACATATAACTTTCTCAATTCGACACATTAATTTAGTCCCGAAACAACGATTAAAATAAAATTAATAAATTCTATAAAAATCCTAGAAATTAGTTAAAATGGTACTTATAATGTTAAACCTTACACAACATAAATTTTAATATGGATTCATGGAATTTTGACACTTTTGGACACAAGAAAAATAGAATTTTTCGGAGTTCGGTGACACGATAAATGTCATAAATTTTTAAAAATAGCAAACGGATGCGAAACCTAACTTTCAGATATGTGTCGGAAAGGTAACGACGTTTAGATTCTGAATAAAAATATAGAAAGTTAGAAACTGACCTTACATAGGCAAAAAGTAGCCCGCAACAGAATTCGTCAGTTCTGGATACCCTGTCGTAGAATCAACACCACGGACAACCGTTTGGAACTAGGAGATCCGACGATCAGAGTTAGAGTAGACATACAAAGGTAACTCACAGATTTGGTTTGAGGAGAGGGTAAAACATCATCTACAAGTCGACTAATCTGTTGTGACGTTTCAGACTTCGATTCGGCTGAGTTTTGGCCCAAGTAGCGCATCGTACACCTCTCTAACGGCCGCAAGGTTGCTCCTACAGTTGCTAGAGTAAAAGAGAACATCGAGGGGGTCGCAATTGTGGTGGTGGTTGGCACAGAAATTAAGGAAAAATCATATTTGTGAAGAAAGGTGGGTCGGCTAGGTTTCAGGTTTGGAGGTTGAGGTCGCTAGGTTTGGGAGGATTTGTGGAGTAGTAGGCAGTTATGAGAGAGGAGGATGGTTAGAGTTTGATAGGTAATATATATTTAGTGCATGGGCTTTGGTTTGATCTAATTTGGATAGGATTTGGTTCTCCAAATCATACTATTATTAATATGTTTCCTATTTTGGTTAGATGTTTGACCAAGCCAAATATATAAAGAAATATTACATATGGCTGCAATTAAACCTCTAAAATTCTCTTTGTACTCCTAGTTAGGCTCTAACTAGTAGGGTTGACTAGGTTAGGGTTCGAGTAGCATTACTAGTCAAATTGGACCCGAAAAATCAATTTAATGAGTCTCATGTGCCATTTGCAAATAAGTAGCACATGAGAACTCGATTGGATGGTACCCTAGGCATATGCATTGTAGAATCAAAATGGATCAAAACCATATATTGGGTCATACGATTGCGATCTATGTCAAGTCCAAAAATCAAATTGGAAGTTGGCTTAAAATTACGTCAATGGCTCAAATTGGCCTAAGTTGGCCCAAAATTGCGTGAAGTCAAAGGAATGTTAAAAAGCAAAATTGGATGGGACATAATATATCATACTCAAGGTGAAAGAGTCTAGAATTCAAATATGGCACTGGATTTAAGAAATAATATTATTGTGCTTCAAAAATTAAAACTACAGTAAACTACTAACATAGCCATATTGACTTTAATAAATTAAAATATATATAAAATAATTAAAAATAAGATCAAAAAATGAGGGGGATTACAAAGCTCGACGGCTCGTCGGACAGAAAAGAAGAGGGAGAGGCGCGAAGGAGGAGCTCACCTGGTTCGGTCGGGCCCCGACGGAGGGGACAAATGGCAGCAGCGAGGGGGAGTGGAGGCTGGAGGTGGAGTGATGGTGAAGGCGACGATGTTGGTGGTGCTGGTGGTTGCGGCAGCCATAGATGGTGGTGGTGGAGCCGGCAGAGGGGGGGCGCGGTGCTGACAAAGTGGTTGTGGCGGAGAAGATGGGAGCTGGCGGCCAGGGGGCGTTGCACCGGTCGCGGTGGTGGCTGGGCCGAGGAAGAAGGGAGAAGAGGGGGAGCTCGGGGGAAAGTTAGGAGGAAGAGGAGAGAGTAGAGAGGAGAGAGAGGGATCGAAGGGGATAGGAAAGTAAGGAGAGAGGGGGCTCGGGACAGAGAGCTGAGAGAGAGTGAGCTGAGGGGCGGGGGAGAGAGGCTTAGGGTTAGGGTTAGGTTTTTTTTGGAGGAGAGAGCTGGCGGCTGAGAGGGGAGTGAGGGAGAGGAGAGTGTGGGTTAGGGTTTGGGCTTAGTTTTATAGGAATAGAAAAGAAAATAAGGATATTGATAATAACAATAACAATAATGGAACAATATTAGTAATAGAAGCTAACCATATTATCTCCAACAATAATAATAAAATAATATTGATAGCATTCAATGGAAGAAACAACCAAATGCCAGGCCTAAACAATCAAGGCCAATCCAAATCAGAAAAGTACATAAAATTTAAATCAAATACAAAAATTGAAATTTCTCAAATACGAAATACAGTCATATACCTATATTTCAAAATAGGGATTTGACAGATCGGTCGTCCTATCAAGGCGGACGAGCAACACAAAGCCGAACACGCCTCCAATACGCATGTGTGTTTGTCGAAATAGAAGTTGGAATACCACTTCCCCGCAATATAGCTTATGAAATTCCGTCAGGTGAAGTATTCTCCCGAGCAGTGGACTATGAATGGGTCCCACCGAGCTGCCAAAACTGCAAATTCTTCAGACACTTGACCCAGGTTTGTCCATACACGGTGAACCAAACCAATGGCAAAGACAGGCATGAAGACATGGAGATGCGAGCGGAGGAAGAAGTACACGGGTTAGGCCAACCCCCCAACTGCTAAAGTGCGATGGAGAAAAACCACGAACAAGCATGCAATGGAAGCCATACTGGCCTCGAGATGGTGGAGAAGCTACAAATCGACCAACTACAACAACAGAATAAAAAGAAAAGAGTGGTCAAGCAGGAGGATTGGACACAGGACTCCGGGAACGAATGGATGGAAAACACAGAGAGCCACCAATCAACAGAGATAGAGATGAACCAGGAAGGAAAAGAAAAAAACTCGTGGTGTTCCAATCTACATCCTTCACCAATCCGAAGCGGCGGGCGGTATCAGTAGGGAAAGGTTCCAAGCAGTTTGGGAAAGAAGGAGCAACAACCATCTCCAATGGCTCGAATAGGAAGCGACAAGCCCAATCCACTACGGAGGAAGATCGGCCAAGTTACGTAGGCAACACCGAAGGAGGACGGCCGAAGGACACTCATACGAACAAAAGAGGACACACAACAGGGCATGGTTGTCGATAACCCAGAGTGGAATCGACACATAGAGAATGGTCAACAACCGGCACAAAACAGCAGATAGATGAGCCACGACAGAGATGATCCAAAACCGACCACCCATCAGGGAAGCGGAGGTAAACTCGTAGGGTACCCACTCTACAGATTAGATGTCGATCATTTCATGGAATATACACGATGTTTGTTCGATATGGAGGTGGAGAGAAGTATGTTGTAGATTAAAAAAGAAGAGAAGTTCTATATGCGCTCTCTTGGAAACCAAAATCAAGTCAGAGCGACTATTGAGCAGGAGAACCCCAAACAACTGGGGCTAAGTTAATAACTTGAAAAAATATAACATGGCACGCATCTGGCTGCTATGGGACAGAGAGCAATAGGAAGGAAAGGTTATATTCAACTCGGAACAAATCATAGCAATGACGTTCACACACAAAGGCGGATTACAGTTCATACTGGGAGAAGTTTACGGCCACAATGACCGCAAACGTCAGAAGGACTTATGGCGTAAAATTGCCCACGTCAACCACCTGGTCGAGACGATTCTTCACCTTCCTCTATTATGCATAGGAGACTTCAATGCTCTTCTATTCGGACATGAAAAGATCGGGGGTAGGGTCGTTCTTGACGCAATCCTATACGACTTCCAGAGATGTCTCCTTCATACAAGTCTCAAAACTCTGGAAAGGGGAGGGCATATATGGACGTAGAATAACAAAGCAATCCAAACCGAGTTATCTGTCAACTTGATCGGGCTATAGAAAATAGACTTTGGTTCGATAAATTCTCGCACAAAACTGCTAATGGACTCGAAGCTGGCACTAGCGACCACTCGTCGTTAAGCATCTATTTCATTAAGCGAAACAATCGCAAAGCCAATCTGTTCTGATACAACAACGGATGGCCGATAGTGGGGGTACTCGGAGGCGGTGGGCAAGGGGCTGGAACACCAAGTCACAGGCAGCGCACAATTTCGAATCACCAGTATGCTTAAACAAGTCAAACACGAACTCAAGCCATGGATTCGCATGAGACCGAGCGGTAAATTAGCCCAAAAATGAGCACATCTCCTTCAAATCCAGCAAGCTCTCCAAACTAATCTATTCAATCCTGAGATGGCCACTCAAGAGAAAAAGCTCATTGATGAAGTTGGAAAGCTACAAATGGCAGAGGAAATTACGACGGCACAATGAGCCAAATGCTTCTGGCTGAAACATGGCGACAAATGCACTCGATTCTTTTATGACGTCATTCGCACCAGACAACACCGTAATCGGATCCACCAACTCATAGACGAACATGGCAATACTACGACATCTGCAGATACAATCCGGACATCAGTGGTCAGGTACTTCGAGGCACTTTACAATCAATCAGATTACTTAACCCAATTTTCCAATGTAGTTTGCAAAAAGCTAGTTACTAAAGCAGGCAACGAGAAACTACTGGCCCCCATATCGATGGAGGAGATTGAAAGTGTAGTTAAGAAGGCAGACCCCGACAAAGCCCTCGAACCTGATTTTTAGGACTAAATTCTACAAGACTCACTGGGATAAGCTGAAAACCCATGTGCATAATGCGGTATCCGACTTCTTCAACCGGGAATGACTACTACGGGAAATGAATTACACTTTCCTTACATTCATTCCCAAAAAAAGGTGCCACCGACCCGGCTGACTTACGGCCGATGACATGTTGCAATTATGTCTACAAAATCATTACGGGAGTGTGTGCACACGAATGGAGGAGTTGATGCCCGATCTGGTGTCAAAAAATCAAGCCGCGTTCGTCAGGGGACGATCCATATCAGAAAATTCTATGCTCGTGCATGAATTGGTCAGAGAATTCAACAGACCGGGTGGGAAGAAAGCTTACATAAAACTCGATCTACGAAAAGCCTACGACACGGTGAACCGAGAGTTCGTCTGCCATAATGTTAACTATGGGATTCTCTTCGCAATGGATATCCAGGATACGAGAATGTATCATGATAGCATCCTTCTCGATCTTAATTGAAGTCCAACCGAATGGATATTTCACCAGCAATAGGGGGCTCCGCTAGGGGGACCCCTTATCGTCGTAAATATTCACCTTGGTGATGGAGCATTTCACATGCCTATTAGTAGCCATTGCATGGAATCAGATACAGCCCCTTTACCAGAATGTTCGCCCCCAAATTAGTCATTTGATCTATGCAGACGACCTTCTGATGTTCCTGGTATCAACCATAAGCATGCTTCGAACAGTGACTGATCTTATGGACACCTTCGGCAGACAAACGTGACTAAAACTCAACAAAGATAAGAGCCGTGTATACTTCAACAATGTATGCATAGAAAAGGAGGAATGTGCACTCGTACTGGGCGTCATGAGAGCTGAACTGCCAGTAAAATACTTGGGCATCCCATTGACAATAAATTATGCATGTGCATAAGATTGTCGATCCCTTGTAGACTACATATAGAAACGGATTGAAGGCTGGCAAGCCCAATGTCTATCATTTGGTGGTCGTATAGAACTGATTCGATCAACCATTCAATCCATAGCCAACTTTTGGATACAAGCCATCCAACTCCCTAAAAGTACGATTAATTAAATCGAAAAACATTGTGCGGACTTTATTTGGAAAGGGGGATACATGCCATATCTTGAGATCAATTATGTCACCCCTAAGAGGAAGGAGGGGTCAGCCTCCAGCCCCTCGAGATGACGTGCAAGGTGGCCAAGATTAAACTAACATGGAAGCTCCTCCAAGGGGACTCACTTTGGGCGGAATGGCTAACTAATCGATACCTAAAGGGAGCTAACTTCTGGGAGTACCGACAAAACAACAATGAATCGATTACATTCAAACAAATCCTTAGACACCGGGAAGAGATTACACAGCTAATAGTTCAGGAATTTGCAGATGGTCGAAGCATGGACTTCTTCTTAGATCCATGGGTCAGTCACTCGAACTTGCTATGGATCCTCGACAACCAGGCAGAGAGGAGCGCAACCAGAGGTAACAAAGTGGACAGTACCATCCGCGAAGGAAGGTGGGCTCCGGAGAATCATTGCCTGGCTAGACATGCTTCCGTACTAATTAAAAGTTGCAGAATAGATGCAACGCTAGCCCAGGACAGATGGATATAGGAAGATACTCTCCACGATAGGTTCGAATCCAAAGCCATATATGACAAAGTCAGGGTGTCGCACGAGATAATGAACTTCGGAGATGTCGTTTGGATGAAGGAGATACCGCAGAAGATGTAACTTTGCCTCTACAAGACTCTACTCAGAAGACTAATGACGAAGGACAGACTTCGTCGATTTGGGGTAACATTTTCGGATTACAGATGCTCGCTGTGCTAAGAAGACAATAAAACCACAGACCATCTATACTTTAGCTGTACTATTGCCAACGAAACCTGGCATAGACAACTAAATAAAATGGGTATGGCGCTTGGAACGGCAGATCAAATAGAGGAAGTAATACAGAAGATCCAAGACAGCAAAGGAAAAGAAGAAACATGGTAAGATTGGCCTCTACAGTCTGGAACATATGGAAAAAAAACGGAACAATAGGGTGTTCATGGGAACGAGTATGGCGAACATAGGAATTTCACACAATGTTGAACAAGATGTGAGATATCTGCTGATTGCCGTGTTCCAATATATATATATATATATTATTTTTTTTTTTTTTTTTTTGGAACCAGGTAAATTGTTTCTGGAATCGCTCCCACTGGGATTCGAACTCCTAACCACTCGGGCCACATGCATCCTCTTAACCACTAGGCTAGAGGTCATTTGCTATATATATATATATATATATTATATATATATATATATATATATTATATATATATATATATATATGTAATGTAACTCTTTCATATTAATAAAATACCAGGTTCCAACATATTATATATATGAATATGTAATGTAACTCTTTCATATTAATAAAATACCAGGTTCCAACATATATATATATATATATATATATATATATATATCGGAGCCCGCCGAAGCCACACAATCCTTGGTCGTTGGATCACGGCATCGTGTGGGCCCCGATCGATCCAATGGTGCAGGGGGGACGGGCTTTCGGCGGGGCTCTGCGGACGGGTATCTTGATCCGGATCTCTCTCTCTCATCTCTCTCTCTCTCTCTATCTCTCTCTCTCTATCTCTCTCTCTCTCTCTATATATATATATATATAATATATATATATATATATATATATATATATATTTTAACTATATTATATATATATAATATATAATATATATTATATATATATATATATATATATAAAAAAGGAAGGATAGGCATCCCCACATTTTTGCATCCCCATGTTCACATTCGTTGGATGTGCTTTAAGTCATCTAATCTTAACCATTAGTAAATCAACGGTCAAGATTAGATGACTTAAAGCACCATCCAACGGTGTAAATAGGGGGGATGCTTGGGGATGCAAAAAGTGTGGAAATCTTGATCCTTCCTCTATATATATATATATATATATATATATATATATATATATATATATATATATATATATATAATATTATATATGTATATATTCTGCATATTATAAAAGACTGAAACAGTATGAAGAGCGGGTCACAAAATGTAACGGCCGCGTCTCTCCGCTCAATAAGGAACCAAGCACAAAAAACTCAAAATGTTGTATATATATATATATATATATATATATATATATATATATATATATATATATATATATATATATATATATATATATCAAATGACCTCTAGCCTAGTGGTTAAGAAAGATGCATGCGACCCGAGTGGTCAGGAGTTCGATTCCCGGTGGGAGAGTTCGACACAATTAAGAGAGATGCATGCGGCCCGAGTGGTCAGGAGTTCAATTTCCGGTGGGAGCGTTCGACACAGTTACCTTCTTTCACATATATATATTTTTTTATTTTTTTTTTTTTAAAAATACTGGAATTTATTGAAACCAACAGGAAACAGCGAAACAGCCTACACCAAAAGTCGAATCTCAAACGAGATTCGAAAACCGAAAGGAAATCAAAAAAGAGGGGGAAAAGTACTCCCCGCGCGGGACCCGAGGGTGTCACGCCCCGATTCCGTCGAATCGATAGTCGTCCCCCGGGCGTGATGCCGTGCGAACCTAAGTTGCGTTCGCACAAGGCATAGTCATAAGGTTATCCGAAACACAACATCAAATTAGAGTACGCAGAGAAATTGAATAACACATTTGAAATGGAAATAGACTTTTCATTGATAATATGAACTTTACATAGACTTCTTTTTACAATCATTGCCGCGCGGGCTACAACACGACTTCGACTTACAAAAATGAACGCCGATGAGATAGTCGTTCCATACATTACACCCTTTTATACAAGTAAAAACCAATACATATTTCCACCTGCTATGGCGGGAAGTCGAGTCGTCATTTTTCTTTGGACTGATGTGCGGTCTTCTTCAAAAAGGAAATCCAGAAAACAAGCCTTCACACGGACGAGGCTTCAAAAGAGTTCACGCCGCCTTGAGCTCTAGTTGGCACGCCCTTCGTGGTTCGGGGTACCTGCGTGGAGAGCGAGGATCAGTACATTACACTTTGTATTGGTGCGTGGCTATTTAAATTCCAAGCTCTCATTTGGTTGAAGAGTTTATATGACATTAGAGTATGAATGTTTCTAGCCATCCTAATGAATTTCCAAACAAGTAATGACAAGCATAGTGAACTTTACGTTGGAACTTACCCCGGCGGACCGCGTCGCGCCTTATGAAACTTACCATGTTCTTTCCTTTCAATTGTTATCTTTTGCATATTAAGTGCTATACTTCGTGTGTTGGTCACTGGCTCCCAGAGCCATTGTGGACTCCTTTTTGCTTTGATTAGACGAGGCCCTTTCAGCGCAGTAGCGAGCCCCGCTGCAAGTCCTCGCCTAACGTTGTGCCCAGCACAGCTTTTGTATTTGTTTCCTTTCTTGGCCGCAACGGTCCCGTGGCCCCGGGTTGCCGTTCGGGGAAACTCTACCTTGTCGACAAGTTGTCTAATGACCGTGCAAAGACCATTTTTTTCTTCCTTTTAGTTATTAAGACATAGCCTACCATTCTTTTTGAAAACTCATTTCATTTTCCCGTGTTCGTGCCTTTCGTGCCTTTTGTGCCTTTCGTGCCTTTGCATTTATCTTTTTATTCGTATCAACACTATCGATTTTGCTTAAGAAGGGGGTCGAGAAGAGAAGGGTCAGCCACTCACCTTGAGTTTACCTTGGTGAGCAAACTTGTTGGTCGCGCTAGACGTCGCCTGCGATTACCTGAAATCGCACAAGCAACCGATTAGAACACTGCATTATTCAAAGAGTTCGATAGGAAATGCGAGTTCGAAATGCAAGCCATGAAAACCATCGAAAACATCCACGAAACGCATT
Source organism: Iris pallida (assembly GCA_029216955.1). Taxonomy (NCBI): domain Eukaryota; kingdom Viridiplantae; phylum Streptophyta; class Magnoliopsida; order Asparagales; family Iridaceae; genus Iris; species Iris pallida. Next base: position 4,718,957 of record JANAVB010017195.1, on the reverse strand, counting down.
CAGAAAACAAAGCCAAAACCAACGCAAGCGCGTGAAAAGCAGAGCAACGGGAGGTCTCTCCCGACTCAGCCGCAGAGTCAATCCTCGAGGCGCAACCCTCTGAATATGGGACTTGGTTCCGAAGAAGACATTCCATAACGAGGAATGGATCTTAATTCAACCGTTCCCGTTCGATCGACTCGGTCGATCCCGACCTATCGGTCCCGGCCGAATCGATAGCGACAGTGTTCCTTTCTCGCGCACCCGTGGACAGAGTACGGGGCACGATGTAGGGACGGGGCACTACACCATAACCAACTAAGAAAAAGTTTCGTCCTCGAAACTTAAGAATAGAACCTACCTCTATGAAAATAATGAAGAGAACTTTTCCTCATCTCTGACTCGAGTTCCCATGTCGACTCCTCTGCCGCATAGTTCCTCCAGAGTACGCGGACGAGAGGGATCGCCCGATTTCGAAGTAACTTATCCTTGCATTCTAAAATTTGAACTGGCGCTTCGACGTAGGATAAGTCAGACTTAGCTCTAGCTGGCCAAAATCCACCACGTGGCTAGGGTCGTGCACGTACTTCCGCAGTTGGGAGACGTGGAAGACATTGTGTACACCTTCAAGCGCCGGTGGTAGGGCAATCTTATAGGCTACGGGGGCGACCCGCTCGAGTATTTCGAACGGCCCAACGAATCTCGGACTCAGCTTCCCCTTCACGCCGAACCGAGTAACTCCACGCATGGGTGACACCTTCAGGAACACGTGATCGCCTACACAGAACTCAAGCGGTCTTCGATGGGTGTCGGCATAGCTCTTCTGCCGACTCTGTGCAATCTTTAGTCTTTCCCGAATTAGCTTGACCTTCTGCACCGTCTGTTCTACCAGCTCCGGGCCGAGTATCTGCCGTTCCCCGACTTCATCCCAGCAAATGGGCGATCTGCACTTCCGACCGTACAAGGCTTCATACGGCGCCATTTGGATGCTGGACTGGTAGCTATTGTTATATGCAAATTCGCCAACGGTAAGTGGACGTCCCAGCTTGATTTGAAGTCGATTGCGCAGAGCCGTAGCATGTCTTCGAGAATCTGATTAACGTGCTCCGTTTGGCCGTCGGTCTGTGGATGGTAAGCTGAACTGAACTGCAACTTGGTACCCAGCGCCGACTGAAGGCTACTCCAGAATCGATGAACCGTGAATCCCGATCAGAGACGATGGATACTGGAACTCCGTGCAGCCGTACGATCTCGTCAAGATAAATCTGCGCCAGCCGATCAACGCTCCAAGTAACTTTAATGGCAATGAAGTGCGCCGACTTGGTTAATCGATCGACGATGACCCAGATGGCGTCGCTCCCCCGTGGTGTCTTCGGCAGGCCAACAATAAAGTCCATCGTGACATGATCCCATTTCCACTCTGGAATGGCAAGGTTTTGCATCTCCCCGCCCGGTCGCTGATGCTCAGCTTTCACCTGCTGACAGGCCATGCATTGTGACACGAAGAGCGCCACATCTCTCTTCTTCCCGTGCCACCAGAAAGTCGTGCGGAGGTCCTTGTACATCTTGGTACTGCCTGGATGCAAGGTATTTTGCGTGATGCGTCCGACATAATCTCCTTTCGTAGTTCAGAATCATCCGGAACACATAGTCGGCCATTCAATCGCAGCGCGCCGGTCTTGTCTTCCGCAAAGTCGGTCACACTACCTGTTGAAATTCGCTCGCGCATTTTCTTCAGGTACGGATCATCCTTCTGAGCGGCCATGATCTTTTCCAGCAAACTCGGCTCTAACTGCAGTTGCGCCAACCGTATATCCCTGAATCGAACCCGGAGATCGATGCCCATTTCTTCGAGATCTTGTAGTAGTCTGCGGTCGATGGATAGCGAGGTAAGGTATTTCCGACTCAGAGCGTCCGCCACCACATTTCCCTTGCCCGGAGTGTAGTCGATCGTCAAGTCATAGTCCTTGATTAGTTCGAGCCAGCGCGCTGTCGTAAGTTCAGTTCCTTCTGGGTGAAGAGATACTTGAGGCTCTTGTGGTCGGTATAGATCGCGCACGCCACGCCATATAGATAGTGACGCCACAATTTCAACGCGAACACAATCGCCGCTAACTCCAAGTCGTGCGTAGGATAGTTCTTCTCGTGCGGCTTCAACTGTCTGGAGGCGAATGATATCACCTTGTTCCGCTACATGAGCACACATCCCAAGCCCTGGCCTGAAGCATCGCTGAATATCTAAAACCCTCTGGCCCATCCGGAAGTGCGAGTATGGGTGCCGAAATCAGCCGCTGTTTTAGCTCCTGGAATGAAGCTTCACAGTCATCCGACCACTCATACACGACTCCCTTTTGAGTGAGGCGAGTCAGTGGCGATGCAATCTTGCGAAGTCTTTCACGAAGCGTCGATAGTATCCCGCCAAACCAAGAAAGCTTCTAATCTCGCTAGCAGACGCAGGCCTCTTCCAATCAGCAACGGCTTCCACTTTCTTCGGGTCGACTGCAATGCCTTCGGACGAAATGATGTGACCAAGGAAGGATACGCTGCTGAGCCAAAATTGTACTTACTCCGCTTCGCAAATAGCTGGTTCTCTCAAAGTGTCTGGAGCACGGTCCGCAGATGTTCTGCATGCCGCCTGTCTTTCGAGTAGACGAGAATGTCGTCAATAAAGACTACCACAAATTTATCAAGGAAGGGTCGAAACACCCGATTCATTAGGTCCATGAAGGCGGCAGGGGCGTTCGTCAGGCCGAATGGCATCACCAGGAACTCGTAGTGGCCGTACCGAGTGCGAAAGGCTGACTTTTGTACGTCGTGACTTGATCTTGAGTTGATGATAGCCCGAGCGGAGATCAATCTTCGAAAATACGAGGCGCCTTGCAGTTGATCGAATAAGTCGTCTATGCGGGGCAAAGGATACTTGTTCCGGATGGTGGCCTTGTTCAGCTCTCGGTAATCGACGCACAGACGCATGGACCCATCCTTTTCTTCACGAACAACACGGGCGCTCCCCACGGTGAAACACTAGGCCGAATAAATCCCTTGTCGAGTAATTCTTGTAACTGGTCTTGAGCTCCTTCAGCTCGCGGGGGCCATTCTGTACGGGGCCTTTGAAATCGGTCGAGTATCGGGGAATGTATCGATGCTGAACTCGATCTCTCGGTCGGGAGGCATGTCGGGTAGCTCGTCCGGGAACACATCGGGGAATTCTGCCACAACGTCGGTCTGACCTACGTTTGCACCCTCCTGTCGCATGTCTCGGACGGACGCCAAGTAGCCTTCGCACCCAGAATGCAGCATCATCCGAGCAGAGATTGCCGAGATCAACATGCAGGTCGACGACGTCACCACACAAAAAGCAGAATTCAGGCACTCCTGGTATGCGAAAGTGACCGTCTTCCTGGCACAGTCTATGGTTGCGTTGCACGGCCCGAGCCAATCCATCCCCAGAATGATATCGAAGTCATTCATGTCTAGGACCATCACGTCCAGACCGATCTTTTGACCGCCGATACAGATAATACGTCGATGCAGGCTGAATTAGTGAGTATTGGTGTGCCCGAAGGTGTGCTCACGCTAAGGTCGAGGTCTAATGATACTAACGGAAATTTGTGCTCGGCGACAAAGTGCCGCTATAAAACTATGCGAAGCACCTGAATCAAATAGTACGCGAGCAGGCACATTATTAAAACTAAGTATACCTGTCACGACCGTGTCTGAGGCAAGCGCTTCATCTCGAGTCAAGGCGTAGACGCGTCCTTGTGCATTCGGACGCCTGTCTTGATGGTTTGGTTGGGCAGGCGGAGCAGGTCGGGGCGCCTGCACTCGATTCTCCTGACGGTTTTGTTGGGGAGGGACATTATGATTCAGTCGGGGATTCTGGCAGTCTCGGGCATAGTGACCCCTCCGCCCACAAGCATAGCACTCTGCCTTGGCAAAGCAGTGGTCGGCGGTATGCCCAAGCCGATTGCAACTCCTGCATCGTGGTAACGGTTCTTGCCTTGGTAGCGCTAGTGTGTGGACGCTTTGACGCGTGATTGTTGCCTCCCGTATAGCTAGGACGTTTGTGATTGGAGTGACGCACAACGTCTTCAGCACCGGAAGGAAGCAGGCTCTCAAGACGGAGAGCGTGATTCAGAGCCTCGCCCGTGGTCTTGTACTCCGGGACGCCGACATGCGCACCAATAGATTGTCGCAGTCCCACTTCGAACCGTCGCATCGGCACTCTTAGTAGGCAGAAACGCACCAGCGAACTTGGACAATTTATTAACTCTGCGGCGTACTGTTGCACCGTCCTGTTCTCCTGCTTCAATGACATGAATTCATTTTCTTTTGCTTGGCGAACGGCGGACGAAGGTACTCGAGTTCGAAAGCCTTGCGGAACGTGGCCCAAGAGATCGGCGCGGTAGTGTTGTCCGTCGAGTCGCTCGCTTGCGACGGCCCACCAGTCGTGCGCGTTCAACCGTAGTTGAAGTTGTGCGCAGGCGACTTGCTTTGATTCTTCGATGCCGAGAAGCTCGAAGTGGTCTTCTAGTTCTTCCAGCCGATCGCAATGGAAGGGCCCTCGGTGCCGCTGAAGGAAGTGCGGCACGCCTTCTTGAATTCTGACACTTCAAAGTTGTACTTTTTCGGTGCCGCTGGTTGAAGCTCGAGCCGTGTCGACTTCAATGGGTGGAATCGCCGGCACGGTGGTAGTAGGCACGGTGACGGTAGGTGCCGTCGCAGAATTTCGTTGGCCGCAAACGTCTGGACGATCTGCTGCAGGGTATCCATCTGCTTTTGTTGAAGTTTGATGTGCGCGTCGAAGCGAGCTTCGAACTGGGCCTGTCGCTACTCGTTGATGTCGGTTCTCGGACTGGTTCCGCTGCGCCTCCATCATGCGCAGCATCCTTTCGATGGTATCGTTAGAAGGTCCGGCCTGCGGACGATGCGAGCTACTAGAGCCGCTGGAAGCGCTCTGTTCTTGCTCGGCCGTGGGTTCCGCCACTTCTGCGATACGAAGGCAACGCATCAGTCTCAATTATTACGGACTCATTGTATAGAACAACTTATCTCATCGTTGCGTGGTCAAAGGTTTGAAACTCTAGACGTGAGGCCAAAGGATGTAAAGCCGTGCTCTGATACCATTATGTCACGCCCAATTCCGTCGAATCGATAGTCGTCCCCCGGGCGTGATGCCGTGCGAACCTAAGTTGCGTTCGCACAAGGCATAGTCATAAGGTTATCCGAAACACAACATCAAATTAGAGTACGCAGAGAAATTGAATAACACATTTGAAACGGAAATAGACTTTTCATTGATAATATGAACTTTACATAGACTTCTTTTTACAATCATTGCCGCGCGGGCTACAACATGACTTCGACTTACAAAAATGAACGTCGATGAGATAGTCGTTCCATACATTACACCCTTTTATACAAGTAAAAACAATACATATTTCCACCTGCTATGGCGGGAAGTCGAGTCGTCATTTTTCTTTGGATGATGTGCGGTCTTCTTCAAAAGGAAATCCAGAAAACAAGCCTTCACACGGACGAGGCTTCAAAAGAGTTCACGCCGCCTTGAGCTCTAGTTGGCACGTCCTCGTGGTTCGGGGTACCTGCGTGGAGAGCGAGGATCAGTACATTACACTTTGTACTGGTGCGTGGCTATTTAAATTCCAAGCTCTCATTTGGTTGAAGAGTTTATATGACATTAGAGTATGAATGTTTCTAGCCATCCTAATGAATTTCCAAACAAGTAATGACAAGCATAGTGAACTTTACGTTGGAACTTACCCGGCGGACCGCGTCGCGCCTTATGAAACTTACCATGTTCTTTCCTTTCAATTGTTATCTTTTGCATATTAAGTGCTATACTTCGTGTGTTGGTCACTGGCTCCCAGAGCCATTGTGGACTCCTTTTTGCTTTGATTAGACGAGGCCCTTTCAGCGCGAGTAGCGAGCCCCGCTGCAAGTCCTCGCCTAACGTTGTGCCCAGCACAGCTTTTGTATTTGTTTCCTTTCTTGGCCGCAACGGTCCCGTGGCCCCGGGTTACCGTTCGGGGAAACTCTACCTTGTCGACAAGTTGTCCAATGACCGTGCAAAGACCATTTTTTCTTCTTTTAGTTATTAAGACATAGCCTACCATTCTTTTTGAAAACTCATTTCATTTTCCCGTGTTCGTGCCTTTCGTGCCTTTGTACCTTTCGTGCCTTTGCATTTATCTTTTATTCGTATCAACACTATCGATTTTGCTTAAGAAGGGGGTCGAGAAGAGAAGGGTCAGCCACTCACCTTGAGTTTACCTTGGCGAGCGAACTTGTTGGTCGCGCTAGACGTCGCCTACGCGATTACCTGAAATCGCACAAGCAACCGATTAGAACACTGCATTATTCAAAGAGTTCGATAAAATGCGAGTTCGAAATACAAGCCATGAAAACCATCGAAAACATCCACGAAACGCATTCAGAAAACAAAGCCAAAACCAACGCAAGCGGCGTGAAAAGCAGAGCAACGGGAGGTTCTCCCGACTCAGCCGCAGAGTCAATCCTCGAGGCGCAACCCGCTGAATATGGGACTTGGTTCCGAAGAAGACATTCCATAACGAGGAATGGATCTTAATTCAACCGTTCCCGTTCGATCGACTCGGTCGATCCCGACCTATCGGTCCCGGCCGAATCGATAGCGACAATGTTCCTTTCTCGCGCACCCCGTGGACAGAGTACGGGGCACGATGTAGGGATGGGGCACTACAGAGGGGGGTCGGTCCGCACAGAGCGGGACCCGAGGGAAGGGGGGAGCCACGCGTCCCAAGGGGCGCGCTGTCTGAGGGGGTCACGCCACGAGGGATGGGGCTCGGTGCGCCGCCCGCGGCGAGGCCTCGACGAAAGGGACGTAGGGGGGCCAAGGCTGGGGGACGGCGAAGGGGATAGGGCAGATACCAAGGGAGGGGCTGCCACGCCGGGAGGAGGAGGGGCGTCCGGGATAGGGCGGAGAGAGCATTCCAGGCGGAGGAGGGGGCGGCGAATGAGCCGGAGGGGAGGGGGGCGAGGGGGAGGGGAGGTGAGGCGGCGGTGGGGGCTCGGGGGCGAGGCAACCGCGACGACCAAGGGCTCGACCTCTGGCGTCGACCTCGAGGGGGGCCCGGAGGCGGAGGAGACAGGACGGGGGGGGGATAACCCGGAAGAGGGGGGGGGAAGCGGAGGAGCGAGGAAGGGCCACCGCGGAGAGAGGCGGGGGGGGGGCACGACCGGGGGAGCGACGGCTGCTGGGGAGCCAGAGTGACGCGCTGAAGGGCCAATCACCGGCGAGGAGCGGCCCAGCATACTGAGAGAAGGGGAGCTGAGCTGCCGCAGGCGAAGGGAAGAGGGCGGCCAGATCCGCCGGCGGGCTAGGAGGTGGCAGGATGGCGGGTGAGGCTGGGACCGCCGGGGGGCACGAAGCGAAGGCTTGAAGGAGAGGGAGGGGAGCCATTCCCAAACTGCCGGAGGCAGGGGGACTAGAGGAGGATGAAGCCGAGTGGTCGGAGGACCGCCGCAGAGGGAGGGATGCAGGGGACGGCACGCCGAGGGGAGCGGTGGGAGGAGGGGGCGGCGGGACAAGGGAAGCCAGGCTGGGAGGGGCAGGGGACGGCTCTGGCGGAGGACCGAGGAGGGAAGGGGGGCCTTCAAGGGGGGCTGTCGACCGGGTGGGGCCGGGCAGCCAGGGCCGAGACCGAAGGCTGCGGAGACGCCGGTGACGACGACGACGCCGAGGGCGGGGAAGGAGAGAAGGGTGAGGGAAGCCGGACGGCGAGCGGACGCCGGAGAGGGGGGGAGAAGAACCCCCACGGGAGGTGAGGTGCCCAGGCGGGGGAAGGCGGCCAGGCGAACCCCGGCCAACTGGGGGAGCTGGGGCGACGGGAGAGGAGAGGGCCACCCAGGGGGGGAGGAGGAAGGCGGCGGGGCCGATCCGAGGATGCCGCTGGGCCAAGAGAGCCAGCCTAATACGAGGAGAGGGGTGGGGGAGGCTGCGGCGAGCCAGGGGGCTCCCGCCAGAGGAGACTGGTGGAGGCGAGGGGGCCCTCTGCTGCTTCCCCATTCTTCTTATATACATGCCTTCTTTCACACACACACACATATATATATATATATATATATATATATATATATATATATATATATATATATATATATATTTGAAAAAGGTGATTCAATTTATTCGAAAATAAACAGCAGTTTACAAGATCATATGGCGTATATCTGCCTCAATGTTATGAATAACTCCAACTGACGAAATACTTGTCCTACACACACACACACACACACACACACACACACACACACACAGAGTAACTTACATGATAAAGATACGAGATAGTTTTTTAAAAAAATCATTACGGATAGAAAAGAAAAAAAAACATACTTGTCTCTCTTTCTTAAAAAAAATCTAAATATTTCATATAAAACAAGTATAACAAATAATGTATCTTTCAAAACAAAACTATTCAAATACAAATTAATATATAAATATAATGTACAATCTATCTTTCAAAGAAAACCTAAAAAAATAATCTATCTTTAAAAACAAATCTATATTTAAAAATATTAATTTGAATATTAATTTTATGTTAATTTTAATTATAATTCTAATATTAATTTTAATGTTAATATTAATGTTAATTTTAATGTGAATATTGATATTATATTAATACTAAATATTAATATTAATATTAATATTACTATTACTATTAATGTTAATATTAATATTAAAGCTAATGTTGATGTTCATGTTAATATTAATTTTAATGTTAAGTTTAAAGTTAATTTCATTGTTAAATTTAATTAATTTTTATTATTAATGTTAAAACTAAAATTAAAATAACATTCAAACTAACATTTAAATTAACAATAAACATTAAAATTAGCATTAACACAAAAATTAACATTAAAAAATGATATAAATATTAACATTAATATTAATATTAATATTAGAATTTAAATTAATATTTTAAAATAGATTTAGTTTGAAAGATGCTTTTTTTAGAAAAAAATTTCAAACAAATCTATCTATTTTTTTAAAAAAAATCTATCTATCTCTATTTTAAACAGATCATCTATTTTAAAAATTAAACTGATGGATAGAATTGTTTATTAAGAAAGATAGATTTGTTTTAAAAAAGTGATAGATTTAAATTTTTTAAAGAACAGAAATTTGGAAGAGAAACATGTATGTTTCGTACTCCCGTAAGTTTTCGATAAAGTTATCCCGCACAGAAATATATATATACAAAATGCTCCAAAATCAGCTGGCTGGTTTTATATTATAGAACCACCCTATGTTTTATGGATTGGATTAGAATTTAGTGATTGAGATTAAAAAGGTATAAACCCCACCACCTTTTTAAGTCATTTAATCTCAATCATGCAATTCCAATCTAACGTGTACAATAGGTTGGTTCCATAATACAAAACCAGCCGGTTGGTTCTAGAGCACTCCTCTGTGTGTGTGTGGTTCTAGAGCACTCCTCTGTGTGTGTGGTGTGTGTGGTGTGTGTGTGTGTTGTGTGTGTGTGTGTGTGTGGTGTGTGTGGAGGGAACGAAATTGACGAATTTTTCGAAGGTGCCGCATTAGCCACGCAAGGAATTATCAATAATATCGAGAGAGATGCTAATATTATGCATGGATAACACAGCAAAGAAAGTAGCTGGAGTGTTGTATAAGCAAGTGTAACTGATTGTAAAAGATATTTAGCAATAAATGAACCCTTCCTTTTATATATATATATATATATATATATATATATATATATATATATATATATGGAAACGGATCAGGATACCCGTCCGCGGAGCCCCGCCGAAGCCCGCCCCCCCTGCACCATCGGATCGCGCGGGACCCGCGTGGGGCCCGCCCCCACCCGCGCGATCCAACGGCTAAGGATCGCGGGGGCTTCGGCGGGGCTCCGCGGGCGGGGCCCGATCCGCTCCCTATATATATATATATATATATATATATATATAATCATACGACATCAAGACCCTACATGTGAATTAAAATTATGGATTTAATTTAAAATGAACAAGTATTTAGATTATAGTATTTTAAACTATGAATTAGTCAAGTTGTATTAGACTCTTAATCACTAGCGCTTCGTGTAAGCCAACTTTCGTTTCGATCCGTTGTCTTATTTGTAGATCGTATCAAAAATCAAGAAAACATAAGAATGCGTGTAAATGATTGCTGACAGATATCAAAATCGCAAAATGCAGTGGACTCTAGCGATCATCACGATCAAAACTCATATCCTGAATTCGAAGAAAACGAAAAGAAAAAAAAATTGAGGCCTACCTAGCCTCCATCGAGCAAGATGTACTTTTCTACGGGCATGCGATGCAATTTAATCCTAGTATGTCGTGTATACATACAATGTCCACATCCAGACCAGCTCAAAAGTACAAGTCTCGTACCCTTTAATATCTCGAGCTCGTGGTGGATGCAAAATATTTTGAAGAAAGAGAGAGAGAGAGAGAGAGAGTGTGTGCGTTTAAGAAAGAAAGTTGAATAAATGAGCCTAAGTTATATATAACTCAAGTGAATATATCCTACTAGTCGTTGGATGAAATCCATCGATTGAAAATCTTCTAGACCAACTACTACTAAGCTGGTCACACATGACCGAAAAATTGGCATTATACTATCCGTAAAGAAAAATTAGGATTCGACCCTCGTTGGGAGAAATTATTAGGTGCTCATGGTTCACCACTGGACGTGCTAAGTGGTGAGCCCGGTCCAATGAACAATTAACACTTGGAATAATCAATTTATTCCATATTTTCCACATCATAACCGGACAATTCATAAGTTAGCTTAATATTAATATTAATTTTGATATTAATATTAATGTTAATGTTAATCTTAGTATTAATGTTAATGTTAATGTTAATATTAATATTAATGTTAATATTAATGTTAATTTTAATATCAATGTTAACATTAATATTAACATTAATACTAAGATTAACATTAACATTAATATTAATTTTAATGTTAATATTAATATTAATATTATTGTTACTATTAATTTTACTGTTAATATTAATGTTAATCTTAATATTAATTTTAATGATAACATTAATATTATGGATTTTGTTAGTATTTTTTGTTATCTTTAATATTAATGTTAATATTAATATTAATATTAATATTAATATTAATATTAATATTAATTTCAATATTAATATTAATATTAATATTAATATTAATTTTACTGTTAATATTAATGTTAATCTTAATATTAATTTTAATGTTAATATTAATATTATTGATTTTGTTAGCATTTTTTGTTATATTTTCATATCTGGTTATGATGTGAAAAATATGGAATTAATTGGTTATTCCAAGTGTCAATTGTTGATTGGACCGGGCTCACCACTCAGCACGTTCAGTGGTGAGTCGGGAGCACCTAATAATTTCTTCCTAGTTGGGTGTCTCGATCTACATGCGGGTCCTATTCGAGTTATATGGTAGTACCATGGGCCTCTACGAGTCTTGGGTGGTCGGCTAGTTAGACAACTACTCACAAAACAAATGAAACACTTATTAGTTGCATAAGTCCTTAATTATTTTGAAAATTCTACGAGTAGTTCCTGACTTACACCCATGCAACACTTTAGTGCACGCTAATCGAGAAAACTTAAGAAATCATTATCAGGGTAGAAACCCAAAAATATTGGCAAGTCACAGTATTGATGATCGAGAGCTCATAATAGGGGAATGATATACCATTCATATACACGAATTCATGCATTACGAGAAAACTCAAAACTCCTTATCAACATAGCAAAATCATGAATATGAGAAAAACAAAAATGCAGACGAGTATTCCTATAAAATAACGATATCGAAAAAAGATGTTACACAATATATATATATATATATATATATATTATATATATATATATATATATATATATATATATATATATATACAGGCACGGATGCACCTTGGGGCCAGGTGGGGCACGTGCCCCCCTGAAATTCTTTAAAAAAAAAAATTACTAGTATGCCCAATTTCTAGGTTTCTAGCAGCGTGCACCATCTAATTCTTAACTCTCATCTTCTCTAGCAGCCGTCCTCTTCGCCGAGTGGTCAGGTATCAATCCTCGATTCTGGTTCTTTTTTCATTATTTTGACTTCTCTATATCGAAAACTTTGTTTCTGTTTGATCTTTTCAAATCACAATATTTTGATTGCTAATTATAATGAAATCAGGCCCATTTTACATTGAATGTGTAGCCTTGGATTTGGAAATTTGTGTTAGACTTTTACTGAAATCAGGCCCATTTTTTATTTTTGCTATAATTTTGCCCCCCCCTGAGTTTATTTTCTGAAAAAGAAAAGGGAAAGAAGGTCATGGGGGAGTAGTGCTAACAAATCAGTGGGCGGATAGGCCCTGGGTTTGAGAAGAGCGGTGATGAGTCATATAGACCCACCGTTGTTGGCTCTTCCATAGGGAACAGGTGGCAAACTGGGAGAGGCATTACAGCTCCCTAGGAGTTTGGATGGATCAGTAGCTAGGGGGAGAGTTTTACTGGGTAGTGGCTGGTTGGGAAGAAAAGAGGGGATAGATGTGCCCTATGCTTATCAAGATGGAACGGTTCTGGAGTACTGCCCGAGACAGGGGTTGGAAGCTAGGGATCACCGGATCAGTCTCCTTAAAACCTCTGATATGGTCTTCCTTTAGCACTTCTCCCGTTATCAAATCATGGGCATCTGTGTGCAGCTAGAACTTACTCCAGCCTCAGTATCTATGGCAAATTTCTACTTTGTCCGGTCTACTCGGGTCAATGGGACACCCACGATGGATACAGCTATATTAGCATAGAAATTTCAAAAATCCATGCACGGGTATAACCATGCGTGGTCAAATTCTATGCGCCCCATGCCCCGAAGAGGTAGCAGGTCAAGGATTACATGCGCGGGTCACCAGTGTTGAAGGCAGACTAGCGCAGGCAGAGGCCTCAAATTATATGCGCGGCTCACTTCATATGCCCCCACTACAGTACGCGTTAACCACCCAACATCAATTCCCATGCGCAAAGACCATTAGTTTGTGGTAGTCCAGTGCCACATGGCACTATTCACGACCATCTATGCGCGCATAGTTCGGTCGGGCATAGGAATCAATCTCCTCAGTTTATAACAACTGACAGTGAATAATTCAGAGAAAAAAAAAACCTCCAGTTTTTATGTGCATATTTACATAGGACGATTCAGCCGCTACAACAAATGGTCGGCCACATGTAACACTGCCCGTAATATACACGGGCGTTAAGACAGATCATGTCATGTCCTGATCCGAAAAATCGCTCGTTCTTGCATCAATTTATCTGAATCGTTCGTCGCTGGGGCATAATACCGTACGAGTCTGGAGTTGCACTCGTACAAGTCAAGATGGCAAGTTCTTAAATGGTTATCTTTGATTTATATTAGCAACGGAAGAAAACAAGTATACAAAATAATTCTCTTTATTGATGAATGAATTGAGATTACAAAGGCTTTCAATAGCCAAACTGAATTTGCCAGATTGGCTACAACACTCAAGTTCTCTCTTGCCCACAAAGGATTTTACCGTTTCAGACATCATGCCTTCTATATCTCGGTCGCATCAATCATGTTGCAAGTTCGAGCGTCAATGTGATCGCACGCTTCAAATGCTACAGCATTCCATGCCTCAACACAATCAAACGAAGCTCTGCCGCGAGCAGAACATATCCTGAACCTGTGAGCAATCTAGTAGAAGATTAGCACTTTCGTCCTCGCTGTACTGATCAAAGACCCACTTAACTAAACCAACATTAAGTAACGTGTTGATTCATGCAGCATACAATTTAGTTATCTTTTTATGTTCTCCTTAGGATCGGCTTCATGGCATATTCGAAAGTAGTAAAGCATGTTATCATGGCAAACATGTTATATTCGATTCACATAAGAAAGCAGGCAATCAATAGCAATCTCGTGTTGTTTCGTGACTTCTTACCAACATCGACGCACTCACCCTTGTCCGACGCAAGGGGAATACGCCTACCATCTTTTCCTGTCATGTTATAAGTGATCTTGTGCAGGATCTCTGTGTGCCTGCACTTTCAGCCCACCGTTCTTTAAACTATATGAAGGTCACTAGCTTCGAGCAAGAATGGACTTATAATTCTCATTTCACATATGTAAGACGATGATCACTCTATCTGAGATTGCTAATCCCTTAACCGGAGGACCCCGAATTACTCAGTAAGTGGCCTATCACTTCAATAGCAGGTCGCAAGCCGTCTTAATGAGTGCACCATCAATACCGATTCTCCCAAATGCATCCCTCCTAGGCCGAACGGTCCCAGTGCCCTGGCATACCACATTCAAGGGAGCTACCACATACCCGCGCACAGACTATATATCTTTAAGTCCATTTGACCATGCAACGCAACTTATCTTTCATACAACCTAGCAATTCGCCTATCTCTATTTCAAGTGGCACAATACCCCAACTCAATGTTCATCAACGAACGTCCCGAAGGTCATAAATATTTCGAAGGTACCATGCCACATTTAACAGTTCTGTCACATTCGTGCCACAACTGTTCTCTTCGCAACAAAGCCATCGTTTGTAAGTCTCGTGCACGTAAGCACGCTTTGATGTAGTTATTCTCCATTCCTTGCTTCGTGCATTCGATGCACGTCTCAATTTAATATTTCTATATTCTACGCCTTAGTGTTCAATGCGTTAAACTTACGTTCTTTTCCTCTAAATCGTGCAACTGAGGCACGTCTCGATAGGTTATTCAATGTTCTATAGCTCGTGTATTGAGGCACTCGCGTCGATATAGTCTTTCAATGTTCTAGCATACTAACTCGTGCACAGGGGGGCACGAATGACTTATGCGCCAAGGCACTCGTCGATACAGTTATCCCATGTTCTTATGGCTTGCACACCGAGACGTTCGCCTTTGCAATATTCAATGTTCAATAGCGACTCGTACATTTGATGTACGTTTTATTTCAATTGTTCTATCTAGTATTCGACACGCACTATGTTTATCTCTCGATTGAGCCACGCCCGTGGTCTCGATAGGTTAACTTTAGCATACAACGATATATTTTACTTTGGCATGAAGGAGTAGAAAAGAATAGTCAAAGTTCTCCCACCTTAAGCCGATACGCCTTATCGTTTAGCCAAGCCGATGCAGCTCGATTTTATAATTTTGTTGCATGGCCAACTCTTCTGACTTAGTCATTCGAGCACTTTATGCTTTATTGAATTATACGACCTATTTGGCTTATCGAGCCTATGTCTTAGTCCGTTATGAGACGGTGATTGGTTTTGCAAACCCCGTTGTAAATAAGATAAAATGTCGACCTCTTATATTTCAGCGTAAATGTAAAGCCTGCACATGAAACCAACTAAAATCAATATTTGTTCGAATCGGACTTGTGCTTTACATCGATCTGACTCGATACATTTTTCGGGACAAGGTAACTCTTGTATCGATTCGCATCGATACTTAAATTGGGTCAACGCGACTCTTCGAGTCAACGACTCAGCATAATACATCGTACGGAGTAGGATATTACATAATATACCACTCAAAATAAGGTTCATCCTCGAACCAAAACCAACACTCAGTTCAAGTGTTTTCTAGATCGTTTTACGATCTCGCCCAACTATCATTGTCCTATTTTAAACACTCGTGCAAGCTTTCATTAACTTTCAGTCTTTCCTGCAGCTCAATTTGAATTCAGTATACAACTTGATTTGGATCGTACACTTATTCAAGATGTCCCAAAAATATGTGTATTTCAGCCAAGCCCAGTAGTAGAAAATTAGAACAAAGCTGACAGGTAAATTTCAATCCTATGATTTCCATCTTATACTCTCGATCGGATTTATCTTTAGCAACTGTTCTCAAAATTTTATCGCATACATATATTCGATACATACACGATTCATTCAACAGGGTCGTCGTATGCGACGCAATTTAAAACTGTATTTTTTATTTTCGTAAGTTTCGTACTGACCATCAATACCATGCGTTGCGTCAAGCCGTCGCGCATCCGATCGCAACGATCCTCCACAACGCCTTGCGTTCGAAGTCGCTGTCCAACTATTTCCGAAGTCTGGCTATGCAACTCATCTCGATACAATTTTTTTTGACTTGCAAATACATCAACATTCAGGGCTACGCCCGCTAGGTGACTTACCTAGACACGGTGCTTAGATTCTTTCGACGCCACTTTAAATGGACATTGCACAAAGGCCACAATTTATCCGACACAAAAGTTTAATTCGAGTCGACGATTCTCAACGGCAACGATCGCTTTGACATGAAGGTCTTTATGACGCATCTTATGTTCGATTCCTATCGAATAGAAATTTATTAGCCAAATTTCGAACTTGTCTGTCTCACAACATCGAATCTAAGTTCGATTCATGCAAGCTCAATTGCTAGGTGAATCCAAGTCTAACAACACAATTCGAAAGTCATTCCCTCACCGCTCGCTCTCGTGCATAGCACGATTCTCGTAATCATCTATTCGTATCACCAAGTTTATTTGGTAAAATTTTTGTTTCGATCATCGACCAATATACTCATTCGAGTATTCATTCGATCAATTATCAAATCCGACTTATCTTTTCGATCGAAGTTGTTCAATTAATTTCCGAAACAATCATTCGATCGCCTAGACTTATCATCAACATGCACCATGCGATTCATTTGTGACATTATATGGGTCATCTTATGGGTATGTACTATTCATTTCGATTTGGCGGTTAAGTCTTCTAGGGTCAGCTGCCCCTAAGCTACGCTCGATAATTGTGGATCATTAACGAAGGACAGTTACTACGAACCATGCTATATCTTATTTCGGAGCCAAATTATGTTCCGACGATTTCTATGCGACTACCTGAATCCGGACAAAACTATTTCTATCGGCGCAATGGAAGCACAACTATCCTCCAAGTAACGTCATGCACTACCGTCGATAATTACGTAGTTCACGAAACATCTACTCGTATTGAGTTCGATTCTTTCTACCCACGGTCGACACCCGAGATGCTATACGCATCAAAACAATCGTCGATGACTATATAGTCTCGTCCTGATCAATCACAAAGTTTACGATCAACCAGTTCGACACTTCCGTATTGCTATTTTCGAAAATTCTGATATCGTAGGCCTGCCCCATTTTGTATTCTCAAATCGTGCTTACATTTTCTCGCGTATCTATTTCAGTAGGTCATATCAATTTCGATAGCACGAGGGTCAACTTTGAATCTGAATCAACATTGCCTTAATTCGTATTGCATACATCCAAGTTCACTACAAACTTGTTCATACGCATCAACTCGGTTTTCGATTCATCGCATTCCGCTATACTTTGATCGCGTAACCGAGTTACCGATTATCCAATATCGAACACTCGAGTTATACGATCACGCCCTCTAAGTTTTGCGTATTTCAGTCATACTTAAATGAGTTTCGCCACAACGTAACCAACTATATCTTAGGCACTATTTATCCGCATCAACCAACTCTTCACCGAAGTCCCACGTCGTGCGATCCAATTATAATTTGTATCGCCCAACATTTCTATCGAGATCGCAAGTCGTACGATTCGATTACGATTTGCCTCGACCAACATTTCTATCGAGATCGCAAGTTGTACGATTCGATTACGATTCGCCTCGTCCAATATTTCTATCGAGATCACAAGTCGTGCGACTCGTTTATAAGTTCAAGTTTTCTATCCCGTCGATCTGATTATTGTTTCAAGGCATAATTGTTTCGTTATTCTCGGTCGTTCAACCGACTTAGAAATTTTTTGTCCGACGTATCATTTATTGAGACGAGTCTCCATCCTATCGTTCTAACCAATTATCGAAGAACACTTGCATCAACATATCGTCATATAAATTTTCAATCGAGTCTCGGTACTCTCTCGTCCGTTGTGGACAAACCTTCCACAATTTACGCAATGTGTCGATGGAATCCATCGTATAAGTGGTATTGCATATACCACTCAGAATCGAGCCATCTATCGCATACGTGGTATCATATACCACTCGAAAATCAAGTTATTTCCCTCGCATCATACTCGGTATGAACCAACTGTTTATTCCAACTTATAATTTCCACGGTGATCATGCCGATCACAACCGTAACTTTTGATTAATCAAAATCCGACTCAATTTGGCCAATGTATTCATTTGCCAACACAAGTTCGGTGCACAACCGAATAATTTTTTTCTCACCGACTTACGATTTCAGTTCCGTCTGTTGCATCTCGTGCAACGTATTATTTAAGTTTCATCCATTGCATCTCATGCAACGTTTTAATTCAGTCTCCTCCGTTGCATTTCGTACAACATTTTAATTCAGTTCCCTCTATTGCATCTCGTGCAACGTTTTATTTCTGATATTCAAAGCCAATACTCGAATACGTTCAACACATTCGATTTTTTAACTTTCACATTCATTGAAATGCAACATTCACAATCAACTCGTTGCAATTCATGCAACACATCCCACAATTTTTTTATATCGATGCAGCCAACATTTTTCATATCGACTACTGCATTAAAACTTTTAACTCATCGATGCAACCAACTTTTACAGCTCATTGCACTCAATGTAGTAAACATTTCACGACTTCCTTAGCAAACATCATGTAATTTCCAAAACACATACGACAAAATTATACGATTTGTATTAGACTTATTATATGGAACATCTAGAACGGCATCGAGTAGAGTCAAGAGTGATTAGATTGGTGGTGAACAACTCTTTGGAATTGAAATAAAGCAAGCGTCCTGAGAAAATTGAGCCTAGAGCTCCGATACCAACTCTTTGAAAACTGGGGCATGATGTCGTACGATTCTGGAGTTGCACTCGTACAAGACAAGATGACAAGTTCTCAAATGGTTATCTTTGATTTGATATTCGCAATGAAAGAAAACAGAGTATAGAAACAATTCTTTTTATTAATGAATGAACTGAGATTACAAAGGCTTTCAATAGTCCAATAAAATTTGCCAGATTGGATACAACACTCAAGTTCTCTCTTGCCAACAAAGGATTTCACCGTTCCATATATCATGCCATCTATATCTCGACCGCATCAATCTTGTTGTAAGTCCGAGCGTCAATGTGATCGCACGCTTTAAACGCTACGACATTCCATGCCTCAACGCGATCAAGCGAAGCTCCGCCACGAGCAGAACATATCCTGAACCTGCGAGCAATCCAGTGGAAGATTAGTACTTTCGTCCTCGTTGTACTGATCAAAGACCCACTTAACTAAATTGGCATTTAAGTAATGTATTGATTCATGCAGCATACAATTTAGTTATCTTTCTATGTTCTCCTTATGATCGGTTTCGTGGCATATTCGAAAGTAGTAAAGCATGATATCATATCAAGCATGTTATATTCGAATCGCATAAGCAAGCAGGCAACCAATAGCAATCTCGTGTTATTTCGTGACTTCTTACCAACATCTACACACTCACCCTTGTCCGACACAAGGGGAATACGCCTACCATCTTTTTCTGTCATGTTATAAGTGATCTTGTGCAGGTGTGAAACCCGTAAAATTTTGGTTAATTAATTGGATAATTTTATTAGCTAAATTATTATTATAATCATTATTAATTGTTAATTTAGGAAAAATTATATTTTTAGAAAAATTATTACTCATGGAAAAAAATTTAGTGTTTGGTCTGACCGTTCCGAACCTGTCTCGAACCCAATTTCGATTTTTTCGAAACAAATCCTTAAGTCCCTAGTATATAATTATAAGTATAAATTCTATTTTTATTATTAAAAGAAAAGAAATTCTTTTCCTTTCCTTTAAACTCTCATTATACTCTCTCTCTCTCTCTCTCTCTCTCTCTCTCTCTCTCTCTCACATTTTCCCTAAACACCAGAACCTTTCATTTCTCTTCCGTTCCCAATCCGCAGCCAACACACCTCCCCTTCCGAACTGACCGAGACCTCTATTTCCCCTCCCGTAACCCCCAGATCCTCACCTCTATATAACCCCATCTTCTTCTCCACTCTACTGCCATGCCCTAACCAAAAATCCTTTAACCCAAACTTTTTCTGGCGACTCCCGACGCCGATCCCCTGCGAGTCAGCCCCGACCCGAGCCACCCAGGCCAGCGCCCGAGCCGCCCAGGCCAGCGACCCCTCAACCCGAGCCCGACGACCCCGCCGTCGTTGTTCCCGCGGCCACCGGCCGACCGCCCCCTCTGCGTGCGCCCCTCCGGCCCGAGCCCTGTCTCCGCGGCTGTTCGGTGCCCCGACCCACTGTCCACAGTGTTTTGCGGGTTCCGATCTGCTGTTTTCGTGGCCGTACCTCTCTGTCCGCGCGTTCTAGATTATTTCGAGTTCGCGGGATTTCGATTTCTTTCCTAATTTTCACCTGAGAGCTCTAGCCGAGCATCCGAGGTATATTTTCCGTGTCCTTGTGTCCCTTCCGTTGAGTCGATGATGACACGGTCTTAATCCCGATATGGGATTCGATTGTTGCATATTTTAGTTCTGATTTCTAAGTCAGAATTTGTTCGGTTTTTTGATTTTAAATTTGGAATTCATGCTGTGATTTGGGTTTCGTATTCCGACTCCTATTCGGATTTAGTTCTGTTATTTCCGACTTCGATTTGGAATAGTCCGTTCTGGAAATCGGTTTCCGATTTCTAGTTCGATAGTTTTTGAGTTCGAATTCTCGGATTGAGTTCCGTTGGAACTCATGTATAGGTGGCTTAAACTCTGTGGATTTCATTCTTGTATATATATATGGCTTTGAGATGGATTTTGGTTGATTTTCCAGTTAAGTATTTTTGGTGTTGGCGTTATTCCTGGTTTGGAATGTTTTGGTTGTTATCTTCCCATTATTGGGTTATCCCGATTACAAAGGAGATGCTGTCCGATTTTTCTAAAATATTTTGAAAACCTTTTGGTTTTTCTCAAGTTCAGTTCTTGAAATTTGACGGCTTTTGAGTTGGTTGATTTTTCGGATACCACTTTTGGGCGACGACCATAACGGTCCATGGGCCCTAGCAAAATGCAAACGAAACCGGAATTTCCGGACGTTGAGGCATAAGCTAAAATGCAACATGACACTTTGTACCAAGTCTGAGACTTACCATATTTTTACATTTTTAAATTAAAATTACTATTTTAGAACGTATTACTGGCCAATAGTATTTTAAGTGCAGGGCCTCGGCCTGCTGAATGGATTGCTTCCCAGCGTTCAGAGTTCACCAGTATTTTATTTAATTAATTTATGTAATAATTTGTAAGAGCATAAGCCCAGTTTTTATTTTTATTTCTGTGGCCCTGTATTTGTGTAGTGTAGCTTTTTAACTTTTTTTCTGGTGTTGTTCGTAGACGTGTAAAATATTAAATGCATATTATTTTTGATATAGAAAATTTATAAGATTTTCTAACAATATATAGATAGTAAAAATTACAAGTTTACACAAGTTCACGTTTTCTCATTTAAAGAAAAACCTAGTTTTTAAATATATTACAAAATACAAATTTTTGCCAAATAATCGGAAGATACGAATTTTCCCAATAAATGTTAACTTGATTTTTATTTCTTTAAATTAAAGATTATAAATCGCATCGATAAACATGTTATGATAGAATAACATAAAACTTGACTAGGATAAATTTTAGAGATTGTAACTAGTACACCTAGATATGGTTCAAATATGTTTCTAAGAAGGGATTCTCAATTGTAGGATTTCGAGACGAGTCTGATTTCTTCCCAGGTACCGAATTCAAATCCAGTCATAAACCAAGGTAAGTACGGTTATGTTTGTTTTTCAATTTAATTAGTAATTGTAATATTACAAGATTAAACCACATTGCTACACGGAACTTTTCTAGAGTATTGATTGTGGGATTGGGGGAGTAGTATAGTGTTCTATAACCAATACCTTCATATTGTATAATTGTGCGAGCTTACTCCTTTTCACACGAGGATAAGCCGTATCGTATCATTAGGATACTATTGTACAACCCAAGCCGGTCATAAGCATTACATACTCAAATCACATTGTTCTCAATTATGGAAAATATTGTTCAAGTATTTCAAACTGTTTAAAATTGCAAATTTCTAATTATTAGTTGAATTGTTAGATTTTCATAATTGTACTTTGCTCCTTTCCTGACTGGATTCTCCACCCCCAATAGGTTCTCTTGATGAAGCTGAGCTATTGATTAATAGCTATTACGATCCTGAGCTTTACCCAGCTGTGCTGCCAGAGTCCCAATCGGACGATGTTGATCTCGGGGCTGATGAGCCAACTTTCTAGATGATGACATTTCCTTTTTAGTTTTTATGTTTGAATTTAAAGACAGTTTTATATTATCAGATGTATCAGATAAAACTTTTTGTTGGACAAAGTTTTAATATTCGTAATTTTAGAAGTTGTGACAAATATATATTGTGTTGTTGAGATTACCTGCAAGTAGATACAGCTTACTACCGCCGTCTTACAGCGGTGCAGGCTGGGCATGATCCGATTCGACCCAACAATTTGGGACCGGGTCGTGATATGTTTTTAGTGGTGGCCCATGCAGGTCCAATCAACAACTTAGGAACAATTAGAACACTAGAATATTGAATTATCACAACATAGGACCGATTTATCTATATACTTATGTAAATATTTTTGTTTGTTATAGACCGGTAGGATACCTTGCTTATGTTTTGCATCCTAAATCTTCCAGAGTATGGCCACAGACAAGACCAACATTGTTGGCGATGGGTTGTCATCACCCGATCACACCCCACCACCTCAATCAAGTCTGGATCCTACACCCCGACAGCCGACAGATCGTCCCCATAATGCACCAGCACCTCGTGGATTTTATACTACTACTTAAGTGACAGATCCTACATCTTCCCGGACTGAACAGCAAGCCCCTGCGGTAGTGCCCGATCCAGCTGCCCCACCAGTGCCCGTGGACCCCACCGACCTCGTAGGCCTACTACGAGGAGTGCTTGAGGCACAGAGAACTCAAGCTGAAGCTCATCGCGAACAGACTGCGATTATAAGAGAAGGCATGGAGAATGCCCATAATGTGGCTATGACTGCACTTGAGAGAGGAGAAGCAGCCTAATCTGAACCAAGGCCTGCTAAAGTTGGAGATATTGAGAAATTTAAGAAGTTGGGCCCTCGACCCTTCAAGGGAACCGAGGGAATTATCTATGCTGACGAATGGCTCGACAGCATGGAGCGTCTCCTCAGCGTTGCTCGACTTCCTGATGACCTCCAAGTTGAAGTTGTGGGACTCCAACTGCTAGATGTAGCAAGCACCTGGTATCGGAATGAACCCCGACTCCAGGACAGGCAGCTTGACTGGAACACCTTCAAGAGGTTGTTCCGCAGGAAGTTCTTCCCAACATCAGAGTTGCGGGAGATGGAAAGACAATTTTAGAATCTGAAGCAAGCGAACATGATGGTTAGTGAATACGCGGCCGAGTTTGGTCAACTTAGTCACTTTGCCAAGAACTTGGTTGCTGAACCCGCCGATCGTGCTGAAAGATTCAGGTATGGACTGAGGGAAGAGATTTGCACTCCTGTGATCGCAGGCGGCGCCAAGACGTATGAGAGGATCCTAATACGAGCTCAGGATATAGAAAAGAGTCAGCCTGCTCGTTCAAAGAGCAAGTATTCTGGAACAAGCAACTTCCAGAGTAACCAAAAGACGCCCAACCACAACAATAACAACAGGCCTTTTCACCACCACCACCACCACCATCAGGCGAGGCCCAATGACAGAGCGCCTCAGAAGCAGATTCTTGTCTGCGATTTCTGTAAGAGGTCAGGGCATCAGGCGAACATCTGCAAGAAAAGGCTAGGATACTGCCTAGTTTGTGGGTCTGCCACCCACCAAGTGAGGGACTGCCCCACGGCATTCAACCGGACCGGAACAACACCACAGAAGGCTCCCCTACCCATTCAGCAACAACAGTTTGGACAACATCAACAGAAGACTGGGAGAGCTTTTGCCCTAACAGCAGATGAGCAAGAGCCAGAGCAGGAACCCACCGCTGATGTCATCACAGGTTCCATTTATGTGCATTCACATCCTGCTTTAGAATTATTTGATTCGGATGCATCACACAGTTTTATAGCAACAAAATTTATCTCTGCACACCATCTAGTTACAGGATTTAGCAAGAAAATATGTAGAGTTATGACTGGTGGTGGACCATACCCATCACTGAGACCTGTAACTGCCCTATAACTATCTCAGGACACAATTTTTTAGCACCCTTACTTGTGATGCCCTTACCTAACTATGATGTAGTCCTAGGAATGGACTGGCTTAGTAAGCAGCATGCGCTAATAGATTGTCACAGAGGATGTGTAGTCTTTAGCCCACCTGGAGAGCCGAAGTTTGAAATCTCTCGAGCTCCGGAAGATATGAAGGGTATTACCTACTCCTCTATCGTCGAAGAACCTGGACCTCCTCATCCTATCATAGCAGAATTCATGGACGTCTTCCCTGATAGTCTTCCATGATTACCTCCGGATCGAGATGTAGAATTTACCATCGACCTAGTTCCCGGCTCTGCCCCTATTTTTCGAGGATGCTACAGAGTCAACCCTAAGGAGGCCAAAGAAATGAAGGACCAGATCAATGAACTGAAGGCCCTTGGATTTATCAGAGATGGAGCCTCACCCTGGGGAGCACCTGTCATGTTCGTGCCCAAGAAGGATGGGACTGTGCGGATGTGCATTGACTACCGGGTGCTGAACAACATCACCATCAAGAACAAGTACCCTCTGCCCCGGATCGATGATTTGTTGGATCAACTAAGTGGAGCTAAGGTATTCCCGAAGATAGACCTTTGATCTGGCTACCATCAAATCAAGGTCAGGATTCAGTATGAATTTTTGGTCATGCCGTTTGGATTGACGAATGCCCCTGCGGTATTCATGAACCTTATGAACAAGTTCTTCCATGAATATCTGGATCAGTTTGTTGTTGTCTTCATCGATGATATTCTGATCTACTCGAAGACCGAAGAAGAGCATGCAGAGCATCTGAGAAAAGTTATGGGATCCTTAATGAAGGAGAAGCTCTATGGTGAGCTATCTAAATGTGAATTCTTCTTAGACAAGGTTGATTTTCTAGGCCATGTTGTCACAGAAAAAGGAATTTCGGTGGATCCAAAGAAGATAGATGCTATTGAGAAGTGGAGTACACTAAGTTCAGTTGCTGAAATCAGAAGTTTTTTGGGCTTAGCTGGCTACTACCGAAAATTTGTGAAAGATTTCGCCAGGATTGCTGAGCCAATGACGAAGCTCACAAGAAAGAATGAAGAATTTGTGTGGACTGAAGCATGCCAATCAGCATTTGAGAAACTGAAGAAGAGACTTACAACGGCACCGATACTTGCGCTACCCGCAGGTACCGGCGATTTCTCAATGGACTGAAGCATGCCAATCTAGACAATTACGGACTCATGAGAAGAACTATTCCACGCATGATTTGGAGCTTGCAGCAGTTATATTTGTACTGAAGTTGTGGAAGCATTACCTCTATGGAGAGAGAGTAGAAATATTTACAGACCACAAAAGTCTTAAATATGTTTTCACTCAGAAGGAGCAGAACATGCGACAAAGACGATGGCTGGAGCTGATGAAAGATTTCGACATCGACCTGCAGTACCATCCGGGTACGGCTAATGTTGTTGCAGATATACTTAGTCGATACCCGATGGCAATATTTTTGACCAAGGAGCGGCATTTGCTAGAAGACATAGAGAAGCTTGGACTGGAGATTGTACTGTCTGAAGAGGAAATGAAGAAACTGGAAAGAGAAGCAATTGTACCCAGAGCTGAATCATCAATGATACAGTTGCAAGTGCGTTCAAGTCTGATGGATAAATTCAAAGAGACACAATTCCAAGACGAGACGCTTTGCAAACTCAGAGATCAAGTGCTGGCAGGAACACTTGAAGGATTCTCAATCGCCAGCGACGGAGCATTGAGGCATGGTACGAGGCTTTACGTACCAACTGGCAAACTGAGGAATGAGCTGATACAAGAAGCACACCAGTCACAGTATTCCATACATCCAGGAGCTAATAAAATGTATCGGGATATGCGTATTATAGTGTGGTGGTACGGAATGAAGAAAGACGTATCCAGGTTTGTGGCTAGATGCTTTTTGTCAACAAGTGAAAGCTAGCAGACAGAGACCAGCAGGACTTTTGCAGCTGCTAGACATCCCGGAGTGGAAATGGGAACATATAACGATGGACTTTGTGTCAGAACTGCCTCGATCCTAATGAGAAAAGGACACCATTTGGGTTATTGAGGACCGACTGACGAAGTCAGCTCACTTTATCCCCTTCAAGGTTGGTCTATCCACCGAGAAGTTGGCAGCACTGTACATGCAGCATATCTACCAGATTCATGGAGTTCCGATAAGTATCGTATCTGACAGAGATACCAGATTCACCTCTCATTTCTGGAAGAGCTTGCACGACAGTTTGGGAACACAATTGAAGTTCAGCACCGCCTACCAACCCCAGACTGACGGACAATCGAAGAGAACCATCCAGACGCTAGAAGACATGCTGAGATCTTACGTCTTGGAATTTGGAGGGTCTTGGAAAGACCACTTGCACTTGGTAGAGTTTTCCTATAACAACAGCTACCAAACTAGCATCGGTATGACTCCGTTCGAGGCACTTTATAGACGTCGTTATCGCACTCCACTTGCTTGGGACTACGTAGGAGAAAGAGTATTGCTTGGACCTGAGATGGTGATCGATGCAGCAGAGAAGGTAAAGGTGATTAGAGACAAACTCAGGATTGCTCAGGATAGACAGAAGCATTGGGCTGATAGCAGTCGTCGACCATTGGAGTTCGAAACAGAAGATAGTATTTTCGTCAAGATTTCCCCTACCAGAGGAACTATCAGATTTGGTAGAGCAGGAAAGCTGAACCCCAGGTACATCGGCCCATTCGAAGTTTTGAGCCGAGTCGGAGAAGTAGCGTACCGATTAGCTCTACCAGCTAATCTTGAGGGTGTGCACAACGTCTTCCACGTTTCACAGCTCAGACGCTACATCCCGGATCCGAGCCATATCTTGGACCATTCGGAGCAGGAGATTGGACCCAGCCTCACAGTACCAGAGAAGCCAGTGGCAATTTTAGACAGAGGTGAGAAGAAAACCAAGAACTCTGTGACGCCCATAGTCAGAGTGATGTGGCGGCACAATTCCCCAGGCGAGTCTACCTGGGAGCGAAAAGACGAGATGCGGGAGCAGTATCCGTATCTATTTGAGACCTGAGGTAATTCCTAACCCTATCCTTTAATTTCGAGGACGAAATTTTCTAAGGAGGGAAGGTTGTGAAACCCGTAAAATTTTGGTTAATTAATTGGATAATTATATTAGCTAAATTATTATTATAATCATTATTAATTGTTAATTTAGAAAAAATTGTATTTTTAGAAAAATTATTATTCATGGAAAAAAATTTAGTGTTTGGTCTGACCGTCCCGAACTCGTCTCGAACCCAATTTCGGTTTTTCCGAAACAAATCCTTAAGTCCCTAGTATATAATCATAAGTATAAATTCTATTTTTATTATTAAAAGAAAAGAAATTCTTTTCCTTTCCTTTAAACTCTCATTACACACACTCTTCCTCTCTCTCTCATTTTCCCTAAACACCAGAACCTTTCATTTCCCTTCTGTTCCCAATCTGCAGCCAACACTCCTCCCCTTCTGAACTGACCGAGACCTCTCATTTCCCCTTCCGTAACCCCCAGATCCTCTGTCACACCCCAGAACCAGAATACTGGAGAGCGGGGGCAGACATAGCCAGCTACGTATATTGAAATAGAATACATCTCAACTATACGGTCACGGATGTCTAGATATAAGGGTTTACTACAAGCCAGCAGTCTCTTAAGGTCAAGCCTATTGTCTCAATCTCAAGCAATTAACAGAGTTACAAGATATTAGAGCATCAAATATATATATATAAGGCGTCCCAAATATTACATATTGGATGATCATGAAGCTAGTCGTACAAAATGATGGGACTAGCAAGAGTTCAGTCATACATGATCAACCCTAGGATTTGTTAATCATGCTTACAGCCCGTAGGCAGACAGTAAGTAAATGTGCATCGAGCTAACAGGTGCTCGTCAGCTAAACGCCTCAAAAGAATAAATTTACATATAAGTGGGTGAAACAAAAAGGAAAACCCACTCTTAGCCCGGGTTCTGTCTAGTTGTCACCATTGGGCTGGAAGCTCGGTAGATCCTCGGGAGCTGCTCCGAAATCTGGCCACACAAAACCAGCTGGGTCAAACCCCAGAAAGAGCAAGTGCCACAAAGGAGGCCACAAATAAGAACAAAAGCCAGCATATCAGAACATAAAGAATAAAAGAAAGTACAAGTAGTAAGGTACACAGGGCGATAAACGACTAGGGACGTGAAACCATTCCGGGAGCCAGGTTACAATCCTTAAACCAGACAAGGACCGGGGTTGTAACCCTTCGCCTGAATAGCTTACTGTCTCTACTCATTTATCGTTAAGATAAGTAAAACAAACATGCTCAGGAGATAGCAGGTACTGGAGCTAGACAAGACTTAGACAGAGCTGGACACCACTCATTCACAATCGGCCAAGCAAGTACTACGGCTTACTACTTTAACTAACTAGGGTTATCACAAGCCTAATTACTAACAAGATGCAAGTGAGAAACTCCCAGTCCCAAGCCCTGCAGACTATCCAGTTATCCTTCCGCGGGTTGAGAGTTATAGGTGGGTACATTGCCCGGGAGACAAATGTACCCTTAGGTGACTTAGAGGGTGCAACACATGACAGTGTGCTGGAAATGTGCTCTACTCGTCGGCAAGCTACAAGTCCATTAAAGCGTCCAGATAACGAGATTGCCTGTGACTGGGAATTCTCCATGTTCTAGTTTGATCTAATCATTAGCCTAATCCAATTTAGCGTGAGTCCCTGGCCGTGGTACCCAGGAAGTCACGTCCTAGACATGATGCAAGACAAGACAAGTGGATTGTACAAGCAAGCAAGCAGGAACACCCACGGTGTCAAGTTGATTATACGAGTTAATTACAAGTTACAAGTCAAGTCAAGTCAGGAGTGCGCCGCCATGGGCCACTATCAAGTTATCAAGATAATTCATGTCAGGGTGCTTGTTAGGAGTGCACCACTACGGGTCACTGTCATGTCAGGTTGTTCATGTCAGGAGTGCACCACTACGGGTCACTGTCGTGTTATGCTAGGTCCTTGTCATACCATGCCATGTACAATAGACATTCCAAACATATTAAGTAAAATCAAGTTCATGACAAAAGGCGTAAGGATATAAAATGGGCGTAAAATATCTAATACAATATCAATATATATAGGACTATAGAAGAGCCAGGCTTAAAGAAAATAAAACCAAATCTCCAAGAGCCAATGGTTTGCGCAAGGGGTCAGGGGGTTGGATTGTGCAGGAGTCAAGTGCGCCAGGAGGCCAACTGCGCAGGGTGAGCTGCGCAGGGTACCAACTGCGCAGGAGTGAGCTGCGCAGGGTACCAACTGTGCAGGAGTGGATGGCGCAGCAGATGGATTGCGCACAGGAGAATTGCGCAGGGGTGGATTGCGCAATGGTCGATTGCGCAGGGGTTACTTTGCGCATGGCTGGCTTGCGCATGGCTAGCTTGCGCCAGCACAATCCAGCGCAGCGCAAAGTACTGGCCAAGTGATTGCGCAATCGGCCATGCGCTAAGGAGCACAGGCCGGGGGTGCGCAATCGGCCATGCGCTAAAAAGCGCAAGGCAGAGGGCTGTTCTTCCTGGCCGAGAGCAAGTCCAAGAACACCAAGAACTTCAATTCTTCATAACTTAGCCAAATTAAAACCAAATCTAGATTTTCAAAGTTCTAACTTGAGTAAAATCGAATTCTCTTCCACATGGAAGCATCAAAACATACAAAAATCAAAGTTAAATAGATCAAAACCATGTAAATCCGAAAATAGTAAAAACCTAGATCTAGGACAAAGGAAACTCCAAATCATAAAATATCAAGTTCTAAAGTTGTTCTCCATAGCCTAATCTAGCTAATGGACAAATAAAAAGTGGTACTTATTTGATGGCAAGGTGCACTTGCCTAATGGGTTGGGGAGTTGTAGAAGAAGGAAGAAGAAGAAAATTAATGGAGAGTAAAGAGGAGAGAGAAAGTTTGGTGGAGATATAATGAGGGTAGTTGTGTTGTGTTGAGGGTAGAGTATAGGTTAAAGTGTTCCGCTCATGATGAACCAAACCAAACCAACTTCCACAAAATAAAACCAAGCCATGGTCCAAAACCCATTTACGAGAAACCAAAATCCGCAAGTCGAGAAAATAAAATACGTGCCAAAATCAAATACGAGCATAAATACGTAATACAGGAAATGGGGGTGACAACTCTACCCACCTTCAAAGAATTCTGTCCTCGGAATTTTATCAAGGAGCTAGAGATTGCCACGACAAGCTATACTAAGCACAGACAAGCTACGTTAAGCAGTTCAATCATACAATCATACAATGCAAGCAAGGAAGGGAAAGCGTAAGGCATAAGAAAGACATTATACCTCACGAGTCAAACAGGTAGGGATATCGCGATCGGATGTCGTCCTCACGCTCCCACGTTGACTCACCTAGAGAGTGATGACCCCAAGCAACACGAACTAAGTTAATAGTCTTGTTCTTGAGCGTCTTTTCCCTCCGGTCCAAAATAGATACGGGCCTCTCCTCATACGAAAGGTTGGTACCAACAACCAATTTCGAATGATCTAGGATATGGCTCGGGTCCGGGATGTACCGTCGTAATTGGGACACATGGAATACATCATGTACCTCACTTAGCGACGACGGAAGAGCGAGACGATAGGACACATCGCCTACTCGCTCCAGAATATCGAACGGCCCTATATACCTAGGACTAAGCTTTCCCCGTACGCCAAAACGAATGACACCACGGGTAGGCGAGATCCTAAGGAATACATGGTCGCCGACAGCAAATTCTAAGGGACGCCGATGAGCATCGGCCCAATGGCGCTGGCGATCCTGAGCAACTCGGAGGTGATCTCTGACTCTCCTGACCACTTCAACCGTCTGAGAAATCAGTTCTGGACCGAGCATCTGCCTCTCTCCGACATCATCCCATGCTAACGGGGATCTGTACTTCCTGCCATATAGAGCCTCGAAGGGTGCCATCTGGATACTGGCCTGGAAACTATTATTGTACGAGAATTCTACTAGGTGCAGGTGATCCTCCCACGAACCACCGAAGTCAAGGGTACACGACCGCAACATGTCTTCGAGAGTTTGTATAGTACGCTCTGACTGCCCATCTGTCTGTGGATGATACGCTGAGCTGAACTTGAGACGAGTCCCCAAACTTTGATGAAGACTGCGCCAGAAGTGCGATGTGAATCTCGTATCCCTGTCTGATACTATGCTGACTGGCACTCCGTGAAGTCGGACGATCTGCCTGAGATACATCTCTGCTAGCTGCGCCGTCGACTGTCCAACTCTAAATGGAAGAAAGTGTGCCACCTTGGTAAGCCTGTCCACAATGACCCAAATAGCATCTCTGCCTGTCGGAGATCTGGGTAACCCAGTCACGAAATCCATGGTTATGTGCTCCCATTTCCATTCTGGGATCGGTAAAGGTTGAAGAAGTCCAGCTGGCCTCTGATGTTCAGCCTTGACCTGTTGGCAAACCAAACATCGAGAGACATACCGGGCTATCTCCCTCTTCATACCATTCCACCAAAAGTGTTGACGAATATCTCTGTACATCTTCGTGCTGCCTGGGTGGATGGAATACTGCGAACTGTGAGCCTCTGCCATGACTTCTTGTCTGATATCTCCACTGGGTACACAAAGACGCGTGCCGTGTCGAAGTGTACCATCCTCATGAATACATAACTCTGGCCATCTCCCTGCCTCGCACTCTGCTCTGAGCCGCTGAATCTTGGAATCTGTTAACTGTACGGTACGAATCCTCTCAACTATGGTGGACTGAATCTGTAGGCTGGCCATCAAGGCCATATTGGAAGGAAGAACCACTTCTATACCCATCTTCTGAAGATCTGCCAATAGCTCTGGTTGCGCCGTCAGAAAATAAACTCCGGCTCTCCGGCTCAACGCATCTGCTACAACGTTGGCCTTCCCTGGGTGATACTGCAAGTCCACATCATAGTCCACAAGTAGCTCGAGCCATCTTCTCTGCCGCATATTAAGATCCTTCTGGGTGAAAACATACTTCAGGCTCTTATGATCAGTAAATATCTCCACTCTGTCTCCGTACAAGTAGTGCCTCCACAACTTAAGTGCAAACACTACTGCTGCTAGCTCCAAGTCGTGGGTCGGGTAATTCTTCTCATGATCACGGAGTTGACGTGACGCATATGCAATTACCTTCCCATGCTGCATCAAAACACATCCCAATCCTCTGCCTGAAGCGTCGCAATAAACTGTGAATCTTTCGGTCCCATCTGGAAGGGTAAGAATGGGAGCCGTTATCAAACCTCGCTTCAACTTCTCAAATGATTCCTGACATTCTGCTGTCCAAACGAACGGCACATCCTCGCGGGTCAACTGGGTCATCGGCGCTGAAATCCTTGCAAAATCAGAGACGAACCGTCGATAGTAGCCGGCCAATCCAAGAAAGCTGCGAACTTCTGCCACTGAGCTGGGTACTGGCCATGCCTCGATAGCCACAATCTTCTGGGGATCCACTTCCACTCCTCCTCTGGTAATGATGTAACCTAAGTAAGAAATGCGATCGAGCCAGAACTCGTATTTACTGAACTTGGCGTACAACTGGTGCTCTCTGAGAATCTGGAGGACAACTCTAAGATGCTGCTCGTGCTCTGCTTC
Organism: Iris pallida; assembly: GCA_029216955.1. Taxonomy (NCBI): domain Eukaryota; kingdom Viridiplantae; phylum Streptophyta; class Magnoliopsida; order Asparagales; family Iridaceae; genus Iris; species Iris pallida. The sequence goes on along the minus strand of JANAVB010017195.1, from coordinate 4,686,028 downwards.
ACTCTTGCTGTAAACCAGGATGTCATCAAGGAATACTATCACAAACTGATCCAAGTAAGGCATGAAAATACGGTTCATGAGGTCCATGAACACTGCCGGCGCATTGGTCGCTCCAAAGGGCATAACTAGAAACTCCCAATGCCCGTACCTAGATCTAAACGCCGTCTTCGGGATGTCCTGTTCTCTGACTCTGATCTGGTGGTATCCTGACCGTAAGTCTATCTTCGAGAAAACTGAAGCCCCCTTGAGTTGATCAAACAAGTCATCTATCCTCGGGAGAGGGTATCTGTTCTTGATTGTCACTGAGTTTAAGGTACGATAATCAACACATAGCCTGGACGTACCATCCTTCTTTTTCACAAGAAGCATCGGGGCTCCCCAAGGCGATCCACTAGCACGAATGAATCCCTTGGTTCTAAGTTCTTCAATCATCTTGTACAAAATCTCCAACTCTGAAGGCGCCATTCTGTAGACTCGCTCTGATACTGGCACTGTCTCGGGAATCAAGTCGATGGTGAACTCGATCTCCCGCTCTGGTGGCATCCCTGGAAGTTCCTCTGGAAAGACATCTGGAAACTCTTCAACTATCCGGGGCAACTGCACTGCTGCTACTGCCATCCGCAATACTGGGGGAGAAGGCTCCACGGCGCCTCTGGAAAATGAAAACTCTGGCTCTCCGGGAATACTAAAGACAACTCTGCCATCATGGCAGTCTATCCTAGCATAATGGTTCCTCAACCAATCCATGCCTAGGACTACATCATAGTCTGCCATAGGGAATTCTATGAATCTAGCGGGGAACTCTCTACCGCTAACTACGATCCGACACGAGGAAAACACTCGATCTACTCCCACAAGACCATTACCAGTAAGTATATTGAGCCTCACTGATAATGACTCGGGCTCCAATCCTATCCGTGTCGCGAATCGTGCAGACATGAATGAATGCGATGCACCAGAATCAAATAATACAGATGCTAGAAAGGTGTTGACGAGAATAGTACCTGCCACTACCTCACCTGGTGTAACTTCTTCTTCCATGGTCATCATCATAGCCTGACCTCTAGCTGCGGGTCCCCTCTGCTGGAAACCCCTCTGTCGGTTCTGTGCTGGAGCCTGGGTGAACTGCTGCTGGTTCTGCTGCTGAAAGGCCTGGGCCTGAGGCAACAATGGCCTCGGGTACTGCTGCTGCTGCTGCTGGACTGGAACTGGGGCTGGTCCTCTCACCGAAGAACTAGAAAGGTTTGATGATGATGGACCTCCCCTATTCGGACAGGTCCCTATCTGGTGGTCTGCTCCTCCACAAGCCAGGCACAATCCCTGTGCCTTACGACACTCTGCCACTACATGGCCCGGCTTCTCGCAATGAGAACATCCCACCGCGGAAGACTGCTTCTGCTTCTGCTGCTGCGGGTACGTCGGGGTCGAATGCTGAACCGACGTCACTGAGGCCGCTCGCCTCGGAGTTCCAATGGTATACCCCTAGCTGCCGGGGCTGGAGCTGAAGATTGGTGCATCTGGTTGTGGGACCGCTTCCTGCCTCCGGTCCTGTCCACAATTCTCCGGGAGGTATACTCATGCCTCCTTGCTGCCTTCAACACTGCATCGAACGTCTGGTGCTCGAACTGCTCTACAGCCAATAATATCTCTAAGTGCAGCCCTTGCTGGAATCGCTGAGCCCTATCAAACTCGGTTGCCACCAAGGTAGGGGCGAACCTACTCAGCCTAGAAAACTCGGTCGCATAGCCATCGACCGTCCTGTCTCCTTGCTTCAAGTTGGTGAACCGGGTCTGCAGGTCGTACCGTGCCACCGCATCGAAGTACTTTGTCTGGAACCTCTCTCTGAACGTCGCCCAAGTGACTGGTGCCGCTAACCCCATGGCCTGAGCCGCCCACCAATCGCGAGCCAAGTCTAACAACTGTAGGCGTACCACCGCCACCTTCTCATTCTCAGGTGTCCTAGCTGCTTCTAGAACCACCTCGGTATCCTGAAGCCAAGCGTCTGCGGCAATCGCATCTTCACTGCCGTCAAAGAAGGGAGGGTTCAAGCGCTTGAAACTGTTGGCCGTCTGATTCCCATGGGGACCTCCTCGGTTTAGTGCATCATGAACTTCCTGGTGCAAGGCGTCGCCTCGACGATCTTGGGATGCAAGTAGTTCTCTGATAAGCCCTACCAAAGGTCCCTCATCCTGTCTAGCTGGTTGAGCGGGCGGAGCTGCCTGAATTGGAGGTTCCGAGCCTCCGGGAAGCATAACTCGGGAGGCTATGCCAGAGTGCTGAGCTTGATCTTCCTGGCGCTGGGGTGCTTGCTGAGCTTCCTCTGGCTGGTTGGCAGGTCCAGGAGTAATGCCGCTGAAGAAGACGACATAGGGAACAGTAAGGAAGGACCAGGACAGATCAATGATACAAGCATGTGATCAGGTCAAGAATCTCAGGGATTTGAAGATACGAGCAGAGATCAAGGACGAATATTGATTGAGACATCTATTCGGTAAACCCTCACATTTCTTGATTGACAAGACCTGCATGGGCCACCACTTGAACCATGTCACACCCCAGAACCAGAATACTGGAGAGCGGGGGCAGACATAGCCAGCTACGTATATTGAAATAGAATACATCTCAACTATACGGTCACGGCTGTCTAGATATGAGGGTTTACTACAAGCCAGCAGTCTCTTAAGGTCAAGCCTATTGTCTCAATCTCAAGCAATTAACAGAGTTACAAGATATTAGAGCATCAAATATATATATATATATATATATATATATATATATATATATATATATATATATAAGGCGTCCCAAATATTACATATTGGATGATCATGAAGCTAGTCGTACAAAATGATGGGACTAGCAAGAGTTCAGTCATACATGATCAACCCTAGGATTTGTTAATCATGCTTACAGCCCGTAGGCAGACAGTAAGTAAATGTGCATCGAGCTAACAGGTGCTCGTCGGCTAAACGCCTCAAAAGAATAAATTTACATATAAGTGGGTGAAACAAAAAGGAAAACCCACTCTTGGCCCGGGTTCCGTCTAGTTGTCACCATTGGGCTGGAAGCTCGGTAGATCCTCGGGAGCTGCTCCGAAATCTGGCCACACAAAACCAGCTGGGTCAAACCCCAGAAAGAGCAAGTGCCACAAAGGAGGCCACAAATAAGAACAAAAGCCAGCATATCAGAACATAAAGAATAAAAGAAAGTACAAGTAGTAAGGTACACAGGGCGATAAACGACTAGGGATGTGGAACCATTCCGGGAGCCAGGTTACAATCCTTAAACCAGACAAGGACCGGGGTTGTAACCCTTCGCCTGAATAGCTCACTGTCTCTACTCATTTATCGTTAAGATAAGTAAAACAAACATGCTCAGGAGATAGCAGGTACTGGAGCTAGACAAGACTTAGACAGAGCTGGACACCACTCATTCACAATCGGCCAAGCAAGTACTACGGCTTACTACTTTAACTAACTAGGGTTATCACAAGCCTAATTACTAACAAGATGCAAGTGAGAAACTCCCAGTCCCAAGCCCTGCAGACTATCCAGTTATCCTTCCGCGGGTTGAGAGTTATAGATGGGTACATTGCCCGGGAGACAAATGTACCCTTAGGTGACTTAGAGGGTGCAACACATGACAGTGTGCTGGAAATGTGCTCTACTCGTCGGCAAGCTACAAGTCCATTAAAGCGCCCAGATAACGAGATTGCCTGTGACTGGGAATTCTCCATGTTCTAGTTTGATCTAATCATTAGCCTAATCCAATTTAGCGTGAGTCCCTGGCCGTGGTACCCAGGAAGTCACGTCCTAGACATGATGCAAGACAAGACAAGTGGATTGTACAAGCAAGCAAGCAGGAACACCCACGGTGTCAAGTTGATTATACGAGTTAATTACAAGTTACAAGTCAAGTCAAGTCAGGAGTGCGCCGCCACGGGCCACTATCAAGTTATCAAGATAATTCATGTCAGGGTGCTTGTTAGGAGTGCACCACTACGGGTCATTGTCATGTCAGGTTGTTCATGTCAGGAGTGCACCACTACGGGTCACTGTCGTGTTATGCTAGGTCCTTGTCATACCATGCCATGTACAATAGACATTCCAAACATATTAAGTAAAATCAAGTTCATGACAAAAGTCGTAAGGATATAAAATGGGCGTAAAATATCTAATACAATATCAATATATATAGGACTATAGAAGAGCCAGGCTTAAAGAAAATAAAACCAAATCTCCAAGAGCCAATGGTTTGCGCAAGGGGTCAGGGGGTTGGATTGCGCAAGAGTCAAGTGCGCCAGGAGGCCAACTGCGCAGGGTGAGCTGTGCAGGGTACCAACTGCGCAGGAGTGAGCTGCGCAGGGTACCAACTGCGCAGGAGTAGATGGCGCAGCAGATGGATTGCGCACAGGAGGATTGCGCAGGGGTGGATTGCGCAATGGTCGATTGCACAGGGGTTACTTTGCACATGGCTGGCTTGCGCATGGCTAGCTTGCGCCAGCGTAATCCAGCGCAGCGCAAAGCACTGGCCAAGTGATTGCGCAATCGGCCATGCGCTAAGAAGCACAGGCCGGGGGTGCGCAATCGGCCATGCGCTAAAAAGTGCAAGGCAGAGGGTTGTTCTTCCTGGCCGAGAGCAAGTCCAAGAACACCAAGAACTTCAATTCTTCATAACTTAGCCAAATTAAAACCAAATCTAGATTTTCAAAGTTCTAACTTGAGTAAAATCGAATTCTCTTCCACATGGAAGCATCAAAACATACAAAAATCAAAGTTAAATAGATCAAAACCATGTAAATCCAAAAATAGTAAAAACCTAGATCTAGGACAAAGGAAACTCCAAATTACAAAATGTCAAGTTCTAAAGTTGTTCTCCATGGCCTAATCTAGCTAATGGACAAATAAAAAGTGGTGCTTATTTGATGGCAAGGTGCACTTGCCTAATGGGTTGGGGAGTTGTGGAAGAAGGAAGAAGAAGAAAATTAATGGAGAGTAAAGAGGAGAGAGAAAGTTTGGTGGAGATATAATGAGGGTGGTTGTGTTGTGTTGAGGGTAGAGTGTAGGTTAAAGTGTTCCACTCATGATGAACCAAACCAAACCAACTTCCACAAAATAAAACCAAGCCATGGTCCAAAACCCATTTACGAGAAACCAAAATCCGCAAGTCGAGAAAATAAAATACGTGCCAAAATCAAATACGAGCATAAATACGTAATACAGGAAATGGGGGTGACATCCTCACCTCTATATAACCCCATCTTCTTCTCCACTCTACTACCAAGCCCTAACCCAAAATCCTTTAACCCAAACTTTTTTCGGCGACTCCCGACGCCGATCCCCTGCGAGTCAGGCCAGCGACCCCTCAACCCGAGCCCGGCGACCCCGCCGCCGTTGTTCCCGCGGCCACCGGCCGACCGCCCCCTCTGTGCGCGCCCCTCCGGCCCGAGCCCTGTCTCCGCGGCTATCCGGTGCCCCGACCCACTGTCCACAGTGTTTTGCGGGTTCTGATATGCTGTTTCCGTAGCCGTACCTCTCTGTCCGTGCGTTCTGGATTATTTTGAGTTCGCGGGATTTTGATTTCTTTCCTAATTTTCACCTGAGAGCTCTAGCCGAGCATCCGAGGTATATTTTTCGTGTCCCTGTGTCCCTTCCGTTGAGTCGATGATGACACGATCTTAATCCTGATATAGGATTCGATTGTTGCATATTTTAGTTCTGATTTCTAAGTCAAAATTTGTTCGTTTTTCTGATTTTAAATTCGGAATTCATGCTGTGATTTGGGTTTCGTATTCCGACTCCTATTCGGATTTAGTTCTGTTATTTTCGACTTTGATTTGGAATAGTCCGTTTTGGAAGTCGGTTTCCGATTTCGAGTTCGATAGTTTTTGAGTTCGGATTCTCGGATTGAGTTCTGTTGGAACTCATGTATATGTGGCTTAAACTCTGTGGATTTCATTCTTGTATATATATATATATGGCTTTGAGATGGATTTTGGTTGATTTTCCAGTTAAGTATTTTTGGTGTTGGCGTTATTCCTGGTTTGGAATGTTTTGGTTGTTATCTTCCCATTATTGGGTTATCCCGATTACAAAGGAGATGCTGCCCAATTTTTCTAAAATATTTTGAAAACCTTTTGGTTTTTCTCAAGTTCAGTTCTTGAAATTTAACGACTTTTGAGTAGGTTGATTTTTCGGATACCACTTTTGGGCGACAACCATAACGGTCCATGGGCCCTAGCGAAATGCAAACGAAACCGAAATTTTCGGACGTTGAGGCATAAGCTAGAATGCAACATGACACTTTGGACCAAGTCTGAGACTTACCATATTTTTATATTTTTAAATTAAAATTACTATTTTAGAACATATTACTGGCCAATAGTATTTTGAGTGCAGGGCCTCGGCCTGCTGAATGGATTGCTTCCCAGCGTTCAGAGTTCACCAGTATTTTATTTAATTAAAATATGTAATAATTTGTAAGGGCATAAGACCAGTTTTTATCTTTATTTCTGTGGTCCTGTATTTGTGTAATGTAGCTTTTTAACTTTCTTTTCTGGTGTTGTTCGTAGACGTGTAAAATATTAAATGCATATTATTTTTGATATAGAAAATTTATAAGATTTTCTAACAATAAATAGATAGTAAAAATTACAAGTTTACACAAGTTCACGTTTTCTCATTTAAAGAAAAACCTAGTTTTTAAATATATTACAAAATACAAAGTTTTGCCAAATAATCGAAAGATACGAATTTTTCCAATAAATGTTAACTTGATTTTTATTTCGTTAAATTAAAGATTATAAATCGCATCGATAAACGTGTTATGATAGAATAACATAAAACTTGACTAGGATAAATTTTAGAGATTGTAACTAGTACACCTAAATATGGTTCAAATATATTTCTAAGAAGGGATTCTCAACTGTAGGATTTCGAGAACGAGTCTGATTTCTTCCCCGGTACCGAATTCAAATCCAGTCATAAACCAAGGCAAGTACGGTTATGTTTGTTTTTCAATTTAATTTGTAATTATAATATTGCAAGATTAAACCACATTGCTACATGGAACTCTTCTAGAGTATTGATTGTTATTGATTGTGGGATTGGGGGAGTAGTGTAGTGTTCTATGACCAATACCTTCATATTGCATAATTGTGCGAACTTACTCCTTTTCACACGAGGATAAGCCGTATCGTATCATTAGGATACTATTGTACAACCCAAGCCGGTCATAAGCATTACATACTCAAATCACATTGTTCTCAATTATGGAAAATATTGTTAAAGTATTTCAAACTTTTTAAAATTGCAAATTTCTAATTATTAGTTGAATTGTTAGATTTTCATAATTGTACTTTGCTCCTTTCCTGACTGGATTCCCCACCCCCAATAGGTTCTCTTGATGAAGCTGAGCTATTGATTAATAGCTATTACGATCCTGAGCTTTACCCAGCTGTGCTGCCAGAGTCCCAATCGGACGATGTTGATCTCGGAGCTGATGAGCCAACTATCTAGATGATGACATTTCCTTTTTAGTTTTTTATGTTTGAATTTAAAGACAGTTTTATATTATCAGATGTATCAGATAAAACTTTTTGTTGGACAAAGTTTTAATATTCGTAATTTTAGAAGTTGTGACAAATATATATTGTGTTGTTGAGATTACCTGCAAGTGGATACAGCTTATTGCCGCCGTCTCACAACGGTGCAGGCTGGACATGATCCGATTCGACCCAACAATTTAGGACCGGGTCGTGACAGCAGGATCTCTATGTGCCTGCACTTTTAGCCCACCGTTCTTTAAACTATATGAAGGTCATTAGCTTTTCGAGCTAGAATGGACTTATAATTCTCAATTCACATATATAAGACGATGATCGCTCCGTCTGAGATTGTTAATCCCTTAATCGAAGGACCCCAAATTACTCAGTAAATGGCTTATCACTTCAATAGCAGGTCGTAAGCCGTCTTAATGAGTGCACCATCAATACCGATTCTTCCAAATGCATCCCTTCTAGGCCGAACGATCCCATCGCCCTGGTGTACCACGTTCGAGGGAGCTACCACATACCCGTGCATGGGTTATATATCTTTAAGTCCATTTGACCATGCAACGCATCTTATTTTTCATACAACCAAGCAATTTGCCTATCTCTATATCAATTGGCACAATGTCCCAACTCAATATTCATCAACGAATGCCCAGAAGGCCATAAACATTTCAAAGGCACCATGCCACATTTGACAGTTCCGCCATATCCGTGCCACAACTGTTCTCTTCGTAATGAAGCTATCGTTTGTAAGTCTCGTGCACGTAAAAACACTTTGATATAGTTATTCTCCATTCCTTGCTTCGTGCATTCGATGCACGCCTAAAGTCAGTATTTCCATATTCTACGCCTTAGTGTTCAATGCGTTAGACTTATGTTCTTTTCCTCCAACTTGTGCAACTGAGGCACGCCTCGATAGGTTATTCAATGTTCTATAGCACGTGCACTGAGGCATTCGTGCCGATATAGTCTTTTAATGTTCAAGCATACTAACTCGTGCACGGGGGGCACGAATGACTTGTACGCCGAGTCACTCATTGATACAGTTATCTCTTGTTCTTATGGCTTACGCACCGAGGCGCTCGCCTTTACGATATTTAATGTTCAATAGCGACTCGTACATTTGATGTACGTTTTATTTTAATTGTTCTATCTAGTGTTCGACATGCACTATGTTCATCTCTCGATTGAGCCACGTCCATTGTCACGCCCCGATTCCGTCGAATCGATAGTCGTCCCCTGGGCGTGATGCCGTGCGAACCTAATTTGCGATCGCACAAGGCATAGTCATAAGGCAATTCGAGACACGAGATCTAAGAGAGTACGCAGACAAATTGAATCACACAATACAGTAAAGGAACTTGATTCTTTATTGATAATGAACATCATTTACAGATTCCGGTACAAGACTCATTGCCATGCGGGCTACAACATGACTCGATTACAAAAGAGTGCCGATGAGATAGTCGTTCCATACATTGCACACATCCCTCAATATACACAAACACACCATTGACCTGGATGGGAGGGACGCTGAGTTATTTTCCTTGGACTGTCAAGAGCCTTCAAAAGTATAGTCGCCGAGTAAGTCTTCGACGTACGGCCGAAGCTTCAAAAGTCACGAACGCCGCCGAGCTAGCTGGCACGTCCTTCCTGGTTTGCGGGACCTACAAAGAGCGAAGATCAGCACGAAACACATATACTGGCAAATGGCTAATTAAATCCAAGCTCTGCATTTGATTCAAGAAGTTTCGTAAACATGTTAGCTAGCTATTTCAATAATCTTTCTAACCATCCTGTTCGATTTGCATGTTAACATGTTTGAGGCAAGCATATGAATTTGTATAACAATGAGCAACTATCAATATTATCTCGTGCCATGTGCATTTATTAAGCAGTGAAAAGGGTGTGAAGGCCACTGGCAATGTCAAGCCATCTCGGACTATAGCTGAGTTAGACGGTGACCCTTTCGCGTCGAGTAGCGAGCCCTGTACGAAAGTTCCCGCATAACTCGTGCCGATGAAGGGCTGGCGCTTGCTATACACTCGTTTCTCCCGGGTCGAATCGGTCCCTTAGCCTAGGTAACCGTTCGAGGAAACTACACCTTGTCGACAAGTTGTCCAATGACCGTTTTCGTTTGAACTTAGTTGATTTGCTTACTTGACCGTATCGTTGTGATAAACGTTAATCGATTCATTCATTATTTTGCATAGGCTAAGTGGATTTGCATAAGAAACACGTTTTCCATTTTCCAAAACCGGCAGTTGATAACAAGTGTTTCGTGAAGAATCGTGCCACGATTTCTTTGATTCTACACTATTATGACAAGCATTCATTTACTTCACATATTGAGTTTTGAAGTAGAGGGATGAGACGAAGGAGGTCAGCCACTCGCCTTAGTCTTGCTTCAAGCGAGCGACCGGTTGGTTGCGCTGACGTCGCCTACGCGATCACCTGCAATCGCATAAGCAACTGATTAGAACACTGTATAATTCAAGGATATTCGATATGAATGCGAAGTTCGAAAACGTATCACGAAAACCCATCGAAAATATTCACGAAAACGCATTCACGAAAACCAAAGCCAAAGCCAAATCAAGTACGGCATGAAAACCAGAGCAACGGGAGGTCTCTCCCGACTCAGCCGCAGAGCCAATCCTCGAGGCGCAACCCGCTGAATATGGGACTTGGTTCCGAAGAAGACATTCCATAACGAGGAATGGATCTTAATTCAACCGTTCCCGTTCGATCGACTCGGTCGATCCCGACCTATCGGTCCCGACCGAATCGATAGCGACAGTGTTCCTTTCTCGCGTACCCCGCGGGCAGAGTACGGGGCACGATGTAGGGACGGGGCACTACACCATAACCAACTAATAAAAAGTTTTTTCCTCGAAACTTAAAGATAGAACCTACCTCTACGAGAATAACGAAGGAAATTTCTCCTTCATTTCCGATTCAAGCTCCCACGTCGACTCTTCGACCGAATGGTTCCTCTAGAGGACGCGGACGAGAGGGATCGCTCGATTGCGCAGCAGCTTATCCTTGCGTTCTATGATTTGAACTGGTTCTTCAACATAGGATAAGTCCGACTTTAGCTCCAGCCGGCCAAAATCTACTACGTGGCTCGGGTCGTGCACGTACTTCCGCAGTTGAGAGACGTGGAAGACGTTGTGTACACCTTCAAGCGCCGATAGTAAGGCAATTTTATAGGCCACTGGTGCGACCCGCTCGAGTATTTCGAACGGTCCAACGAATCTCGGACTCAATTTTTCCTTCGCGTCGAACCGAGTAACTCTCCGCATGGACGACACTTTGAGAAACACGTGATCGCCTTCTTGGAACTCGAGAGGTCGACGATGAACGTCCGCATAGCTTTTCTGACGACTCTGTGCGGTCTTTAATCTTTCCCGAATGAGCCGAATCTTCTGCACGGTCTGTTCAACCAGTTCCGGACCGAGAATCTGCCGCTCTCCGACTTCGTCCCGGCAAATGGGTGATCGGCACTTGCGCCCGTACAAGGCTTCATACGGCGCCATATGAATGCTGGATTGATAGCTATTATTGTACGCAAATTCGGCCAGAGGTAGATGATTGTCCCAGCTTGATTTGAAGTCAATTGCACAGAGTCGTAGCATATCTTCGAGAATCTGATTGACGCGCTCCGTTTGGCCGTCGGTCTGAGGATGGTAAGCTGAGCTGAACTGTAACTTGGTACCCAGCGCCGACTGAAGGCTACTCCAGAATCGTGACATGAACCGTGAATCCCGATCAAAGACGATGGATACTGGAACTCCGTGCAGCCATACTATCTCATCAAGATATATCTGCGCCAGGCGATCAACGCTCCAAGTAACTTTGATGGCAATAAAGTGCGCTAACTTGGTTAATCGATCGACGATGACCCAGATGGCATCATTTCCCCGCGGCGTCTTCGGCAGACCAACAATGAAATCCATGCACACGTGCTGCCACTTCCATTCTGGAATCGCCAGATTCTGTATTTTCCCGCCCGATCTCTGGTGCTCAGCTTTTACCAGCTGACAGGCCATGCATTGCGACACAAAGAGTGCCATATCTCTCTCATCCCGTGCCACCAGAAGTTTGTGCGGAGGTCCTTGTACATCTTCGTGCTACCGGGATGCAAAGTATATTTTGCATAGTGCGCCTCCGACAGTATCTCCTTTCTGAGTTCTGAATCGTCCGGAACGCATAGCCTACCCTTCAATCGAAGCACGCCGGTTTCGTCTTCCGCAAAGTCGATCGTCCTGCCCGTCGAAATTAGCTCTCGCACTTTCTTCAGGTACGGATCGTCCGTCTGAGCGGTCTTGATCTTTTCAAGCAAGCTCGGCTCTAACTGCAACTTTGCCAACTGCACATTCCGGAATCTGACTCGGAGCTCGATGCCCATCTCTTCTAGGTCGCGTAGCAATCTGGGGTCGATGGATAACGAGGCAATGTACTTCCGACTCAAAGCGTCCGCCACAACATTTCCCTTTTCTGGCGTATAGTCGATAGTCAAGTCGTAGTCCTTGATCAGTTCAAGCCAGCGCCTCTGCCGCAAGTTCAGTTCCCTCTGCGTGAATAGATACTTGAGGCTCTTGTGATCGGTATAGATCGTGCACGCCATGCCATAGAGATAGGGACGCCACAATTTCAACGCGAACACAATTGCCGCTAACTCCAGGTCGTGCGTGGGATAATTTTTCTCGTGCGGCTTTAGCTGTCGGGAAGCAAAAGATATCACCTTGTTCCGCTGCATCAGCACACACCCCAAGCCCTGATCGGATGCATTGCTGAATATCTGGAAACCCTCAGTCCCTTCTGGAAGTGCGAGTATCGGGGCCGAGACGAGCCGTTGCTTTAATTCTTGGAATGAAGCTTCACAATCGTCTGACCATTCGAATGCGACTCCTTTCTGGGTGAGGCGAGTCAGAGGCGATGCGATCTTCGCGAAGTCTTTCACGAAGCGTCAATAGTATCCCGCTAAGCCAAGGAAACTTCGAATTTCGCTGACGGACGTTGGCCGCTTCCAATCAACGACGGCTTCAACTTTCTTTGGGTCGACCGCGATACCTTCAGCAGAAATGATGTGTCCGAGGAATGCGACGCTGCTAAGCCAGAATTCACATTTGCTTCGCTTCGCGAATAGTTGATTTTCTCGAAGAGTCAGAAGTACGGTCCACAGATGCTCAGTGTGTTGCTGCCTATTCTTCGAGTAGACGAGTATATCGTCGATAAAGACTACTACGAACTTGTCGAGGAATGGTCGAAACACCCGATTCATTAAATCCATGAAAGCGGCAGGGGCATTCGTTAGGCCGAACAGTATTACCAGGAACTCGTAATGGCCGTAACGAGTATGAAATGTAGACTTTGGCACATCATCCGGCTTGATCTTGAGTTGATGGTAACCCGAGCGCAGATCAATTTTAGAGAACACCGTAGCACCTTGAAGCTGATCAAACAGATCGTCTATGCGTGGCAAGGGATATTTGTTCCGGACGGTGGCTTTATTCAGCTCGCGGTAGTCGATACAAAGACGCATAGAGCCATCCTTCTTCTTGACAAACAGCACGGGCGCTCCCCAGGGCGAGACGCTGGGTCGAATGAATCCCTTGTCGAGCAATTCTTGTAACTGCACCTTGAGTTCTTTAAGCTCTGCAGGAGCCATTCTGTACGGGGTCTTCGAGATCGGTCGAGTGTCGGGGAAGGTATCGATAGTGAACTCAATCTCTCGATCGGGCGGCATGCCGGGCAGTTCGTCCGGGAACACATCGGGGAATTCTGCCACAACGTCGGTCTGACCCGCGTTTGCACCATCCTGTCGCATGTCTCGAACGGAAGCTAGATAGCCTTCGCATCCGGAATGCAATATCCGTCGAGCAGATATTGCAGAGATCACCATGCAGGTCGGCGATGCCTCACCACACGAGTAACAGAATTCAGGTACTCCGGGTATGCGGAATGTGACCTTCTTTTCAGCGCAGTCTATGGTTGCGTTGCACGGACCGAGCCAATCCATCCCCAGAATGATATCGTAGTCCTTAATATTTAGAACTATCGCATCGAGACTGATCTTTTGACCACCTATACAGATGATTCCGTCTCCGCAGACTAAATTTGCAGTTAGTGGCATGCCCGACGGTACGTTAACAGTGAGGTCGAGGCCTAACGGTGTCAGGGAGAATTTGTGCTCGGCGGCAAAGTCCGCCGATATAAAACTATGCGTGGCACCTGAATCAAACAATACACGAGCAGGTTTATTATTGAATTACAGTATACCAGTCACGACTGTATCAGATGCAAGCGCTTCGTCCCGAGTCATGGCATAGACGCAGCCCTGAGCGTTGGGGCGACGGTCTTGGCCATTTTGTTGTGCGGTCGGTGGAGTCCGAGGTGCTTGGCCTCGGTTCTGATGGTGTTGTCGTGGGCGCTGGTTTGACTTCTCCGGGCAGTCGCGTACGATATGGTCGGCTCGGCCGCACCCGAGACACGTATCATTCTTCAATCGGCACTCGCTGACCAAGTGCCCCTCCTTGAGGCAGAAAGTGCAAACTACTCGTTCCTTCGCCTGGTTGCCGCAATTTTGATGCTTGTGTGCGTTGTTGCCTCCCGTATTACTATGGCGTTTGTTATTAAAGTGAACAGCGCCGGTAGTAGTAGGAGGATACTCGGACTCCAGACGGATGGCGTGGTTGAGTGCCTCGCCCACAGTTTGGTATTCACCCACCGAAACGTGAGCGCGGATAGTGGAACGTAGACCCACTTCAAATCGTCGAGCTCGACTTGCAGTGGTAGATAGGAAGTCCCCAGCAAACTTGGCCAGTTTGTTGAATTTGGCCGCATATTATCGTACAGTCATATTGCCTTGCCTTAACTGCATAAATTCATCTTCTTTTTCCTGTCGCACGGCTGCAGAAAGATATTCAGTCTCGAACGCCTTTTTGAATGTCGCCCATGAGATCGCCGCCGTCTCGTCTTCACGTTGAATTGCCCGCTTCTGCACAGCCCACCAATCGTACGCGTTCATTCGAAGTAGAAGTTGAGCACATGCGACTTTCTTTCAGTCCTCGACATCCAGGAGCTCGAACTTATCTTCTAGCTCCTCCAGCCAGTCGATCGCCACCGAGGGATCTTCTGTACCGTTGAAGGAAGTACGGCAGCTTTTAGTGAATTTTGACACGTCGAAGTTAGAACTTTTCGGTGCCGCAGTTGAGAGCACAGGCGCCTCTGGTTCAGCTTTGTTAGATCGAACCGCAGGCTGGGTCACGGCAGGTGTCATCGTTGAGTTGTTGTTGTTGCCGACGACAGACTGTACGATCTGCTGGAGGGTATTCAGCTGCTGCTGCTGCAGCTTGAATTGAGCCTCGAACCGATTCTCAAATTGAGTCTGACGAGCCTCCGCTTGCTGACGATGGAGCTCGTTTTGATGTTGCTGCATTTCAAGCATCTGCAGCATACGTTGCATCGGGTCGCCGGAAGGTCCGGCTACAGTAGGAGTCATTCCCGTTGGGTTGACGGAATGCTCGGGACTGGAAGCACACGAGCCGCTGGAAGCGCTCGTCTCGTCTTCCGCCTGAGCTCCCGTAACTGCAGGAAAAAGGAAAGGCAACTCTCGTTAGTTTCAGAAAATGTCCTGGGTTCAGCGTATGGAACAACTCTTCTCATCGACACGAGGTCAACGGTTGGAGACTAGAACTCGACACTGGAGGCCAAGGACGTAAAGCCGTGCTCTGATACCATTATGTCGTACCCCGATTCTGTCGAATCGATAGTCGTCCTCTGGGCGTGATGTCGTGCGAACCTAATTTGCGATCGCACAAGGCATAGTCATAAGGCAATCCGAGACACGAGATCTAAGAGAGTATGCAGACAAATTGAATCACACAATACAGTAAAGGAACTTGATTCTTTATTGATAATGAACATCATTTACAGACTCCGGTAAAAGACTCATTGCCGCGTGGGCTACAACATGACTCGATTACAAAAGAGTGCCGATGAGATAGTCGTTCCATACATTGCACACATCCCTCAATATACACAAGCACTCCATTGATCTGGATGGGAGGAACGCTGAGTCATTTTCCTTGGACTGTCAAGAGCCTTCAAAAGTATAGTCGTCGAGTAAGTCTTCGACGCACGGCCGAAGCTTCAAAAGTCACGAACGCCGCCAAGCTAGCTGGCGCGTCCTTCCTGGTTTGCGGGACCTGCAAAGAGCGAGGATCAGCACGAAACACATGTACTGGCAAATGGCTAATTAAATCCAAGCTCTGCATTTGATTCAAAATGTTTCGTAAACATGTTAGCTAGCTATTTCAATAATCTTTCTAACCATCCTGTTCGATTTGCATGTTAACATGTTTGAGGCAAGCATATGAATTTGTATAACAATGAGCAACTATCAATATTATCCCGTGCCATGTGCATTTGTTAAGCAGTAAAAAGGGTGTGAAGGCCACTGGCAATGTCAAGCCATCTCGGACTATAGCTGAGTTAGACGGTGACCCTTTCGCGTCTGGTAGCGAGCCCTGTGCAAAAGTTCCCGCATAACTCGCGCCGATGAAGGGCTGGCGCTTGCTATACACTCGTTCCTTCCGGGTCGAATCGGTCCCTTGGCCTAGGTAACCGTTCGAGGAAACTACACCTTGTCGACAAGTTGTCCAATGACCGTTTTCGTTAAACTTAGTTGATTTGCTTACTTGACCGTATCGTTGCGATAAACGTTAATCGATTCATTCATTATTTTGCATAGGCTAAGTGGATTTGCATAAGAAACACGTTTTCTATTTTCCAAAACCGGCAGTTTGATAACAAGTGTTTCGTGAAGAATCGTGCCACGATTTCTTTGATTCTACACTATTATGACAAGCATTCATTTACTTCACATATTGAGTTTTGAAGTAGAGGGACGAGACGAAGGAGGTCAGCCACTCGCCTTAGCCTTGCTTCAAGCGAGCGACCGGTTGGCTGCGCTGACGTCGCCTACGCGATCACCTACAATCGCATAAGCAACTGATTAGAACACTGTATAATTCAAGGATATTCGATATGAATGCGAAGCTCAAAAATGCATCACGAAAATCCATCGAAAACATTTACGAAAACCAAAGCCAAAGCCAAATCAAGTGCGACATGAAAACCAGAGCAACGGGAGGTCTCTTCCGACTCAGCCGCAGAGCCAATCCTCGAGGCGCAACCTGCTGAATATGGGACTTGGTTCCGAAGAAGACATTCCATAACGAGGAATGGATCTTAATTCAACCGTTCCCGTTCGATCGACTCGGTCGATCCCGACCTATCGGTCCCGATCGAATCGATAGCGACAGTGTTCCTTTCTCGCGCACCCCACGGGCAGAGTACGGGGCATGATGTAGGGACGGGGCACTACACCCATGGTCTCGATAGGTTAACTTTAGCATACAACGATATATTTTACTTAGGCATGAAGGAGTAGAACAGAAGAGTCAAAGTTTTCCACCTTAAGCCGATACGCCTTGTCGTTTCGTCGAGCCGAAGCGGCTCGATTTCATAACTTTATTGCATGGCCAACTCTTCTGACTTAGCCACTCGAGCACTTCATGCTTCATTGAATCATACGACCGATTTGGCTTATCGAGCCTATGCCTCAGTCCGTTGTGAGGTGGTGATTTGGTTTTGCGGACCCCGTTAAATAAGACAAAATGCTGACCTCTTATATTTCAGCGTAAACATATAGCATGCACACGAAACCAACTAAAATCAGTATTTGTTCGAATCGGACATGTGCTTTGCATCGATTCAATTTCTTAGAATCTTCGAACCGACTCAATACTTTCTCTCGGGCCAACTTAACACTTGCATCGATCTTACTCGATGCATTCTTTGGGTCAATGTAACTCTTTGCATCGATCCGAATCGATGTGTTTCTCGGGACAAGGTAACTCTTGTATCGATTTGCATCGATACTTAAATTGGGTCGACGCGACTCTTCGAGTCAACGACTCAGCATAATGCACCGTACGGAACGGGACATTATAGATCATGCATTGAAGCCTCACAACATAGGCCACGTGTCATGCCGACAATGTTATGCACAGATGTCCAATTCCATGCGTGCACGCACAAAGTCAAAAATAATGAATATTGACTATTATGCACGCATATGGACATTTCAGTGCAAATGATTATAAACAGCTGTGACATGCTTTCCACACACAACATAAGCATACGAGCTCTACCACAATGCAACTTGTTGTCCATTCTGCCAGTGAGTCAGGATCAGCAAGTCCAGAACATGTCTTTGCATCAGATCGTCAACGAAGTAAAGGAGTCATGTGCCGACTCGAATTCTGCCACCACAATCTCCATAATCAAATTTGGTGTACTTTGAATTAATATAGTTCTTTGTACGAAAGCATTAACAAAGTTTAGCACCAAAAGTAGTTGTAATCCCACTTCTCCTTTTGCGATATCTAACAATTGCGACAGAGGTGCAAGCTAAGGCGAAAATCTTCTGGCAGAAGATGATTGTTCACTACATGCTCGGGTCCCGTGCTAGCTATTGTGCCATATATATTAGGCACGACGTGGAGGTTGTGGCAGCCGCAGGGTGCTATGCGTGTATACTCGTGGGAGAATGGGTTCTTCCTTTTCAAGTTCGAGTTAAAGGTGGATTTTCAGCGAGTTCTAGAGGAAGGCCTATGTTCATTCAACGACAGACTGGCTATCACAAGACGATGGGTTCCTGAGATGAGCTTTAAGTACGATCGACTATCAAAATACCAATCTGGATACGAATACCAATCTGGATACGCTTCCCGTGACTACCTCTGGACATATGGAATGTCGAATCAATTATGAGACTGACAATCCTAACAGGGTGTCCTCTGCGGATGGATGCGCCCAATGCACTTCGATAGAGACTTGCGTATGCTAGAGTCTTTGTGGAAGTGGAAACAGTAGTTGATCTTCCTAGGAAAGTCCAATTTAGGCTTGCGTCGGACAAGATTAGTTAGCAGAAGGTTGAGTATGAATGGGTGCCCATTAGGTGCTCATTGTGCAAGTGCTTTGGGCACGACAGTAGCTCATGCCCGAGGGAACATGAGGAGGGACAAATCACCATGGAGACCGAAGAGGGAGAGACTAGAGTTCCTCCGCTTAATAAGGACATCCATACTTCAAGCCTCACGGCAGGGAGCAGAAACTCAAGTCGGCATGACTGGGTTTATGTTGCTATAGGTGGGCTACCCATAGGAGATCTAACGCCTGATGTGAGTCATGCGGACATCCAGACTTACGTCTATGTTAATGAAAACAGACAGGATCCCAAGGGTACGGGACATACAGAAGAGGGGGTTACCAAATTGTTGGAGTTTGTAGAAACAACTCCTCTGCAAAATTTTTCCAAATTGTTTAAAGGATAACTTGTTACGATTAATCCAGCATGGGAGGCCAAGAGGAAACAAAGGAATGAGCAAGGGAATGAGAGTAATCTGAAGAAGATGTAGCGACTAGGCCCCCTAATCTAAAAAAAAATAATAAAGGACTTTGTTTTGATAGTTTGTCTTTATGTTTCTTCATTTGGGTTTGGTTGAAAAATTATGTTCGGCAACAAAGAACATGCACTCAATAATTGGAGGATAAGGACTTGGAAGGATAAGGAGGGAGAGGGGGCACATCGGTGGAGCACGAACAAGGAGGAGGAGGAGGAGGAGGAGGAGCACGTCGTAAGAGGATGGGTACGTCGGAGGATCACGATGAAGAGAGACACGAGAGAGAGTAGAGATCGAGAGATGAGAGAGAGAAATAAAATTTGATCGGGTCTTTTTTATAATTAGGACACAGTACTAGACGACAGACCGGTGACGACTCAGCGACATCTATGTAATTATAAAATTCAAAATACCCATTATTCGTCCGTTGCCAACCTTCTGTCGCTGATTTGCAGTATTTTGGTAGTGTATTTTAGATAGGTAAATCCCATTTTTTGTCGCACCAAATTATATGTTAGAAAGGGTTAATATCTACAAGTGAAATATTTATTAGGGAAAAAAAAATAGGGTACCATGGCCCCCCTTAGTTTCTATGAAGCTCCGTCCCTGATCCGCATCAACCTCTATGCACCAACCACTTGGCTCCGGCAGGTCGGGCAGGAGCTCTTGGTCCGGAGCCACTTCTCTATGCAGCTTTCGTGGAATACGTGACTGCATGCAGGAAGCACGCGGCCACGGTCGCCGTCCGCGAACTCCAGGAGGCAGATGGCGCACTCCGCGCTCTCCATGCCATCGGTGAGAATTTGGACCAGTGTGGCCTCCGGAGGCGGCACCTCCGACTTGTGGGCTGATGGGTTTTCGGGATCACGGTGGCGACTTGCACAGATGAGGTATAGGACGACGAGAGCCCAGATGATGACGACGACGAGGACGACGATAACGCCGGCGATGCAATCACCGGTGCCAGAGTAGGTGCCCGACTTGTAGGGGGTGGGAGGGGGACGGTGGACGGAGGCTACATGGTGAGGGATTGGCATGGTTTTGTTCACTAGCAGTAATAAGTACGTACTATTACTGAGAGGAACATATAAAGACTTCTTGATTGTGGGTCACTGACGGGTCTCGAAACATCGACTATCAACCAACATTTATCAGGAATATAATGGTCAATTCTAGAATAACATCACGCTTTCTTACCACATTCGTTGAATCACAACTACTAGAAGGGATAAGAAATGAAAACCTTGTTAATTAATCGCCTGTCGGTTCTGAAGTGCCTACTGATTGGTTTTCTTGTCACAGAAATTCTTGAATTTGGACAATGGAGAACCATGAAGGAATAGAACTTCCAATTAACCATCCTCAGACACCTCGCATGCCATAACCCTATAACCCTTGGAGAAAATCAGAATTTCAAAGTTCTCTTCTATTGTTGTGGAACATATCACGGGTAGTGCAAAAAATTCCTCGTTAAATATGTACCTTTTGCACTAAAACATCCCATGCTCTTAAAATTTCCAAAAGTATGAAATATGCACATTTTGTCCCCAAATGACAATTTTATCCCTCCCTTCCCCCCTCCTTCTTCGGCTGTGTTCGCCGACGACGGAGGCGGAGGGGGGGGGGGGGGTCGCTCGCCGGCGAGGAGGGGCAGGGGGGTCGGGGCCGACGAGGGAGCGGGGGGGTCGGGGCCGGCGAAGGAGGGGGGGGGGGGGGGGGGGGGGGGGGGGGGGGGGGGGGGGTCGAGGCCGGCGAGGGAGGAGGAGGGGGGGTGGGTCGGGGGGAGCGCTCGCCGGCGAGGAGGGTGGGGCTGGGGGCTCGCCGGCGAGGGGGGGGATCGGGGGGGTCAGGGGGGGTGGGGGATCGCCGGCGGGGGGTGGTCGGGGGGGCTGGGGGATTGCCGGTGATGGGGGGGGGGGGGGGGGAGTTGGGGGCTCGCCGGCGCTGGCACCGCCGGAGGGGGGGAAGGAGTATTTTTGGTATAAATTTTTTAAAATTTGGCTGGAGAGGCCTAATCGAGCGGATATATAATCTAAGGAGGGGTAAACTGACAAAAAATTCTAAAAAGTCTTTTAGTGCAAAAGGCATATATTTAACGAGAAATTTTTTGCACTTTACCCAACATATCACTGCCAAACCTACACCAGGCCTTGTTTGGTTCGCAGAAAGAAATGAAAAGAAAATCATTTCCTTGTCATTTTCCTTTTCGATGTTTAGAAACGCCAACAAATTTGGAAAAAAAAGTGACTACTTCAATGTGGAAAATTGATTCCTTGCTTGAATGGAATCATTTTTCCTCCTAATTTTCCTTTCCATTGGAAATCGTTTTACTTTCCTCTTTAATTCCTTTGGCACCCAAAAAATAGGAAAATAATTATTTTCCTTTTCCAATCTCATGATTCCACGAACCGAACGAGACCGGATAGAAGCATATATTGCAAACATAACCCAATAATTTTAAAAAAAATGCAAAATCACAATACAAACTACTAATGCATAATTTGTTTATAAGCCAAGTTAAAAGGGCAACAAAAAAGGAATTATTCAAACGACCATCACCACAAACCATCAAAGTACTGCTAACATCGAACCATAAACCCAAAGACTAGTTCCAAGCACTTCATATCATATTCAGCATTACCACGAGCCATTTAGTACTACCATCATAAGTATAGATATAGAACCAAGACCCCAAAGAGCATTTAGAAGCATTTTCTATGAACAATCCCTGGCCCAGATTCATCGTATTCACCTTTGGATATCCACATCTGCAACAGAAGAAAAAAGAACTTAAGAACAAAATGAAAACAAAAAGAAATTTGTATAATCAAATACTCTAATTAACTAATTAGATTCAAATAAGTTTGAATCTGATTGCAAATTCATATGAAATGAGATGAATGAAGTTGTGTAGCATGTTGAGAGAAATTACCTGCTGGAATGTGCTCAATGAAGCAAGAATGGATCCTCCAATCCACACACTGTACTTCCTCTCAGGTGGTGCAACCACCTTGATCTTCATGCTGCTAGGTGCCAGTGCAGTTATCTCCTTGCTCATACGGTCGGCGATGCCAGGGAACATGGTGGACCCACCACTGAGCACAATGTTCCCGTACAAATCCTTCCTGATATCAACATCACACTTCATGATCGAATTGTACGTGGTCTCATGAATACCAGCAGCCTCCATACCGACTAGCGAGGGCTGGAACAGTACTTCTGGGCACCTAAATCGCTCCGCGCCAATGGTGATGACCTGTCCATCAGGTAGTTCATAGCTCTTCTCTATGGATGAGCTGCTTTTGGCAGTCTCGAGTTCCTGCTCGTAGTCGAGGGCTATATAGGCAAGCTTCTCTTTGATATCACGGACAATTTCCCGCTCGGCTGTCGTGGTGAATGAGTAGCCTCTCTCTGTGAGGATCTTCATGAGGGCATCAGTTAGATCTCTCCCAGCAAGGTCTAACCTGAGGATAGCATGTGGAAGAGCATATCCCTCGTAGATAGGGACTGTATGGCTGACACCATCACCAGAATCCAGCACAATACCTACGAAATTATCATGTTTAGATCTTGAAAAAAACGTGAGGCAAAATTTTATGTCAAATGAATCATGAAAAGGATAACCGGTTCAGGAGGAGCTAAAAATTATAAAGAAACATTGTTCTCTTATTGAGCACTTCTAGTTTCAACTTGGTTGACAACATTCTCTAGCTGGTTAAAAAGGTTTCACAAATATATGCAAGTTTTCTTCTCAGCTAAGTGGTGGTGAACAATATAAAGTTACACAAGAACTAAATCAAGAAATTCACAAATATTTCATTGTTCAATCATAACAATCATAGTAAAGTTTAAGCATCATCTTTATGTTTCTAAACTATACTAATTAATCTTGCTTAATCAGCAGGGAACAAGAAGTAATTCGACCTTGTACAATTTGTTTCCTTCGGCAGAATATAATATATATACACTATAAGTTTAAGAGAAAACAGCCTATTTGGCAAAAGAGAAGAGAGGAATTTAAATGCCTGTAAGATAGTTTGCCTACTAGAATATATAATTACCTGTGGTACGGCCACTAGCATACAGGGAGAGAACAGCCTGAATGGCAACATACATTGCAGGGGCATTGAAGGTTTCGAACATTATTTGCGTCATCTTCTCTCTGTTGGCTTTGGGGTTAAGAGGGGCCTCAGTAAGAAGCACCGGATGTTCTTCAGGTGCGACACGAAGCTCATTGTAGAAAGTGTGATGCCAAATCTTCTCCATGTCATCCCAATTACTGACAATTCCATGTTCAATGGGGTATTTCAGTGTAAGAATACCTCTCTTGGATTGGGCCTCATCACCAACATATGCATCTTTCTGTCCCATACCAACCATGACACCTGTGTGACGGGGTCGACCAACAATACTTGGGAAGACAGCTCTGGGAGCATCATCTCCGGCAAATCCAGCCTATGATGGGAGACAATAAAGAAAGGTAATAGAGTGATTCAGATGCTCAGTGTAGTTTGAATGTAAGTCAAGACTATGCAAAATACGGAGGTTTGGGAACCTCACCTTCACCATTCCAGTTCCATTGTCACAGACAAGGGGCTGAATGTCCTCAGCATCAGCCATAGTTTATATTGATACTGTCCACAGACAAAGTCATCAAGATGCCAGATAGACAATTTTGGCATGAAATGGTCAGATAAAAAGTAACATACGTGAATTATAACAATAAAGAGGATTCTTAAGACTTAAATCCTAATTAGGATATAAATAACAGTTCTCTCTGCTAAAAATTTGCCATGACATCCACGTATGATATGAGACATGTCCATCTCAGTTAGACACTATTGTAAAAGAAAAATGGTTGTCCACTCCTAAGAACTATAAAATACTCATAAGTATCGTGCGCCTGTTCAACAAATACTATAAGAATTTGATACATTTGCCATTTTTTGTAACTAAAAAGATTTACAATATCCAGACACAAAGCTCAACGAAAAGTATTGATAACCTTATGCATTTTTACAAAGATAGACATATATAACTGTGTTAATTGTTTCTATATTTTGGAAGGTTGCAGCGTCAGACACATAGTGCTAGTGTCTAAGCGGAAAAAATAGATAATTTGTTTACCGTTGCAGAAACTTATTGATCATAAACCATTTGTAAACTCAAGATGTTTCCTTTCACATGTTAGACTGTTATACATACTGAATCAAGTAAAAGAAAGAGATTTAAACTAGTAGAATGTCAAGAAGCAAACAGCAACTGGGCAAATCTGACAAGACAAAAAAAGCAATGCAAGAAATTTGCACTTTACAGGAAGCTTCTCAAGGACTCAAATCCCTATAGTTTATGTTGTTAGTATCTTATGATACACGTGCGTATCTTAATATACCATATACTACCATTTCGTTGCCTATCAGTTGATCCGATATGATACGTATAGGTTGATAGGTTTTTTTTTTTACTTGAGTTATGTAATGTATACTTAAGGATCTTGATTCTATAACTAAATAGACCTAAAAAGATGAATTCAAAAATTATATTAAATCATGTTCTTATATTGATCTAGAACTATAAACCTAAACTCCTAGAGTTGCTATATCGTAACACAATACAATACGTGATACACAATACAATGCACAAGCAAATCGATACACAATACATATCACGAGTCGACAGTCTAGCCTATAATATTTGAACAAAGAAATTTTTACTTACAGACTGTGCCGCAAGCCATTGATCATAAGCTATAGCATGTTAAAAGTTTTAGGATATTCACTTGATATTTTTCATATTTCAAACAACGTGTTCAGGACTTCAGATTAAGTAGATAAAATGCTTGCACTACAGACTCATATAAGCACATTATGGAGACATCGCCATTCATTATCATGTAAGCTTTACCCATTTGAATGGTGTCTACCAGGCACATATGGGGACATCATAGGGTAATTAAATTACTCATGGTGACATCATAAGAATCATCAATTGCGACTCATGAGGATACTAGCTCCACATGAATGTCACTAATGTCACTAATTATTGAAAAAGTGGAAATTTTTTGGTTGGCTATATTCATGTAGCTGTGGATAAAAAGCATAACCAAGTTTCCCAGCGTACGCATAAACATTTATCAGAGATACCCTTTTACATTCCTTCGAGATTAAGGGCTACTTTGGATTGCATTTACATTTCATCCGGAACTTCTTTAGTGTCAAACACAATAAGCGAGCCAATAGTTCGTCTTCTGGATGAGCGTTTGCGTAAACGTGTGATTCATTTGGGAGGTCATATGAACATTTCCGGAATGCTAGCCCAAGGATAGCTCCAGAAATGGACGCTTCAGCAAATGCCCATGCCCCAAACCACAAACCGAACTAAGCCTAAATGGTTGGAAAATCCTATATAGGTATTGACTGCATTCAATCTCTCTTTGAGGAGTCTTCTACGCATTGACCTTCCCAATCTCTCCGTCACGATGATCTAATAAATTGAAAAGCAGACACAAATGTGTAGATTACAACTGCATTTTCCCCTTTGTAGTCCATTTAAATTTGCCCAACTATTATATATTTCACACCATAGCAAATTTTTCTCAATATTTACTTCACAAACTCAGCTAAAACTGTGCCAAGATCATAACTTTATCCAGGGTTTTAAGTATCGGCAGAAATCGATACATTGTTAAGTAAAAAAAAAAAATCATATTTCTAACACTCTCCTCGAGATCGAAGCAACTATTTTCACGTATTAATCCGCACAACAATTTTTTATATAAAACTCACCCCTATTTTCGTAAATTTCCAGCTAGTCCCTACAGATACACCAAAATTAGCAAGGATAAATGGATCAATTTAAGATACTCAGATCACCTAAAGGAACAGGCTTTCTTCAGTTCCCCCACCAAATATTTCCCCAAATGATCAATTAATCCAACTACTTCCAATACACAGATTCCACCAGAAATCCCTAAATCTGAACCCCAAAATCAAAATTTTAAAAAAAACAGAAATTTACGCATCGATCCAACGCTCGACCACAACTAAATAGCTTCCGATCACGGTTAAATTAGTAATTAAACAATGATCGATCGATCGGTGCGAAGGATCAGATCTAGCAAGAAATCGATTGGAGAGATCGAAAGGGATCGGTACCTCTTCGAGAGAGAGAGAGAGAGAGAGAGAGAGAGAGCTTTCTTCCTCCGTCCTAGAGAAAGAGGAAGGGCGGCTGTCTGTGTGAGAGAGAGAGTAGTTGATTATTGACACAATGAGCGTTGAGATCGGCGAATAAATGAAGCCCACATGAATATGTCTACACATCACTTTTTCTGTTCTTTTCCTCTCTTTTCTTTTCTTCTTGTTTGGAGGTTTGAAAGGGAAGGCAGTGTGGCCCATGTCCGGCCCATTTCATGAAGAAGAAAAAAACATCATTTCATTCACATTACACCTTTTTTTTGCGTGCCACAACACATTTAAGAGCAAATCACCTGTTCCCAAATTTTATGTCCCAAACGATTATATTCTCTCTCCTATAAAAATATATGTGTCACACCGATTTTATAAAAAATAATATCCAAAATCGATATGATTCACATTTTTATATGCAAGAGCACATAGTTGGAACACTAGATTTGGGGACAACAAATCTGCTCTCTATACATTCTTGGGTTTGTTTGATTGTCCTCTTGCACTATTTTGAAACGTCAAAAGGAAAATGCCAACTGGTACTTTTCAAGGTATCGTCTGGCATTTATGTTTGTCTAAATAGATAAATTATGTGAATTAAAAGACACATTGTTTGTTTAAAATTGACAAAAAATGTTTACAATAGAAACGAGGAAATAATTTCTAGAATTGCTACTAGCTGACTTAGATCTACATAGTGCTCGTAGGGAATGTAGACCTATAATGCCGACGGGTTTGAGATTTGGATCCGAACCTGCACTTATAAATTTCAATTCGGATATTATTTACACATACATATATAGCCAATAACCTGTAGCTCAAGTGGTTATAGTGAGACATACCCCTCTAGAGGTTGCATGCACATTTAATTTTTTATAGAAAAATTAATATAAAGACAACCAGAGTGTAGATTGGGTACGGTACAGCACGATACAAGTGCGATACAGTACTATTTCACTACCCTAGGCATTTGTGAAATCCTCTTTCTTTTGGAGAGTTATATCGCTTCCATTTAATCTACCTACTTATAAAATAATAATCTGAGTGTCATATGTATCTTGATTTCACTGTGGTATAGTTATAAAAGGTTTTAGCTTCCAGGTTTTTTATTTTTGTTGCAAATAAAAATAGAGTGTTGTGTTCCTCAACATGATGTGACGTCAAAGAAGAAACGATGACACACGTGGATCAGATCTGTCCCTGCCCCGCCCTCGGCCCACATGCGGGGCCGGCCCAGAGGATTGGGTTGTCCTATCCTGGAGCTAATTTTGGTTGTCTCTTGATCCATATTATCAGCTGGTCCTGATGGTCATCCGTAATCCTGACCTTTGGTTAGATTATTCTGAGCTTTGGAGTTTGTCCTAGCAGAAAGGAGTTGTCCAAGTTCCAAATCTTGTATAACTTACCCTAAGGCCGGTCCTGCCCAAACGTTATCGACGGAGGGCCGGTGAAGGAAGGGAAACAAGTAACGACAGGCACTTGTACAAAAATACTTACCAACTGTGAATCATCGTGCACATAACCTCATAAAAGAGTAAGGGACTTCAAAAGAAGAAGAAAAATTATTGGAGTTTGGCAAACAAACATGAGGGGGCCATTATGAGATGCAAGGATTCTCTTTCTTCTTCTTTATTTTTTTTTTTCTTTTCAAAGGAGGAAAACCATGATCTTGCTTTCAATATTTATATGGGGATACTATTATTCTATTAAATCCCTATGGAACATACACGTTCTAAGTAACATGCATTAGAATTGTTAGATTTAAGTGCACGTACGGTACTCATGTGCATGACCGGCCAGAAACTAAAGAATTCGTAAAAAAAAAAAAAAGTTTCACCAGATCTCCAAGACTCTTTACATAGAAGAGGCAAGGAAAAACCAATTTTAAAAAGTTAAATATTTTATTATATTGCGTGACCATTATTATTTAAAATACTATCAAATATTATATTGCGTGACCATTATTATTTAAAATACTATCAAATATTATATACAATAAAAAAACGATAGCCTAATTTATGCTAGATTAGGGCCGGCCGGTCCTGCTCATGTGAGCATTATTCGATTTTGACTGAAAATCGAATCGAACTGGATCAAAGATCCGGTCCGGTTTTTAAAAAATTGGTTCAGTTTCAGTTTTGAAAATATTAAAAAAAATATTCGGTTCCGATTTCGGTTTTGGGTCAAGGTGTGACTTAGGTCGAGCGGCCTGATCTCCGGCTCGGGTCCGGCCCCATCAAAATAGTTATGGATCAGCCCGAGCCCGGTCAACGACCCGGACCGGCCCAACCTACTAATCCAACGGGTCTGGGTTGGGTTGTGCCGCTGGACCTGCAAGTCCGGACCGGCCCGGCTCGGTTTGACCGCGGGTCCAGGCCGGTCAAACCCACAGAAATCAACCGGGCCAGCCTGGACCGGCCCGTTTCAGATCCGGTCTTGGTCCGATCCAGCTGCCGATTTTTTTTTTTAAAAAAAAAATTAACCTTTGGGAGGGCCAAAAGACCGTTTATCCTAATTTTCATGGCTTTTTTTTTTTGGACGTTTTAAGGTATTTTGATCATTCTACTGAAAATGATCCAAAATACCATTATAACAACTATATTTTGAGGGTAAAATAGATCATTGCACACACAAAAAAAAATCTATAAATAGGCCATAAATTTTTAAAATTAATCATACCAACAATTTCTTTCCTCTTATAATTTTTACAAGCAACCTAGTGTGAAGAGGCGATTTATATCATCGATAATTATCAACTGCCACAACATCCACAAGATCAGCAACCACAACCTGCACCGCAACCCGCACCGCAACCTCATCACGCACCGCAACAAGAGCTTGAATCATGATCGAAAATTTGGCATCATTTTAGCAAAATTTACAATGAGCGTACAAGTGGCGATACCGAAATAAGATACTCCACTTAAGTTCTTATTGAATGTTTGCATTTTAGGAAACGATTCAAATAGGACCATAGCTATGGTACAAGGAAGCTACGCTGACATTTAAAATCCTGTATGGACATGTCATATGAGTCATTAATTGCATGAGTCATTAATTGCAGTTTATGTATGAGTCATTAATTGCAGTTTATGAGTCATAATCTTGTATGAGTCACTAATTGCAGTTTATGTACTAGTAATCTTATATTAATAATTAATTTTCAAATTATGCAAATCTTGTATTAGTCGTTCAATTCATGTTTCATTTAGCAAATTAATTGTGCAAATTTTCTAAATTTTATTATACATGCACATGTTTTTTTATAGAATTTTTCTAAACATTAATAAAAATATTTTTAAATTATACTAATTTAAATTGTACTAATTTTTATTTTTAAAATTTTTATTACATTCTTTTAGTCTTATTATACTAATTTAATTTTTTAAATTATACATTTTTAAATTGTACTAATTTAAATCTTGTTTAGAAAACTCATTTTTCTAGAGTTTTTTAGGCTTAATTGCACTTTGATACCCTCAACTATTTCAGTTTTTCAACTTAATACCCTAAATTTTTTTACTCAACAACTCGATACCCTCAACTATTTTAGTTTTTCAACTTAATACATAAAAAAAAAACTACCCTTGGCTCCCTCTCTCTCTCCCCATGCACCCCCCCCCTCTCCGGCGATGCTCCCCCCTCCCTCTCCGGCAGTCGATGCCCCCTCCCCCCCCCCCCCCCCTTCGGCGGTGCACGAGGAGGGGGCACGGGTGGAGGAGGGGGTGGGGGGTGGGGGCGGCCGACGGCGAGAGGAGGGAGCGCGGGTGGAAGCGGAAAAGGAGGGTGGTGGGCGGAGGGGGGAGGCGCGTGGGTGGCCGGAGGGAGGGAACGGGAGGGTGCGGGTGGTTGGAGGGGGGAGCGGGGGGAGGGTGCGGGTGGGTGGAGGGGGGAGCGGGGGGAGGGTGCGGGCAGGGCGGAGGGGGGAGGGAGCTGGGGGTGGTCGGAAGAGGGGGACGAGGGCAGATGGCCGGAGGGGGGGGTGCGGGTTGGGGGGTAGTTTTAAATTTTGAGCATGGACATTATTGTCCAAAAAAATTAAGGGTATCAAGTTGAAAAAAAAAAGTTCAGGTATCAAGTTGAAAAACGAAATAGTTGAGGGTATCAAAGTTGCAATTAAGCCTTTTTATTTTATTTTTATTTGTTTTATATACTTTTTTCATTTTTTAAGTTTTTTTAACATATAAAAAATTTTGGTTTTCTTAAACCAAACCGGGCCGGCCGGTCCAACCCTGAACCGGCCCGACCCAAGCCCGGTTCAGCCCGGCATGCTATAAACCGGACTGTGGGTCCGGGTTGGGTTCGGGGTTCGCTGAACCGGGCAAGCCCGGACCGGCCCGTCCCCCAAACTGGGTTGAGCCCGACCCGGCCTAGGCCCGATCAAACTCGGTCAAAACTGGGTTCGGGTCGGCCCAACCCGACCCAAGTGACACCATGAGTTTTGGGTAAACCGAAAACCGAATAAGACTTATACAATTATGTAAATAAAAATTTTGTATATTTTGAAAACAACAATTCTATGTATGTATTTTGAAATCAACTTTGATAGTTTAAGAACTAGTGTAACTTTGTGCGTATTTTTAAAATTCAATAAATGTGTGTATAAAAATTATATTTTTTAATATAATTTAACCACAATTTCAACTTTGGATTCTATCTATTAAATAATGGAAATTGTATGAACAAACCGAATTGGTTATTCGGTTAGGTTTAGGTTTAAGTCACTTTTACATCCCTCCTCATATATAGATTCACATCCCCTCACTTTTGCATCCCCCCAAGTATTCCATCTTTTACATCCGTTGGATCTTGTTTAAGTCATCATATATATATATATATATATATATATATATATATATATATATATATATATATATATATATATATATATATATATATATAAAACCTTTTGTAATATGTTAAAAATTAGTGTTCGTACAATATAACCTAATAGCATATTTATTGTAGTTGATTTTCACTTGAATCTTCTATGTAAAAAGGCATGGGTTCAAGGTTTAGTGGACTTATTTTATTTTTTTAAATATATTTTAGATAATTTTTCGGTCATTTTTAGAAGGGACACATTTTAATTTTTGTGCTGGATACCCAAAAACACTGGACTAGCCCTTTACGCTACGGAGATGAGAACATCATTACAAACATGGCTCGACTTCAATGTACCACCGGTATATCGTGGCACACTGTTAGTATACCATCAGAATACCCAAATTTGATAATAAAATTTTTTTTGATATTTTTCGGGTTTCTTCTATTTGATCTTTACTTTGTACTTAAATTCTTATTGCCTAAACATAATTTTATGTGATTTTTGATTGCCTAGACTTGGTTGTTACTGTACCCGTGTCCGATGCACGAGGGTATTTCCATTACACATCTGGGTCTGGGCCGGCCCAGTCCGGCCCATCTCACACCATGAATCCTGGGTAGTTTAATCTAGAGGTCTGCTAGGTAAATTTTCAGAAAGCTTCCTTCAAGTTTCTTTTCTGGAAAATAAGTTTGATTGAAAATATTGGATGTGTATAGCTTGCCTTGGCATGGACTCACATAAATCCCACTCCGGACAAAAACCACTTTTGACTCAACCTGGGTTCAAATCGAGCACATATATCATGAAATTGGTACCAAATGTGTCTCCAATTCTCAATTCATGTTTTACTTGATTGGATAAAAGTACATGTCTTGAATGTCAATTGAACTTGTCAAATTTATTCAACATTTCTAACGCGTTTAAGAAAATTATAGCATGTTATTACTGTTGGTACTTTCTTTACGTGGAGAGAGCTTGCTCTCAACATGCCTTGTAAAATTATAGTCCCACATCGAAAATGCACCATGAGTTATCTCAACATATATACTTGGTTGTGTTGTTGAGAGATGCACATGGGGTGGTGACCCTAAGGAGGGAACCATGTGGGTGATTTTACTAGGAGGTAAGAATAAGGCTCCAAGGATTAAGCATTAATGCTTTTGTCATTCTCTTGGATTAATTTCACTTGGAGCTAAGCCCCAATCGACTCGGACTTGGACTCGGGCTCATGGGCTCATGAGGCGTAATGTGGCGTTTTGTTGGCGCACTTAGCACGTCAGCAGTCATGCGGCTCATATGCGGCCTCATTAAGCATTAATGCTTTTGTCATTCTCTTGGATTAATTCCACTTGGAGCGGGCTTAGCGACTCGGACTCGGGCTCGGGCTCATGGGCTCATGAGGCGTAATGTGGCGTTTTGTTGGCGCACTTTGCACTTAGCACGTCAGCAGTCATGCGGTCTTTATGCGGCCATGCGGCTCATATGCGGCCTCATGCGGCTCATGCGGCACATGCGGTCCATGCGGTCCATGCGGCTCATCCGGTCCATGCGGCCAGTAGGCTCATGCGGCCAGGCTGCTGCTGCTGTCGCATGGAGGGATCCGCTGACTATGCAGATTACAAATCAGTTATGGAAAGGCTGAATCAATGCGATTAAATCAGATCCTATCTTTGTGGGATTTAAATTAATTCAGATCCTATCTTTGTGGGATTTGAATTAATTTCGTGGGATTTGAATTAAATCTCGTTGCTATCTTTTGGGATTTGATTCAATCTTTCCATAACTGAAGAGGCGGTTAGGGTTTCCACCCTCTCTCTATAAATACTCTCTTCTGGCCTCCTTTGTGACTACTACGAAAATTACAAGTTAGAAAAGGAGAAAGAGAGAGAGTTGCTGCCGTCATTGCAAGTCCATCCGAGGAGTCTGAACAGAGGTGACTTCGAGCGTTCCACAAGTTCTTCAACTTGCTGGTTCCTGGAAGCAGATCGTGTGGGGCGAATCTTGCTTTGAGCAACGGTGTTTTGACACCCCAGCATTGTTCTTCTTCTCATCTCTCTCTAGTTTTATTGTAACTCGTTCTGTCCCAATTGCAACACATTTGCAAGAAAGAACGAGAGATCTTCTCTTCTCTTTTTTCCTCCTTCAAATTGTAATTTGGCTATTTGATTTATTGTACCATCGTAGATCTTGAGTTTGATCACTGCAAAATTTTGTGTGACATCTCAGATCTCGATTGCATTTGTTTTTCATCTTTGATCAAGCCTCGGGACTAACAATCTCAAAACAAGATCCGTATAGATGGAAAACATTAATGCTTCGCTCCTCCAATCGGACTTCTGCAAGTTGGAAAAGTTCGATGGAGAGCACTATCAAGTCTGGAAGAGAAAGGTGTACCTAACTCTTCAACTGAAAGATATTGATCATGTTCTGTTGGAGGAAGAACCCTCTGTTCCAGACACTGGATCTACTGCCGCCATCAACGCGGCTACCAAACTCCAGGCCAAGTGGAGAAGGAAAAATAGCATCTGCAGGCTTCTCATCCTGAATGCTATGGAAGACTCCCTGGCAGAATCCTACTCAAAGAAGGAACTTGCCAGAGACATATGGGAGTCTGTGGAAAATCTGTATGAAGAAGATAAGAACAGGAGCAAAATGTTTGTGGTTGAAAAATATCACAAATTGCTCTTTGAGGACGAAAAGTCAATGCTGCCACAGGTGAAGGAATTTCTGAAGCTGCGTCAGAAACTGGAAGACGAAGAGATGCCCCTTTCCGACAAGTTTGTCGTCGGAGGGATCGTCTCAAAACTTCCTGCAGGATGGAGTACCTTATATGCAAGGATGCACAGAAAGAAGCTAGACATTAGCTTGGGAGATCTACTTCAAGAGATCCATGTTGAGGACGAGATGCGTTCTCAACAGAAGGTGGACACTCTGTCCAAACAGTTGGCTAAAGCCAATCTTGTGCAGACGAGAGATTCCAAGGGGAAGCAGGCGGCTTCTCATCCCAAGAAGAAGGACTTCGCTAATCTAAAAGTGAAGGGTCCTTCTTTCAAGCAACAGAAGACTAAGTCCCACGTGACTTGTTACAATTGTGGCAAGAAAGGCCACTACAAGAGTGAATGCAGATCTAAGCCTAAACAATCAGAGAAAGGTGAGCTTAATAAGGTTTCATTGGTTTCTAACGTTGTTGCTATGATCGGACAGGTCACAACTGTGGGGGTTGACTCTGACTGGTGGATAGACACTGGAGCGACTTGCCATGTCTGTTCAGGCAAGGAATGGTTCATCACGTACCAGCCGATATCTGAGAAGGTTGTCATGGCGAACCAGGCCCAAGCTGAAGTTCTGGGGATCGGAACCGTGGAACTGAAACTCACTTCTGGGAACACTCTGACGCTTCAAGGTGTGAAGCATGTTCCGGCGATTGCCAAGAACCTGATCTCTGGGAGCCTGCTCTGCAACGCAGGCTTGAGGATGGACATCAATGCTGGTCAGATGGTGATGTCCAAGAAAGGAACATACTTCGGAAAGGCTTATCAAACCGAAGGCATGTTTAAAATTCAGCTTGTTAACCAGTTTGAAGACATTAATGCAGTTGTATTTTCTGATTATTCTCTTGAGTTGTGGCATAATAGACTAGGACATGTTCATTGTAAAAGAATTAACAAAATGTCTAGTCTAGGACTTATCTCCAAATGTGGGGGTAAGGTGGAGAAGTGTGAGGTGTGTGCTCAGACGAAGATCACTAGGAAACCCTTTCATCGGGTCAATCGAAGCACAGATCTTCTGGAGTTGGTGCACTCCGATATCTGTGACTTCAAACATTTCTCCACGAAGGCCGGGATGAAGTATTTCATAACCTTCATCGACGACTTCTCAAAATACGCGTTCGTCTACTTGCTCAAGTCTAAAGACGAAGCCTTCGAGAAGTTCAGAGAGTTCAGGGCCGAAGCTGAACGGCAGACTGGACAACAACTCAAGAGGTTAAGGAGTGATCGAGGTGGGGAGTATAGGTCTCATGAATTCGCATCGTTCTGCAGAGAACATGGAATCATATGCGAGACTACTGCTCCATATTCTCCTCAATCTAACGGAAGTAGCGGAGAGGAAGAACAGAACGTTGACAGAAATGATGAACTCTATGCTGCTCACCGCGGGTCTTCCTAAATGCTACTGGGAAGAAGCTGCATTGACGGCCACTTTTATTCTAAATAGAGTGCCACATGCAACTTCGGACGTAACTCCTCATGAACTCTGGTTCAAAGTCAGACCTAACTTGAATGTCATTCGAGTGTGGGGGTGTCTGGCGTATGTGAAACTCCCAGATCTGAAGATTCAGAAGCTAGGGACAAGGACTACGAAGGCGATCTTCTTGGGGTATGCCGAGAAGAGTGATGCTCGGAGATTTCTTGATATTGAGTCAAATCATATCATCGAATCTCGCGATGCTGAATACTTTGAAGACAAGTTTGCAAAAGACAAAAACATTGTTCTTTCGGACATTCCGGAAAATGATGGAGGTACAAATGAGACTGAAATCTCATATGAGCCAGTAGTCCAAGAAGAAGCTGTTGTTGAGGAAACAACTCCTGTACCAGAACTCGCAGAGCCGTCAGCTAAGCGAGCGAGAAGACCGAAAGACTTCGGAGATGACTTTGTCACCTATCATGTGGAAGCAGATCCGCTTACCTATGATGAGGCGATGAAGACCAGAGATGCTATCTTCTGGAAGGAGGCAGTGAATGACGAGTTTGACTCTATCACCTCCAATAACACATGGGTGTTGGTAGATCTACCTGAAGGAGAAAAGCCCATCGGATGTAAATGGATCTTCAAGAAGAAGATGAAGGCAGATGGAACTATTGACAAGTTCAAGGCCAGGCTGGTAGCCAAGGAATTTTCTCAGAAACAGGGGATAGACTACTTTGACACGTACGCTCCAGTAGTCCGGATGACCACCATCAGGATGTTAATCGCTCTAGCAGCTATACATAAGTTGGTGATACATCAGATGGATGTAAAGACCGCATTCCTGAATGGGGAGCTGACCGAAGAGATTTACATGCAACAGCCAGAGGGATTTGTCGTCAAAGGTCTTGAAGACAAAGTCTGCAAGTTGGTGAAATCATTGTATGGTTTGAAGCAAGCTCCCAAGATGTGGCATGAGAAGTTTGACAAAGTTATTAAGTCAAACGGCTACAGAGTCAGCGAGACGGACAAATGTGTTTACACAAAGTTCGCTGATGGAAGAGGAGTCATCGTTTGTCTGTACGTAGACGATATGCTAATCCTAGGTACGGATATAGGCTGTGTCACAGAGACAAAGAAGTTCCTCTCAACCAAGTTCAGTATGAAGGACTTGGGGGATGCAGATGTCATCTTGGGCATAAAGATCATCCGGACAGACACTGGAGTAGCGCTGTCACAATCTCACTACATTGAGAAGATGCTCACACGCTATGGGTATAAGGATCTTCCAGGGATCGATACGCCATACAGGTGTGATCAAAAGCTGAAGCCAAATTCAAGGGAAAGCGTCAGACAGCTGGAGTATTCTAGCGTTATCGGAAGTTTGATGTACGCAACCACTGCCACAAGGCCTGACATAGCTTTCGTCGTGGGAATGCTGAGTCGGTTCACAAGCAACCCAGGGGTTGAGCACTGGAAAGCTGTGAAGCGGGTGATGAGATATCTCAAGAAAACTCAGACATATGCACTGCACTACAACGGGTATCCGACAGTAGTGGAAGGCTTCAGTGATGCTAGCTGGTGTTCAGAGGTGGAAAGCGAGAGATCCACAGGTGGATATGTCTTTTCCTTGGGTGGAGCTGCTATATCGTGGAAGTCGAAGAAGCAGACTATACTCTCTCGTTCCTCTATGGAATCTGAATTCTATGCACTTGAAACTGCAGCAGATGAAGCAGAATGGCTTCGGGAGCTCATGTATGATCTTCCAGTGGTTGGGGCTCAGATACCGGCGATACCGATATACTGTGACAACCAGGCGACTGCGGCGGTGGCATCAAATGACCTCTTCAACGGGAAGAAGAGGACTGTGCGGTTGAAGCACATGGCAGTACACGATCTTATCAAAAGAGGTGTAATTGCAGTGGTTGATGTTCGGAGTCAGGAGAACCTGGCAGATCCGTTCACAAAGGGCCTCAAGCGCCAGTTGGTCGATGACACAGCATATAAAATGGCCTTGAAGGCATTCTGATAGTGTGTCTTTGTAATCCTACCATAAAGTTTTATGCTATTAGTTCAAAGAGAAATCTACTAGGCATCTAACTTTTGGTTCAAAGGAGGATCACTGACTGGGAAACTATCAGGTAACAGTGGATACTTGTTCTCTGGAACATGGAAGGGATACGGACCCATAACCACTGTTGTCTACTATGTATTTTTCTGCGAAAAAACAGATCCTGTGGAAGGTTGGCTTAAACGCCTTAATGAGTTCTCAGGCAGAGTGAATGCCTGGTGTGCTTTACAGGAAGCACGGTAGAGCAGCACTACAAGGAGTGAATCTCCATGCTACAGTGGGGTGACTCCACCATGAGGTTCCCAGGTAGGGGTAATGCCTCGGCTTTGCAAGCCAAGTCACAGCGGCGTAGCACCGCAAATAGGCAGGTAGCCTAATGCTGTATGACGTAATTAAAGAGTTGTAGACAACACTACAAAGGGGAGGATGGCCCCATGTTACAGTGGCACGACACCACGATGAGGTACCCAGGTAGGGGTAAAGCCTCGGCATTGCAAGCCATGTCGTTGCGGCGTAACACCGCAAGGAAGCCTTAGGCTTCATGCTGGATAGTTTGGCACTACAAAGAGGCTTGTGACCTCATGCTACAGTAGTATGACACTACGATGAGGTTCCCAGGTAGGGGTAATGCCTCGGCTTCAGGCCATGTCATAGCGGCGTAGCACCGCAAGGAAGCGCAAGGCTTCATGCCATATCTCTTTAATAAAGAACTCACCTATAGTGTATGGAAAGAGATATCAGGCCGTCTCTTGAGGGTAAACTTGTAGACGCCCAAAATTATACACTGAAACCAGGCTGGCACAGGGCCTTTAATGTGCAGCCAGAAGCACACGTAACTACACTTTGTGAGTGGGAAGAATTACAATTGTGGTACAGAATTCAAGGCGTAGTCCATTCTTGTATCACATTGTTATTTAACCCATGCGGGAAGATTTAAGTCGTCAACGACATCTATCATAATGCAAAATGGATAGTTACTGTGGGGAACGCTCATCCCTGGACACATATATATGTTGTGATATGTGGGGGATTGTTGGTGCTTTCTTTACGTGGAGAGAGCTTGCTCTCAATATGCCTTGTAAAATTATAGTCCCACATCGGAAATGCACCATGAGTTATCTCAACATATATACTTGGTTGTGTTGTTGAGAGATGCACATGGGGTGGTGACCCTAAGGAGGGAACCATGTGGGTGATTTTACTAGGAGGTAAGAATAAGGGTCCAAGGATTAAGCATTAATGCTTTTGTCATTCTCTTGGATTAATTCCACTTGGAGCTAAGTCCCAACGGGGCTTAGCGACTCGGACTCGGGCTCATGGGCTCATGAGGCGTAATGTGGCATTTTGTTGGCGCACTTTGCACTTAGCACGTCAGCAGTCATGCGGTCTTATATGGCATGCGGCTCATATGCGGCCTCATGCGGCACATGCGGTCCATGCGGCTCATGCGGCTCAAGCGGTCCATGCGGCTCATGCGGCTCATGCGGCACATGCGGCACATGCGGTCCATGCGGTTCATGCGGTCCATGCGGCTCATGCGGTCCATGCGGCCAGTAGGCTCATGCGGCCAGGCTGCTGCTGCTGCCGCATGGAGGGATCCGCTGATTGTGCAGATTACAAATCAGTTATGGAAAGGCTGAATCAATGCGATTAAATCAGATCCTATCTTTGTGGGATTTGAATTAATTCAGATCCTATCTTTGTGGGATTTGAATTAATTTCGTGGGATTTGAATTAAATCTCGTTGCTATCTTTTGGGATTTGATTCAATCTTTCCATAACTGAAGAGGCGGTTAGGGTTTCCACCATCTCTCTATAAATACTCTCTTCTGGCCTCCTTTGTGACTACTACGAAAATTACAAGTTAGAAAAGGAGAAAGAGAGAGAGAGAGTTGCTGCCGCCATTGCAAGTCCATCCGAGGAGTCTGAACAGAGGTGACTTCGAGCGTTCCACAAGTTCTTCAACTTGCTGGTTCCTGGAAGCAGATCGTGTGGGGCGAATCTTGCTTTGAGCAACGGTGTTTTGACACCCCAGCATTGTTCTTCTTCTCATCTCTCTCTAGTTTTATTGTAACTCGTTCTGTCCCAATTGCAACACATTTGCAAGGAAGAACGAGAGATCTTCTCTTCTCTTTTTCCCTCCTTCAGATTGTAATTTGGCTATTTGATTTATTGTACCATCGTAGATCTTGAGTTTGATCACTGTAAAGTTTTGTGTGACATCTCAGATCTCGATTGCATTTGTTTTTCATCTTTGATTAAGTCCCGGGACTAACAATTACAACGTGCATAAAAGTTTTATTTAGTTGCCTACAGTTTGCTGTCAATGATTGCTTATCAACTGCGCCTCGGCTTGGTCTTGCTTATTTGCCTACTTCTTCTTCTGATTCTTATTATTTTTGAAAAAGCAGTAGCAGGAAAAGATGTTTGGAACAGCTTCTGGTGCTTAGTTTTTCATAAGGTTCATTTTTTGAGTCAACTTCTAAAAGCAGCAGGCTGCTGCTTTCACAAGCTGCTTCTGATTTTTGGAAAAACAGTAGCAATACCAAACCAGACTGTACATGTTCTCATATTTCTCCAGTATATCTAGTTAATGTTGTAACTGCTCACATTCCCATGGTTAAAGATTGACACTCCAAAAATGTAGCCGTTTTGTGTCGGGCACTTCACATATATGTATAGGATGCTCCATGGAAGATTTGCAGTATCAGCAATTACCGATACGTATCGACTGTATCATATCATTTTTGGCATATGTTCGATGTGATACCCCCACAGAAACCAAAATTGTGGCTCACTTTTCAATCATTTTGACATGAAAAAAATTAAAAGAAAAGAGAGATGGAAAAAGCAATGTAGACACAATAATTCGATCATTCCAAACATCAACATCATAATGCTACATGGTGTCGATAAAATTCATCAACACAATGTAACCGTTATCATTTGTCAAAATTGTATACTATAAGTTCACAATGTTCAAAAAACATAATATTATTCAATTCAAAACTATATATTTTAGGTACTTTGTCCAGAAGAAAGTAAAATGACCAATAATATGCAACATTATGCATAAATGTATCAAATAATCTTTTTACCTTTTTTTTTTTATCTCTTTAGACAACTTTTTAGTACTTTTTTGCTCTCCGAAACCAAGAAGTACTCGGTACTCCGATCTGAGACTCTCCAAAAAATTACTAAAACCATCGGTTCTGATACCCATAAGGGTCTGTCAGATACTGATACTACAAACCTTGCCATGGATATTTCAAAATATACTAGGACTAGTCGTCGTGTCCATGTCGTATTTGTGTCCATGCAACATAGGTTTTAAGTATTTTGAACATAATGTTTCTCAATAGGATAAAATAATAATATTATCTTCATAACCGATTAGGCTTTCAATACCCAATAGACCTTCTCTTCCTTTGGTTATGGAATATTTAGTATTTTGATCAGAATTCTTACAGGAAGATCATAAGTCCTTTTCCTCTCCTTCGCACTTAACCCAAGCCTAGAAGAACTACACTTGCCACTCAAGTTCAACACTCTTCAAGCCGGCAAATGTTTCACAGTTTTCTTGTCAACTCTTCATCACCCTTTGCGGTAAGAATCTTATATAAAGAGACGAGACGTCTATGGAGTTGGAGTTGGCGTTCCCTAGGAGAGAGGAAGGAGGCGCCAATTCTTTTGGTGCCCCACAATAGGAAAGGAATCAGTGCACCACTAGAGTTGGCAGGGCCGGTCCTGAGCTGATGGAGGTCCGAAGCAAAACTTTCAAAATGGATCTCTATACATAATGTAAAAAAAAAAAGGTGTAAATAAAACAAAAATTTGTTGTAGTCAAGTTTTGAATACAAGTCTAACATTATAACCACTACACCACAATATTTTTTTGTTAACAATGGCACATGATATGTAATAGTTCTATTGTGGATAGTTTCATGTTGGTGCCCCCTTTCGTCAGGGGGCCCTGGGCCGTCGTCCGGCCTGCCCTGGGCCAGGACCGTTCCTGAGAGTTGGCATCCCTAGGTCTCTATATGTAACTGGTCACGTTCACGTGCGTTGCACGTACAAAACAAATAATCTATGGTATTATTGAAACAATAGATAATAAATTAAATTGTATTAAAATATTTTAAATATGATTTGATATATTTTAGTTAGAATTTGTTATATATATGGCTTTAAAATTTTGTACGTGTTTAGTTAGATAATACCATGTACTTAGTTTAAATATAATTTGAATATTGAATATATTTTATGATTTGTTTTATGTTCAAGTAGTTAGAAAAAATTTAAAAAAATTTATCTCCTTTCTTGACTACCTGATAAGATACATACGCGATATATATATATATATATATATATATATATATATATATATATATATATATATATATATATATATATATATATATATATATATATATGAATTTTTTTATCATTAATTAATGGAAGATATACATGCGGCTCATTTTTTAGCCGTTTCCAAGCTCCATTATATAACATATACAAATTGGTATTATATAAAATTTTCAATAAATATTTTAATTTGGTATCATCCATATTATTTTTATGATAACAGTAACTCGAGTAACTCTTGTGATTACCGAGGAGAGGTATAAGGACATGGTTGGGTGGCGGAAGATCAGTGGATCGAGCTACGAGGACGTACTATTCCTTCTATTTATTTGGTGGGAGTTGGGACAGTGGGCCCAACAGGTATGCAATGCAGCGTGCACAAAGTCCCGTACGTATCGTCGGACATCTCAAAAAAAAAAAACAGTAACAAATAATTTGTTATTATCTATATTTAACTTAAAAATTTAATTAATTAATTAATTATATATATACAAAAATTAGATAGATATTATATAGATAGAAAATAGATAATTTGGTTGAAAACAAAATAATTATTTATTTTGTGTATAGATAATAACAAATTATCTGTTAGTGATATCAAAAAAAATTGGTATTGTTTATTAAAATTTTAAAATCAAGAAATTTAAATAATATCCAAAAAATTTAAATAAAATGGGATAATCCCACTTCCCACCCACTATTTTTCTCCAAATTCTAGAATACATGACAACCTTGGACATGTCGTTTTCTGTAATGCGCCAACTACATTGTCCCCTCATTCCTTTATATTGTTTATATGAAAATTGTCCAAATCTGTCAACACCTATTACTTAGTAATTGTGGAGTAACACTTGCTGCCTAACAAAATAAGATTATACATCAAACTCCTAGAGTCAATATTACGAGCTAATGTAATTAGACTTTATTGGTTAGCTTTGCACAATCAAAACATATACTGCCCACTCTAAAGGGTATATCGCATAATTATTTATTTGAAATTCCACATATTTAGTAGGAAGCCTAGTAACACACGAGAACAATTCAGACGCAAATCCATGTCAGCATTTAATTTGACCATGTGATCAAATTTGGATGGCCAGGATTAGTGCTATTTTAGGGTTTTCCTAAACCCTAAATTAGGTTTCTTAACCTATTTATAGAGGTTGAGGGAGATTGATAATGAGAAGCTCATATTAGAGATTCAAGGATGCAAGTCCACATAAATCTTAAAAAAAGTCATTGCTTTGCTCAAGTTCGGAGAGTCTTCTTCTTCGTTCAAGGAGATCGTCACAGGGTTAGACGGTGGTTCGTTATCTTCAAATGGATTGGCATCGTTTTTGTTGCGATCTATTCCCAACAATTGGTCAGCCGTCTTCCGTTCATAAAGCAAACACATCTTCTCATATTATATTTTTTTCGAACTCTCCATGGACACATATGATGAATACAATCGAATCGTCCAGCCACTGGTGGATGAATCCAACGACCTTCCAATCCAACATTTTCTAGTCATCAGCATGATTGTCTGATGGCTTGACATTGTCGCCTTCGAACGAACCAAACAAATATTTATACCATAGTACATTTCCCGCACTTGACTTCCAAATTATAATAGACATATACGTTGAGAAATCTATACTTAAACATCCAGAATCCAGAAGGAGGCATAAAGATTACATAGGTACAGAGTGGAAGCAATATTTTCAAATTTATAGTTGACAACGTATGGTGACAAGAAGCGGATCAACTGTCCCTGATCCGGTGTCCCAATTCTGTCACCCTTTTATAGGGGTGGCGATTTTGCCCTCATACCCTCTACCCTAGCCGTGTACCCTGCACCCTCACGTGCCCACGGGTACCCTCTACCCTTCGAGGGCAAGCCCTACCCTTACCCTCTTGGAATTAGGGTAGGGTAAAGGTTTTATTCTGTTACCCTAGTGCAATTACCCGGGTACCCGCCCTACCCTCTGCCCTGTAACCCTACCCTGAACCCTACCCTACCCTGAATCACTACCCTACCCACTACCCGTTAACCCTAACCCTACCACTAGCCGTCTAGGCTCTAGCCCCCTCCTGTAAATCTGTGCTTTGTAATTTTGTATAGTCCCACTGCCATAGTATTACTACTACTTGTAGTTTTTTGCAATTAGTACTTAGGATTAGGAGAACTACATGGTGCTTGATCCTAAGGAGTCAGGTCTAGCCCCCTCCTTGGGTATGTAGGCAGTCCAGGTTCTACTATATAACTGGGTTCAGCGCCTTTAGTAAAAAAAAATATTCTCCCTATTATTTCT
Source organism: Iris pallida (assembly GCA_029216955.1). Lineage (NCBI taxonomy): Eukaryota > Viridiplantae > Streptophyta > Magnoliopsida > Asparagales > Iridaceae > Iris > Iris pallida. Next base: position 4,642,069 of record JANAVB010017195.1, on the reverse strand, counting down.
TGTTAAATTGTTATGATTTTTGAATGCTGTCAAAATCTGAAAAAAATGAAATGGAAAGAAAAATTATTACCCCCTGTTTAGTAGCAAAAAATTTGATTTTCAAAGTTAAAAAAATAAAATGGCAAGGGTAATACCCTTACCCTCCCTACTCTGACCCTCAGCTACCCTGTGAGGGTAAAGGGCAAGGACGGGTAATGGATATTGATTTTTTGGAAGAGGGCTACCCTACCCTACCCTCATGACTCCCCTAGGGTATCAAAAAAAGGTCAATACCCTACCCTACCCTGCCCTCTTTCTGCCCTTACCCTACCCTATCCTACCCATCGCCAGCCCTACCCTTTTATGACATGTGGAATTTTTTGTTGGTTTTTATCGGTGGGGCCACATGTCATAGAAAAGGATAAGGATTGTGACTGATCTGGTCGAATAATAACAACCCAACAATAGTTGCAATATCCAACCGTACCTGTTGTCGCATAAGAACTAGGTATTGATAAGAGAAGTAATTGGGAGAATTTGTTCTGTATATTATTGCTATGTATAGTACATGATTGAAGAAAATAAGGAAAGTAATAAAATAAATGTAGAATATCTACAGCATAATTAGAGGAAATATAAAAGGAAATGTAGCTGGTCCTGATCGGCACCAGTATGTGCTGTTGACACCCCTCCTCAAATTGAAGATGCTTGAGATGATTGCATATGAAGTTTGGAAACAAAAAAAACCAAAGCGGTCTCGTGAATGACTTTTTGTGAAAAAGTCAGCAACCTGCTCCATCGATGATACATGAGGCAAGGAGATGATGTCTTTCTGAAATTGATCACGAACAAAGTGACAATCTATTTCAATGTGCTTTGTTCGTTCATGGAAGACATCGTTATGTGCAATTTGAATTGCACTTTTACTATCACAATGCAACGATATCGGAAGTAAGAAATGAACACCCATATCTTCAAGAAGCCAGCGGAGCCAAACAATCTCATCAGTAGTATGGGCGAGAGCTCGATACTCAGCCTCGGCGCTAGAGCGAGATACCACAGTTTGTTTCTTGCTCTTCCATGCAATCAGAGAATCACCAAGAAAGATACAATAACCTGTGGTGGATCGCCCGTCTATGATGTCTCCTGCCCAATCAGAATCGAAATAGGCACGCAAGATCAGATCAGAAGGACAATACCATAGTCCTTAGAATAGTGTCCCCTTGATGTACCTTAAGATTCTGAGAACAGTAGCAAAGTGAGTAGTACAAGGTGCTGACATGAATTGACTCATTATATCAGGTAGATGATTGTGCTGAGTTAGTTTGATGATTGTGCTGAGTTAGTTCGATGATCTTGTTGGTGTTGATATTTCCTCTTCAGATATCTTTCGCGATTTATATTTACTTGATTTTTGCTTATTAGCTTAGCTTTATAGACCCATATAGTTCTTCGGGTCTAATCAAACATATATGTTAATGGGCTGCAGACCATGGCACATATTGTTTATTTTTGATTTTATTCGTTATTGTGGATTGAGATATAGATTAGTTAGCATATGTTAGTGTACCTTACAACGTACTACGAATAGGATAATTCCATTAAATTGGGATACTTATTCTAGTCGTACAGCTGACATGCTCATGCCTTGGGTTTCCTATATATTTTGGATCTGGGGTGTGACACAAAGATTGTGTGGTCAAAAATTGTTGTGGAAAAAAATAATGTAAACTCTAGAATCTAGAAAGTTGGGCTCCAAATTGGGACTTACTATTCTACAAAATGTGTAAACCCCATATTTCTAATAAAATAAAACTAGCTTTATTCATTATGTATGAGCATTATATGTGTGTGTGCGCGCGCGCGCGCGCGTGCGCCCATACCATTATTATTATTATTATTATTATTATTATTATTATATATTTTTTGATAAATCTCATATTTCAACTGACCAAAGCCCTTGTATATTTTCTTCTATTTTTACATATATTTTTGTGTGTACTAGCCTAACCAAAATAACCCTCATCCCTACATAAACTCCCTTAGCCATCACTATATTTTCCCTTCCTCAATTCCAATTGATTAGCCCAACTCCTCCTTGGACCAAACCCAGCCCACAATTTTCTTGTCTCATATATATTCATACATATGCTTCACTACAAGAAAAATGACGATTTTTGACGGTTTATAAGTTGACGGTCGTCGAAAACCGTCAACAATAGTGGTTATCTTGACGGTTTTAGGCTTATGTCAAGGGAAGACAATTTTTTGTCACTTTAGCAATTTTATAGCATATATATTGGTGGTTTCGAAGGATCCGTCAAGAAAGAACATTTTTTATATTGACGGTTTGTTGATAACCGTCAAGTAATGCATATGCAAAAAAATTGCCGTGCATATTTCAGCTGCCATTTTAGTAATTTTTGTAAAAAAATTTGAGTGTATCATCTATGTTGACGGTTGCATAAAACCTCAAAAGCTGCTCCTATGGAGTGAAACTCTCGATCCCTTTAAAAAAAACCTCGAAGGGGTTCTTTCATCTCCCTCATCCTCCTCCCTCTCCACCAGCTCCTCCCTCTTCAACTTCTCCTCCTCCTTCCCTGGCCTCCCGTTTCCAGAGAACTCCTCTCTCTTCTTGAGGATCGAGGGCTCCTCCCTCTTCGACTTCTCATCCTTCTTACTTTTCCCCATTCCAATCCCCACTACCACCAACCCTCCGCCATCCCTACCACCACCAATCCTCCCCCTCTCGCAGACCCCCCCCCCCTACAGCATCTCTCCATCGATACCAACGTCGTTGTCAACCACTTTGCCCTCCTCTGTGCCCCAATCTACATCATCGGCCTCATGCTCGTCGCTCCACAACTGAACGTCGCCCGCTGCTCCTGGCTCCGGGCGCTACCCTCGTCTATTTTGTGAGTGAATTTAGGGTTTTTCTAGGTTTTTTTTTGTGAGTGAAAAATTAGGGGTTGATTTTCATAAATGAACTTAGTGTTTTTCGTACGTATTATTGATGAATTTTTTCTTTGTTTTGTTAGAATATTTAGGACTACATCGACGAGATCAATCACTGGAGAACGACCAGCTGAACGTTAGAGAATCGACTATGGCCAAGTTCAAGGAGTACACGATCAACGATCAAGCCAAGGACTGACAGCTCGACTCAACCCATGTGAAAGAGGTATCATTTCTCCTTCTACTTCAGTTGTCGATTCCTTTGTTTTATGGCCAACACCTGTTTGATGAAATGTTTACAAGAGAAATTTTAAGAAATGTCAGTTTGTTTGTATGACTTGCTCCATGGAGGGAATTTTCAACTTTTGTGTTGCAAATCAACCACTTAGTGAGTTGATTGATTGCAAATACAACCACTTGGAATTTTTAATTGATCGACAGCCTGATTAAGTATCCAATTACTCGACCTGTCAATTGCTGATTAATCCTTTCTTTGGAACCCTGATAGCAATCGTGTTTTTGCTCCCCTGTGCTTGTTAATTGGACTGCGTAGTACTTCAAAGTATTTTTCAACTACAGGTATCATTATGAATATAACTTTTTCAACTCATATGGCCTCATGCAGGATCTTGATCTCACAAAACCAGGGATTCATAGAGGTTCTCAGACAACAAAAGAGTTTCAAACAAATTTTTGAGTGTGCTCTTCCTCAACTTATTATTTTTAGGATGTTCAAGACATTTAATTTGCTTATGGTCTATATCCTGTTTGTTGGATTTTCTTATTTGCTAAGCAACTGCTCGGAAGATCAGTTTTTATTGTCACCGTAGTATATAACTTTGGTGTAAGTGCTTAATGCTAGTGCATCGCTGTTTGCAAAAACAAAAGTTTGATTTCTACAAACTAAGAAAGAAAGAAAGTACAAGAGTACAATTGATTTTTGGGGAAGTACAACTATAGGAATCTGATCAGAAGACGGTCACTTTATCCCTTGGACGATGTGATATCAAAGACACAAGCCTCTGGAGAATGCAAAAACACTTTGGCAGGAGATTATGATCATTCGTGATGCTTTGAGACTGATTTGAAACTCTATTTATAGAGTTCTTGAAATAATTGTTTAGCAGTTATTCTGGGTTGCGTATACTTCAGATTGCGCGCCTCCTGTTCACTTGTGCGAGCGGTTGCACTAACTGCTGTGGACGCGTGACATCGTTTGATTGAGATGCGCGTGGTCGTGGACAGTGTAGTGGACACATTTTATGAAGTTAGTGGCATGTGCGCCACGTCACCCTGCTCTGGATACTGTTCGTTCACCTTGCGCGAGCTTCATCAGGTTGAGCGGGGACGCAACCTAGCAACTTGCGTCTGGTGTAACGCCCCAGATCCAGAATACTGGAGAGCGGGGGCGTACATAGCCAGCTATGTATATTGAAGTGCAACCCACCTCGCTATACGGTCACGGCTGTCTAGATACATGAGGGTTTAACTACAAGCCATCAGTCTCCTAAGGTCATGAACAAGCCTAGTGTCTCAATCTCAAGCAAGTAATAACAGTCACAAGATATTAGAGCATCAAATATACAATAGTAAGACGTCCCATACATTACATATTTGGATGATCATGAAGCTAGTCATTACAAATGTGAAAAACTAGTGAGAGTTTCAGTCATACATGATCAACCCTAGGATTTGCCGATCATGTTACTGCCCGTAGGCAGACAGTAAGTAAGTGCAATCGAGCTAACACGTGCTCGTCGGCTAAACGCCTTAAAAGAATATTTTTAAAATAGAGTGGGAGAGTCAAAATAAACCCACTCGTTGCCAGGATTCCGTCTAGTGGTCAGCATCTGGCTGGAAGGTCGGTAGATCCTCTGGAGGTGCTGCGAAATCTGGCCATACAAAACCAGCTGGGTCAGATCCCAGAAAGAGCAAGTGCCATAAAGGAAGCTTCACTTAAGAACTAAAAACCAGCAATTAGCACAAGTGTATATATAAGTAATAAGAACTGGAAATATAGAAAAATTAGGATGATATACGACGAGATAACCATGGAACTATTCAGATAACCAGGTTACAACCCGTAAACCAAACAAGGACCATGGTTGTAACCCTTCATCTGAACGAAACTTGGTTTTCCACCATTTATCGGCAAGATAATATAAGAAATCAGGTCATGTAACAATCTTGTACAAGATCAAGACAAAACTAGACTGATTATGCCTCATCCAACAATCACGGCCAAGCAATAAGTACGGCTTGATACTTTAACTAACTAGGGTTATCACAGGCCTAGTTACTATCAAGATGAAATAAGATTATTCCAACAGCCACAAGCCCTGTAGTCCATCCAGGCTATCCAGACGCAATTAGGGGTTGAGTTCAGGTGGGTACATCGTCCAAGAAACGTATGTACCTTTAAGTATCTTGAAAGGTGCACCACACAACTGTGTGCTGAAAATATGTCCTACTCGACGGTAGGCTACAGATCCCAGGTGGGGCGCCCAGATAACGGAATTGCCTGTAGATGGGAAAATCTCGTCATGACTACTGGATTATTCTAGTTTTTAGCCTTAGTCAATTTCAGTAGGTACTCCTGACCGTGGTATTCAGGGATCCCTATCCTAGACATGATGTAAGACAATACTGGTTTATTTGTACAGGCACAATCGCCAACGGTGTCCAGGTCATTCATACATGTCAGGTCATGCTAGCCGTCGCAATAGCATATCAAGGTATATCATGTTAGGTGTACTTGTCAAGAGTGCGCCACGGCGGGCCACTATCATGTCATGTTATTTGTCAAGTGTGCACCACTACGGGTCACTATCGTATTCAGGATACAAGTACATGATAACATAGTACAAGCATTCTATCAAGAGACCCAAGTTACACAGTGGGTCATAAGACATGAGCACAATAAAATAAATAAAATAGAAATGGGGCAAGGCTGGGGGAGGAGTCACGCGGCTCAGGAAAATGGGTTCATGCGGCCAGGGGATAATTGGGCTCATGCGGCTCGGGTTCAGGCGGCTGGAGGGGAGCGGTCCATGCGGCTAGAGAGCATGCGGCAGGGGAAGAAAAGGTTCATGCGGCTCTGGGTATCGAGTCTCATGCGGCTCGGAGAATCGAGACTCATGCGGCTCAGGGAAGTGAACTCATGCGGCCGGGGAAGAAGGGGTCTTATATTGCTAAGAGGGAACTGGGTCTTATGCGGCTGCGGTAACAGGGCGCATGCGGCTGGAAGTGACTGAGTCTTATACAGCAGAAAAAGTTCATGCGGCCAGGGAAGTTCATGCGGCTCGGGCCAACCAAAGTCATGCGTCCCGATCCCTGTAAGGCTATGCGGCTAAGTCCCATGCGGCTGGAAGAGGACGCCTTATGCGGCCAAGAGGGAAGAGTGTCTCATGCGGCTAGGATTAAGAGTTCATGCGGCTCTGGAAAAGTTTCATGCGGCCGGCTAAGGCCATACGACAAGGGGAAAACTTGCCGCATGAATTGCCATGCGGTCATGCACTGTTCTTCTTCTCCAATTTTCGAGGAGAAGAACCATGAAGGCCATGCTTCCAAGCTCCATAAATTCCTCATCCGAGGTCAGAATCCGAACTTTCATAGGTCAAAAAGGGGAGCAGAATGAAATTCTCTACAACATGGAACCATCAAAACTTAGAAATAACAAGGTTTAATAAATCAAAACCCAAGAAGTCCAAAAAATGAAATAAACTTAGATCTACATGAAGTTATCCATGAAAATTAAAAATGCTAAGTACTAAAGTGTCTCAGGATGTTGTAAGGAAGAAAATGGAACAACAAAAGTTGATGTTCCTCTATGAAGCAAGATGCACTTGCTAAGCTCTCCCTCTCTCTCAGGTAGGTGAAGAGTAATGGTAAGGAAGAAGAAGAGTAAATGAGGAGAGAGAAAGGGTTGGGGTTAATAAATGGTGATGGTGGTGGTAGGTAGGGGTTGGTTCACAACAAAACCGAACTAAGCCAAACAAGCCGAACCGAACCAATGATAAATCAAGCAATGAAATACTAAAACGACCCATGGAATGAGACATGCAATACGAGTCAAGATACGTACACGTATTCTAAAATACGTAATACGAACTATGGTCATTACAACTCTACCCAACTTAAAAGAATTCCGTCCTCAGAATTTAATTAGGAGGCTAGAGAGGCAAGGACAAGCTATATTAATCAGAAGCAAGTTATAACTAGGCAATCAATCAAGCAATCAATCATGTAAGTAAGGAATGGAAGGCATGAGGCATAAGGAAGACATTATACCTCACGAGTCAAACAGGTCGGGATATCGCGATCTGATATCATCCTCACGCTCCCATGTTGACTCATCCAAAGAGTGATGACCCCAAGCAACACGGACTAACTTGATAGTCTTGTTCTTGTGTATCTTCTCTCTTCGGTCTAATATGGATACGGGTCTCTCCTCATACGAAAGATTGGTACCAACAACCAATTTTGAATGATCCAAGATGTGGCTCGGGTCCGGGATATACCGTCGCAATTGGGATACATGGAAGACATCATGCACCTCACGCAACGACGGCGGAAGAGCGAGACGATAGGACACATCTCCTACCCGCTCTAAGATATCGAACGACCCTATATACCTAGTACTGAGCTTTTCCTGTACGTCGAAACGAATGACGCCACGGTTAGGCAAAATCCTCAGAAATACATAGTCGTCGACAGAAAACTCCAGAGGGCGCCGATGAGAATCGGGCCAATGGCGCTGGCGATCTTGTACAACTCAAAGATGATCCCGGACTCTTCTGACCACTTCAATCGTCTGAGTAATCATTTCTGCACCGAGCATCTGCCTCTCTCCAACATCATCCCATGCTAGCAGGGATCGACACTTCCTACCATACAGTGCCTCGAATGGTGCCATCTGGATACTGGCCTGGAAACTATTGTTCTACGAGAACTCCACCAGGTGCAGGTGATCTTTCCACGAACCACCGAAGTCGAGTGTACAAGATCTCAGTATATCTTCAAGAGTCTGGATTGTGCATTCTGACTAACCATCAATCTGCGGATGATATGCTGAGCTGAACTGGAGGTGAGTTCCCAAACTCTCCTGCAGACTACGTCAAAAGTGCGACGTAAATCTTGAATCTCTGTCCGAGGTGATACTGACTAGTACACCGTGGAATCTGACAATCTGTCGGAGATACATCTCCGCTAGCTGAGCCGTCGACTGACCAACTCTGAACGGAAGAAAGTGAGCCACCTTCGTGAGCCTGTCAACTATAACCCAAATAGCATCTCTACCGGTTGGGGATCTATGTAATCCAGTCATGAAATCCATGGTTATATGCTCCCATTTCATTCTAGAATCGGTAAGGGCCGAAGAAATCCTGCTGGCCTCTGATGTTCAGCCTTAACCTGTTGGCAAACCAAACACCGACAGACAAACCGGGCTATCTCCCTCTTCATGCCATTCCACCAAAAGTGCTGACGGATATCACGGTACATCTTCGTACCGCCCGGATGAATGGAATACTGAGAATTGTGAGCCTCTACCATGATCTCTTGTCTGATATCTCTATTGGGTACACAAAGACGTTTTCCATGTCGAAGTGTACCGTCCTCATGGATGCATAACTCTGGTCTTCGTCCTGTCTCACATTCTGCTCTAAGTCGCTGAAGCTTAGAATCTGCTGATTGCGCCATCCGGATCCTCTCGACTATAGTGGATTGAACTTGCATACTGGCCATCAATGCCACACGGGTAAGAAGGACAACTTCTATGCCCATCTTCTGAAGATCTGCTAACAACTTGGATTGTGCTGTCAGGAAATAAACTCCGGTTCTCCTGCTCAATGCATCAGCAACGACGTTGGCCTTCCCAGGATGATACTGTAGGTTGACGTCATAATCCACAAGCAGCTCTAACCATCTCCTCTGACGCATGTTAAGTTCCTTCTGGGTGAAAACATACTTCAGACTATTGTGATCGGTGAAAATCTTCACCCTATCTCCATACAAGTAGTATCTCCAAAGCTTAAGTGCAAACACTAGCGCTGCCAGCTCCAAGTCATGAGTTGGATAATTCCTCTCATGATCACGAAGTTGACGTAACGCATAAGCTATCACCTTCCCATGCTGCATCAGAACACATCATAAGCCTCTGCCTGAAGCATCACAATACACTGAGAATCCTCCGGTCCCATCTGGAAGCGGGAGAATGGGTGCCGTTATCAAGCCTCGCTTCAACTTCTCGAAAGAATCCTGACATTCTGCTGTCCAAGCAAACTGCACATCCTTGCGGGTCAACTGGGTCAATGGCGCTGAAATTCGAACAAAATCTGAAACAAATCGCCGGTAGTAGCCGGCCAAGCCAAGAAAACTGCGAACTTCTGCAACTGTGCTGGGTACTGGCCATGTCTCAATGGCCACGATCTTCTGGGGATCCACTTCTACTCCTCCTCTGGTGATGATATGACCCAAGTATAAAATACGATCGAGCTAGAACTCGCATTTACTAAACTTGGCATATAACTGGTGCTCCATGAGAGTGTGAAGAACCACACGGAGATGCTGCTCATGCTCCGCCTCACTCTTGCTGTAGACCAGGATATCGTCTAGGGACACAATCACGAACTGATCCAAGTAGGGCATAAAAATGCAATTCATGAGGTCCATGAATACGGCCGACGCATTGGTTGCTCCAAATGGTATAACAAGGAACTCCCAATGCCCATATCTAGATCTGAAAGCTGTCTTCGGGATGTCCTACTCTCTGACTCTGATCTGATGATATCCTGAACGCAAATCGATCTTCGAGAATACTGCTGCCCCATTGAGTTGATCAAACAAGTCATCTATCCTCGGAAGAGGGTATCTGTTCTTGATTGTCTCTGAGTTCAAGGTACGATAATCTACACATAATCTGGACGTATCATCCTTCTTTTTCACAAGAAGCATCGGGGCTCCCCAAGGCGATCCACTAGCACGAATGAATTTCTTGGTCCTGAGTTCTTCAATCACCTTGTACAATATCTCTAACTCTGACGGTGCCATCCTGTAGACTCTCTCTGACACTGGGGCTGTCCTTGGGATCAAGTCGATAGCAAACTCGATCTCTCGCTCGGGCGGCATACCTGGAAGCTATTCTGGGAAAACATCTGGAAACTCTTCGACTATCCGGGGTAACTGTACTACTGCTACTGCCATCCGCAACACTGGAAGAGAAGGTTCAACTTCGCCTCGGGAAAAAAAAAACTCTGGCTCACCTGGAATGCTAAAAATTATCCTGCCAATATGGCAGTCTATCCTAGCATACTGGTTCCTCAACCAATCCATCCCTAAGACCACATCATAATCGGCCATCGGAAACTCTATCAATCTAGCGGAAAACTCTCTACCGCTAACTACGATTCGACACGAGGAAAACACTCTATCTACCCCCACAAGACCACTACCAGTAAGTATATTGAGCCTTACTGATAATGACACGGGCTCCAGTCCTATCCGCATCACGAATCATGCAGACATAAATGAATACGATGCACCAGAATCAAATAACGCTGATGCTGGAAAGGAGTTCACGAGAATAGTACCTGCCACTACCTTACCTGGTGCCAATCCTTCCCCTACGGTCATCGCCATCGCCTGACCATGCCCTCTGGGTGCGGGTCCCCTCTGTTGGAAACCTCTCCGGCGGTTCTGAACCTGGGCTTGGACTTGTGCATACAGCTGGGGGTTCTGCTGCTGAAATACTTGGGTCTGAGGCGGCAAGGGCCTCGACAACGGGTACTGCTGCTATTACTGGACTGCTGCTGGGGCTGGTCCCCTCACCGAAGGACTAAAAAAGTTGGACGATGATGAACTACCCATATTCGGACAGTTCCTAACCCTGTGGTCCGGTGCTCCACAAGCCAGGCACAAACCCTGTGCCCTGTGGCATTCTGATACCACATGTCCTGGCTTCCCGCAATGAGTACAACCCACTACTGCTGAGGAAATGCTGGAGTCGAATGCTGAATCGACGTCACAGAGGTCGCTCGCCTCGGGGTTCCAATGGTCAAAGCCCTAACTGTCGGGGCTGGTGCTGAAGACTGATTCATCTAGCAGTGGGATCGCTTCCGACCTCCGGTCCTATCCACGATCCTCTGGGAGGTATACTCATGCCTCCTTGCTGCTCTCAATATTGCATCAAAAGTCCGATGCTCAAACTCCTCTACTGCCAATAAGATCTCGAGATGGAACCCCTGCTGGAACCGCTGGGCACTATCGAACTCCGTCGCTCCCAAGGTGGGAGCAAACCTGCTAAGTCTCTAAAACTCGGCTGCATATCCGTCAACCGTCATGTCCATCTGCTTCAAATTGGTGAATCTCGTATGTAGATCGTACCAAGCTACAATATCAAAATACTTGGTCAGGAATCTCTCTCGAAATACTGCCCAGGTAATAGGAGCCACTAATCCAACGGCCTGCATCGCCCACCAACTGCGGGCAAGATCCAATAACTGCAGGCGCACCACGGCCACCTTCTCGTCTTCTGGAGTCCTAGCTGCTTATAGAATGACCTCAGTGTCCTGAAGCCATGCATCAGCAGCAATAGCATCTTCGCTGCCATCGAAGAAGGGAGGGTTCAAACGCTTGAAGCTGTTGGCCGCGCTGTTACCCTGATGACCTCCTCTGGTCAGAGCATCTGTCACTGCCTGGTGCAATGTGTCACCTCGACGATCCTGAGAAGCTAACAATATCCTGATGAGACCCACCAAGGTGCCATCATCAGGCTCTGCCGGCTGGACGGGCTGAACTGGTGGCTCTTGTCTCCTAGTAGGTATGACTCTGGAGGCTACTCCTGAATACTGGGCTTGATCTCCAGGTTGCTGCTGGTCCACGGGAGGTGCTCTGCCTTGCCGATCGGCAGGTCCAAGAATAATGTCGCTGAAGAAGACGACATAGGGAACAATAAAGAAGGACTAGGACAGATCAACGATACAAACATGTGATCAGGTCAAGATTTCAGGAATTTAGAAGATACGAGCAGAGATCAAGGACGAGTGATGATTGAGACATCTATTCGGTAAACCCTCACATATCTTGATTTACAAGACCTGCATGGGCCACCACTTAAACCATGTAATGCCCCAGATCCAGAATACTGGAAAGCGGGGGCGTACATAGCCAGCTACGTATATTGAAGTACAACCAACCTCGCTATACGGTCACGGCTGTCTAGATACATGAGGGTTTAACTACAAGCCATCAGTCTCCTAAGGTCGTGAACAAGCCTAGTGTCTCAATCTCAAGCAAGTAATAACAGTCATAAGATATTAGAGCATCAAATATACAATAGTAAGGCGTCCCATACATTACATATTTGGATGATCATGAATCTAGTCATTACAAATATGAAAAACTAGCGAGAGTTTCAGTCATACATGATCAACCCTAGGATTTGTCGATCATGTTACAGCCCGTAGGCAGACAGTAAGTAAGTACAATCGAGCTAATACGTGCTCGTCGGCTAAACGCCTCGAAAGAATATTTTTACAATAGAGTGGGAGAGTCAAAATAAACCCACTCGTTGCCAGGATTCCGTCTAGTGGTCACCATCTGGCTGGAAGGTCGGTAGATCCTCTAGAGCTGCTCTGAAATCTGGCCATACAAAACCAGCTGGGTCAGATCCCAGAAAGAGCAAGTGCCATAAAAGAAGTTTCACTTAAGAACTAAAAACTAGCAATTAGCACAAGTGTATTTATAAGTAATAAGAACTGGAAATATGAAAAAATCAGAATGATATACGACGAGATAACCATGGAACTATTCAGATAACCAGGTTACAACCCGTAAACCAAACAAGGACCGGGGTTGTAACCCTTCATCTGAACGAAATTTGGTTTCCTACCATTTATCGGCAAGATAATATAAGAAATCAGGTCATGTAACAATCTTATACAGGATCAAGACAAGATTAGACTGATTATGCCTCATCCAACAATCACGGCCAAGCAATAAGTACGACTTGATACTTTAACTAACTAGGGTTATCACAGGCCTAGTTACTAGCAAGATGCAATAACATTATTCCAACAGCCACAAGCCCTGCAGTCCATCAAGGCTATCCGAACGCAATTAGGGGTTGAGTTCAGGTGGGTACATCGTCCAAGAAATTTATGTACCCTTAAGTAGCTTGAAAGGTGCACCACACGACTGTGTGCTGGAAATGTGCCCTACTCGACGGTAGGCTACAGATCCCAGGTGGGGCGTCCAGATAACGGGATTGCCTGTAGCTGAGAAAATTTTGTCATGACTACTGGATTATTCTAGTTTTTAGCCTTAGTCAATTTCAGTAGGTACCCCTGACCGTGGTATTCAGGGATCCCTATCCTAGATATGATGTAAGATAATACTGGTTTATTTGTATAGGCACAATCGTCCACGGTGTCCGGGTCATTCATACTTGTCAGGTCATGCTAGCCGTCGCAACAGCATATCAAGGTATATCATGTCAGGTTTACTTGTCAAGAGTGCGCCACGGTGGGCCACTATCATGTCATGTTACTTGTCAAGAGTATACCACTACGGGTCACTGTCGTATTCAGGATACATATGCAGGATAACATAGTACAAGCATTCTATCAAGAGACCCAAGTTACACGGTGGGTCATAAGGCATGAGCACAATAAAATAAATAAAATAGAAATGGGGCAAGGCTGGGGGAGGAGTCATGCGGCTCAGGAAAATGGGTTTATGCGGCCAAGGGATAATTGGGCTCATGCGGCTCGGGTTCAGGCGGCTGGAGGGGAGCAGTCCATGCGGCTAGAGAGCATGCGACAGGGGAAGAAAAGGTTCATGCGGCTCTGGGTATCGAGTCTCGTGCGGCTCGAAGAATCGAGACTCATGCGGCTCAGGGAAGTGAACTCATACGGCCGAGGAAGAAGGGGTCTTATGCGGCTAAGAGGGAACTGGGTCTTATGCGGCTGTGATAACAGGGCGTATGCGGCTGGAAGTGACTGAGTCTTATGTGGCAGGAAAAGTTCATGCGGCTCGGGCCAACCAAAGTCATGCGGCCCGATCCTTGCAAGGCTATGCGGCTAAGTCCCATGCGGCTGGGAGAGGATGCCTTATGCGGCCAGGAGGGAAGAGTGCCTCATGCGGCTAGGATTAAGAGTTCATACGGCTCTAGAAAAGTTTTATACGGCCGGCTAAGGCCATGCGGTCAGGAGAAAACTTGCCTCATGAATTGCCATGCGGTCAAGCACTGTTCTTCTTCTCCAATTTTCGAGGAGAAGAACCATGAAGGCCATGCTTCCAAGCTCCATAAATCCCTCATCCGATGTCAGAATCCTAACTTCTATAGGTCAAAAGGGGGGCAGAATAAAATTCTCTACAACATGGAACCATCAAAACTTAGAAATAACAAGGTTTAATAGATCAAAACCCAAGAAGTCCAAAAAATAAAATAAACTTAGATCTACATGAAGTTAGCCATGGAAATTAAAAATGCTAAGTACTAAAGTGTCTCAGATGTTGTAAGGAAGAAAATAGAACAACAAAAGTTAATGTTCCTCCATGAAGCAAGATGCACTTGCCTAAGCTCTCCCTCTCTCTCAGGTAGGTGAAGAGTAATGATAAGGAAGAAGAAGAGTAAATGAGGAGAGAGAAATGGTTGGGGTTAATAAATGGTGATGGTGGTGGTAGGTAGGGGTTGGTTCACAACAAAACTGAACTAAGCCAAACAAGTCGAACCAAACCAATGATAAATCAAGCAATGAAATACTAAAACGAACTATGGAATGAAACATGCAATACGAGTCAAGATACGTACATGTTTTCCAAAATATGTAATACGAACTATGGTCATTACATCTGGGTTCAACCTCGTGCACCCTGATACATTGCGCAAACTACTAGCTTATCTTCAACTTGTGCCTAAGTACATCTTTGCGCACCCTGACACGTTGTGCAAACTGCTAGCTGTCATTAAATCAGATCAAATCTTCTCGAGCTCCGTGTTGTGCAGAATTCGAACAGATTTTCCTTGATATACGTGCTATATGTTGTCAGGCAATGATAATGCCGTTATAGCTTTTCGAGAAAGTGCGCCACGTGGCTCTCGTGCAACCTGAGGTTGGCACAACCTATTGATGTGGCGCAACCTATCGATGTGGCGTAACTTGTTGATGTGGCCCCTGGATGAGTGGTGCCCCTTGATTTCTAGCTCCCAATGGGTGGCATAGCTTGATTTTTAGCCTCTACTAGACCCCCTTTAAAGTTTTCAAATTTTGAAAAGACTTCAAAGTTTTAAAATACTTTGAATTTGGAAATAATTTTGTCTGGGTTGCGTCAGTCAAACTCGAGCCCAATTTTTCAGCGTATGTTGTGCAACTATTTTGGGTTATAAATAGCCGTACACTTTGGGCCTTTCATTCTTTACACATAAAGTGATTTCTCAGAACCCTACCTCCTTCTCTTCTTCTCGAGCTTCTTCGACCACCGACGTGATTCCTCGAAACTCTGTCTCTTCTTCTTCTAGACTCTGAAGCTTCTTCGACAAACCCTAATGGCTCCTAGAAGATTCGATGTTAAGAAAGGAAAGGGTTTCGTTGAGCCTGATCATCTCGCGTTTCATCATGCAGAGAGCAGCGACGTGCATGTCAGTACGTTCCGCCTTCGTCACGACGAGAGACTGTCAACCCGGCCATGGAATGTAAGCGTTTTGATCATTGATCCATGTATCGATCGTATCAACCAAATCCTTTTTAGGGTTTCTTGGTTTGATCTGTTCATCGTGCGCCTTCTCTTTTTAGAGTTCGGTTCACTGTCTGACTCACGCCACCCTTTTTAGGGTTTGGTTGTTGCCACTCACATAGTATTCAAACTGTGTTATGAGATGTGGCGCACCAGAGATGTTACAATATACAAAATATGGCATAACACAGATACTGCGATATACAAAATATGGCACAAAACAAATGTTGCACCATATAAAATGTGGCGCAACACAGATACTGCGCCATATAAAATATGGCACAACACAGATGCTGCGCCATATAAAATGTGGCACAACACAGATGCTGCCTCATACAAAATGTGGCACAACACAGATGATGCGCCATACAAAATGTGGCACAACACATCCATTGCGCAACATGGAAGTTTTGGTGCAGCCTGTGATTTTTGTACAGATTTGATCATTGCACTCTGTAAATTCACTAACTTTTCTCGTTCACTTCTTGCAAGGAATCGGTTGGCAAGATTCTTCAGAACTGGTATTGGTGATATTGGATGCTATGGAGCTGAACCACCTTGACACACACATCAGAGAGCTCAGAACTCTTCATATTTAAAGGGGCTTCCTCGAGATGGTAGGAAAGGCCTTCATACATGAGAGTTGGGTGGTGGAGACACAGAACCAGGAATCGTATCACAAGGGTGATCTCATTCCTACTTCTCACAAAGGGTCGTCTTTTATCCACCAGTTGTATTGACAGCAGCTTGTCTTCGAGCTGCTGTAATATGTCATTCTCCTATTACCTTTCTGAGAGAGAAGACCAGAGTTGATTCCGTTGCCTTGCTTGTCGCTTCAAGTCGAGTCGACAAGGAACTGGTTCCAACAAGAAGATCCAAAGATGTAATAGACCTCCCTTTGTTATATTTAGAATAAAAATCCGAGATGTAATAGATTTCCATTAAGATGTATCTATGTTTTTAAAGAAGAAAAATTAACTTGATTTGATGTGATGATATAGAAAATAGAATTCAGAGGTAATGTGGACGTGAACTCATTTTTCTATTGATGATCTTCAAGTCAGCTGGGACTCAAAGACAGGATATCATGTCTAAAAAGATGATATCTGTAATGATACAGATTTATCATAAAGATAAGATATCTTTTAAAATAGATGGGTTTCAAAAGACATAATTGATGATTTGGATGGACTTCACGAGGGATTTTGAGTATTTATTATTTATGGCTTTATTTACGAGAAAGTAAATAAACGATAATAAATGTAGGCCAAAAAAAGATTGATGAGTGAATAAGCATGCCTTTTCGAGAAAAGGTCACTTTGGTTCTCTAAATAGAGAATAAATGGAGACTTCTTCACGAAATGAAAGGAGATGAACGAACGAACATGCCTTTTTGAGGAAAGGTCGCTTCGGTTCCAGCGACAGACTGTTTTGGCCTTTCAATCTATAAATAGTGCAGAACCTTTTTTTGAGAATATTATCCACACCTATCCTTTCATTGCAAATATCTTTCGAAGATGCACCCAAGGAGGCTGAGGCCATCCCAAAGATCGAAGCTGCCATCGACGCTCATTCCGACGAGCCTTCGCCACCCATTCGACCAGAAGTGGAAGAAAGCTCGGCTGTTCCTGAATCAAAACAGGACATTCTTGCCTAACTGGTGGAGCCTAGAAGTACTGTATAGGAAGCTCTGAGGAAGGCTGCTTGTGAACTACTGGTGTAATCGGACAATAATGTCTTTGAGCTTCTTGCAAAATATGTTTTCAATCAAGAAGGCTCTGGTCCTCGTTAATTTTATGTATTTCTTTTTGTCTGAGTTATGAAATAAAAGGAATTTTATTTACATTCTGATTCTCTGTGTTGATATCTCTTTATCTTCAAACATGATATTTCTTGAGAAATTTGCCATTAATGGGCATCATGGCGACTCGATCATCCATACCAGTCAATTGATAAGCTCCGTTGAAGAAAACTTTACTTACAATGTAGGGTCCTTCCCACTTTGCTTTGAATTTGCCTTTGCTCATGTGCGTCATAGTCATAGGACGTCTGACGTTAGAACTAGTTCTCCTTTCTGAAATGTTCGAACTTTGACTTTATGGTTGAAGGCTTTTGATAGATGAGCTTGGTATAGCTCAATATGTTGTTGAACTAGGAGCCATTTCTCATCAAGTACTTCAAGCTCCTAAAGTCTCAGACGATTATTGTTTTTGGTTGTGATTTCATTGGTAATGGCAATCCTTAGGAAAGGGATCTAGATTTCCAATGGTAAGACGGCCTCGCATCCTTATACCAAAGAGAAAGGTGTGCAGCCTTTAGGAGTACGTACAGTAGTACTGTAAGCCCACAAACATTCTCTAAACTTTTTACTCCAGTTCCGTTTGTTGGTAGAAACAAACTTCTTGAGGAGTTTGATGATGGTCTTGTCAAATGCTTCTGCCAATCCGTTAGCTGCAGGATTGTAAGTTATAGAAGCAATATTATTGATCCTGTTGTCATCGCAGAATCGAGTGAATTTCTGACTGATGAATTATGGCCCATTATCATGAATGATTCGTCGAGAAACACCTAATATGTAGATCACATGATGCTTAATAAAATTGATAACACTGCTTGTCTTGACCTCAGCTAGAGGTATAGCTTCAGTCCACTTTGAGAAATAATCATTTATGGCCAATATAAACCGATGTCATCGAGATGAGGGAGGGTTAATAGGACCAATAACATCCATGCCCCAAGCTTCAAAGGACCATGATGTTGCCGTCGGGTGAAGAAATTCTGATGGTTGATGGATGAAGTCAGCATGGATTTGACATGCTCGGCACTTCCTTGCATACTCGATTGCATCTGATACCATCGAGGGCCAATAGTAGCCCACACGGCAAATACGATCCTGTAGTTTAGGACCAGGTTGATGTGCGCCACAAACACCGTCATGAGCTTCATGAAGTATTTGTTTTGTTTCCTCTCCTGCGAGATAGCGTAGGAGTAAGCCGTCAAATGTTCGTCGGTAGAGTGTCTTTGTAGCATGATTATAATAGAATCTGAGTAACCGCTAACGAATTGTTGTAGCCTCCTTAGGATCTTTGGGTAAGATATCATGGACGACAAAGTCTGTGAAAGGAGTCCTCCAATCTTCACTGATAGTATAAACTTCAATCGAATTGTTAAATTCCATGTTTGAGTTGTTGACTTCAATATTTAAGTTATTCTCGACGCAAAATAATTCTCTATTAGTGATGACGATCATTTGTTGTCTTTTTACTGGAATTGCCAATGCTGCTGCAAGATTAGCGAGTGCATCAGCCTCTGTATTACACGCTCGGCGTACATGTTCGATGAAGAAGCCTTTGAATGAAGTAGCCATCCTGATCGCTGTATTATGATATAGAACCAGATCTTGATGTCAAACTTCATACGTACCTCTAACTTGGTTGATAATCAGTTTGGAGTCTTCGTAAACTTTAAGATACTCAATATCTAATTGTTTAGCCAATTGGAGACCAATGAGTAGAGCATTGTATTCAGCCACATTATTGAAACACGACTTATCTAAAGAATAAGCTCTTTGAATAGCTAACCCTTCTGGTGAGACGAGGACGATTCCAACTCCAGCAACAATAGCACCTTTTGGTCCGATTCTGGATGCACCATCAAAGAATAGACACCATTGAAGAATTTCTTCTGAAATCATGTTGGACTCCAAAGTTACGTCTGGAATCTCGTCGTAGAGTTTAGGCGTTTCGGGAACTGGATGAGCGTCCAGAAAGTCAGCAAGGGCTTGACCTTTAACAGACTTTTGAGGAACATAAACCATATCATATTGTATTAACAATATGGCCCATGTTGCAAGCCTGAAATTGAGTGTACTGGACTTCTTCATCAGGATCCGGAGAGGGTTAACTCTAGAAATAACATGAATAGTTTGGCTAGTGATATAATATCTCGTCTTTTGAACAACAAACATCAAAACTAGACATTCTTTGTCCACTAGGGTGTATCGACGTTCAGCTACAATCATTGTACAACTAAGATAATAGATAGCCTGTTCATGACATTCTTTATTCTTCTGAGCTAATAAAGCACCTAGTGAATGGTCCATTGCTCGAACATATATCAGGAAGGGTATTCCTGAAACTGGAGGCACTAAAACTGAAGGGTTCATCAAGTACCACTTTATGTCTTCAAATGCTTGTTGACATTCTTTAGTCCAAATAAAAGATACATATTTCTTCATGAGTTGAGTGAATGGTCTACAACGTCCAGAGAGATTTGAGATGAATCTCCTGATATACGTAAGTCGTCCCTGGAATCCTCGTAGCTCTTTTAGGTTGCGTGGAGGACGCATCTCTTGAATGGCTTTGATTTTTTCAGGGTCAAAGTGTATACCTTTAGAGGTAATAACGAATCCAAAAAATTTGCCACTAGAGACTCCCAGGAATGACTTGGAGGGATTCATCTTGAGTTGATGCTGGCGCATTAGATCGAATATAGTTCTCAAGTCTTGAATGTGGTCTTCCTTTAGACAACTTTTGACAGCAACATCGTCTACATAGCACTCAACCGTCTTTCGTAAATGATCATGGAAGATAGTAATCATGGCCCGCTGATAAGTTGCATCAGTATTTTTGAGACCAAATGGCATGACAGTATAGCAATAGACTCCAAGAGGAGTGCAAAAAGATGTATGTTTCTCATCTTCTGGATGCATATTCATTTGATTATATCCTACAAATCTATCCATAAAAGATATACGTTCAAATCCACAAGTATTATCGATCATGACATCAGTAATTGGAAGAGGAAATTCGTCTTTGAGACAAGCTTTATTAAGGTATCTAAAGTCGATGCAGACTCGGACCTTCCCTATTTTCTTCAAAAAGGGACAAAATTAGCCACCCAGTCCGGATGTTGTTCTTCTCTGATGAAGCCACAGGCAATGAGCTTCTTGATTTCGGCTTCTATGGCGTCCATAATGTCAGGTCAAAATCGACGATGTTATTGCTTAACTAGCCTTACATTTGGCAGAATATTGAGTTTATAGGTAGCAATCTGGGGATCTAATCCCGATATGTCTTCATAGCTCCAATTGAATACATCAATGTATTCCCTAATGAGCTGGATCAGTTTTTGTTTATCCGCTTCAGGGAGGCTTTTGCTGACGAATATTGGTTTTGGAGAAGTTTCATCTCCAACATTGACTTGAACCAACTAATCTTCGGTAGGTGGCTCACATTGCTCAAAGCAAAGCTTCCATTGAGTATCCATCCTTTGTGTCCAAGGATTAGATTCAGAGGCTTCGGCAAAGTCTTCATCGTCTTCCGAGAACTCGACAGTTACTATATTGGAAGATAGAGTCACTCGATGGACGTATCCAACACTGGTGTCTAAATCCCATAAGACAGAATCAGAAGAGTTAGTTCGTTCTTCTTTATCGGATTCAGAGGCTTCTGGAGTCGGAATTGGCAAAGTATAACCCAATTCCCGCTTTATTTTGCTGTAATATTGTTGTGATTTTCCTTTTGGAACAGAAATACGAATAGGAGTTCATCTTCCCTTACCACCATTGAGATCAGCTTTAAAATTATAACCCATTTTTTGAATGATATCTTTTGATTGCTGACTATAACGACGTAGTTGAAGTCTTCCATTATCGTGATTTTCTTCTTCACCATTGGGCTTGATCTTCTGTTATGTTCCTTTACTAAGAAGTATAGGAAGTTCATCTTTCTTCCTGGAAGGAACTAAGAAGAAGGAGTCCTGCATTGGCTCGAGCAATACTTCGTTTTGGAGAGGTTGAACTGCTGCTATGGTAAGTGATTCAAAGTTATCTAGCATTTCTAAATAACATCGAGTATAATAAAGAACATCAGTATACTGTAAAGGTGATGCTACTTTATTGAATTGTACATTATCATTTACAATAAGATTCTTAGCCTTAACAAAAGGTTTAGCAAGATTGATAACCAGAGGAGAAGAGGAAAGATTTTTGGCCTTAATAGAAGGCTTAGGGAGATTGATAACCAGAGGGAGAGAATGAGAATGTTTGTTACGACGAAGGTCAATAATAAGAGGCTCAGAAGTGGTGAGCTCTCTTTGTTCCTTTTCTATAGCAGGAAGCAGTTTGTTATGAGAGGAAATATAGATAGTCAAAGCCTGAGAAAAAGAGGGATGAGTAGTACGTCCTTTGACAGGGATTATGAGAACATCTTTTGAAGTATCTTTCTGATCTTCCTCACTATCCATCGCTAATACAACCTTCATGAATTCTTCCTTGTACATCCGAAAATCAGTACAATATGCTTCAATACCCTTGAAAGGATTTAGGTCAGCTACTTTCTTTTGGACCTCTCCATTGACGTCCACATATTTGAGGCATTGGTATAGAGTGGATGGTACAATGTTATGCTCATGCAGAAAGGGTCTTCCCAGTAAAGCATTATAAAGGCCATGATTGTCAATCACATAGAAAGTAACCTTTATACGAAGATTGCCTATTTGAACTTTCAAGCGGATCTTTCCCAAAGGTTCACTTCTTCCAGAATTAAATCCCAGGAATGTCGTGATGGTTGTTGAAAGATTATGTACAGAAATCTTTAAGACATCTAGTAAAGTCTTTGGCATGATGCTGAGCGAGACCCAGGGTCAATCAAGATGCGATCAACCTTCATAGTATCGACATATCTTGTGAAGTAGAGGGGTCGGTCATGACGATTATCTTCCAGCAACATATCATCTTGTGTAAAGGTGATATTTGGCATCAGCTCCATCACACTATGATAATGAAGGCAAGTTACAGGCTGTTCCTCTGGCTTCTTGAGGAGTGCTAGACAAGTATCAGCTTGCATCAAAGCTTCACTCAATGTCTCTTGAGTTTCTTTTGAGAGACGTAGTAGTTCAAAAATTGATAACCTTGCCAGGGTATTAGCCAGTTGAGCCAGTATATCGAAGTGATATGGCTTCTCGAGTCCTAGAACTGAAGACTTCTTCAATACTTTGTCAAAGCGGACATGTTATTTTCTTTTGTCAGCTGTTGTTGGTTTGGGAGGAGTTGGTTCCACTGGAGAAGATGAAGCCGATGGAATATTGATAGCAGGAGAAGATGATGTTGGAGGAGCCTCTGGAGCTAAAGCAGGGTTCTCCTGGCCTTCTGAATAATCTCTTAGGTAAATTCTTCCAGACCTGGTACTAGTTAAGGCCTCTTCTTCAGATACAGGTTCGAAGGATACCATATTACAACTCTTTGCCTGGATCTTGCTTCTGGAAGTTTTCTTTTGACGAGATGAAGAGTTTGTCCTGTAACCCAAACTAACCCGAGATTGGTTATGTGAAAGGCATAGAGAAAGGGGTACATGAGATCCTTTTCCATGGTTCAAGCCGGGAGCCTTTTGTAGATCATATCCCATCTTTGTCATTAATTCACGGGACTGTGGACTATACAGATGGAAAGCTGGTTGATATTTGGCTTTTGGCTTTGACATTATTGTCTCAAAAGGGAAGAAAGAAGAAGGATCTGCAGCAGAAGTGAAAGTAGTAATTAAAGGTGGAGGACAATGTTCATCCAACGAAGTCATGTGATATGACTTATATTTGGTTGTTTTCTTGGATTTTTTGGATGAAGAAGGTGCTTCAAAGTCAGCCACCAAATCAGGATGGATCCATATAATCTTCCCTTTATCAGTAGACAGAGGAACAAGACCATCAGTTCGGGCAGGTGGGAGATTGACAATCTCCAAAGTGGTTCTCGGGATAGGAATGACGCCATCCTGCACAAGTTGAGTAAAAAAATCACCAAATTGTAGAGAGACGACATTAGTTGTTGTAGTCTTTTCATCTTATTGGAGAGTAATTGCGCCAGAATTAACCATCTCCTGGATCTTGCCTTTGAGCACATAGCATGCTCGAGTCAGATGTCCGATAAATCTGTGGTAAACACAACATTTGGGGTGGACAGTTTTACCTACTTCATCTGGCCGGTTTGCCTCTGGCAGTTGAAGTTTATTGCTTTTGATCAGACAATCAAAGATACTCATGACATCATCTTCATCAAAAGAATATTCTTCTTTCGGACATGGTGCCTTGTGTGGTGGTGCCGTTGGAGTAGGTGTTGATTGACCTATGTTCACGGCTAGAGTTTCTTTACCTTTGATATTGATAGCCAAAGTCTCTTTACTCTTGCGGTTTTTCTGACGGTCGCTATTATTAGGTGTAACATGTTCACCTTTATCAAGATTAGGCATCTGAATATCTAAATTATTTGAACTTGTCAGCACTTTTTTCTGCCGCTTTAGCATTCACTATGAATGCAGGCCATTCCTGAAACTGTGTTGATCCGGTCCACATGCTGATTATAGACAACTGGTTTGATTTGCAAGTGTTTATAGTTGTAACACCCATATTCTGAATATGTATTTTGTCAAGCTTGCATGTATTTCAGATCTGTATTTATTTTCTCGGATTTTGGTATGTACTTGTAATTGGCTTGACTTGCAAATTTTGGTTCTCGTAATTGGGTTTTACCTGGCTTGGTTTATTTTGTGGAGGAGAATTGGTTTGATTTGGTTTGGTTTAATATGCATTGGACCACCTTAGCCTATGCTCCACCCTCAACACAACACAACGCACCCTTATAATATCTCCACCAACCTTCTCTCTCTTCATTATTCTCTCATTTATTTCTCCATCTTCTTCTTCCTTTCTCTACACAACACCAACACCCCTTAGGCAAGTGCAACTTGCTTCTATAAGAGAGCCCATTTTTATTGTTCCATTAGCTTCTCTTCATGTTTCTAAGACACATTAGAACTTGTCATTTTCTATTTTGAGGCTTTAATTTTTGTAGATCTAGAAATTAATTATTTTCGGATTTTGGTGGTTTTGATCTATCAAACTTCTTTGTTTTCAAGTTTTGATGGTTCCATGTTGTAGAGAATTTTATTCTACCCAATTTTGACATTTGAAAAGTTAGATTTGGACTTGTTTTGACCAAATTATAGACTTTTGAAGTTTTAGGTTCAAACCATGGAGTTCTTGCTGTTTTGGAGAAGACAGTGAGCAGTGCGCGAGCTTTTTAGCTTACGACACTGAGCTGCGCGCACTCTTTAGCGCAGCGCAGTCTACCTCATACACTGCCTTTTGGAAGCGTATGTCTTGCATACGCTGACTTGGGTGACAAGGAGTCGTATGGACCTCATACGCTGCCTTTTGGAAGCGTATGTCTTGCGTATGCTGCCTGAGCGTATGCTGCCTGAGCGTACGCTGCCCGAGCGTATGCTGCCTGAGCGTACGCTGACTGAGCGTATGCTGCCTGAGCGTACGCTGACTGAGCGTAGGCTGACCTGAGCGTAGCCTGACCTGAGCGTAGCCTGACCTGAGCGTAGCCTGACCTGAGCGCAGTCTGACTTAGGCGCAACTGGACCTAACCCTACTTACCCTGGATCTCCTATAGCCCTGTATATTGATATTTTATTAGATATTTAACGTCTATTTTATATCCTTACGCCTTTTGTCATGAACTTGATAATCCCGAATTTATTTATTATGTTTGGAATGATAATTGAACAATGCTTGATAGTGGCCCGCCGTGGTGCACTCATGACTTGATAACTTGACCTGCTACACATGACATGACAGTGACCCGTGGTGGTGCACTCTTGACAAGTAATTTGACATGATAATTCTTGATGGTGGTCCGTCGTGACGCACCCTTACCTTGATAAGTAATCTTGACAAGTAATCTTGACACGATAACCTTGATACGCTGTTGTGACGGCTAACTTGACATGCTAAGTGAATTCTTGATACCGTGGGTGATTGTATTGAATGTGCTTGTGTAAGCTACCAGTCTTGTCTCGCATCATGTCTAGGACATGAATCCCTGGTTTCCCACGGTCAGGGATTCATACTGAATCTGGCTAGGTTAATGACTAGATTGATCAAATAGTTCATGGAGAATTTCCCAGTTACCTGTTGCCCCTTTGGTCCCAGCCTTATATATATACATGGGATTTGTTGCTATCCGTCGAGATGAGCGCACTTCCAGCCCGCCGTCGAGTGTGGTACCTTAGGACACATGTATCTTACTACAGTGTGTCTGCTATATCCTGCTATCTTTTTCCTTTCTTGCTGGGATCACTCAGGTAGTAACAAACAGGTAACCGAACTTGGGATTCTCATTGCATCTTGCTAGTAACTAGGCCTGTGATAACCCTAGTTAGTTAAAGTAGCAAGCCGTATTTATTGCTTGGCCGTGATTGATTGGATGAAGTCTAGTCCAGCTTTGTCTCGTCCTAATTCTGTACCATTTCTGGCATGACATGATTACTCGTGCTTTATCTTAATTCTATATCATGAATAATTGCATGACCAGATTTCTTACCTTGTCGATAAATGGTGGGAGAAACCAAGTTCTGTTCAGACGAAGGGTTACAACCTCGGTCCTTGTTTGGTTTACGGGTTGTAACCTGGTTATCTGAATAGTCCCATGGTTATCTCATCGTATATCATCCTGTCATGCTCTTCCATATGTTCTGTCTTTTACCGATTCTGTACAAGATTGTCTTTTATATTCACCTATCATGCTTTTTCTTAAATTAACTGCCTCTTATTATGTAATTATATTATTGTGCTAATTGCTGGTTTTAGTTCTTAAGTGAAGCCTCCTTTGTGGCACTTGCTCTTTCTGGGGTCTGACCCAGCTGGTTTTGTATGGCCAGATACCGGAGCAGCAGCAAAGGATCTACCTGCCTTCCAGCCACATGGTGACCACTAGAGGGAATCCTGGCAACGAGTGGGTTATTTTGGCTCTCCCACTCTATTGTACATTTTCATTTTGAGGCGTTTAGCTGACGAGCACTTGTTAGCTCGATGTACTTTACTTCTGCCTGTTTACGGGCTGTAATCATGATTGGCAACTCGAGGTTGATCATGTATGACTTAACTCTTGCTAGTCCTTACATTTTGTACGACTAGCTTCATGATCATCTGGATATGTAATGTTTGGGACGCCTTACAATTGTATATTTGGTGATCTGATATCTTGTGATTATTACTAGTTGGTTGAGATTGAGACAATAGGATAATTTATGACCTTAAGAGACTGATGGCTTGTAGATAAACCCTCACATATCTAGACAGCCGTGACCGTATGGTGAGATGGATTCCATTTCATTATACGTAGCTGGCTATGTCTGCCCCCGCTCTCCAGTATTCTGGTTCTGGGGCGTGACAATAGTCAAAGCATCTGGAGTTCCAAGAGGCATTTTGAGTGCCTCACGGCGGAATCGTTCAATGAACCTTTCAGTTGTTTTATTGTATCGCTGTTTAATTTTAATGAGAGTAGACATAGTCATGTCATTTGTTCCCTCATAAAATCGTTCCAGAAATATTTGTTTAAATCCAGAGAAAGAAGTTATACAACCATCTGGCAAACTACGGTACCAGTCGTAAGCTGTACCTGCTAAACATCCGATAAACACTCTAGTGAGTAGAGTGCCATTTGGCTGGAGTTGATCAGTCATTACCTCAAAGTGATTGCGTTATTGACTTGGCGATGTACTGCCATCAAACAGCATAATAGTAGGGGGTTTATACTTGGGAGGAAATTGGACTTCCTTCCATTCTATGGGATAAGGCTGCTTAATCCCAAGCTTCTGCAAGCCGTCTTTCTGTTTAAAGCTTCAAATTAAGTACGTAAAATTTTTACGGCCTCATTGGTATCTCCTGATGATTGTGGAGCAGTGAATTGATTTGATATGTTAGGAGGAGGTACTGCATGATAAGTACCACCCCGGCACCAGATTGACTTGGAATAGCCTGCGCAGGAATGGAAGCGGTGTGAGAAGACTGTACCCCCAGATCAATATTGATGGGAGCTGATGTTGTTACACGTTCTTGAGTCGGAACCAGATTCACAACCGGTAGAACTGTATATTGTGCCATAATTACAACATGCATGTCTGTCATCATCTCAGCCATGTTCTTCAAACTAGCTTCCAAAGCAGTAATTCTTTGCTCTTGATTGTTAGAACTGGAAGAATCTTGATCTTCTGTGGTGACATAAGCAGTCACTTCTTTAGCTATTGAAGACGAGCTAGTGGAAAAGATGGTCCTTCCAGAACTTTCACTATCAGCATCAAAGTCGTATAAGGAATCACCCCCATAATAAGTGATAGGGGTGTCCTGTTGACTGGGAGAATCTTCGTTGAAAGGAAGATTCCTTCGACCGATTGTGTCTCGACTTCTTGATATAGTATATTGGTATACTCCTTCGTCGGATTCATGAATCCGATCTAAGTATTGTTGACTGGGATTGCGGGATACATTATATCTTGGACATTTTCCACCCCCAGTTCTTCGATATGCCATATTGACAGAAGCATAGAGTAGTTCATCTTTGTCCACTAGGATAGGTTCAGGAGTCTGAACATAGGTCAAACGGTCAAAGACAGACCGTTTAGCTTACTGACAACAACATTTGATAACAACTTCATGTTGGTGATTGTAATGATCTTCTTGCTGTTGGACCACCGCTGGACGGGATGGATTTGCAACCTTCTGCTTCTGTATTAAGAGTTCACAGAGATCACTAACAGGACGAGAAGAAGTTGCAGGAATGTAGCCCTTGACGATATTTTGGACATGGGTTCTGTTCTTGAGGTGTCCCGTACCTTGAGTGTACAAAGACGTACTAAGCTGGTTAGCATAAGTCATAGGATTTTTTACCTCAGAATTCTTCCTCTGGTGCAAGTTAGCAACTAGTACAGGTTGCGCTTGATACATTTTGTATTTTCTCGATGTTGACACTAATTGGCACCTGTTGATATAGGTGCGCAAGTCTGACAGGGGTGCTACTTGTGCATCTACTTGAGATACTAGACAGTTTGCCTTATCGGGATCTTGAGATACGTAGGGTCGGTAGATCTTGCATTGACCTCTTTGGAGTAGGCATAATACCCTTTTGCGTGGAAAGTTTATTCTGAATAGAACCCATTTTTCTAACAGAGATTTGGTTGCCTCTGTTAAGGAGAGTAGGATTTCTATCTGAATCCACTTTTGTGCTGAGAGGCACAAAAGCATAATCAACAGTACTTTCCACCCGGTAAACGACTCGAGCAGAATGAGGAAAAGCCAAAGAGAGTTTTCCTTGATTTAATGATTTTCTAGTAAGTTTCTGACTTGATGACGAAGAGGGAACCACTAAACAATGTTTCCCTTTACGTTGCACTAATGCAGAAATATGCACAAGTTGTGCTAGAGCAGGAATAGGCACATGTTGCGCTAGTGCAGAAATATGCGCAAAGTTACGTCGGAGCAGGAGCAGGCACAGGTTGCGCCAGGGAAAAAAGGCTAAAGGGCGCTTTCCTTTGTTTTGTCCAGCAGTGTGTCGAGACGAAGTCTCCTTCGATTTTAGAATTGGAGAAGTGGAGGGGTTAGCCAAAAGGCTGTTTTCCTTAGTTTGTGCCAGGGCAGTAACATGCGCAGGTTACGGCACAACAGGAATAGGCATAGGTTGCGCCCTGGAGGAAAGGGCCAAAGGGCACTTTTTTTTTGTTTTAGACAGCGGTGTGTCGAGACGAAGTCTCCTTCAATTTTAGAATCGGAGAAGTAGAGGAGTTAGCCAAAAGGCCGTTTCTCTTAGGTTGTGCCAGGGCAGTAATGTGCACAAGTTGTGTCGAGGCAGTAGGTTGTGCCGTTGAGGACTTGGGAGTCCAGACAAAGCGCGTCTTGCTCTTAACAGCGGTAGTAGTGCGCTTGGCACCCCCAGTATTGATCATGGCCTCGTAGGCTGTCTGGTCGACTTGAACGACCAGGGTCTTCTGCATCTTGTCGATCGACGCGGTATCACATTGAGTTGTCACTTTCTCGTTGGAGGAGAAAGTTGTCCCCATCAGAGTCACCATTTTGTTTATAAAAACAAAAGTTTAATTTCTACAAACTAAGAAAGAAAGAAAGTACAAGAGTACAATTGATTTCTAGGGAAGTACAACTATAGAAATCTGATCAGAAGACGATCACTTTATCCCTTGGACGATGTGATATCAAAGATACGAGCCTCTGGAGAATGCAACAACACTTTAGCAGGAGATTATGATCATTCGTAATGCTTTGAGGCTGATTTGAAACTCTATTTATAGAGTTCTTGAAACAAATGTTTAGCAGTTATTCTGGGTTGTGCACACTTCAGGTTGCGCGCCTCCTGTTCACTTGTGCGAGCGGTTGCACTAACTGCTTTGGATGCGTGATATCGTTTGATTGAGATTCACGTGGTCGTAGGCAGTGTAGTGGGCACGTTCTACGAAGTTACTGGCATGCGTGCCACGTCACCCTGCTCTGGATACTGTTCGTTCACCTTGTGCGAGCTTCATCAGGTTACACGAGGAAGCAACCTAGCAACTTGCGCCTGGGTTCAACCTCGCGCACCCTGATACATTATGCGAACTACTAGCTGTCATCTTCAACTTGCGCCTAAGTACATCTTTGCGCACCCTGACACGTTGTGCAAACTGCTAGCTATCATTAAATCTGATCAAATCTTCTCGAGCTCCGTGTTATGCAGGATTTACGGGATTCGAACGGATTTTTTTTGATATACGTGCTGTCAGTTGTCAGCCAATGACGATGCTGTTACAGCTTCTCGAGGAAGTGCGCCACGTGGCTCTCGCTCAACCTGAGGTTGGCACAACCTATTGATGTGGCACAACCTATCGATGTGGCACAACTTGTTGATGTGGCCCCTGGATGAGTGGCGCCCCTTGATTTCTAGCTCCCAATGGGTGGCGTAGCTTGATTTTTAGCCTCTACAATCGCTATAATATTAATATATTGCAGTTGATGAATGCTATATTTAGCTTTGGCACATATATCCCTGAATATGAGTTTTGGTGTTATTACCCAATAAAATTAACTTATCTGAATATATGCATCACATGACTTTATGTGTTGCATGATCCGTAGATTCTTTTATGTACTTCAAATCTTGAAAGTTATGTAGGAAGAATTCCCCAGGAAGGCTTTAAATTTGTCAAACTCTAGGTACTGAATTACATTTGTTATCTTATCAATGTAGATACATTTTGCTTCCACATATATAAACATCAAATAAGTTTAGATTGTTAGAAGCTAGTAGTGGAACTCGTATCTAATATGGATATGACAAATTTTGAAGTAAAGGTTGGCTTTAGCATGATGTAAGTCTTATGGCTATGAAATAAAGACTGCCTTATAGGTTCTTGATGTTGATCTTTCCTTAGCATCTGCGATTTTCTTGAAGGGAGTCTGTAGGCAACCTTTCAATTTAGATTTACTGTGTCACGGTGTCAAAGTTTGCACTTCTCAAGCGGAGACGTAGTTGTTTCAGTTGCAAAATGCAACTTGAAGTATCCCCCTGTTTAACTCATGGTAAAATAGAGCCTTACCTGGAAATTTGATGTCTTCTGGTTATGCACTTTAATATGAAATCTGGAAGTTGTCAGCAAAGTTGTTGCATGTTGGTTCAGGGAACCAACAACTCCATACAGTTCATTGCTGAACGTGTACATATGGCTTATCACATGATGTCGATGCTCAAAAGTCAAGATATTAGTTCTGAATGAATAAATAGTACTTACTTAGCACCAACTTTTTAACAACATCCTAACTCACATCCCATTGTAACGATGACGTTAGAGGGTTGCTTCCCGGAAGGGTGTTGGCATTGCTATGTGGGAGCAAGAAGCACCTGCATATAGTATTTCCCTGTGACTGTGGGTCATTTTGTATATTGAGAACTAGCAAATATAACCAACTAGTACAAATCAAGTACAGTTCTGTGATGACTGTGAACTATGACTCCCATTTGAAATGCTAATTTAGAGTGTCAACATGGTTCAACCATTTTTTTGCTACGAAGAGCTTGTATTGATGGTGCCCAGTGGACAATGCACAAACTACAATAAATCAATCTTCAAATTGTACTAATCGAGAGATTTTGTGTTCTACAAATTGCGTCAATCCGTTGAGTTATGGCATGTTACAAGAAAATAAATCATAATTCTATTGTTAGTGTCCTTTCACATCTAGGCTATAGAGTAGAAATGAGGGTGGTGTTTTTCTACTATTTAAGTTCTCTGTTCTTTGCTACTGAAATTCTATTTCTTCTCGATAAATTTTCTGGAATTTGATATTCTAGTGTTTAGAATTAACATGGGCTAATGTTGAGTTCAACTTCTAATTTGTGTCATCTAGAAATCTCAGGATACCATGATGATGGGTGACGACTATTATGAAACTGAAGCTGAGATTGCATCTCTTCTGGCTAATGGTGATGTCCCCATTGGTGTTGGACATAATACAAAGATTAGTGAGAGTTGAGATCACTCAACAAAATTGATATGTTGATTCCAGAACTTCTGAATTTTTTTAATTCTTGTCCCATAGGAACTGTATTTTCGACATGAATGCTAGGATCGTGGCAAATGTGGTGATCACAATTAAATATGTAAGTGGCGATCCTCTGAATAGTATAATCATATTGTCATCATCATTTCAGATCAGAGTATCTGAGTATCGAGTTTCAACACTTAGAAGTTTAAGTTTCAACTAATTTTAGTCTATTTGTGTCGTAACAGACCAAAAAATCATCATCATTTCCAATGTTAGTCTGATATGTAAGGGTATCAAAGTACATGTTATGTCATGCTTCTCATATTGGTTTGTCTCAAGATGAATATATATGATGCAGCTAAAATGTACCAATAACAGGCAATTTTTTAAACCTTAATTACAGGAGACATGAGTTTGCATTTGACAACATCTCATTGTAAAGGTATAAATTTTTTAGATGGTGCTTGAGTTATGTCTATGTTAAGAAAGAGTTATCGATGATACATTTGCAAATTCTACTCAGCTTATTATTAGTCAAGTTTTTCAAATTCAACATCAATTATACTTGAAACATTACTGCATCCATAATTATTTAGCTTACACAGGAATTTGAAAAGTTCACATTTCTAAAGTTGATATAGTGGAACTCAAATATTTACTTTAATGCATTTGATAGTGTGCATATGGTTTAGTTATTCTTTCTATGTGGAACTCAAATGTTTACTTTAATGCATTCGATATTGTTATAGTTGTCAGTATTGCACTTGAGAAGGAAGTTTATTGTGTTGTATGTTTCCCCTAACCAGTACTAGGCATTTACTTTCATGCCTCTCTATAGATTTGCAAGTCAACTTATCAGCAACTTACCTTTAAATCCCATAACCTGACTCTATAACCTGAACATTTGTCTAAATTTTTATTATATATACATATGTAGGGAATTGTTACATCAAGCATTGCTTACTATGTCCAAGGACTCGTGATACAACGAAGAAGGCCCGTCTTCGCGTCGGCCTTCAGCCCTCTGATGATGATCATAGTAGCCATCATGGGATCTTTCATCCTTGCTGAAAAGATCTATCTAGGAGGGTACGTACGACGAGCGTGTTTATTAAGTCCACAATCAATCTCGTATATCTATCTATTCCATGCCTTTCTTATCCCACACGCTAAAAATTAATGTTCCAAAAATTTCTCAGGCTTAGTACTTTTATTAATCTGATATTTGATATTGCAGTTTTCTTGGAGGAATCTTGATTGTTGCTAGGCTCTACTCAGTGTTGTGGGGGAAGTACGTACAAGGAGAACAAGGAGAAGGAAGCCATGGCCTTGCCGTCATCTAAGATGTATGAAAACTACATTACTTTGGTTGTATATGTTTGTGGTTGGACAAGTGTTGGGTGTTTGTTGTTGGACGTGTGTTGGATGTATTGGAAGTTTGTGGTGTATGAACAATATACAGTTTGTTAATATAAAAATTGGATTTTATAGTTATTTGATGTATTAAATCTTTTAGATTATTGATATTATGTGTGTGTTCGATTCATAATATATAATTATAAATGGAATTTTGATTTCAGCTTCTCTTGACGATTATAAAATATAAAAAATTAACTCAATCCTACTGCAAAAGGGTTTTTCTTGACGGCTAATAGCCGTCATCTAGACCGAAGTCAAGAAAAGTTTTCACCTACATTGACGGTTTCTAAAAACTGCTAGCTTGACGGCTAAAACAGTCAAGAAAACTACTTCATATGATGGCAAAAAACCGTCAAGAAAAGTCCTGCCAACGACCGTTAAGAAAAAGGGGGGGTCCTTTTTTGCCTCCGGCCTACTTGACAGATCCGCAACCGTTAAGATACCCCTTTCTTGATGGGGAAAAGCCGTCAAGAAAAGCCTTTTTTTCTTGTAGTGCTTTCTTTCTCCTTCCTAAATACTAAGCACCCAGCCCAGCCTTTTGCTGAACCCCCCTGGCCCATAGAGTGGGGAAGCCCACCCTACAGTTAGGCTAGCGGGTCCGAGTCAGACGGCAGTTGTGAACCCAAACCCAAATCCGACCCACTCTACAAAATTCAAACAGATACTGTTCATCTTCTTCCTCCTCGTCCTTGTGCACGAACGACCCTAACCCTGCGTGTGTGTGTGTGTGTGTGTGTGTGTGTGTGTCTATATATATTATTGAATTATTTATTATTATTATAATTAGATTTCATGTTTACAAGTTATATATATATATATATATATATATATATATATATATATATATATATATATATATATATATATTAGGTAGTATATATTTTGGTAAAGGTTAGACTAAGGAAGTGTCCTAGCCTGCTAATTAAAATTTTCTTCCCAAAGCTACATCTAATTACTTCTTCTCGTTGTTGTTCTTCTTCTCTCTTTTTTCCCTTTTTTACATAGAAATACTAATATTATTAATCAAACTGGTTGTAATTGGGTTACAACTGCTGGGTGCTCCTCCTCTAGAGCATGAGAGAGGAACTCAGAAGGAGAAATGAAAGAGAAAAAACATAAACTATGAAGAGAGAATCTTGCTAGCAAGTGCGCCACCTTGTTGCTTGATCTACGCACAACAGTGAAGACGGGGGGCTGAGACGGATGGATGGATTCACGAATAGAATGAACCACTTACTAAATAATGTATTTATTTATTGGTAACAAATATGATATATATGAACATTCCAACAAGTCCTTGCTAATGTGATCTAATGCTTAGCAATTCCTTGCTAACGTGTGCCTATGTGAGCAAATCCTCGCGAAAGTGAGCTCAAGTATAGAATTTTCTTGCTGGCTTTGGATGCATGGCTCTGTAGCTGCTACAAAAGCCACTAGGTGTGGCCATTAACCCTCACCATCGGTTCATCCTAACCGCACGTAAACTGTGAATGCAGGCATGCGTACGCTCTTCGACGACTCATCCGGCTGGCAGGTCCCCCTTCGGCCATCTTTTCCTGTATATATTACACTATTTTCTCAACCTCTCCCACATCTTAAACCCTAGCCGTAGCCACACCGTTGGCAAGCCTACTCGTCCACTGTTGGTGTTTTTGCTTGTTGTTATCGGTGCTTTACTTTAGAAACTAGAAAAATAGTCCCACATTAGAAAAACCAAATGGATGGTATATCTATATAAAGCTTTGCTTGTGTTGAGAGATTACATGAAATATGGATAGACACATAGGTGCCATATGGGGGCATTTTTTTAGTGGAAATAAAGCTAAACCAACAAAGAAGCGTTAATACTTTTTGTCATGCTCATGAGATAATTCCCTTATGGAGCTAAACCCCCAACTCGGGCTCGAACTCGCACACAAAGTGGCGCTTTGTTGGCGCATTTTGCACTTAGCCTTGTGCACAGTTGATGCGCTCATGCGCGAGTCGCATGCACAGGTGCACGCACAGGGCGCAAAGTAGCGCTTTGTTGGCGCACTTTGCACTTAGCCTTATTGTGCGCAGTTGATGTGCTCGTGCACGAGTCGCATGCGCAGGTGCACGCACAGGAGCTATGCTGGGGCCGCACAGGAGCTGCATAGGAGCCGCGGGACTGCGACACAGCTCCGTACCTGTGTGCTTGCGTTGCTGCGTTGCGCGTCTGCACGCTTGTTGTGCTGCGCTGCTCACTTGCGTACTTGTGGTGCTGCTGCGCGGTTGCCCGCTGGCTGACAGAATAAAAGGCGCAGGCGGATAATGATGTGGCTGAGTGAAAGATTTGGACGGTTATAGAAAGATTGAGTTAATTGATCAGATCCGATTTTTGTAGGATTTGAATTTAATTTATTCAAATCTTTTTATTATTCGCTCCTATCTTTTCGCAATCAGTTACGACCAGGATTAGGATTAGGGTTTCGGCCCTTCTCTATAAATACTCCCTTCGTGCATTCATTAAGGACTTACGATAAAATAAAGAGACGAAGAGAGTTGTGCTGCCGCTGTCATTGGAGTTCTTCAAATTCGTGAAAGGAGGTGACAACGAGCGTTACAAAAGTTCTTTCAAACTTGCTGGTTCCTAGGAGCAGATCGTAATAGGACGAATCTTTCTTTGAGCAACGGTGATCTTTATCACCCCAGCAAAGTCGTTGCATCAACTTCGATTGAGAATGGATATTCAACTTCATTGTATCAACTTCGGTTGAGAACGAATATTCTCTTAGTTGCATCAACTTTGGTTGAGAACGAATATTCATCTTCGTTGCATCAACTTCGGTGGAGAACGAGTTTTCATCTCTCTCTTAGGAGAACGAATTTTTCGTCTCTCTGGAAGTAAGGGATCGATATTTCCATCTAACTATCTGTTTCGGGAATAACATCCACACCCCCATCACCTCCTTCCACTCATTATCGACTATCATCCCCCTTCATCGTAGTCGAGCATCGCTCCGACGATCTACGAGTCGGCACCACATGTAGCACCCCGTCCCGCTCAGTCAATCGGAGGAATCGAAACGCCGACTGTAATCCCTCTTCCCAAAATTTTGATAATATATTTTATTTATTTATTTATTTGAATTAAATGGTAATTTTTAGAATTTTTATAATTAATTACTTAATTAATTATTACGATAGATGACTTTAGCCATGGTGGAGTTTCGAAGTACAAGACGGCTAGGAATCATGGCACAGATAGTGCAGTGGCATGCTTTGACTAGTGTAGTAGCCCTGGTAAGGAAGGCCTGCTTGCCATAAAATTCAACAGGTATTACAGAACACTGGAATTGATTGCAAACTCGCTTGAACAAAGAAGGGCCTAGAAAGAAAGCCTAGGAAACAATCTAAGTACAATTGTTTAGTTTTAATTCTGGGGGGTGACGGTGGAGGCTCGGGAAAGTGCTATCAACTCTGCCTTACTCCGTGGACTATCTGATGCAGTCTCTAGCTCGTGAAGATATTGCTTCTTTCTTGAAGGTTGTCAGCCTTTTGCAGGGGTGTGGCACCCTGCTATTTATAATAGGATAGATTTTGAGCCGCATAGACCGCTTGTGGCCACATGGATGATTAGCACGCGAAGACCCGCTCTTGGGCTGCCATCTGTCGGTTTGTTAGAATTTTGTTGCAACAAATCTGGGTAGTTAAGGAATTGGTCAGATTGCCACGTGTCCCGTTGCGTATAACATTCTCAGTCTTCGATCATGCGGGGTCGTATGAGACTCATGCATGCGGCCTGGATCACAATTACTCCCGGCTGCCTGTAGTTCTAGAAATTTTGGGGCTGCATAAGCTGGGCCGCATGAGGTTCATGCGGCTTGGATGACGCTTTTTTGGCCGCATGGAGGCGTACGAACCCTGCTTTTGGGCGACGTCTCACGTCTTATATTTCTTATCGAAGTGTCAGAACTGTCATGTTTTGCCAGGACTTGTCAGCTTTATCAGTCGAACTGCTCCTCCTTGGTTGCATATTTTCCTTCTACAGCTGTTCGTCGATGGACCGTATATGTCTTTGAACAGTTATGCGGCTTTTCTTCATGCGGACCTGTTTGGCCTGAAGTACCTATGCGGCAATTTGTAATCCGCATGAACACCATATTTTTCATGTTTCTACAAGACCCCCTTCAAAGTTTTCAAATTGCAAATTTGGAATACTTTGAATAAGAAGCATGAAAAATGTGCCAAGCCGTAGGGAGTCTTCAAGTTGCAGGAAGTGGTTTTCAAACTTGAGTCGCAGAGAAATACTGAGCCACAGGGGGATCCTGTGTCGCAGAACAAATCTTGAGTCGCAGGGATGCTTTGAGCCGCAGAGAGTCTGCCAGCTGTCACTGCTGCATTTATTTCTCCTGACTCGGTTGTGGATCTATTTTCGAGATGAAGCCAACGGTTACTGGGGATAAAGTTCCCAAATGTCGAATTTATCTTTAATGATCTCGAAAATCGAAGAGACGCTCGACGGTTATTAGGGATAAAGTCCCCAAACGTCGTCCCTATCTTTAATGATCTCGAGAATCGAAGAGTCTCTCTTCAGCAACTCTATAAATAGGAGTCATTCAGAGAGAGTCTTTCCTCTTTCACCTTCTCCTCATTTGACTTCATCATACTTTCTGCTATGGCTCCAAAAGCTTCTAATTCGATTGGTGCGACGGCCAAAGGGAGAGACTTGCTTCCTCGTCGAGAGCGGTAGACACTCGTTCCATTCATTCCGATGTGCAACCTTCTCCCAAGGGTAAGGATGGTGAGCAGATGATGACTAAAATTTCGTGTGCGGGGCTGTCATATACTGCCTCTGCTATAACTTGGTTGATGTATGCCCTATTTCGTCTGGACCACATGTGTTCTATACGATAGGGCTGCACAGACTGAGTCGCATAACCGCAGCTTATTCGAACTTGAATTGGCTGAGTGCCTCAAGATGAATCTGTATGAACTTTTCATGATCGAGTCGCATAAGTGCCGCATGAGAACTTTATGATTGGGTTGTATGATCGTCCTCTGACTGATTGGGCCGCATGAGTTTTTTATGACTGAGCCGCATGATAATGACTGAGCCGTATAAATGCTGTGTGAGTGCTTCATGAAGCCGGCCTCACAACTGTGGACTGTATGAGTTCTGTTTTGGCTGGGCCGTTTAACTGGCTAGGCCGCATAACAGAGTTCTTTGTTTTTTATTTGACTATCTTCTTTTCTTTTGATTTCTGTAGCATACGTGTCGAAGGCTGAGACCATTGCGAAGGAAGAGGTGCTGCCTCCTTCTATCAAACAAGAGTCACTGTTTGTTAATGTTGAGGTGAAAGAAGAGCTGGCGTCCATCGGGGAAGGGATTGCTCTCAAAGAGGAGTCCAAGTCTGAGGGCAGTAGTATTGGGAGTTCTGACCCTCCTGCCCCTGCCGAAGACTCCGATCAGATAGATCTTTCATATGCGAAATGGCTAGGGGAATGGTATATGCCTCAGCGCAGCTATGATCCTTGACTGTAGGGATCCATGGGCTACCATGTACTAGACGTTTGTATCTGCTTTTGTACTTCCGTCTATCTTTGGCTGTAGCCTTCATTTTGCTTCTTTTGTAGTCCTGTGAATGTAACTGATTTTGAATAAACAGGGTATATTTACCACATTTTATTTGTAGTATTTTGTGGTGCTTGTACTAGAGGGACTAATACAGCATTTGTAAAGAACATCCCACTGGAGGATTTTTGTGGACCTATTGCCCTTTTGTGCATCTGAAAATGCGAGCAAATAGATTTGAATGATATTTTGTGGACCTACTACTCTTTGGTACACCGATGGTGTGAGTAATATATTAGGATAATTTTTTGTGGACTTATCATCATTTTTGTGTACTGGCGATGCGAGTACTGATAATAAGTGGAGAAGAAACCAACGTATTTACTCAGAGGTAATGAGGACATGGTAAATACGGGTCAAAACAAAGCCTTCCTACTCAGAGGTAATGAGGACATGTTAGGGGTAGGCATGATAGGGATACACAGAACAACTCAGAGGTGCTATCAACGTGGAAGTTATATGCATTGGGTGATTTGTTTGTGATGGACGGGAAAACAACTCAGAGGTAATATGGACATGGTTGCTTTTTTTCGTTGGGGAGTTTTGTGGACCTATTACTCTTTTTGTGTATTGACAGTACGAGTAATATATTAGGATAAGTTGTATGGACCTATTACCCATCTGCGCATCGGTGGTGCGGGCAATAGATTTTGAGGTAAATTCTTGGCGGTAGAAAAGCTATGACCGGGGGTACACAGATACGACCAAGAGAATTCATTCGGAGTAATCAGAGAGTAAGTTCAGTGGTACCTGAGGGTACGTAACTCAACAATCTAGGAGATTTGAAGTCAGAGTGTAAGTTCAGCGATACCTGCGGGTATATAACTCACAATCCGAGAGATAGTTGGAAGGTGTCGTTTAAACATAGTATTTCTTGAGGAACTTACCGTTGATGGGCATCATGAGCAAGTCTCCATTTTGTTTTACGAGATGGTACGCGCCGTTGGAGAATACGGTCTCGATGACGAACGGACCCTCCCACTTAGGCTAGAATTTGTCGGGGGTCTTGTGAGTCATGACCATTGGTCTACGAATGGCCAAGACAAGATCGCCTACTTGGAATATCCTCTGCTTGACTTTCTTGTTGAAATCCCGAAAGATGTGCGCTTGGTAGAGCTCTATGCTTTGTTGAGCTTGTAAACTCTTCTCATCTAATGCTTCTAACTCTTGTAGACGTCGGCGGTAGTTATCGTCCGCCGTTAACCAGTAGGTGAGGGTCACTCAAAGTGAGGGGATTTGAGTTTCCAATGGGAGGACTGCCTCGCTTCCGTAGACCAAGAAGAACGGTGTATTTCTTGTAGCCGTCCGAATCGTCGTCCGATACGCCCATAGGCACTCACCAAGCTTTTCATTCTAGTCGCGTTTGTTTGCAGACACGAACTTTTTTAGGAGCTTGATTATGGTTTTATTGAATGCTTCAGCCAGACCATTGGCCGAGGGGTTATATGCTGTCGAGGCCATGTTCTGGATCCGATTCTTATCACAAAATTGATAGAAAGTGAAGCTTGCGAAGTACGGACCGTTGTCGTGGATAATCCTCCGGGGCAGTCCAAAACGATAGATGACGTGATGTTTTATGAAGCTAATCACGTTCGATGTCTTGACCTCTGCCAACGAAACAGCTTCTGCCATTTGGAGAAGTAATCGGTGATTGTAAGTATGAACCGATGCCCTCTAGAAGACGACGGGGTGATTAGCCCAATGACGTCCATTTTCCATGCTTCGAATGGCCAAGAGGCTACTGTCGGGTGCAAGAATTCAGATGGCAGATGTATAAAATCTGCATGGATTTGGCAAGCCTTGTACTTCTTTGCATAATTGTAATGCCTGTTGTCCGTATTACGTATTTTTGGAATACGTGTACGTATTTTATCTTGTATTGTATGATTTCTTACTTAGCTTCCTTCATGGCTTGGTTTCTTGCTTAGCTTCCTTCCGCATGAATGCTCTGACTTAGTCTCATGCGCCCTCTCTTCCCGCTGGCCGCATGGGACTTTACTTGACCTAGCCGCATGAGAACTTCTTCCCGAGCTGCATGAACTTGGTCCACTTGTAGCCGCATAGGTGCATGACCCCGCTAACCGCATAAGCGCATGGCTCCGCTCCTGTCCCTGCCGTATGGATTATTGCCTCAGCCGCATGCGCTTCCCTCTTTCCGTAGCCGCATATGCTGTTCCCCCTCCTGCCGCATGAGCTTGCCTTTATCTCCATCGCATGGACCCAATTCATCTTAGCCGTATGGTCGCATGCGCCCTCTTATCCTGCTGGCCGCATGAGGACTGATATCCTTAGCCGCATAGGCTTTTCTTTATCAGCTGCATGTGCCTGACCCTATTGAGCTGCATGGGCTGTTCCCCCTCCTGTCGCATGAGATCATTCCTGGCCGCATGTGCCTGAGCCGCATGGCTCCCTATAGCCCTGTGTTTTATTATTTGCCTATGTTTTGTAACCCCTTTATTGTATATTTTTACGTCCATTTTATATCCTTACGCCTTTTGTCCTGAACTTGATAAATCACGATTTGGTTGACATAATTGAAATGACAATTGTACACGACAGGGTGTGACAAGGAACTAGCACGACCTGATGGTGGCCCGTCGTGGCGCACTCTTGACATGAGAACCTGACATGATATATCTTGATAAGCTGTTGCGACGGCTACCTGACATGACATGACCTGTATAATTAATCCTGGACACCGTGGGCGATTGTGCTTGTACAAATAATCCAGTCCTGTCTTGCATCATGTCTAGGAGGGAACTCCTGAGTACCACGGTCAGGAGTACCTATTGAAATGGACTAAGGCTAATAACTAGATTAATACACTAGTCATAAAGAGATCTCCCAGCTGCAGGCAATCCCGTTACCTGGGCACGCCTTGGGATCTGTAGCCTGCCGTCGAGTAGGGCACATTTTCGGCACACTGTCATGTGTTGCACCCTTCAAGCTACCTAAGGGTACATGCGTTTCCTGGATGATGTACCCACCTGAATTCAACTCTAATCTTTCAACCCGGGTAACCTGGATGGTCTGCAGGGCTTGTGGCTGTAGATGATTCTTACTGCATCTTGCTAGTAACTAGGCCTGTGATAACCCTAGTTAGTTAAAGTATCAAGCCGTAGTTCTTGTTTGGCCGTGAAATGATTGAATGGAGTCTAACCAGTCTAGTCTTGTCCCGATTCTGTTCCAAATTACTGTATGACATGAATGCCTGTATTTATTTTACCGATAAATGGTGAGAATTCTAAGTTCTATTCAGACGAAGGGTTACAACCCCGGTCCTTGTTTGGTTTACGGGTTGTAACCTGGTTATCTGAATAGTTCCATGGTTATCTCGTCGTATATCACCATGATGTATTTTCTTATCTCCAGCTCTTACTTTTATTTATACTCTTGTGCTGATTGCTGGTTTTAGTTCCTAAGTGAAGCTTCCTTTGTGGCACTTGCTCTTTCTGGGATCTGACCCAGCTGGTTTTGTATGGCCAGATTTTGGAGCAGCTCCTGAGGATCTACCGCTTTTCCAGCTCGATGGTGAACACCAGACGTAACCAGAACAACGAGTGGGTTATTTTTGGCTCTCCCACTCTATTGTAAAAATATTCTTTTGAGGCGTTTAGCCGACGAGTACCTGTTTAGCTCGATTGCACTTACTTACTGTCTGCCTACGGGCTGTAACATGATTGACAGATCCTAGGGTTGATCATGTATGAATAAACTCTTGCTAGTACTAACATTTTGTAACGACTAGCTTCATAATCAGCTGAATATGTAATATTTGGGACGCCTTATTATTGTATATTTAATGATCATACATCTTGTAACATTTATTTACTTGCTTGTGATTGAGACACTAGGCTTGTTCATGACCTTAATAGACTGTTGGCTTGTAGTAAACCCTCATGTATCTAGACAGCCGTGACCGTATAGCGAGGTGGATTGCACTTCAATATACGCAGCTGGCTATGTCTGCTCCCGCTCTCCAGTATTCTGGTTCTGGGGCGTGACATGGTTTAAGTGGTAGCCCATGTAGGTCTTGTAAATCAAGATATGTGAGGTTTTACCGAATAGATGTCTCAATCAGTATTCGCCCTTGATCTCTGCTCGTATCTTCTGAATCCCTGGATTCTTGTCCTGATCATATGCTTGTATCGTTGATCTGTCCTGGACCTTCCTTATTGTTTCCCATGTCGTCTTTCTTCAGCGGCATTGTTCCTGGACATGTCGGTCAGCCAGGTGGAGCACTTCTCGCGGATCAGCAGTAACCCGGAGATCAAGCCCAGCATTCTGGAGTAGCCTCCAGAGTCGTGCCTTCTGACGGAGAGCCACCAGTCCAGCCAGTTCAGCCTGCCGAGCCTGATGATGGCACTTTGGTAGGTCTCGTCAGGACCTTGATAGCTTCCCAAGATCGTCGTGGAGATGTCTTGCACCAGGCAGTGACGGATGCTCTGACCAGAGGAGGTCATCAGGGTAACAGCGCGGCCAACAGCTTCAAGCACTTGAACCCTTCTTTCTTCGACGGTAGTGAAGATGCTATCGCCGCAGATGCTTGGCTTCAGGACACAGAGGTTATTCTAGAAGCAGCCAGGACCCCAGAGATCGAGAAGGTAGCCGTGGTGCGCCTACAGTTGCTAGATCTTGCCCGCAGCTGGTGGGCGGCTCAGGCCATTGGATTAGCAGCACCTATTGCTTGGGCAGTATTCAGAGAGAGATTCCAGACTAAGTATTTTGATGCTATAGCTCGGTATGATCTACAGACGAGGTTCACCAATCTGAAGCAGATGGACAGGACGGTCGACGGAAATACGGTCGAGTTTTCGAGACTCAGTCGGTTTGCTCCCACCTTGGTGGCAACCGAGTATGATAGAGCCCAACGATTTCAGCAAGGGCTTCACCTGGAGATTCTATTGGCAGTCTTGAGAGCAGCTAGGAGGCATGAGTATACCTTCCAGAGGATTGTGGATAGGGCCGGAGGTCGAAAGAGATCCCACGGCCAGATGAATCAGTCATCAGCACCAGCCCCGGCAGCCAGGGCTTTGACTATTGGAGCTCCGAGGCGGGCGGCCTCAGTGACGTCGGTTCAGCATTCAGCCCCGACGTACCCGCAGCAGCAGGAGCAGAAGCAATCTTTCGCAGTGGGATGTTCTTATTGTGGAAAGTCAGGCCATGTAGTGGCAGTGTACCGCAGGGCACAGGGATTGTGTCTGGCTTATGGAGCAGCAGACCATGGGGTTGGATCCTGCCCGAATAGGGGTGGTTCATCATCGTCCAACCTTTCTAGCTCTTTGGTGAGAGGACCAGCTCCGGTCCAGCAGCAGCAGTATCCATTGCCGAGGCCCTTGCCGCCTCAGTCCCAGGTATTCTAGCAGCAGAACCCCCAGCAGTAT
The DNA here is from genome assembly GCA_029216955.1 of Iris pallida. Classification (NCBI taxonomy): domain Eukaryota; kingdom Viridiplantae; phylum Streptophyta; class Magnoliopsida; order Asparagales; family Iridaceae; genus Iris; species Iris pallida. The sequence goes on along the minus strand of JANAVB010017195.1, from coordinate 4,597,639 downwards.
GTTCAAGCCCAAGTCTAGAGTCAGAATAGGCAGCGAGGATTTCAGCAGAGGGGACCAACACACCGAGGGCATGGTCAGGCTATGGTGATGACCGCAGAGAAAGGATTGGCACCAGGAGAGGTAGTGGCAGGTACAATTCTCGTCAACTCCTTTCCAGCTTCAGCTTTATTTGATTCTGGTGTATCGCATTCTTTTATGTCTGCACGATTCACGACACGGATAGGATTGGAGTCCGAGTCATTATCAGTAAGGCTCAATATACTTACTGGTAACGGACTTGTGGGAGTCGATAGGGTGTTTTCCTCGTATCGGATCGAAGTTAGCGGTAAGGAATTTCCTGCTAGATTGATAGAATTCCCGATGACCGATTATGATGTGGTCCTAGGGATGGATTGGTTGAGAGACCAGTATGCTAGAATAGACTGCCATATTGGTAGGGTTGTTTTTAGTATTCCAGGCGAGCCAAAGTTTTCATTTTCCAGAGGCACAGTTGAGCCTTCTCCCCCAGTATTGCGGATGGCAGTAGCAGCAGTGCAGTTGCCTCGGATAGTTGAAGAGTTTCCAGATGTTTTCCCAAAAGAGCTTCCAGGTATGCCATCGGAGCGGGAGATCGAGTTCACTATAGACTTGATTCCCGGGACGGCCCCAGTGTCAGAAAGAGTCTACAGGATGGCGCCATCAGAGCTAGAGATATTGTACAAGATAATTGAAGAACTTCGAGCCAAGGGATTCATTCGTGCTAGTGGATCGCCTTGGGGAGCCCCGATGCTTCTTGTGAAAAAGAAGGACGGTACGTCCAGGTTATGTGTTGATTATCGTACCTTGAACTCAGTGACAATCAAGAATAGATACCCTCTCCCGAGGATAGATGACTTATTTGATCAGCTCAAAGGGGCAGCAGTATTCTCGAAGATCGACTTACGCTCAGGATATCATCAGATCAGAGTCAGAGAGCAGGACATCCCGAAGACAGCTTTTAGATCGAGGTATGGGTGTTGGGAGTTCCTTGTTATGCCATTTGGAGCGACCAATGCGCCGGCTGTATTCATGGATCTCATGAATCGTATTTTTATGCCCTACTTGGATCAGTTTGTGATTGTGTTCTTGGATGACATCCTGGTCTATAGCAGGAGCGAAGCAGAGCATGAACAGCATCTCCGTGTGGTTCTTCAGATTCTTAGGGAGCACCAGTTGTATGCCAAGTTCAGTAAATACGAGTTCTGGCTCGTTCACATTTCGTACTTGGGTCATATTATCACCCGAGGAGGAGTAGAAGTGGATCCCCAGAAGATTGTGGCTATTGAGTCATGGCCAGTGCCCAGCACCGTTGCAGAAGTTCGCAGTTTTCTTGGATTGGCCGGTTACTATCGGTGGTTTATTTTAGATTTTTTTCGGATTTCAGCGCCACTGACCCAATTGACCCGCAAGGATGTGCAGTTTGCTTGGACAGCAGAGTGTCAGGATTCATTCGAGAAGTTGAAGCGAGGCTTGATGACGGCTCCCATTCTCACGCTTTCAGATAGAACCGGAGGATTTTCAGTGTATTGTGATGCTTCGGGCAGAGGTTTAGGATGTGTTCTGATGCAGCATGGGAAGGTAATAGCTTATGCGTCACGACAACTTCGTGATCATGAGAGGAATTACCCAACCGATGACTTGGAGCTGGCAGTAGTAGTGTTTGCACTTAAGTTGTGGAGGCACTACTTGTACGGAGATAGGGTGGAGATTTTCACCGACCATAAGAGCCTGAAGTATATTTTCACCCAGAAGGATCTTAACATGCGTCAGAGGAGGTGGCTGGAGCTTCTTGTGGATTATGATGTCAACCTGCAGTATCATCCCGGGAAGGCCAACGTCGTTGCAGATGCATTGAGCAGGAGAGCCGGAGCTTATTTCCTAACAGCGCAACCAGAGTTGTTAGCAGATCTCCAGAAGATGGGTATCGAAGTTGTCCTCCCTTCCAGTGTAGCATTGATGGCCAGCATGCATGTTCGGTCCACTATAGTCGAGAGGATCCGGATGGCGCAGTCAGCAGATTCCAAGCTTCAGCGACTCAGAGCAGAGTGTGAGGCAGGACGAAGACCAGAGTTATGTATTCATGAAGACGGTACACTTAGGCATGGTAAGCGTCTTTGTGTACCTAGTGGAGATATCAGACAGGAAATCATGACAGAGGCTCACAGTTCTCAATATTCTATTCATCCGGGCGGTACGAAGATGTACCGCAATATCTGTCAGCACTTTTGGTGGAATGGCATGAAGAGGGAGATAGCCCGATTTGTCTCTCATTGTTTGGTCTGCCAACAAGTTAAGGCTGAACATCAGAGGCCCGCTAGACTTCTTCAGCCCTTGCCGATTCCAGAATGGAAGTGGGAACATGTGACCAGATTGCCTCGGTCCCCAGCTGGTCGAGACGCTATTTGGGTTATAGTTGATCGGCTCACGAAGGTAGCTCACTTCCTTCCGTTCATAGTTGGTCAGTCGACAGCTCAGTTAGCAGAGATGTACCTCAGGCAGATTGTCAGGTTGCACGGAGTGCCAGTCAGTATTACCTCAGACCGAGATTCCAGATTCACGTCGCACTTTTGGCGTAGCCTCCAGGAGAGTTTGGGAACCCATCTCCAGTTCAGTTCAGTATATCATCCGCAGACAGATGGTCAGTCGGAGCGTACGATCCAGACTCTTGAAGACATGTTGCGGTCCTGTACACTTGACTTCGGTGGCTCGTGGGAAGATCACCTGTACCTGGTAGAGTTCTCGTACAACAACAGTTTTCAAGCCAGTATCCAGATGGCACCGTTCGAGGCACTGTATGGTAGGAAGTGCAGATCCCCGCTAGCATGGGATGATATCGGAGAGAGGCAGATGCTCGGTCCAGAAATGATTGCCCAGACAGTTGAAGTAATCAGAAGAGTCAGGGATCATCTTCGAGTTGCCACTTTTGTCTAATCAGAACAGTGATACAATATAGGACTTAGATGTAGTCCTAGGAGTACACTTTTGTTTAAGCTGGGTCCTTAGTGCCAATGGAGCGAGTGGTAATGCGTTGACTCCGTTGACCGGCTGACGGCGGTTATCGGTTCTCTGAAGGTGTTGATTGCTCTGGGTGCTGGAGCTTGCTGAGAGGAGGAAGACGTTGAGTGTCTAGGACCGCCTCTCTGGTGATTCTCTGTTGTGGATTCTTTTTGAGTCTTGTGTGTTCTGAGTCCCTGTGTGTGTGTGAAGGAGATGACCCTTCTATTTATAGTTTTGCAGGCTGGCTGCTCATGCGCGCATGCAGGATGCGCCGGTGTGGGGATGCCACGTGGAGGTTGCTGATGGAGGCGCACGGATGCTGCGCCCTGATCGAGGGGGAGAACTCTTCATACTGCTGTTGTGAGCCGGCACGTAGCAGAGAGAAGATCTTTCCGTTGCTGAAATCTTGGACGAGTTGAGTCAAAAGACACGTGTCGTCGACTCATGGTTCGAAGATCTCGAATTTGGTGGAGAGGAGTGATCTGGTGGGCTGCGCCTTGGATTGGGCGCAAGAGGAGGCTGCGGCTCATAACCTTTAGGAGTTACAAACCATTTGGGGTGCATGGCTTTTGAGGCGCATGCAGGCGACTTTCCTTCTGTCTTTCGGAATCAGAGAGCAGTCTGAGGCGCATGGCTTTTGAGGCGCATGCTGATTTGGACGTATGGCCGTAGAGGCACATGCTGATTTGGACGCATGGCCGTAGAGGCGCATGCTGATGGTGGAGTGGCCACGTGGCAGTAGCCGTCGAAATAAAGTCATGATGATGCTGACGTTGCCGATGCTTCATTTTCTGAAAAAGCTGTCAACTGTTCAGACATTGGGAGGCGTGCTGCCAACTCTGTCAGTTCAGCATTTAATATTGGTGACGTTTGATGGACAGCTGAGTGGGCGCGTCGGTTGGCGTTCCACTCGGTATGGAGATGTGTGAGGGCGCACCCTCTGTAATGCGCCGAATATTGTAGGGCGCGTCTGTGTGATGCGCCTGATGCCGAAGGGCGCGTCCGTGTGATGCACTGTCTGGCTGGCGCATCGGACATGTCTTTTAATGATGCGGCTGTCTCGCTCTTCGAGTGCCATAAATAGCCGTTTGGCTGAATTCGAGGCGTCCGGTTCATCCATTTAATGTAAATTCATTGTACGGAATTCGGAGGGCCATCCACTTGGCGCGTGGGTTTGATCTGCCCGGCCTATAAATAGTGGCATAGAGAGAAGATTTGCTTCTCATTCCCTCACGTACTTCCAACATGAACTTGAACATGCGGGTGCATTCTGTTGACGAAGTGCTCCCGAGGGTGAAGATGAGACGCTGTGTTGTCTTCGATGCACTTGAAGGTGACTGTTACATCCAAAAGATGGAGTCGAGGGCTTCTGAGGCAGGCGGAAGGTGCCTGTTGCATCCAAAGATAGGGATGCTCGAGCCTCGTCTCCGTTATTCCGGAAGAGCCGTAGATCGGAATGGCGGTGCTAGGCTCTCTCTTCTTTCAAAGTGGGGTTTCCCCACTTTGATCGTGTCGAAAGCTGCTCCTTTAGCCGTGGTTTCGATCACGGTCTTCCTTCGGCTTTGAAGGCTCTTTCGAAGCCTCCCCTGGCCACAGCATTTGCGGTGCTCTTCTCTTCCTTGGTTCCAGCCAGAGGGTTAAATGCTTTGTGTATCGAAGCATTTATCGGGCGAGCCTGGTTGGAAGAGCGGCACATAACTGGGCTCTGCTCGGCCAGGTGAGCCTGGCTGGAAGAATTTGGCTGAAGGGATGCACATAACTGAGCTGCTGAAGAGATGATGGGATGCGCCTGGATGGAGGTGCATGATATCTGCTGCGCCTCACTGGTGGCGCATAGTGATGCTGCGCCTATCTGGAGACGTATGGTGGCCGCTGCGCTTATCTGAAGGCGCATGGTGGCCGCTGGCTGTAGACTTAGGCTCTTTCCTTTGTAGAAATTCTCCTTTGTACAACCTTTTCTAGACATGTAATAGACTTTTATATATAAATAAAAAGTCCTTCTTCAAATGTCTATACTTATTGACTTTGCTGTGACCTTCTTCGTCTGAGTTCTGGCGCATGTAGTGTCTGGCGCATGGGCTTTCTGGTTGTGAAATTCCATGCTTCTACAAGACCCCCTTCAAAGTTTTCAAAACTTTTGAATAAGTTTTGGAATGCTTTGAATAAGAAGCATGGAGGTCAGGGCGCATGATTTCTGGGCGCATGCCTGTTTGGGCGCATGCTCTTCTCAGTTAATGATGATGGTGCCTCGGTAACCGAAAAGATTAATGATGATCTTTTGGTTTTATTTGCTGCTATCCTTGAACAGAACCCGAGGCGACGGCTGAGATCACACGTCATCTGTTCACGCGTGCGACCAAGCCCTATAAATAGGTAAGAGTTGGAGAGAGAAAGGGTTCTTCTTCTCTGTGCCTCTGCTTCTTTAGAGTTTCTTCTTCAAAAAACCCTAACTTCTCCTTCCTCGAGAGAATGGCTTCCAAGACTCCTCGCGGTGCTGCCGGCAAGGAAAAGAAGAAAGCGAAGGAGTCAGTCGATGAGGATGTACCTATCACTCTTGCGCCTCTTGTCGACGTTCGTCCTGAGGTGACAGGTGAGTTTCGTCTCTGCTTTGGGCCCTGTGCCCTAACTGTCGACGCGTATAGACTTCGGTCTTTGATGATACGTCGAGGTTCTATCCTACCGACGTGCATAGGTTTATACCTTTATTATGCACCGAGGTTTTAATGGCTGACGCGCATGGGTTTTATTCCCTGAAGATGCGCCGAAGCCTTTGCTGACGCGCATAGGCTCATGCTCTGATAATGCGCCGAAGCTCCAATGCCAACGCGCATGGGCTTACGCCCTGATGATGCGCTGAGACATGCTGACGCACATGGGCCTATGCCCTGATGATGCGCCGAAGCAGATGTGCATGGGTTCATACCCTGATGATGTGCCGAAGCAGATGTGCATGGGTTCATACCCTGGCAATGCGCCAGTCTGCTTGACATATTTTGTCTTCTTGCCTGACTTCCACTTTTGTTGTGCCAGTGTCGATGACGATCCCTTTGTTGAATGAGGTCCTCCTGGACGCTTCTCTTTGTCAGATGGGAGTTGATTTTGATGAGGCGGTGATCAATCATGCAAAGGATGCTATCCTTCAGGACCAACCTCGTGAGAGGATGCTACAAATCCAGGTCCAGTTGCCGCTTTTCCTCCAGAGTATGATGGAGAGCGGTAAACTGAAGTCTGCTGATTCTGAAGGTGTGACTTTCTTAAAGCCTGCCTTTCTGTTTGGCGACCGATTAGTCTCTTCCGAGGCGAAGATATTGAAGATCAGAGAAGACTGGTTCTTTGCTGCTAAGGGCATGATGTTATACATGCGGCAGGTTGACCGCCAGTTGCCACTGACAGCCTTTTATCGTCTAGCTTCGAAGAGAAGGATGGGTTGGGAACTTACTCCTTCTCAAGGAGGTGCCTTGGGGGGTTCCCTTTCGATTGACACCACCTCAAACCAGCGAGACACTTTGACCGCTTTACGAACTGGTTCTTCGTTCAGTTACCGAGCTTTGCGTCCCGGGAGCATCTATAGTGAAGTCCCAAATGACACGTTTCCCTTCAGTGCCCCGACTTTTGCAAATCGGATGCTGATGTCGAAGGTCACGTATCCGACAGCTGGTTTTAGAGTCGAAGGTTGGTGTCACTACATCCCAAAGTGGGACGAGTTGACCTCCTGGGTGCTTTCTAGGTTCAAAGTTGAGCTTAAAGAGATAGGGCTGACTGCCGCCATTCGGGCCACGCAGGCAGGCGTGGACCTCAATAAGCCGATGTTCCTTGCGCTCTTGGAGCTTTTCAACGCCCAAACTGGCAGCTTCTTTACTCCAGTGGGGGAGTTGGGATTAGCCCTTCATGAGATGTACGAAGTGTCCAAGCTTCCTTGGGGCTCGGAACCGTACGAGGAATATTTCCCATCAAATGAAGAGATCCAGGTTTTGGAAGATAAGGACCCGGAGATGATGGCCGTTTTCAAGGAGGTGACGAGCCATCATTATCTGATGCACCGGAGGGACAAGGGTAAGACCCAGCCTCACGTGACTGCTTGGAGGGACTATGTCTTCAGGCAGGATTTGGCGGATCCTTCGAGGATCCGGTTTGCGACTCCGCAGGGCTTGACACCCGCGGAAGTAAGTTCTGAAATAACCCGACTGGACGAGAGGACCCCACATTCCAATGAGAGCGGCAAGGACACGTACAACTGTTTCTGGCACTGCGCGCACCGGATGTCATCTAAGGCAGTGTTGACGGCCTACTTGATGATATGGCTCCGGGATTGCATATTTGCAGGGGGATCCGGTGCTGTTGAGAGGGTACATCGGAATCTCATTTTGCCTGCAGTGAAGTTGGCCTTTGGACGACCTTTGGCTCTCCTCCCCGCGATGGTGTGCAACCTGTTGCGCGATTTGAGGTCTTTTGCTGATGATGTGATCCACGAGAAAGGTAATAACGACAACTTTCCCCAGGCCGAGCTGCCTTTCCATTATCTTATGGGGTGGCTGATCTTACATCATCCGAATGTGATGAGTCCTGGTCCTGAGGAGGACCATGTTGAAGGAGATGCCTTCATTCGCCGCTTCTACAAGAGGAAGTGGTCTTACACTGGCGTTCCCGTTTGTAGGAGGGTTTTGTCCTTCCTTCAGGGGTGGGAAATCGTGAAGGTTGGCCCGATCTTCAAGAATTTCGAGGCCGACCAGGATTTGGTTGATTCTGGCGAGGATGCGGTTACTTTGCCGAAATGGAGTTTTCGTTGGTTGCAGAGTATCCGGCCTTCGCATCTGGTCTACCGTAATCAGAACAGGTGTTATCTGGAACCGTACTTGCCAAGCCGATTTGCTCGTCAATTTGGCTACACTCAGCTAATGCTGCAGAATCCCAGTAGCAGTCTAGGCTTCATCGGGAGTTTGCTGGATGGAGCCCGGGGCTGGCAGTATTATAACGCTGGATGCACTAGCGTTAAGTTTACCACACCAGTTCGCAATCCTCGGCCGCCGATCTTATATCCGGCCGCCAAGCTGTATTGTACTATGAATACTATGTCTCCTGGTTATGACAGGGAGACTAGTTTCATCATTGGAACCCAGTTGGAGGCAACAACGAATATGTTGGTGGCAGCTCGGTCATATCGTCCGCCAGAATTGGCGGGGTATCGGGCTGCTGCTATGGCACCAGTGAGAGACCCGTCTGTCGGGAAAAGGCGGGCTGACCCAGAAGCTGGTTCTTCTGTACTGAAAAGGTCGAGAAGGACGTCGACCCCGAAGATTACGGAAACGCCACTTGTAACGCCAACGGGCTCAGCTCCCGCTGAGGTAAGGAGTGCTTCATAATTCCAGTTTTTTTATGTCATTGTGGCGACTTATGTTCTTCTTCTTGTAGGGATTGAAGAAGAAGTCTCGTGCTTCGAAACCGGGCACCAGTAAGCCGAAGGAGGTGGCAGGCTCTTCTGAGGAGCGCATTCCACCAATGATGATGTCTCCTGTGGAGGAGGGTCCCGAAGATGTTCCCGCGGAGGTTTTTGTATCTCCTGACTTTGAAGTCGCAACAACTTCTGGGATAGTACCATCTGCCGTGGAGGCCTTGGACGCTGAGGGTCCTACAGACTCGAGGCATCCTGATGATGAAGTGGATTGGAGTTCGTCGCCTTCTGGTGACGTCCCTCCAGCGTTGCAAGGGTCCGTCGCGGGGGCGGCAGAAGCAGTGAGGATAGAGGAGAGGGTTGATTCCCCTCCTTGTTATGATGAAGGGAGGTCGGCTGAATCATTGCCAACCATGGACATAGAGATGGCTACCGATCAGGAGGTAGCGACAGATTTTGTCCCTGTAGAGGGACTTGAGAAGAATGAGACCCTTCTGCCGGTCTTGCCTCCTGGGGCTGGCCAGGAGATAAATGTTGATCTCCCCGTTTTGCCGGGGGAGGTAGCTGATGCTGATAGAACGTCGGGGGTAGAAGAGGTGGCCGTTGACGTCGGTGATTTCTCCAGCCTTGAGAAGGGTAAGGGTGTGGAACCCTCTGTTGCTCCTTCCACTTGGGGTACTATCACGACGCACGTACCGGCTCCTTCTGTTCCTTCGGCTCCTCGGGCTAGCAGTCTGGGCCCTGTTGATGAAGAGCCTATTGCTGCCGAGGTTTAAACCTCTCAGATCGAGGTTGGCGGATCTTCCTCCGGTCCGCAAACTGTAGTAGCTCCCTCAACTCCTGCTATGACACCGCAGGTGCTGGCGGAAGCCGACGAGTATGTGAAGTTCCTCGTCGAGGGAGTGTACAAAATGCTGGAGAAAGGTGTATCTGCAGTGATGGATGCCAAGGGGAGCTTTGCGGCAGCAAAAGCTTTGGCAATGCCTTGTATCGAGCTGATCCGCGTTCACCAAGGCCATGACCATATGGCCGAAATTCTGGAGGTTTCGGTGATTGAGCTGGACGAGCGGCTCGCGGAACTGCAGCGCATCCAACGAAATGACCTCTCTGTCTTGATAGATGCAGAGATAGGAAAGTTGATGGCTGAGATCGAGGCTTTCTATCGAGCCGATGTGAGCAGTTGGGAGCGTGAAGTGGCTGGGACTGAGGCTGCGGCGGAGCAGTTGTCTCAATCTATGGAGAAGACGACGGAGAAGCGGGCTGCAGTGGACGCTAACATCGCAGAGGTTGATGCTCAGATGCGCCGTCTTGAAGACCAGCGGGCCCAACTTCAACTAGAAGCTGATCGTGTCCTGGCTGAACACGTGGCATTCAAGCAGGAGGAAGCGACTCTTACTCAGCGGACCCTTGCTTTGGCTCAGCAGCGACGACAGCTTGATGAGAAGTATGAGAGTAAAACTTCCGCTGAGGCTGTCGGGTTAATGCGTCAAGAAGTTGAGCTGCGAGTCCAGGCGACTGTGGAAACTCGCACTGCCGATCTGAGACGTCGAGTCAGAGAGCTCTCATCCCACCCTGGAGAGGATCGGGGACTGTAGCTTCTCTTCTTTTTATGTGTTTTTGTAATTCTTGCTGGGGGAAATAGCGTATTTCTGTACTCCTTTTTTTTGAAAAATAAAGAAATACACTATCTTTGTGATGTGTTCATTTTTGATCTCATGAACTTGATGATTTATGTGGACCTATTATCTTTTGCGCACCTTGATTTTTAGGTACAGATAATAAGTTTGAAGGAACCAACATGTTTGCTCAGAGGTAATGTGGACATGGCAATCATTAGGTTCAAATGATAGAATCCTCCTACTCAGAGGCATTTATGGACGTGGTAGGAATGATCCTGGGGGATACGCTGAACAACTCAGAGGTAATGTGGACGTAGAAGTTCTGCGATCAATGTACGACAACACAGGAGTTGTTTGTACGGGATGTTTACTCAGAGGTAATATGGACGTGGTAAACATGAAGGATAGCGTAAGCTTACGAAATGTAAGGTTCCGCTTTGTAGGATGCAGAGAGACAACTCAGAGGTAATGTGGACGTGGTTATCTTTCTACGGAAGGATGCCACGGAACAGCTGGGTTCCGGAAGCGTTTGATTTTGTGAAAAGAGGTTGTTTGGGGAAATACATGTCTTGGAGGATGTCAAGAATAGTACTTCTTTAGGGACTTGCCGTTGATGGGCATCATGAACAAGTCCCCATTGGGTTTGGCGAGCCGGTAAGCACCGTTTGAGTATACCGTCTCAATGATGAAGGGTCCTTCCCATTTGGGCTCGAACTTCCCTGGTGTCTTATGAGTTAACACCATTGGCCTTCTGACTGCTAAAACCAGGTCGCCAACTTGGAAAGTTCTTTGCTTGACCTTCTTGTTGAAAGCCTGTTATATACGGGCTTGGTAAAGTTCGATGCGTTGTTGAGCTAGGAGACGCTTTTCGTCAAGTACCTCCAGTTCCCGCAGACGACGACGTTGATTGTCTTCTTCTGTGAGATCGTTTGTGATTGCCACGCGGAGCGAAGGTATCTGTATCTCGAGAGGCAGTACTGCTTCGCTCCCGTAGACCAGGAAGAATGGAGTGTTGCCCGTTGGGGTCCGTACCGTTGTGCGGTAGGCCCAAAGGCATTCGCCAAGCTTTTCGTCCCAGTCGCGTTTGTTGGATGACACGACCTTTTTGAGTAGCCTGACGATAGTTTTGTTGAACGCCTCGGCCAATCCGTTTGCTGCCGGATTGTAGGCGGTTGAGGCCACGTTCTGAATGCGATTCTTGTCACAGAACCTGCTAAAAATGTGGCTGATAAACTGAGGACCATTGTCATGGATGATCCGCCGGGGTACCCCGAAACGGTAAATGACATGGTGTTTGATAAAGCTGACCACCCTGGAGCTTTTTACTTCCGTTAGTGGGACTGCTTCTGCCCATTTGGAGAAGTAATCGGTGATGGCCACGATGAAACGATGTCCTCTTGATGAAGGAGGGGTGATTGGTCCTACAATGTCCATGCCCCAGGCTTCGAATGGCCAGGAGGCGACTGTAGGATGTAGAGGTTCAGACGGTGTATGTATGAAGTCTGCATGAAGTTGGCATGCATGGCACTTTTTAGCATATTCCACTGCGTCGGCGGTCATGGTTGGCCAGTAGTAGCCCATACGTCGCAGTCGATCTTGCAACTTAGGACCAGGTTGGTGAGCTCCGCAAGTTCCGTCATGAGCTTCTTGAAGAGCTTCGGCCGCTTCTTCGTTAGACAGGCATCGAAGGAGAAGCCCGTCGAAGGAGCGTCGGTACAGCGTTTTGGTACCTGTATCGTAGTAGAATCGAAGAGAGCGTCTCCTGACTGAGACAGCTTCCTTCGGGTCCTCTGGAAGGATTCCGTAGACAGCAAAATCGATGAACGGGAACCTCCAGTCTCGGACATTAACCCCAGTGTTCGTCGGCATGGCGTGAGCCACTTGCAAAGCATAGGTTGTTTCTGGGACAAATCAGGTCTCGGCCAGTCACCGTGACATAGTGTTGAGTCCCAAGGGGCGCTGCCAATGAGGCTGCGAGGCCAGCCAGAGCATCAGCCTCCAAGTTTTGTAAATGGAGGACATGTTCGATGAAGAACCCAGGTGAAGGTTGAAATGATGTTCAACTGCGACTTCATGGTAAGGGATTAAATCTTCATGGCGAACCTCGTATTGCCCCCGAATCTGGTTTACGACGAGTTTCGAGTCGCCGTAGGCTTCCAGATGATCCACCCCCAGCTGTTGTGCTAGCTGGAGTCCCATGACGAGTGCGTTGTACTCAGCAACATTGTTGGAGCACGGCTTCGAAAGAGAATATGCGTGCTGGATGACCAGCTGATCGGGGGAGACCAAGACTACCCCCACTCCTGCGATGATTTGGCCGTTGGGGCCCGTTCTTGAAGCGCCATCGAAGAACATCCGCCAAACGGGACTTCCTTCAGTGACGTTTGATTCTTGGACTTCATCCGGGATGTCTTCATAGAGTTTTGAAGATTCTGGGATGGGGTGTGCAGCTAAAAAGTCAGCCAGAGCCTGACCCTTGACCGCCTTCTGCGGGACAAACACCATGTTGTATGGCGTTAGTAGGATCGCCCATGTAGCCAGCCGGGAGTTTAATGACCCTGGCTTCGTCATGAGAACTCTGAGTGGATTGACTCGGGAGATGACGTGAATTGTCTGGCCTGAGACGTAATGACGAGTCTTCTGAATGGCAAACACCAAAGCCAAGCACTCCTTTTCAACGGGGTTGTACCGGTGTTCGGCCCCGATGAGTGTTCGACTGAGGTAGTAGATTGCTTGCTCGTAGCCTGCATCGCTGTTTTGAGCGAGTAAAGCGCCGAGGGAATGATCCATGGCACGGACGTAGAGAAGGAATGGTTTGCCGGCGACAGGTGCCACTAGGACTGGCGGGCTTGTCAAGTAAGCCTTGATGTCGTCGAAAGCCTTTTGGCACTCCTCTGTCCAGACGTAAGAGACTCCCTTCTTCATGAGCTGAGTAAAGGGTTGACATTTACCGGAGAGGTTTGCTATGAACCTCCGGATGTATGCCAGACGTCCCTGTAAGCCCCGAAGTTCTCGAAGGTTCTTCGGAGGGTCCATGTTGAGGATGGCTTTAGTCTTCTCGGGATCGACATGAATGCCTTTTGCCGTGATGACAAAGCCCAAGAATTTGCCGCTAGAAACTCCCAGGAAGGATTTAGCGGAGTTCATTTTGAGTTGATGTGCCCGCATGAGATCGAAGACCGTCTTCAGGTCCTGTAGGTGATCTCTTTTGAGGCGGCTCTTGACTGCGATGTCGTCAACATAGCACTCAACTGTCTTGCAAAGATGTTGACGGAAGATGGTACTCATCGCCCGTTGGTATGTTGCACCGGCATTCTTCAAGCCGAAGGGCATTACTGTGTAGCAAAAAACACCATTCAGAGTCCTGAATGACGTGTGTTTTGCGTCATCGGGGAACATCTTGATTTGATTGTATCCTGAATACCCGTCCATGAAGGACATGCATTCAAAGCCACATGTGTTGTCGATCATTACATCGGTGATTGGGAGCGGGAATTCATCCTTCGGGCAAGCAGAGTTGAGATCCCTGAAGTCGATACAGACTCGTATCTTCCCGTTCTTCTTGGTGACAGGGACGACGTTGGCTACCCAGTCCGGGTGTTGTTCCTCACGGATGAAGCCACTGGTCAAGAGCTTGTCCACCTCCTGATCGATGGCGTTCATGATGTCCGGGCGGAAGCGTCGCTGTTGTTGTTTGATAGGTTTGGCATCTGGTAAGATGTTCAACCTATGCATCGCGATCTGTGGATCGAGACCCGGCATGTCTTCGTAGCTCCAAGCGAAGACGTCAATATACTCTTTAGCCAGTTGGACTAAAGATTCTCGGTCTTCTCCTTCCAAGCTTTTGCTGATGAAGATGGGTTTAGAAGAAGACCCATCCCCGAGGTCGATCTGCTCGACTTCGTCTTCGGTGGGAGGTTCTCGTAACTCAAAATGAGACTCCCATTGTTCTCCTAGGCGCTGAGCCCAGGGTTCCTCTTCGAAGGGTTCCGGCGGTTGGTCTTCGTCTTCATCTTTCTGAGGTTGTGCCGATGTCATGTTAGCTGACAGCACTTTCCTGAAGACTGATCCGATACTGGTATCGGAATCCCACGTCGATGCTTCAGACGAGTGGGAATGTTCTATGTCTTCTGCGTCTGAACTCTCTGGAGTTGATGGCGGCGTGACATAGCCTAACCCCCGTCGAGTCCGATTATAGTAATCCTATGGCTTTCCATTGGGCATCGAAAGCCGGACAGGGAGATGCCGACCCTTGCCGTAGTTTAAGCCTTTGTTGCTTTTCAGGTCGTAGCCCATCTTTTGGATGATGTGCTTAGCCGCATCTGTGTACCGATAGACTTGTACTCTGCCGGTATCAGGTTCGGGCTCGATTGACGGGAGGTCCCGACGACGCTCGATTTTGCCCGAGATGATGGTGCCTTGGTCTCGGCTCCGTGGAGGGACTATGAAGACTCCTTGAGACGGGACTATTTGATTATGGTAGACGGTCGTTACTTGTGTTTGCAACGACCGTAGAGCGTTGTCTAATGTATACATGGCATTCCAGTGTGGAAGACAAGAATAATTGAAAGACACTCTATTATTAATAAAGTACGAGATTTTATCCCGTGGGATTACATTGTCGAAGGAGGGTGCGTCTACATCAGCAGAGATGTATTCGCCAAGCTCCTCATCTGTAAGCTCTGGGGCCGGATCAGGAGAGTCCTCCACCGCTCTGACTTTAGGGTCTGAGAGGGTTATGTGAGCCCTCTCCGGCATCTTGGATGACTGCGGCGGCTTGGCTTTAAGACGCACCTTGAGAGGTGCCTCGGTTGCGCCTCCGATAAGTGGCGCCTTCCCTTGTAATTTTACCACCAGGGGAGCCGCTGTTTGAGGTGGCTTTCCCTTGAGGCGTATCTTCAGGGGAGCTTCGCGAGCTGGCGCTTTTCCTGATAGCTTGATGCTCATTGGAGGCGCCTTCTGGGGTGGTTTCCCCTTCAGACGGATTTTCAAGAGGGCGTCGGGAGTCGTCTCAGGCTCCATGTCCGGCTCTGTTGCCGTCTCTGCCTCATCATCAGCGTCATTGGCTTCCTCCTCGTCAATGGGCTTGTACAAGTCGGAATCGGTGAAGTAGGCCTCAATCCCTTTGAAGGGATCGATATCTGCAAACTCCGTCCGGATGACGCCGTTGGTGGATATATATTTCATGCATTGGTGGAGCGTGGAGGGCACCACCATGTACTCATGTAACCATGGTCGTCCGAGTAAGATGTTGTAGTTGACCTCGGCATCCACCACATAACAAGTCACCTCAGTTTTGAGGCTGCCGATGTGACACTTCAGCCGGATCTTGCCCAGTGGCTCGCTCTTGCTAGCGTTGAAGCCACTGATGGTCGTATTGGAGGGCGCCAGCCGGTACATTGGGATCCCCAGCTTTGATAGCAGCGCCTTTGGAATGATGCTTAGGGAAGACCCCGGATCGATCTGAATCCTGCTCACCTTTACCGAACCGATGTACCCTGTGTAATACAATGGTCGGTTATGTCGGTGATGCTTGAGCAGCATGTCTTGTTGGGTGAAGGTTATGTTTGGGATAACTTCATCCGCACAATGACAGTGTGCACAAGTAGTTGGGAGGTCTTCAAGCTGCTTGACTTGACTGAGAAAGGATTCGGCATCCTTCAGAGCTTCGCAGAGAGCTTCTCGGGAGTCCTTGGAGAGACGCAGGAGCTCGAACAAAGACAAGCGTGCAGGAGTACTGGCTAGTTGTGCCAGAATGTCAAAATTGTGGGGCTTGGCTAGCACCGAAGCATTTTTTTTCCGCAGAGGTCTGTCGAAACGGGCCTCCACTTGCTTTTGTTTATTGGCTGCTGAGGGCTTGGATGGACCCTCCTCAGGGATGGTGCCAGGAGGCACCACTTCGGCGGCAGCTTCACCGGGCTGGGAGTTCTGTTGTGCACGCGTCTGCACAGGAAGCGCCTCTTCCGTTGAAGAAGAGACCGTGCGACAAGACTTGATCTTCCTGCCTTTTGCTTTGGAGGTAGGGCGTACCTCCGGTTGAGTTACCTCGGAGACGAGGTCGGGGTGAACCCAGAGGACCTCTCCTCGAGATGTGGTGAGTGGGACAAGTCCACTCACATTATCACGGGTGGGTGGCAAGTTACCACCTCCATTGTCGCCTTAGGGATGGGGACGACGCCATCTTGTGTGGTAGTCGGCGACAAGGTGCCGAACTGAAGTGACACCACATTAGCTGACACCGTCTTCTCTTCATAGTCGACGGAGATTACATCCGCATTGATCATGCGCTGGATGTAATTTTTGAGGACATAGCAGTCCTTAGTCGGGTGTCCGACAAACCGATGGTAGTGACAGTACCTCGGGTTGTCCACTTTCCCGACTTCATCGGGCCGCTTCGGGTCCGGAAGCTTGATCTTGTCACCCTGCTTCAGTATCTCAAAGAGTTGCAGGGTGTCGTCATCATTGAATGAATAAACCTCCTTGGGTCTCGGTGCCAGTGGAGGCTTTTGAGTAGGCGCAGATGCGCCCTTCGAGGCATTAACAGTCAATGCCTGTTTCCTCTTTGTTTCTCGTTCGGAGTTGTTGACTGCGGACTTTTTCCCCTTATCGTCAAAGGCGGGGAAGCTAACACCCAGAAGACGTGCATTGGCCGCCTTCTTCTCTGCAGCTTCAGCTTCGATGATTAGGGAGCTCCAGTCGGGAGGGGGAGTAGAGTTAAGCCAAAGCTTTACTGCAGGCAACATGTTCATACTGCAAGCGGAGAGAAGCGCATGCTCCGGCATGCCTGGAGGTAGCCTGAAGCAGGCCTGACGGAAGCGTTCGATGAATGCCCGAACCGTTTCCTTGTCCTTCTGGCGTATCTCAATGAGAGACGCCATCGTCATGTCCTTCCCACCGTCGTAGAAGCGGTCGAGGAAGAGGCGTGTCAGGTCGTCGAAGGACGATATGGAATTATCGGGGAGGCTGCAGTACCAGTCATACGCCACCCCTTTCAGGGCCCCAACAAAGATGCTGGTGAGGAGCGCGTCCTCCTTCGGAAGATGCCCTGTCTGCGACTGGAAGTATGTCAGGTACCGTCGTGGAGAGTCCTTCCCGTCATACGGCGTGAGTGTTTGTGGTTTATACTTTGGGGGATAAACCACCTTGTTCCACTCAAGGGGATAAGGCTGGGGAATGCCCATCTTCTGGCGCTCCTCCTGCCTATTCTTGGACTCGAAGCGCTCTCGCAGATCTTTGATCATTTCGACCACGTCCTCCGTGGAGCTAGGAGTCGGGGAAGGAGGTACCACCTGGAGTGGAGCGTTTGAGGGCTCCGACGTCCGGGGTGCTTCTGTGTCTGAGGGTGTCCGTTGGAGGGGCACACTCGACTCTCCATTGGCTCCTGGGTCGGGACCATTTGAAGGTGTCCTGATCAAGGCCGACCGCATCTCAAACACTGCTTGAGTCAGTGCTTGCATTGAAGCAGAGAGGGTTTTGAGTCCTCCCTCTAGCGAGTCTATGCGCTGGACAATGTCCTGTGGCGGCGCATCAGTCTCAAGATCACCCCCGGTCATGTATACTGTCATGACACGGCCGGAAGTGGATGGATTAGTTGAGGCTTCGCTCTCAGCCTCGCTCTCATATGGGGGAGTCACTTCTCCTGGTGTTTGGCCACCCCCAGCCACATTCTGGAGTTCGTCTTCGACAGGCGCATCTGCAAGGGCCTGACTGCCCTCAGCTCTGTCTTGAAGGGCCTCTTCGTTTCCAGCACTACCCCCGGCGGTGTCCTGGAGGACATCGTCATTTTGAGGGGCTTCAGGGAGGCCATCTTCGCCTTGATGAAGATCCGCCGCAGCTGTGCTTTGGACATCTTCGTCTTCGGAAGGAGGCTCGACAAGGGTCTGGCTACCCCCAGCTTCTTCCAAGAACTTCTTCCTCGACCGAGTGCCTTCGAACACTCCAGAGGTCGTGACAGCTGCCTTGGTTTTCCTCGGCTGGCTTTTGGATGAAGACGAGGAATTGGCAGTCGTCTTCCGGACAGATGAGGAGTTGGAGATCACGTTGCATGAAGCAACCTTTAGCTCCTCTTCTGCCGACACCTTCGTCCCAAGGCGATGTCGGAGGGGTGTCGATGATTGTAGCCGTTGGAAGACCGACTGCTTTGGCGGTACTGCCATCTTGCAACAACAGTTGATGGTGACCACTGCACAAGTGTGCCCCGCGAGAGGCGCATCTTGCTTGTTGGTCAGCTCTCCTGACCGGCGCTTGTGAGTGATCACGTTGCGCAAGTCGTTGGAGGAGAGTGCTACCCTCACACCCCTCTCAGGCGCATGGCAGGGCCAAGCGCCGGGGTGGTCGGGTGAGTGCTGCGTCCCCTGATCTAATACCAAGCAGGCATCACGATCAGTAGTGGGGGAACCACAGCATTTGAAGTGACTTGAACGGACCTCAAACGCACAACCGGAGGAGGCACGGGAGTTCAAGACCACTGAGTTTGCCTCTTTCGGCTTGGTTGTGCACGCAGTGAATGCGCCCAAGCGAGATGAGGACTTTGAAGATCGACTCGTTGTCGGTGCAGAAGCACTTGAGTCAACCTTGTACAGCTTGCCATCGGCAGCGCGCGTGATTGTAAGCGCGTGCCTCTGGTCGGCTGCTGGCATAGCACGTTTGTGGCGCATGGCCCGTGCCGCCTTGGATTTCTTCGTACCAGCCCGCTGGGGCGCATAGTACTCAGCATCCAAATTCTCCTCGCCATTACAGCGAGTGAGTCTGTCAAAGACAGAGGCTCTTTGTGGCGCATCAGAAGTGATGCGCGGGGCATTGGCTGCGCCCCTGCTCCGTCGACGTATCTTCCTCGCCTGAGAGAAAGATGGCTGGGGAACGTGGTCAGCCACACGCTTCCCCGAGAGATGTGCTGCATCAGCGGGCGCACCTTGACTGCTGAGGACGTCAGCAGGAAGGGAAGGCTGGACGGGCGCATCCCCTTCAACGGTGGTGCCCGAGGCGTCGACTTTGCGCACCCAGACTGCACGGGTCTTCTTCGGCTTCGACAGCCGTTTCGAAGGACTCGCACTTCCTTCAGAAATGAACTCCTCGTACGCCTGTTGATTGAGGCGCACTACCAGCGTCTTGTGGGAGGAGCCCACCTTCACGTCGTCGGCCTGTGACACGACTTTCTCGGTAGAGGGGAAAGAAGTCCCCAGCAGAGTCGCCAGCTTGTTTGCCATTAAAATTGTTTTGATTGAAATCTTAATACAAACAGAACAGTGATACAATATAGGACTTAGATGTAGTCCTAGGAGTACACTTTTGTTTAAGCTGGGTCCTTAGTGCCAATGGAGCAAGTGGTAATGCGTTGACTCCGTTGACCGGCTGACGGCGGTTATCGGTTCTCTGAAGGTGTTGATTGCTCTGGGTGCTGGAGCTTGCTGAGAGGAGGAAGACGTTGAGTGTCTAGGACCGCCTCTCTGGTGATTCTCTGTTGTGGATTCTTTTTCAGTCTTGTGTGTTCTGAGTCCCTGTGTGTGTGTGAAGGAGATGACCCTTCTATTTATAGTTTTGCAGGCTGGCTGCTCATGCGCGCATGCAGGATGCGCCGGTGTGGGGATGCCACGTGGAGGTTGCTGATGGAGGCGCACGGATGCTGCGCCCTGATCGAGGGGGAGAACTCTTCATACTGCTGTTGTGAGCCGGCACGTAGCAGAGAGAAGATCTTTCCGTTGCTGAAATCTTGGACGAGTTGAGTCAAAAGACACGTGTCGTCGACTCATGGTTCGAAGATCTCGAATTTGGTGGAGAGGAGTGATCTGGTGGGCTGCGTCTTGGATTGGGCGCAGGAGGAGGCTGCGGCTCATAACCTTTAGGAGTTACAAACCATTTGGGGCGCATGGCTTTTGAGGCGCATGCAGGCGACTTTCCTTCTGTCTTTCGGGATCAGAGAGCAGTCTGAGGCGCATGGCTTTTGAGGCGCATGCTGATTTGGATGCATGGCCGTAGAGGCGCATGCTGATTTGGACGCATGGCCGTAGAGGCGCATGCTGATGGTGGAGTGGCCACGTGGCAGTAGCCGTCGAAATAAAGTCATGATGATGCTGACGTTGCCGACGCTTCGTTTTCTGAAAAAGCTGTCAACTGTTCAGACTTTGGGAGGCGTGCTGCCAACTCTGTCAGTTCAGCATTTAATGTTGGTGACGTTCGATGGACAGCTGAGTGGGCGCGTCGGTTGGCGTTCCACTCGGTATGGAGATGTGTGAGGGCGCACCCTCTGTAATGCGCCGAATATTGTAGGACGCGTCTGTGTGATGCACCTGATGCCGAAGGACACGTCCGTGTGATGCGCTGTCTGGCTGGCGCATCGGACATGTCTTTTAATGATGCGGCTGTCTCGCTCTTCGAGTGCCATAAATAGCCGTTTGGCTGAATTCGAGGCGTCCGGTTCATCCATTTAATGTAAATTCATTGCACGGAATTCGGAGGGCCATCCACTTGGCGTGTGGGTTTGATCTGCCCGGCCTATAAATAGTGGCATGGAGAGAAGATTTGCTTCTCATTCCCTCACGTACTTCCAACATGAACTTGAACATGCGGGTGCATTCTGTTGACGAAGTGCTTCCGAGGGTGAAGATGAGACGCTGTGTTGTCTTCGATGCACTTGAAGGTGACTGTTACATCCAAAAGACGGAGTCGAGGGCTTCTGAGGCAGGCGGAAGGTGCCTGTTGCATCCAAAGATAGGGATGCTCGAGCCTCGTCTCCGTTATTCCAGAAGAGTCGTAGATCGGAATGGCGGTGCTAGGCTCTCTCTTCTTTCAAAGTGGGGTTTCCCCACTTTGATCGTGTCGAAAGCTGCTCCTTTAGCCGTGGTTTCGATCACGGTCTTCCTTCGGCTTTGGAGGCTCTTTCGAAGCCTCCCCTGGCCACAGCATTTGCGGTGCTCTTCTCTTCCTTGGTTCCAGCCAGAGGGTTAAATGCTTTGTGTATCGAAGCATTTATCGGGCGAGCCTGGTTGGAAGAGCGGCACATAACTGGGCTATGCTCGGCCAGGTGAGCCTGGCTGGAAGAATTTGGCTGAAGGGATGCACATAACTGAGCTGCTGAAGAGATGATGGGATGCGCCTGGATGGAGGCGCATGATATCTGCTGTGCCTCACTGGTGGCGCATAGTGATGCTGCGCCTATCTGGAGACGCATGGTGGCCGCTGCGCTTATCTGAAGGCGCATGGTGGCCGCTGGCTGTAGACTTAGGCTCTTTTCTTTGTAGAAATTCTCCTTTGTACAACCTTTTCTAGACATATAATAGACTTTTATATATAAATAAAAAGTCCTTCTTCAAATGTCTATACTTATTGACTTTGCTGTGACCTTCTTTGTCTGAGTTCTGGCGCATGTAGTGTCTGGCGCATGGGCTTTCTGGTTGTGAAATTCCATGCTTCTACAAGGCAGATTGTCAGGTTGCACGGAGTGCCAGTCAGTATTACCTCAGACCGAGATTCCAGATTCACGTCGCACTTTTGGCATAGCCTCCAGGAGAGTTTGGAAACCCATCTCCAGTTCAGTTCAGTATATCATCCGCAGACAGATGGTCAGTTGGAGCGTACAATCCAGACTCTTGAAGACATGTTGCGGTCCTGTACACTTGACTTCGGTGGCTCGTGGAAAGATCACCTGCACCTGGTGGAGTTCTCGTACAACAACAGTTTTCAAGCCAGTATCCAGATGGCACCGTTCGAGGCACTGTATGGTAGGAAGTGCAGATCCCCGCTAGCATGAGATGATATCGGAGAGAGGCAGATGCTCGGTCCAGAAATGATTGCCCAGACAGTTGAAGTAATCAGAAGAGTCAGGGATCATCTTCGAGTTGCCCAAGATCGCCAGCGCCATTGGGCCGATTCTCATCGGCGCCCTCTCGAGTTTTCTGTCGGTGACCATATATTCCTGAGGATTTCGCCTAACCGTGGCGTTATTCGTTTCGGCGTACGGGGAAAGCTTAGTCCTAGGTATATAGGGCCATTTGATATTCTGGAGCGAGTAGGAGATGTATCCTATCGTCTCGCTCTTCCGCCGTCGTTAAGCGAGGTGCATGACGTGTTCCATGCATCCCAATTATGTCGGTATATCCCAGACCCGAGCCATATCCTAGATCTTTCGGAATTGGTTGTTGGTACCAACCTTTCGTATGAGGAGAGGCCCGTGTCTATATTGGACCGGAGAGAGAAGACACTCAAGAACAAGACTATCAAGTTAGTCCAAGTTGCTTGGGGTCATCACTCTTTGGGTGAGTCAACGTGGGAGCGTGAGGATGACATCCGATCGGGGTATCCCAACTTGTTTGACTCGTGAGGTATAATGTCTTCCTTATGCCTCATGCCTTCGATTCCTTGCTTGAATGAGTGATTGCTTGCCTAGTTATAGCTTGCTTGTGATTAATATAGCTTGTCCTCGTCTCTCTAGCCTCTTAATTAAATTTCGAGGACGGAATTCTTTTAAGGTGGGTAGAGTTGTAATACCTGTTGTTCGTATTACGTATTTTTGGAATACGTGTACGTATTTTATCTTGTATTGCATGATTTCTTACTTAGCTTCCTTCATGGGTTGGTTTATTCCTGGTTCAGGTTGGCTTGGTTCGGTTTGGGATTGCTATCGGTTCATTATGAACCAAGGATGAACCCCCTACCTACCACCACTACTACCATTTATTAACCATTCTTCCTTCTCTCTGTTCATTACTCTTCTTCCATTTACTCCTTCACCTACCAGAGAGAGGAGAGAGAGGTCTAGGCAAGTGCAACTTGCTTCATGGAGGAACTCTAATTTTATTGGTTCATTCTCTTCCTTACAACATTTTAACTTACTTTAGTACTTGGCAATTCCTCTTTTCATGGCTAGATTCTTGTAGATCTAAGTTTACTTTATTTTCGGAAATCTTGGGTTTTGATCTACTAAATCTTGTTATTTTCGAGTTTTGAGGGTTCCATATTGTAGAGAATCTTGTTCTGCCCCATTTTGACCTATGGAAGTTCAGCTTTGGGCTCCGGATGGTGGAGTTATGGAGCTTGAGAATTTGGCTCTCATGGTGTTTTTCTTTTCGAAATTTTGGAGAAGACGAACTGTGCTTGACTTGACCGCATGAATAATTCATGCGACAAGTGTTCTCTTCAGCCGCATGAGGGCCGAACTCATCTAGCCGCATATAATCTGCACTTCTTGAGCCGCATGAGACGTTATCCGTTTAGCCGCATGTGCCCTCCCAGGCCGCATGAGGACCCCGCTCCTTCCAGCCGCATGAATGCTCTGACTTAGTCTCATGCGCCCTCTCTTCCCGCTGGCCGCATGGGACTTTACTTGACCCAGCCGCATGAGAACTTCTTTTCGAGCCGCATAAACTTGCTCCACTTGTAGCCGCATAGGAGCATGACCCCGCTAACCGCATAAGCGCATGGCTCCGCTCCTGTCCCTGCCGCATGGATTGTTGCCTCAGTCGCATGCGCTTCCCTCTTTCCGTAGCCGCATATGCTGTTCCCCCTCCTGCCGCATGAGCTTGCCTTTATCTCCCCCGCATGGACCCAATTCATCTCAGCTGCATGGTCGCATGCGCCCTCTTATCCTGCTGGCCGCATGAGGACTGATATCCTTAGCCGCATAGGCTTTCCTTTATCAGCCGCATGCGCCTGACCCTATTGAGCCGCATGGGCTGTTCCCCCTCCTGCCGTATGAGATCATTCCTGGCCGCATGTGCCTGAGCCGCATGGCTCCTTATAGCCCGGTGTTTTATTATTTGCCCATGTTTTGTAACCCTTTTATTGTATATTTTTACGTCTATTTTATATCCTTACGCCTTTTGTCCTGAACTTGATAAATCACGATTTGGTTGACATGATTGAAATGACAATTGTACACGACAGGGTATGACAAGAAACTAGAACGACCTGATGGTGGCCCGTCGGGGCGCACTCTTGACCAGAACTCTTGACATGAGAACCTGACATGATATATCTTGATAAGCTGTTGCGACGGCTACCTGACATGACATGACCTGTATAATTAATCCTGGACACCGTGGGCGATTGTGCTTGTACAAATAATCCAGTCCTGTCTTGCATCATGTCTAGGAGGGGACTCCTGAGTAGCACGGTCAGGAGTACCTATTGAAATGGACTAAGGCTAATAACTAGATTAATACACTAGTCATAAAGAGATCTCCCAGCTGCAGGCAATCTTGTTACCTGGGCACGCCTTGGGATCTGTAGCCTGCCGTCGAGTAGGGCACATTTCCAGCACACTGTCATGTGTTGCACCCTTCAAGCTACCTAAGGGTACATGTGTTTCCTGGACGATGTACCCACCTGAATTTAACTCTAATCTTTTAACCCGGGTAACCTGGATGGTCTGCAGGGCTTGTGGTTGTGGATGATTCTCACTGCATCTTGATAGTAACTAGGCCTGTGATAACCCTAGTTAGTTAAAGTATCAAACTGTAGTTCTTGTTTGGCCGTGAAATGATTGAATGGAGTCTAACCAGTCTAGTCTTGTCCCGATTCTGTTCTAAATTACTGCATGACCTGAATGCCTGTATTTATTTTACCGATAAATGGTGAGAATTCCAAGTTCTGTTCAGACGAAGGGTTACAACCCCGGTCCTTGTTTGGTTTACGGGTTATAACCTGGTTATCTGAATAGTTCCATGGTTATCTCGTCGTATATCACCATGATGTATTTTCTTATCTCCAGCTCTTACTTTTATTTATACTCTTGTGCTGATTGCTGGTTTTAGTTCCTAAGTGAAGCTTCCTTTGTGGCACTTGCTCTTTCTGGGATCTGACCCAGCTGGTTTTGTATGGCCAGATTTCGGAGCAGCTCCTGAGGATCTACCACTTTTCCAGCCCGATGGTGAACACCAGACGTAACCAGGGCAACGAGTGGGTTATTTTTGGCTCTCCCACTCTATTGTAAAAATATTCTTTTGAGGCGTTTAGCCGACGACCACCTGTTTAGCTCGATTGCACTTACTTACTGTCTGCCTACGGGCTGTAACATGATTGACAGATCCTAGGGTTGATCGTGTATGACTAAACTCTTACTAGTCCTAACATTTTGTAACGACTAGCTTCATGATCAGCTGAATATGTAATATTTGGGACGCCTTATTATTGTATATTTAATGATCATACATCTTGTAACATTTATTTACTTGCTTGTGATTGAGACACTAGGCTTGTTTATGACCTTAATAGACTGTTGGCTTGTAGTAAACCCTCATGTATCTAGACAGCCGTGACCGTATAGCGAGGTAGATTTTACTTCAATATACGCAGCTGGCTATGTCTGTCCCCGCTCTCCAGTATTCTGGTTCTGGGGAGTGATAATAATCAACTACATCTGCGACCATTGTGGGCCAGTAATAACCCATCCGGCAAAGACGATCTTGTTATTTCGGTCCAGGTTGGTGAGCCCCACAAGTACCGTCATGAGCTTCACGTAGGGATTCTTTGGCTTCTGCACTTGACAGGCATCTTAGTAGTAGCCCATCATAGGATCACCGATATAACATTTTTGTCTCCGTATCGTAGAAGAATCTGAGGGAGCGTCTTCTGATTGAGGTAGCTTCCTTCACATTCTCTGGCAGAATTCTATAGACCGCAAAGTCGATGAGCGGGCGTCTCCAGTCTTGTATGTCGTTGGTTATCTGGGCGGAGCAACTCATACCCAGTTGAAGATTGTTCCTAGGGCAGACCAGTTCATGGCCTATTACGTCGACTAGATGATGAGCATTATTTGGGAGTGCTAAGGAAGCGGCAAGACCGGCCCGGGCATTGGCTTCGATATTTTAAAGTCTAGGAACGTGCTCTATAAAGAACCCCTCTAAGGTTGTAATGATGGCCACTGCTGTCTGATAATAGGGAATCAGGTCCTCATTGCGAACCTCGTATGAACTTCGGATCTGGTTAACAACCAACTGTGAGTCACCATAAGCTTCTAGGTATCTGATTTCCACTTCTTTCGCGAGTTGGAGTCCAATGACTAGAGCGTTATATTCGGCTACGTTGTTCGAACAGGGTTCTGTAAGAAAATTCGCGCGATTGACTACTAGTTCGGAGGGAAAAATTAATACCACCCCGACTCCGACGACGATATCACCTTGTGGCCCCGTTCTTGAAGCACCATCGAAGAATATCCGCCAAATAGCATCGTACGAAGTCATGTTCGAGGCGACGACTTCATCAGGAATCTCTTCGTAAATTTTGGTTGTTTCTTAGCCTGGATGGGATGCTAGGAAGTCAACCAGAGCTTGACCCTTGATAGCTTTCTGTGGAACAAAAACCATATCATAAGGAGATAGTAGTATCGCCCAGGTGGCTAGACGAGAATTGAGTGTGCCTAGCTTGGTCATAAGAACCCTGAGGGGATTGACTCGTGAAATCACATGGATGGTCTGCCCTGTCACATAGTATCGTGTTTTCTGAATGGCGAACACTAGGGCAAGGCACTCCTTCTCCACGGCAGTGTACCTATATTCACGTCCTACCATCATTCGGCTGATATAGTAAATGACTTGTTCATATCCCGCGTCATTATTCTGGCCTAGCAGAGCGCCGAAGGAATGTTCCATCGCCCGTACATAGAGCAGAAAGGGCTTTCCGACGATCGGGGCTACCAGAACTGGCGGATTCATCAGGTACTCCTTAATATCCTCAAAGGCACGCGGACATTCTTCGTTCCATACAAAAGAGACACCTTTCCTCATGAGTTGAGTGAAGGGTTGGCATCGCCCCGAGAGGTTGGATATAAACCTCCTGATATAGGCTAGTCTTCCCTGGAGGCCACGGAGTTCGCGGAGGTTCTTTGGTGGGTTCATCTCCAAGATTTCTTTTGTTTTGTCGGGATCTATGTGAATGCCCCGGAAAGCAATGACAAAGCCCAAGAACTTTCCACTGGACACCCCCAAAAAGGACTTGGTGGGATTCATCTTCAGGTTGTGTGCCCGTATGAGGTCGAACACTATTCTCAAGTCATGTAAATGATCATTTTTGGAGCGGCTCTTGATGGCAATATCGTCTAGTCTACGTAACACTCCACTGTCTTACACAAATGATCTCTGAAGATGACACTCATAGCCCGTTGATATGTTGCACCAGTATTCTTCAAGCCAAAGGGCATGATCGTATAACAATATACGCCGATCGGCGTTCAGAATGATGTATGCTTCTCGTCATCAGGAGCCATCTTGATTTGATTGTATCCCGAAAAGCCATCCATAAAGGACATGCTCAAAGCCGCACGTATTATCGATAAGTATATTGGTGATCGGAAGAGGGAATTCATCCTTAGGGCATGCCGCATTCAGATTGCGAAAATCGATGCAGATTCAGATTTTCCCGTTCTTTTTTATGACTGGCACTACGTTGGCTACCCAGTTTGGGTGCTACTCTTCACGGATGAAACTGCTAGCTATAAGCTTGTTCACTTCCGCCTCGATGGAATTCATGATATCTGGACAAAATTGTCGCTGCTGTTGCTTGACTGGTTTTGCGTCCGGATAGATGTTGAGCTTATGGAGTGCAATCTCGGGGTTCCGTCCTGGCATGTCTTCATAGCTCCAAGCAAAGACGTCGATGTATTCTCTGATGAGTTGTAACAACGACTCCCGCTCGTCGTCTGTCAGACTTTTACTGACGAAGATTAGCTTTGGAGAGGATTCATTGTCGAGGTTAACTTGCATAACCTCATCTTCAGTGGAAGGATCACGAAGTTCGAAGCGTTTCTCCCATTGTGCATCTAGTTGCTGGACCCACGGCTCCAAGTCAAGAGGTTCAAGTAGGTCTTCGTCTTCTTCTTCGACATCAGCGGATGTCATATTGGCAGATAATGTCTGTCTGAATATATCCCCAATACTACTATCGGAGTCGTAAATGGGTGACTCGGACGAATGGGAGTGCCACTCGCATTCTTCGTCAGAACTTTCGGGCGTTGTAGGTGGAGTAACATACCCGAGGCCACGTCTGGATTTGTGATAATGATCCTGAGGCTTCCCCGCTGGTGTCGACGGCTGTAGAGGCAATCGTCGACCACTGCCACAATTTAGACCCGGAGTAACCTCCATGTCGTACCCCTGCTTTTGCATGAAGTACTTGGCTTGAGGACTATATAAGTAGAGCGGTAGTCTTCCAGCTTCGGGTCCGAGGTCGGACTCTTGTGGCGTGAAAGATTGAGGACCTATTTTCGGCCAAAGATAATTGTGTGATCCCATCCTCTTCTGTCTGAGATCGGGAAGTAAGCGCCTTTTATGGGAGCAAGTCGATACGGGGTATGGACGGTTGTCACCTGTGTGTACAGGCTAACGTCTAGACAGTCCCGTACGGCATACGTTAGATTAGGCTTATCATAATCAGAATAGTCTAACGACAACCTCTTATTGATAAAATAAAGAATTTTATCCACCGGGATTACATCATCAGGAGAGGGGCTATCTGTCTGTGTAACCACATATTTGGCGAGTTCTCCGTCTTCCTTGGCTACCCCCTGCGAGCTTAGAGTTTGGGCCGCTATCTTGGGTAACTTGACCACCAAGGGTTCTGCTTGAGGCATTGACCTGCCTAGAAGTATTGGATCAACACTTGGCTGCTGGCTCGTCTTGGGAAGACAGATGACCATCTACTCGGCAAGGGATTTTGTGTCTTCTAGTCGCCTCGGAGCAGATTTTGGCAATCGAATTACCATGGGTATTACCGAGGGCTTCGCATCTTTCTGTTACCTTTAATTGGACTTTGGCAGTCGAATCACCATTGGTCCTATAACAGGTTTTGGCTTCTGACTGGATCTCGGGAGACAGATGACCATTGGTTCCGACTGCACAGGTGTGACAGGAGAATCGAGCACGTCTTTATGTAAGGTTACGACAAGGGGTGCGACCCTGCCCGGTTTGCAGGATTGGAGACGGATTCTCAAGGGTTCTTCTGGCCCTGCGTGGCCTCCGGTTCGTCCGTTACATGTTTTCTGGATTCGTCATATAGACAAGCCTCTAACGAGTAATAAGATTCAACCCCTTTGAAAGGATTAATGTCGGCGAATTCGATCTTCACGGAACCGTGTTTACTGACATACTTGAAGTACTGGTGGAGGGTGGATGGCACGATCATATAGTCATGTATCCACGGACGTCCCAGGAGGATGTTGTAGGAGGTGTCTGCATCTATGACGTAGCAGGTAAATTCCGACCTCAGGTCTCCAATCTGGCACTTCAACCGAATCTTCCCTAGGGGATAGCTTCTCCCTGAGTTAAACCTGCTAATGGCAGTGTTGGTTGCTGCTAGCCGGTGCATAGGGATGCCAAGAAGTTGGAACAGGCTTTTCGGGATGATGCTTATTGACGATCCCGGGTCGATATGAATCATATCCACCTTGATGTCGCCTATGTAACCAGTGTAGTACAAGGGGCGATCATGTAAGTTGGTCTTAATCAACATATCCGGCAGAGTAAATACGATATTGGGCATTGTATCTGTGCTACCGCCGTCCTGTAGATCTGCTGGCGGGTCTTTCCCTGGAGGCTTGACCTGAGCTAAGTAGGCATCAGCATTCTGGAGTGCTTCGATTAATGCGACACGAAGATCCTTGGAGAGCCTTAGGAGCGCGTATAGCGACAACTTTGCTGGCGTATTAGCCAATTGTGCTAACATGTCAAAGTTGTAAGGTCTCTCCAGTCCCTGAGGTATATCACTACGGAGTGGCCTGTCGAAGCGGGTCTCCCTTATCTTGGACTTATCCGCCAGCGGAGGCTGAGATGGCCTTGGAACATCAGAGGGGCAACGTTGCTAGCTGAGGATCTTCGGCTGGACTATCCCGTGCGGGCTGGACTTGTGCTCCAGACCGGGTAACAACATCTACAGCTTCTTCAGCTTCAGCTGAAATTGTATGGCAGGCACTAGACTTTCTGCCCTTCTTCTTGTTGGTAGGAGATGACACCCCCTGGGTAACTTCGGGCACCAAGTCTGGATGCACCCACATGATCTCTCCTCGTGATGTGGTGAGAGGTACCAATCCAGATGTTTGTCTCCAGACAGGTGGAAGATTAGTAACCTCCATCGTTGCTCGAGGGATAGGTATTACCCCGTCTGGAGTACTTGTCGGAGGGAAGTCGCCGAACTGAATAAATACCATGTTCGCCGCCATGGTAACCTTTTCAAAGTCTATCGACAGAGCTTTTGAGTCGATAAGACTCTGAATGTACCGCTTCAATTGGAAACAATCATGAATGGCATGATGGACATAGCGGTGGAAGTGACAATAATTTGGGTCCTCCATTTTTGCTGCTCGGGGATCGTGCCTTGGTGGAGGGAGCTGGATCCTACCCCCTACATCATGCCCCACCTCGTAGAATCTCTCCAGGAACATGTGCTTGAAGCCGTCAAAAGAATGGATACAGTTGTCGGAGAGGTTGCGGTACCAGTCGAACGCGATCCCCTCCAATGCTCCGATAAATAATTGCGTAAGAATAGCGTCACTATGCGGCAAGTGGTCGGTGATGACTTCAAAGTCATGTACCGACTAACAGAGGTCTTTCCATCATAAAAATCGATATGGAACGGCTTGTACCGTGGTGAAAAAGGTACGTCCCTCCATGCGACGGGATATGGCTGCCGTATTCTGAGATCCCGAGAGGAGTCTCGGGCATTGAACATCGCTCGAAGCTCATGGACTTCCCTCCTAGCCTCCTTGGCATCATCTGCAGCAGAAGGAACGGATGGTGCTACGGGATCATCACCCAAAGGAGGGGTGGTCGTGTTGGAGTCCGCATTGACTGCAGGTCCCAAGCTTGTTTGTCCGGGTGTCCTCGCTGGTTGAGCTGGCAAGGCGGCTTTGATCTCGTCCACCAACTTGACTAAGGACAGGAGCATGGCTTCGATCACTTCTAGCCGTTATCGGTCGAAAGGCGCTTCATGATCGTCGTCAGTCATAAAGACTGTCCTTACGTGGGTAGAGGTGGAAGGGATTGTGGCAGAGGTACTCTCGGTGTCATACCCTTGTACAGAGAAATTGTCAAAAAATGTCGGAATATCATCTTTGTCAGACTCGGAAGGGGTGCTACCCCCTGTGCAGGAAGCCGCATCGTCTTGGAGAGGGTGGTGGCCCTCAGGGAAATCAGATTCTGTTACAGAATTCTGGGGGATCTCTACCCCCTGCGTGTGCTCTTGGTACACCAGGTTGTCGCATACATTGAGGGGGCTGCTACCCCCAGCTTCATCTTCTCAAGGAGGCTGAAGATGCACCCCCAGGTGCCGAAAGCTTCTTCTTGGATCGAGTGCCTAAATAGACACCCCCTGTGGTTGATGGGAACCCCCAGATAAGGGTCTCCTTGTAATACTGGCCGAGATGGCCAGACTGGAAGAGCCTGTCTTCTTTTCTCCCTTGCCAGGAGAAACTTTTTGAGTTGAATTACAGGAGGCGAAAGGAAACTCTTCGTCCCCTGGAATTTGTACCTGTCGGACAGGTGCTGGCTGCTGCAGTCGCTGGAAAACTGACTGTCGATCTTCATGCGCTGCTGATTTATTACAGCAGCAGTTGATGATGACTTGAGTGCAACAACGTCCCGAGAGGGACTCATTGCATGTTGACGCTACCGTCTTGCGCTTGTGAGTAATCACGTCACGTAAGTCGGTAGGAAGCTGCTCTGCCTTTGTACCAAACTTGTGAACTCAGGGATCCCGACCGCACTAGTACTTAGGCATCATATTTGCTCCCTGATCCGTGGCTAGTAAAAACACTTGCTCTGGATCTTTAGAGGGAGACTTTAAAGACCCACCATGTTTGTTAGCCCTGGGAGACTGGACGCGGGTGGTTCTATACAACTTTCCCTCAGGAGCCCGTGTAACAGTTAACGGGGCCCACTGACAGTCAGCAACTTGGACAGTTGACTGGGCTGGTTGAGCCCGCACTGCCCTAGACCTTTTTGACTTAGCGCCCAAAGGCACATACTAAAAAGGGTCCAGACTGATACATCCCGCATCTTTAGTGGGCCGCATGGCGTCGGGCCCGCATGAGAGGCGGTCGAACACAGAGCTTCTGACAGGGCCGCATGAGACGTCCTGTCTGTGGGCAGGATTGGTCGTCGCATGGACCATCTTCTTGCGGCTGGAGCTGGCTGCCGCATGGATCATCTTCCTGTGGCGAGAGTTGGCTGCCGCATGAGTTGTCTGCCTGCGGCCAGAGTTGGCCGTTGCATGGGCATGCTGTCCATCTCCTCTCTGCGGCCTCCTCTTTGTCCGTATGGAGTTCCCTTGTGCTCCCAAAAACTTAGCATCGTAGTGTTTTCTTCTGCTGGATTTGGGGACAGTGAGGTCCTCTGCGGTCGGAAACAAAGTTATAGGAGAGTTCTGGTCACCGTCTTGGGCTGCAGAAGGAGCTTCTTCGAGAACTTGGTCGGGGGCAACAGTTTTGCGTACCGACACCTTGCGAGTCCTCTTCGGGTTGGCTCGCTTCTGAGACAGGCTGGCACTCCCTTCAGAGAGCAATTCTTCGAAGGCTTGTTAGTCGAAGCGAACCACAAGCATCTGCTGTGTAGAGCCGAGCTTGGACGCGTCAGATTGCGTCACCAACTTCTCATCGGAAGATAAAGAAGTCCCCAGCAGAGTCGCTATCGTGTTTGCCATAAAAATCAATAACATGTATTACAGAACACTGGAATTGATTGTAAACTCGCTTGTACAAAGAAGAGCCTAGAAAGAAAGCCTAGAAAATAATCTAAGTACAATTGTTTAGTTTTGATTCTGGGGGGTGACGGTGGAGGCTCGGAAAAGTGCTATCAACTCTACCTTAATCCGTGGACTATCTGATGCAGTCTCTAGCTTGTGAAGATATTGCTTTTTTCTTGAAGGTTGCCAGCCTTTTGCAGGGGTGTGGCACCCTGTTATTTATAGTAGGATGGATTTTGAGCCGCATAGATGGTTTGCGGCCACGTGGCTGATTAGAACGCGAAGACCCACTCTTGGGCTGCCATTTGTCGGTTTGTTGGAATTTTGTTGCAGCAAATCTGGGTAGTTAAGGAATTGGTCAGATTGCCACGTGTCCCGTTGCGTATAACATTCTCAGTCTTCGATCATACGGGGTCGCATGAGACTCTTGCATGCGGCCTGGATCACAATTACTCCCGGCTGCCTGTAGTTCTGGAAATTTTAGGGTCGCATAAGCTGGGTCGCATGAGGTTCATGCGGCTTGGATGACGCTTTTTTGGCCGTATGGAGGCGTACGAACCCTGCTTGTGGGCGACGTCTCATGTCTTATCTTTCTTGTCGAAGTGTCAGAACTGTCATGTTTTGCTAGGACTTGTCTGCTTCATTAGTCGAACTGCTCCTCCTTGGTCGCATATTTTCCTTCTACAGCTGTTCGTCAATGGGCCGCATATATCTTTGAACAGTTATACGGCTTTTCTTCATGCGGACCTGTTTGGCCCGAAGTACCTATGCGGCAATTTGTAATCCGCATGAACTCCATATTTTTTATGTTTCTACAAGGCCGAGCCATAGTGATATCCTAACTAGGAAAAATCAGGCCAAGTTGCGACTTAACCCTTACCGAGGATTTATTTATTTATTAATTATATTATTGGATTTTAGGGAACCCGGTTGTACCGAACTAGTCCAGATTAGACCCAAGACAAGCCCAAGCCCATGTAGTCATGCAGTGCGTCCAATGCCATTCGTGTTGATGTAAATTGGTATGAGTGTGTTGCATTTCGTTTTAATAATTTAATAAATATTTCTAAGTATTCATAATTAAATATTATAAATATTATTATTAGTGGATATTCGATGATGATTGTAGAAAATAGGTCCTTTTACATTTTGGAGATTTTTAGATTGCACATAATGGTATATATACACCATTATTGTTTTATTGAATTTCGTTATTATTATTATTATTTTATATTAAGGTTATTATTATATAATATTATTATTATTGGTTATATTGTATTTGTCAAATAAATGTTATATATATTCGTATTTATATAAATAGGCCCTGCGCTAGGAATGGATAGCATTGAAGTTTTAATTAGATTTTTATGAAGAATATTATATATATATATATATATATATATATATATATATATATATATATATATATATATATATATAAAGAAAAAAAAGAAAAAATAAAAACCACAGCAATAGCAATGACCCACGAGATATTGGTGGGGACCAATATCTCGTGCCTCACATAAGTACCCAAACCCGCGCATAGGAGTGCCCAGCCCAGCCGAGAACATGGGGTTATACATATATACAGTTATGTATATATATAGAACGCGAGATCGAGGGGTGGTTCATACGAAACCCTAACCCCACACGCAGTATCTGGCCGCGCGCGCCGCTGCTGCGCCACCGTGGGACGGCCGGCGGTCGCCGGGCAAGACCGTGCACGGCCATGGAGGCACAGTGCGAGCAAATAGAAATGGCTGCAGCAGCAGCATGTCGAAGCTCCTTCGCGCGATGATTTCTCCGCCATCACTCCACCGTCTTCCGAACCAATTTCACAGGTGAGATCCCTATGTAACCCCCTATAAGCCTCTTTAATTTGATTGTTTTATTTTGCGTCGAACACGACGATATACGAATCAAAAATCGACGTTAATCAGTCCCAAAACAGGACAACGGTTCATCCTCAACCTCTGGTTTGGAAGAGAGATTATGAACCAACCACTAGGAATTATCCAAAACTAATTCAATACAGTCCTAGACAACCTATAGGGCTCTGCAACCCAACTTACGGAGTTTGATTTCGTCAACTGTACATCGAGAAATCAGATTCCCAATTTGACAAAAAATATGTTTTTAAAATTGTAAAATATTGAAAAAACTCTTCGATACGACGTGCGTCCCGCCAATCCGGGCGACGTGGTCACGAACCGAAAGCATTAAAAGGTACGTAATGGCTTCGTGGACGTGTGGGCTTTGACGAAATTCAAATTAGTCGCGTGTGCGCGACGAATTTGATGCATATCCGTCGAAATTTACCATATTGGCCTCTGTGCAAATTTCCTAATTACTTTGTGCACGCTCGTCAGATCGAGACGAAACTTACGCCAACAGGTCCGTATCATTTTTCTGGTCCTGTATGCCAAGTTTGGTCCAATTCTGGGACAGTTGATTGGATCGCCATTTTGCGGGTCCTACGGTCCGACTCAATGGGCGACTTTGTGCCCGGCCTGCCGGAATCCAACTTTGAACATACGGTTGGGTTCGTATCATCAAAACGAATTCGTAGACATGTAGTTTGACGACTTTAGAGACCATTGACTCTGGTATATTTTCGGTACAAAGCGGGTCCAACGACGGACATCGTTCTGACCCGAAATTACCGAGGAGGTAAAGTACCAACGATGTGTGATCTGACCTTATACAGTGTATATAGTGTAGACCGTGATTATACAGTGTAGACAGTATTTCATTATTGCTTTATACAGTGTAGACAGTGCTTCACTATTGCATTATGCAGTGTAGACCGTGGATACATGAGCAATTCTTGAAATGCATTATTGCTTTGATTTTATCAGGATCAACTGTAAAGAGCAATTCTTTGATTTTATCAGCCAAACTTGACTTACACTAGTACTATAATAGTTTGTTTCAACTCTGGAAAGAGTAAACCACTGGGGAAGATTCGTTTGAAGATTCAGATTGGTGATCTTCGAACTATGGCGACATTCTATGTTATTAACTCAGACGTATCCTACAACATCCTTCTTGGAAGACCGTGGATACATGAGCATAATATTGTGCCTTCAACTCTCCACCAATGCTTCAAGTACGTGGATTGTCAAGGGGTTGTGAAGACTGAGTTTGCTGATATCAATCCTTTCAAGGGTGTCGAAGCCTATTTTTCTGATTCAATGCTCTACAAACAAGAGCATGTAAAGGAGATATCAGACATGGCTGAAGATCGATCATCTGCCGAAGATCAATCTATTAATGAAGATCCTCCAGAAGAGCAACCTTTGAAGATGAAAGTCAAAGGGCGAATATAACCCCAATCTGTCAACGACCAACCTCTGAAGATCAAGGTCAAAGGGAAAACTCGAACTTCATCTGAGGAATCAATGAATGTTCCTGCCAAGAGTCAAGACCAACCCCTTATGATCAAAGTCAAGGGACGTACTTCTCGTACGAATGATCCAGAACCACCATTGATCATCAAGCTTGGCAAGTCTACGCAGAAGGCGGATGACAGTCCGTTAATGATTAATCCTAAGCATAATTCTCAACTTGTAAATGATGTAAACATTGATCATTCTGTACTTTCTAATATCAATGAAGATTTTCTTTTAGAGTATATGGCTGTCAAATTTGTTGAAAGAATGTTTTTATCTTCTGATGATCAAAGTCATCAATATAAAGACGACATATATACAGATGAAACTTTATACATTGACCATAAAGAAAATTCTTTTCCTTCTCATGTCGATGTAGGCCCTTACGCTCAAAAGTTCCTAAAATCTTCTCTTTATCTTCTTCCTGTAGCTGTTTCATCACAAGCTTGTGTAACTTATAGACGTCACGAAGAATCTTATTTCGTGATTCCGTCTGCTAAGAAAAACAAGCGCCAAATTGTGTTTGGCCTGGCTAAAAATATTCCTGTTATTCAGATGGATGATCTTAGAGATAAAGATAAAGGAAGAATCCGAATTGACAAATATAGTCAACAATCTCTTAAGATTATCCAGAATATGGGATATGATTTGAAGACTATGCAAGGTCTCAATCAAGGCAAGGGTAGACGGTTACCATTATGTGGTGATCCGTTTTACCAGAAAACTCGTCATGGGTTGGGATATGATCCGTCCCACATGTTTAATGATGATATACAAGAACAATTCTCTTTTAGTTCTTCACAATCCTCAGATTTCGAAGAAATCCATTTCATTGAATCTGAATATGCTGGAGGAGACTATTATGATGAATCTGAATGTATATTCTCAGTCAACATGGATCAAACTGATGGCGAATCTGAGCCATTTGAAAATGACCCTTGGGCCCAACAGATGGACACATAGTGGGAACTTCGTTTTGAACAACGATAACCACCTACGGAGGATGAGATTCTTCAAATCGATGTTAGAGACGGAACTACATCCAAGCCAATATTCATCAGTAAGAACCTTTTCGAAGATGAAAAGTAAGAGTTGATAAAATTAATTAAAGAATATATTAATATCTTTGCATGGAGTTATGAGGATATGCCGGGTTTAAATCCTAAAGTTGGTACTCATAAACTCAATATTCTTCCTAATGCCAAGCCTGTAAAACAACAGCAGCGACGTTTTCGACCAGATATGATGGATGCAATTGAAACGGAAGTCAAAAAGTTGATTACATATGGCTTTGTTCGTGAAGAACAACATCCAGACTGGGTTGCCAATATTGTTCCTGTTATGAAGAAGAACGGAAAAGTCCGAGTTTGCATAGATTTTTGAGATCTTAATGCAGCTTGTCCAAAGGACGAATTTCCACTTCCAATTACTGATGTCATGATAGATAATACATGCAGTTTTGAACGCATGTCTTTCATGGACGGATTCTCAGGATACAATCAGATCAAGATGCATCCCGAAGATGAGAAGCATACTGCTTTCCGAACACCCCTTGGGGTTTATTGTTATACGGTTATGCCGTTTGGTCTTAAAAATATCGGTGCCACGTATCAAAGGGCTATGAGCAACATCTTTCAAGAACATTTATGGAAAACAGTTGAATGTTACGTAGATGACATTGCTGTCAAAATTCGATCAAAAGATGATCACATTCAAGACTTAAAGACAGTATTTGAATTGATGCGTCAACATCAATTGAAAATGAACCCTACCAAGTCCTTCTTAGGGGTTTCCAGTGGCAAGTTTTTGGGATTTGTCATCACTTCTCAGGGTATCCATGTTGATCCTGATAAAATTAAAGCAATTCTTGAAATACGTCCTCCACGCAATTTAAAAGAACTCCGCGGCTTCCAAGGTCGCATTGCTTATATCAGGAGATTTATATCTAATCTCTCTGGGAGATGTCAACCTTTCTCCCGTCTATTAAAGAAGGGTGTATCATTTGTTTGGGATAAAGCATGTCAGAAAGCTTTCAATGACATCAAGCAATACCTTACAAATCCACCTGTTCTAGTACCACCAGTAGTGGGAAGACCATTTTTGCTATATGTTCGAGCATTAGATCATTCACTTGGTGCTCTTCTTGCACAGAAAAGTGATATGGGTCATGAACAAGAGATTTATTATCTTAGCCGAATGATGGTCGGAGCTGAACACAGGTATACTCCTGTAGAAAAAGAATGTCTAGCTTTGATTTTTGCTGTTCAAAAGACACGGCATTATGTGTCAGGACAAACTATTCATGTCATCTCCAGAATAAATCCTATTCGGGTACTGATGAGAAAACCAAGCATTCTTAACTCCAGGTTAGCTACCTGGGCGATGTTGCTCACTTCTTATGACATGGTCTATGTACCTCAAAAATCAGTGAAGGGTCAAGCATTAACTGATTTCTTAGCAGCTCACCCTATACCTGAAACATCGAAGCTATATGAGGATATTCCAGATGAAGTCGTGGATTGCAATATGACTTTGAGGGATGATATTTGGCAATTATATTTTGATGGAGCATCACGGGTTGGACCTAAAGGCAATATCATCTCCGGAGTAGGAATCGTCTTGGTTTCCCCTGACAAAATAGTCATATACCGTGCTTATTCTCTTAATGAGCCATGCTCTAACAATGTGGCAGAATATAATGCTCTGTTGATTGGTCTCCAAGTAGCAAAAGAATTGGACATTAAGTTCTTAGAAGCTTATGGAGATTCTCAACTGATTGTTAATCAGGTTAGAGGGACATATAAAGTCAGAAATCCTGACCTCATCCCTTATCATCAAGTGGTAATCGAATTGGTCCTTTCATTCAAAGGATTCTTCATCGAATTTGTACCACGTTCTCAGAATGTGGAAGCTGGTGCTCTTGCTAGCCTAGCTGTAGACTTAGCTGTTCCAATTCGAAGACAAAACACAATTACTTTGTTGGATCGAGACTTATTCTGTGTCAAGAATAATCTGTATATTGAACAGAGTTATACTACAGAGTCAAGTTCCCAGCAAAAGGATTGGAGAAGTCCATTCATTGATTATGCGGTTCATGGGATTTTACCTGAAGATCCAAAAGAAGCTGCATCAATCAAGAGACGATAATTTCGATTTTATTATGATTCGTCTTTATATATGCTATACCGTCGTTCATATGATGGACTTTTGCTGCGCTGTCTCTCAGAAATTGAGGCTAAACAAATACTTCACGAAGCTCATGATGGTGTTTGTGGTGCTCATCAACCAGGTCCAAAATTATAAGACCGTATTCGAAGAATGGGATATTATTGGCCATCCATGATAACAGATGTTGTGGATTATGCCAGACGATGTAAAGCATGTCAGATTCATGCTAATTTTATTCATCAACCGTCTGAATTCTTGCATCCTACAGCAGCTTCTTGGCCCTTCGAAGCTTGGGACATGGACATTATTGGTCCTATTAATCCTCCTTCTGTCAGGGGACATCGGTTTATATTAGCTATAACCGATTACTTTTCTAAGTGGGCAGAAGCAATTCCCCTCGCTGAAGTGAAAATATCTAATGTGATTAGCTTCATCAAACACCATGTTCTTTATCGCTTCGGGATTCCTCGACGGATAATTCATGACAATGGACCACAATTTCCCAGTCAGGAATTTTTTCGGTTTTGTGATAAAAATCAAATTCAAAATCTGGCTTCTACGGCTTATAATCCAGCTGCTAATGGTTTAGCCGAAGCTTTCAACAAGACGATCATCAAACTTCTCAAAAAGTTTGTTTCTTCCAATAAACATGATTGGAATGAGAAACTTGGAGAATGTTTATGGGCTTATCGAACAACAGTTCGAACTCCTACTGGTTTTGCACTATTTTTACTGGTTTACGGATGTGAGGTTGTCCTTCCACTGGAAATTCAAATTCCATCTCTTCGAATAGCCATTGCTAATGAGCTAACCACAGAGAACAATGATTGCTTATGACTCCAAGAACTTGAAGGATTGGACGAGAAGCGTCTTCAAGCACAACAGCATATTGAGCTATATCAAGCCCGTATATCTCGAACTTTCAATCGTAAAGTTAAAGAGAGGGTATTCAAGGTCGGTGAGCTAGTTTTAGGCGTTCGAAGACCGATGGTGATGACTCATAAAAGCAAAGGGAAATTCCAAGCGAAATGGGAAGGCCCTTATGTTATCGAGACAGTTTTTTCCAACGGTGCCTATCGGTTATCTAAGCCCAATAGAGATTTACTCATGATGCCGATCAATGGCAAATTTCTTAAGAAGTACTATGTATAAAAAAAGACACAGAATGAAAATAAAATCTTTTTTTATTTTTTGTTCAGAACAAAGGATTAAGGACGAGGACCACTGCCTTTCTTATTGAATACATAGCCCGCCAATGCATCAAAGACATCATTGCCTGAGTTCACAAAAAACTTGCAGGCAGCCATCCTCAGTGCCTTGTCTTCAGGAGTTTTTCCTGGCTCCACTAAGAAAGCGAGGATGTGTTGGGGTGGCTTGGGCGTAGAAGAGCCTTCGCATATTCCAGTTGGGCCTGACACAATTGGCTCAGCGGGGTGCATCTCGATGACGTCCTCAACCTTCATGGTGACTTCAGTCTTTTGCAGCACGTCCTTGGAAGACATTTCCAATAGGGAGTGAAAACAAGGATGAAATTTTACAAAGAGTTCTCATCTATTTATAGGAGAGAGCTATTAATGAACCGGTCTTGGAAATTGAAACAACCTTTTCATTCCCGAAAAGACCTATTCATTCATTACATCAGATTCATCCATTTAATTGTGGAATGGAAATGATCTTTCTTTTCTCAAAATAAATGTTGGTTTATTCATTCTTGACGTTTGTCTTCTTATTTTCCTGGCTACCAATGTTTGGTTAAGCTAATTACTTGTCTCCTCGGAGCAAAATTTCGATCTTTTATTTTATCAGTTGATTAAAAAGTTGGATCTATTATTTATCATGTCCATTTGACCTCTGAATAAATATTAAGTCTGCTTGTTTTTCCTATTTATCATGTCCATTTGACCTCTAAATAAATATTAAGTCTGCTTGTTTTTCCTATTTATCATGTCCATTTGACCTCTGAATAAATATTAAGTCTGCTTGTTTTTCCTATCTATCATGTCCATTTGGCCTCTGAATAGATATTAATCTATTTTTCTTTGAGTCGTTACAATCTGTCATATCCATATTACCTTTGATAGTATTGTATACTCTAAACAGAAAACGAGATTTTATTATCTATCATGTCCATATTACCTCTGGATAGATACAATTTATTGAGTTTCGAAGACTTATCATGTCCATATTACCTCTGATAAGTATTTTCTATCTCATACCTATTGTTTAAATTCAAAATAAATGATAGGATCACAAAACAAATATTTTATTCATTTCTTGAATAAGATAAAAGGTTACAAAAGCTCCCTATTTGCCTAAGGCGGAGCAGATATATCTTTCAACAATTTTTGGAGCTCTGCTAAGCGTTTCTCATGAGAGCCCATTACATTTTCAATAGCTATCTTTCTTCGAGCCTCTGGAGTGCAAATAGGAGAAAACTTAGCGAAAGTAGCTATCAGATTATCTCTGGCATCATCAAGATGCTTGATAGTGTAGGAACGAAATAGTAAAGCGTAATACTCTAGAGGGGGGGTGAATAGAGTTGGCAGCAGAATAATGCTAAATAAAAATGTTAGCAGCACAATCACAGAATATTAATCACA
The DNA here is from genome assembly GCA_029216955.1 of Iris pallida. Classification (NCBI taxonomy): domain Eukaryota; kingdom Viridiplantae; phylum Streptophyta; class Magnoliopsida; order Asparagales; family Iridaceae; genus Iris; species Iris pallida. The sequence continues at coordinate 4,555,794 of JANAVB010017195.1, read as the reverse complement.
ACTGAAATAATGTAAAGGCAAAGTTAAGAGAGCAAACGCAAAGACAGCGATATATACTGGTATCCCTCTGTTGAGGACTAATCCAGTCGGTAGAACTCTTGCTACCAGTTGAATCCACTATTGGAAAAACTGCAAGTTTTCTTACGAAGTCCTTGCAACTTCTACAACGTGAGCTTTGATACGAAGAACTCGTCCAACTTCAAATGTGAAGAGGTATTCTTCAATCAAGCCTTCTGATTACAATCTCTCGGAAACTTCTAGACCGTACCGCACTGGCAAATTGACTTGAGGATTGTAACTGGCTTGGGATCTGAAATTGAAAGCTCTAAAAAACTCTTTGGAAGACTGAAAGCTTTAGATAGAGAGAAGATTGAAAGTGAATGAGTGAGTTGAAATGATCGAAATCCTTCTCTATTTATAGGAGTTCCAAAGGCAGACTTCTGTCAGAATTCGGGCAGAATTCGGGCAGAACTCTATGAGCAAATCTCGGTCAAATCCGCAACTGCAGGAGGACCAAGTTCCAAAGATTCAAAATCACAACGGCCACTAACCGAACTCTGGCCGAACTCTGGCCGAGTTCTGTCAGGGTTAGGTTAGGGTTTTAAAAAATAGGTTTTGGTGATTTTTGAAAACCTTTTTGAAAACCTTTTTGTAAACATTTTGATAGGTCATTTTAAAAACATTTTGAACTATTTTGGGAATAGCCTATTTGCCAGTACGACTCGGTGTACAATATATTCCTAGACTCAATAAAATGAAAATTACATTGCATAGGAAATACAGACTCGAGTAGGCAAACAGATCTTCAGTCTTGAACGGAGTGGATAGCCAATCTTGCTTATGTCCAAGAAACCGAGATGTCCCAACTAGCTTTGTATATCCAAACAGAGTTTGATCAATTATTAAAATCAGGTTGACCATATGACCAATGGGCCAACAATCTCCCCCATTTTGATAATTGACAAACTATGAATGATATAAATTAAGCTTGTTCAAAAAGAATCAAAACGTGAAATTGTTCATGTCCTGTATTTAACTCAAAAAAAATATGTTAGATCTTTAATTTTCTCCCCCTTTGTCACTTAGCAAAATAATTGCACAAGAGAAGGCTCCCCCGCATTTAATGCAGAAGGCTCCCCTGCAATTAATGCATAAGGAACAATTAGTGAGAAAACATAATAAATAAAACATAAAGAGTAGATATACATCATCACAGGCATGTAAAGTTTCAACAAATTATCATCACATGTATGCTATTGTCTCTAAAGAATATTATCACAGGCATGCTATTGTTTCAAAAACATAAAAAAAATCTCAGGCATGGTATTTCACAGGCAGTTTGTAATGAAGAAGCAGTATAAAGAGATAGTGCTAAAACAAAGTGCTGAAATAAACTGAAATATCATAAAAGAAACACCATAAGCATGTCCATGAAGATAAAAGTACTAAAAGCATACTACAAAGTGCTGATAAATATCAAAAGTACTGATAAAAAGAAATACTGATAAAAAAAAATATGGAATGTTGGAGCATTTCCAAGTATACAATAGAATGTCACTAAAAAATCAAATCACATCTCCTCATCACTATCCTCGTCATCATCATCATTAGCAGCTCGGCCAGCATGACCGGAAGGACCAGCACCAGAAGTACCAGCGCCAGAAGGATGAGTAGGGGCGCCAGCATAGAACTCACCAATGTAGTCACGAGGTGCACGATACCAATCATAGGCGTTACCTGGCTGGAAGTAGGCATGGACAGCCTCATCCTCACAGCAGTAACCCAAAAAAGCTGGATCTCGAGGGATAGAGGCGGCAGAGTGACCAGTCTGGGCAAAACGCAGATCGGCCAAGGAGTTTGCCAGCGCCTGGTAATGGGTGACGTCACGGAACTCATGCTCGCGAGCCATGTCCGTCAACAAGACGTACAAAGCAGATAAGTGCTGATGTATGCCCTCAAATGTCATGGCATACTGATGAGGTGGTAGAGGAGGTGCAGTAGGAGGAGCAGTAGGTGGAGCTGAAGCAGTCCGACTGCGACGAGATAGCTGAAGAAACTTGGGCTCAGAGTCCTGAGTACAAGTCGATAGATCGATCTCAAATAGCTGAAAGATACGAGGAAGGATCATCGCGTAAGAGAGATTTTGATCTCTAGCACGACATCGTCCCATCATCTGAATGATAGACTTAGGGGTGGAAAAAGGAATCCCCTTAAGAATATGGTACATGCGGATAGCTCAAGTGAGGTCACATCATCTTTTGAAGTAGATTTAGGAAGGATAGTAAAGTAGATGATGCGATGCAATTCGTAGTTGAACAAGTTCAGGTTGTTAGCCTTGAACTTTCTAGAGCGTACTCTGTCAGGAGCACAGAGTTCCGCTTTGAAACTAGTGAGTGTCATGCCTTCGGGAAAATCGAATTCCGTGATGTCTACTAGCGGTTCACCTTCATTAGGAATACCAAGAATCTCCGCTAGGAGGGCATCATCGAACTCGATGTCGATGCCTCCAACACGTGTGCTCACAACAAAAGTGTTAACTACGAGATTGCAATAGAATAAACGAATGGCATTAGTAGCTATCGGGAAGCACAGTTTAACAAATAGGTGTAACCCTAATGCCTCAAACAAGTGACGATGATCGGGAAATACCGTCCATTTGATCGGAGCGCCGCCGCATATGGATCGGGTGAAAAAATCACCGTACCATAATAGGGCTTGGTCGAGGGTTTGGAAGAAAAACCCATAGAAAGCGCCGTCGCTCGTTTGGATCGGCGAAAAGAGTGAATCCGTGTGTGGATTCGAAGACGACCCTTCCTCACTAGGAGTGGTCTTCTTCTTCCTCTTGAATGGATTAAATTTAGGTGCCATTGAAATAAAAAGCACAAATTGAAAGGTGGAGAGAGAGGGAGTTATACCTCACGAAATTAGGATATGTTGTAGAGAATGTCGATCTCCGCACGATTCCAAATTTTGGAGAAATTTCACCAAGTAGATTGGAAGGAAAAGATTGGTGAAGAACTAGGGTTTGATGGCTCGGGTCGGCTGCTGCTGTTTGAATTGGTTTGGAAGCAATGAAAGAGAAGAAGCTCTCGGGTTCTGGATATATACACAGATACCCTCAACCGAACTCGGGCCGAATTCGGTTAGAGCTCTGGCCGAATTCGCCTAGGGTTCTTCAAAGTTGATTTTTGCCACTTCTTTTTCATTGTCTCATTTCAAATATTTAATTCAAAGATTAGTTATTTTAGCCTTCAAATAACATAATTAATAATATTTTATGAATTAAATGTCTTTACACAGCGACTGTCTCAGATTAGCTGTAGGAGTACTGGCCCAGCTGGCGGAGGTTCACCGGAGAACTCTTAAATACCGCTTCGCTTCAACCGTAGTTGTGGTGACAGACAGACTCTTTATTTGCTTGTCTCTAACACAGTTTTTGCGTATTGAGATATAATCATAAAACAAAATCAATTAATATTATTATTAATTGACGTCCAAAATTCCTAATTCTCGACGTAAATAATTGAAACGATCTTCCGCTAGAGGTTTAGTAAAGATGTCAGCAAATTGATTTTCAGTATCTATGTACACAAGGTTTATATCTCCATTTTGATGATGATCTCTAAGAAAATGATGTCTAATCTCGATATGTTTAGTACGAGAGTGACATACTGGATTCTTAGTCAAATTAATAGTGCTCGTGTTATCACAGAAAATGGGAATATGTGTGTAAAATAAATCATAGTCTTCTAGGGTTTATTTCATCCACAAAATCTGAGCGCAACAACGTCCTGCGGCGATGTACTCAGCCTCTGTTGTTGATAGGGCTACAGAATTTTGCGTTTTACTAAACCAAGAGACTAAAGCTTTGCCTAAGAAATGACATGTGCCACTTGTACTTTTTCTATCAACTTTGTATCCAGCAAAATCTGCATCCGAATAACTAATAAGGTCAAAGGACTTAGTTTTGGGATACCACAAGCCAACAGAAGAAGTGCCTTTAAGGTATCGGAAGATACGCTTAACTGCGGACAGATGTGATTCCTTTGGGTTAGCTTGAAAACGTGCACACAGGTAAACACTAAACATTATATCTGGACGACTAGCAGTTAAATAAAGTAAACTACCAATCATACCTCGATACTTACGTGTGTCGACTGGCTTGCCTTGTTCATCTGAATCAAGCTTTGTTGAAGTTGCCATCGGAGTGCCAATAGGTTTGACATTGTCCAGATCGAACTTCTTTAGCAAGTCTTTAGTGTACTTGGCTTGATTTATGAATGTTCCATTATCAGTTTGTTTGATTTGCAATCCGAGAAAGAATTTCAGCTCTCCCATCATGCTCATTTCAAACTCATTCTGCATACACTTAGAAAATTCTTGACACAGAGATTCATCAGTAGATCCAAATATAATATCATCAACATAGATTTGAATTAAAAGCAGCTTGCCATTAAAAGATTTAATAAAAAGTGTAGTGTCAACCTTCCCTTTTGAAAAACCGTTATCAAGTAGAAAAGAGCTTAGACGATCATACCAAGCACGAGGGGCTTGTTTTAAACCGTATAGAGCTTTCTTCAACTTGAAAACATGATCTGGGTTTTTGAAATCCGTGAAACCTGGAGGTTGTGCTACAAAAACTTCTTTTTTTATAAAACCATTTAAAAAAGCACTCTTCACATCCATTTGAAAAAGTTTGAAATCATGAAAACATGCAAATGCACATAACATGCGAATGGATTCTAATCTCGCAACTGGGGCATAAGTCTCATCGTAGTCGATACCTTCTTCTTGATTGTATCCTTGAGCTACGAGTCGAGCCTTATTACGAGTCACTAAACCATTCTCATTCAGTTTGTTTCGGAATACCCAACGGGTGCTAATGATCGGATGATCAACAGGCCTGGGAACAAGTTCCCAAACTTGATTCCGTTCAAATTGGTTTAATTCCTCTTGCATAGCATCTATCCAAAAACTATCACTACATGCTTTATCAATAGTTTTGGGTTCTAGCTGTGAAATAAATGCAACACTAGAAACAATATCTCTACAGGATGTACGAGTACTTACTCCCTTGGTAATATCACCAATTACCAAATCCTTTGGATGATTTGCTATAAATTTCAACCTTTTTGCTTCATTTTGAAGGTAGCTGGTTCCTGGATCTTCTCTAGGAGGTTCAGCTAGTGCAGAGCTTGGTTGAGAATCAGCTGGAGTTGAGCTTGGTACAGATGTATCTTCGTCATTGTCATCAATCGTCATTTGATTTAATTCATCAAAGGTGACATTGATTGACTCTTCGATGATCATGGTACGTTTGTTGAAGACTCTGTATCCTTTGCTCTTGGCCGCATAACCTAAAAATATACCTTCATCGGCCTTTTCATCAAATTTTCCCAAATTGTCTTTTGTGTTAAGAATAAAACATTTACAACCAAAAATTCTAAAGTATGAAACTGAAGGAATTCTATCAAACCATAACTCGGAAACTTCTAGACCGTACCGCACTGGCAAATTGACTAGAGGATTGTAACTGGCTTGGGATCTGAAATTGAAAGCTCTAGAAAACTCTTTGGAAGACTGAAAGCTTTAGATAGAGAGAAGATTGAAAGTGAATGAGTGAGTTGAAATGATCGAAATCCTTCTCTATTTATAGGAGTTCCAAAGGCAGACTTCTGTCAGAATTCGGGCAGAATTCGGGCAGAACTCTATGAGCAAATCTTCGGTCAAATTCGCAACTGCAGGAGGACCAAGTTCCAAAGATTCAAAATCACAACGGCCACTAACCGAACTCTGGCCGAACTCTGGCCGAGTTCTGTCAGGGTTAGGTTAGGGTTTTAAAAAATAGGTTTTGGTGATTTTTGAAAATCTTTTTGAAAACCTTTTTGTAAACATTTTGATAGGTCATTTTAAAAATATTTTGAACTATTTTGGGAATAGCCTATTTGCCAGTACGACTTGGTGTACAACATATTCCTAGACTCAAATAAAATGAAAATTACATTGCATAGGAAATACAGACTCGAGTAGGCAAACAGATCTTCAGTCTTGAACGGAGTGGATAGCCAATCTTGCTTATGTCCAAGAAACCGAGATGTCCCAACTAGCTTTGTATATTCAGACAGAGTTTGATCAATTATTAAAATCAGGTTGACCATATGACCAATGGACCAACAGATAGTGGATTCAGCTCCAAAAACTTGTTCCTCCAGAATTGAGCTCTGTGTCAAATATTGGTCACGAGCTGCTATTAATTGCTCCTTCTCAGCTTTCAAACGAGCTAATTCAGCCTCCACTTCACGAATTTTATCATTTTGTTCCTGAATTTTCGTATTTGAAGTGTCATAGGCTTCTCTATAACGATCCAACTGAGGCTTTGCGTCAGTCAAGAAAGCTTTCTCTTTGGCGACATTGCTGCTATGTTCTCTGAGAGAGTCGTTGAAAGTAGTCTCTCGAGCAGTGTATTCAGCTGATAAAGTGTCATACTCAGCTTGAATGAGACTTTCAGTAGTTTCACTTGTCAACCACAGATATTCTTTGATAGGTTGCTCAAGTTCTTCTACCACCTTTTCCAGTACAGTTGCTCTCTCAACATCATTAAACATGGGGACGTTCCTGATAGTGGAAACAATCGTGCCTTTTAAACTCTCATAACTAAGGCCCCTATTCAGGACCATGTCAATCAATGCTGCCAGTGTCTTGTAGAAAGTTCCAGTATGAATCTCAACTAAGAGATTCATTTCTGCATTTGAGCTTAGTGTTGCAGCAATCTCTACCAAGTCTCTTTTTCGAAGACTAGGGGTAGATGTGGTGGCTCTGGCAGCAGGCTGAGATAAAGATGATGTTGTCGTCACTACCATATCCAATTGATCCCTGGGAATTTCAGGGATTATGTCTTCAGTACTAGTAGATATGGTTGCTCCGGTAGCAGATTGAGATATAGACGATGTTGTCATTGCTACCATAGCCAACTGATCCCTGGGAGCTTCAGGGATCACATCTTCAGCACTTGTCACTCCAGCCGTTTCTGGAGTTCTGGTAGCGGTAATTGTGGTAGATGGAATAACAGTTGAAGCAGCTGACTCAGATTCAGGCATTGTCTCCTCATGAACTTCTTTTGGATTAGTAACAATAGCAGATGATGCTATCATGACATTTCCAGTTTTAGTGGATGACTTGAATACGCCTTCATCACCTTCTTGGACTTCTGGCTATTCAGACTCTTGAAATACTTCAATCTCTTCATTGAGATCAGTTCCTTCTTCATCAGCTGTTTCTTGATCTGCAGTTGATTTTTCTGCAGTTTGTTCTTCTTTTCTGTTGTCAATATGAGAAGATAATCCTAGTTGAACCTCTGTTTGGAGCTTTTGTCGTAGTTCCTCTTCTGGTTGAATTTTCTCTACTCCATCTGAAGAAGAACTCTTTTCCTCAGACTCCGGTTTCTTCTCATAAATATTTTCCTGAGGAGAAGAAGGAGCCATAGGTTTTGCTGCAATAATAACACCTGCAAAATGAACAAAACAAATTAAAATACAAAATTATAATATATAATCTTGTATAGATTTTGTATATATACCTGGAGTAGGTGTAGAACGTGCCAAATATGTGTCATAATCCCCATCCCAATCTTCATCATCAAAATCGAGAGCTGGTTCATCCAGTGGGATAGATTGTGAAGCGACGCCTTCAACTATTTGTGCCTTTTGTGGTAAGGTTAAATGAAGTGAAGTACTAAGGCATCCTGGCGATAAAATCCCTATAGCTTCGGTTGATGTGGCTGCTTGGGAAGCTGCGGATCCTTCTTCAAAATGAGTTGAAGAGGATGCGACATGTGGCGGCTCTTCGACAGAAATGTCATCCTCTGGAGTGGCAGCTCTTGGTTTGGAAGGCATTTTGACGGTAATCTTTTTCTTCTTTTCGGGAGTCTTCACTGGAAGAGTAGTAGCTGTACTCTGCTTCCGCTTGCGGGATTTCCCAATAATAATAGGTTCTGCAGCCTCTTCTCCAATTCCTGTAGCAATAACTTCCAGATATGGATCTGGAACAGCAGCATCGTCAGGAATATCTGTTGGTACCCTTACTGGCTCTTCAACATTGCCTTCCTTAGGCCATCTCAGGCTACCTCTCATATTATAGCCATGGGCAAAGGAACGGATAGAAGAGTAAAAGTGAGCGTACGAGTGAAGAATACGTAGCTCTGTAGTGCTGGTGGCGGTTGAGACTCTGAATCTGGCTCCCGTACGGGCAGTACTGAAATATCTCCAACCCTTGGCACCATCAAGCAGTTTCCCATAGTGACGAAAACTGGTACAGGGATTACCAACATGAAGTTGGTCATACCCAAATTGACGAGCGAACCTACTGGGTAGATAGGGTTCGAACGTGCAATTATATTCATTTCTGTACATCAGGTGAGAGGGTCTGATGCACTGAAGCCATCTGAAGACTGATGGTGGCAACACAACTCTTCTTTCGACTTTATCTTCAAATTGAATGCCGAAGCAATCTGCTGGAACTTGTGGTCGAGTACAGAAGAAGTTCCAACCATAAGAATAGTTCAAAACTGCCCGGGTATCTGCCACTGTCGTGGCCGTCCATGTAGCCTTGCTGAATTTTTGGAGGAAGACCTCCGCCTCATCGCCTGGGCCTAGTGGCAACAGATTGCAGTTGTGGTGCAATAACCAGCCCATCAAATAAGTATAGGGCATTTCTACCCTGGGGAATGCATTCCGATGTGGAGCATTGTTGATTAACTCCTCACCGAAAGTCCTCAAACCTGTATTTACTCGGCACACCATCGCCGATAGCAGGTTAATTCTGACTTTAAAAACCAAGCGTACTGTAGGCCATAGTACGCTACGGTGGATTCTATCAACAGTACCAGTTCCCGGTACGACCCATCTTCTCAACCATAAAGAAAGGAAGCCTGCTAGCAAGGCTTTCCTAGAGATCTTTTGGCTGCCGTATCTAAGGAAGCTCAAGGCTTCAGTCCCAGTAGGGAACTCTCCAGTCTTGGTGTACAGATATTTATTCGGGAATTTATAGACAGTCATCATGTCCCAAATTTTGTTAGCAGGAATGGTTGAATCTGTATTGATAGCTGGAGCTTTATTTTCCTGGAATCTTTCTTTGTCATCCTTAGATATTTTATCCTTATGGAAGAAGAGATACGTGGTCCACTTATTAATGTATGCTAGATGAGATGTACTTTCCTGCATTGTAGTACAAATCATGTAGTGACATATTAATTCTTCATATACCTCAATCAACTGAGGGTTTGTCTCTCTGATTTCAGCAAGTTCCCGGTTGGAGGGAACGTATTCTTCATACGGAGCTTCTCCCATGGGCAGTTTTGAGATAAATTGCATCTCATGGAGTGCAAGACCCATTTTGCCTTTTGGGGTTGCAAAGGTTCCAGTCGAACTTATGTATGTCTCCATCAGGGCCATGAACAGGTTACCGTTCGAGGGTATACCTTGACTAGTGGAAGCTACCGCTTCATACAGGCCGATATCTTTCAGCTCTGTCTCGAAGTTCTTCATCATCCAAATACTAATCTGGATCCAGTTCTGGTTGAAAGGAGTCAACCATCCCGGTAGCCTGGGGTTTGTTTGGGGATATAATACCCCATTCCTAATGAACTTGTTGACAAACATCTGGGTCTGCACTGGTTGTATTAAACCCGAATCTTCATTTGAGGTAAATCATGGCATGAGGCCAGAGAAGGAAGTGACACCACCATTGGGAACGCTAGCGAAATACCCCATATCATTGGTATGATCCCTCTTGAATACGATTCTACCCGGTCTTCCGTGACTGCTGGGAGTCAGATTTCACAGCATTTGTCGAGGGTGGGTGGCATGGAAGAATGCTGACAAAGGATAATCTCTGTCCATATCAGGGAGATACATGGCTCTATCTCCAGATTTGAACACCTAAGACTCCTTCATGGGGTGTGTCTGTGACTTAAAGTCAATTGCATCCCCAAATAAAAAGGCTGGTTTTGCAAATTGTTGTTCATTCAGAGAAGTCAACAATTCTCTATTTATCATGGATAGCAGCATCCTATCCCCTTGAGCAGCTATCAGATGTGCCCTCTCTATGGAATAATCTGGGTTCGATTGAGTAAATGTTACATGAGACAGATTCTCCAGATAATTTGAACCCACCATGCCAACTGATGAGCCAAAAACTTCTGCGAGAGGGTGAATTTGCAAGTCCACTGCCAAAAGAAAAAAAGAGAAAAAAAATCAAGTTAGTAAAAATCTATTTTGGTATCTTTTACGCAGATAAATTGGTCTTAAAAATATAAAAAGTCTTTGTTTTACACAAAGTCTTTCATTTGTGAGATTTTACGCTGGCACATTAGATGTGGGCGTATTTCAAATGTTACGCTGGCACATTAGATGTGGGCGTATTTCAAGTTTTTACGCTGGCACATTAGATGTGGGCGTATTTCAGATTTTACGCTGGCACAATAGATGTGGGCGTATTTCAGATTTTACGCTGGAACATTAGATGTGAGCGTATTTTAAGTTTTACGCTAGCATGTGTGGACATGAGCGTTACGCTGACACGTATAGACGTGGGCGTATTTCTTAATTTTACGCTAACACGTATAAACGTGGGCGTATTTTGATTATCTTAATTTCTACGCTGACACGTATAACGTGGGCGTAAAATCAAAGATTTGGGTTTTCTTCTCCGACGAGTTTTTCAGCCAAAGGATCAATGCTTTACCCCTCATTGGAGGAGCCACGGCGGGGTTGCCTGGCTGAGACGCTGCTGATGATCTGACAGGAGTTTGCGCGCGGTCGACCGACGAGGAATCGACGGCGGGCTTCTTTCCTTTGCTGCTGCCGGCGGCGGATTTCTTTGGGGCCATCGAGTTGAATGCAAAAGAGTAAATGAGAAAGGGGATTCGAGAAAGCTTGGGAGAACAAAGAAACAAAGTAATGTTTTCTCTCTCCCCGAAGAACCCTATTTATAGGAAATTTTTGAATCGGTTCGAATTCCAGATTTTATGCTGACTGTTGATATCCCAACTTTTACGTGAATGACCGTTGGATATCCCGAATTTTACGCTAACTGGTCAAATTTCGAATTTTACGCTTCTATTCAAAGTGTTTCAAATTTTGAAAATATTTGAAAACTTTGAAGGGGGTCTTGTAGGAGCGTAAAAAGTGCTCTATGGACTGAGTCAAAGAGATTGAAAATTTTACGCTAGCTATTTTACGCCAGGGCTAGTCGTTGAATTTTACGCCAGGGACAGACTGTCAGGCCGCATTTAATACAGAAAATTTGATTTGACAGAATAATTATGCTGACAGCATGCAACACAGAAGTCGAGAAGATCGGATTTTTTACCAAATTCGATACTTGTCGTATGGTGTGCAGAGAAGGCTATTTTACGCTCAATAAAATCACTTCTTTTTACGCACGATAGTTATGTGAGCTTTTACGCTCAAGGCTATTGTGAGTGTAAAGTTTATTTGGGCTAAGTTTTACGCTCAAGGCTATTTTAGCCACTTTACGCTATGAAGTTTTATTTGGGTTGTTTTTATGCCAATTTGCCACTTTACGCTTGGACCATATTTTGGGTTGTTTTTACGCCCAATCCTTCCTGATTACTTTGGAACGTGGTTTATCCACGTGGCTGTCGTGTCATATTTATTGAGGAACGTGTGTACGTGCTCCCTATTTTTGTTAAAATAATGGGACACATGTCAACATACGTAGGGGTGATTCCCATCGTCGGTGACAGTTACCAGCGTAAAAACCTAATTTTGTTGCTTTTTACACACAATGGGTCAAGTCTATAAATAGACTTATTTTTCACATTAAAAGCATCATCATCAGAGAGACAGGAGAGAATACAGAGATTAGAGCCTAGACACTTTGATTTTTGAAAACATTCTTCTTCAACTTTTCTTCCAGAACAGAGTGGAGCAAAGCAGGAAAGCATTCGACCTCGCCATCAGTGCCCAAGTGCGTCGATACCTTTCTGGTGACTTAGTTCTTTCGGTTGTTCATCTTCTAGCAGTGATCTTCATCATCATCGTATGGTCCAAGGAACAAAGTGATCGCCTTCAGATCAGACTTCCATAGCAATACTTCCCAGAACAATTTATACTTTCTGTACTATTTCTCATTTTCTTTCAAAAGCCAATTTTAGGTATTTTGTTAAGTAAAACATTAAGTTGCGTTGAATGGGTTGTGACATAAGTCTAGGCACCCAAATGACTTGGTCGTTCAAAGTCGAACGCGTGCACGACACGTTCCATCGAGGCAAAGCTTGATGCAGCCTTTGCTCGTCAAGTTGTTACGAAGTTAAGTTAGGCAAGTTATGTAAGGCTATCGGAGTAGTAGCAAGCACCGTCCTACGAGTTCTACGACTGGGTATAACCACATAGTCTTACGGTCTCAAGGCATGTCATATAGAGTATGACTTGGGCGTTCGCATAGAGTTCAAGTTGGTTTAAGATACGATGTCACGGACTTAGTGTTTAAGGCAAGGACCACAATTGATTCAAGTGAGTTTTGGAAAAAGGACTATCAAATAGGCATTCATGAGTTGAATGAAATGATATGGTAACATTGTAACTCCACTTCCCGGTTTTGAAAAAATAAATTTGATTTCTAATAAATAACAATTGTTATTATTAAGTTTCGAATAATAAGTTAGTTTTAAATAATAAATTTTGGTGATCTATTTTGGAGGGAATTAAATTTGAGCAGAATTTTCAAATTTGAAAGTTTGTTGTAACAAACTTAGTGGTCCCCACTCCTTTTAAAATTTTCTAACTGATTTTTACTTAAATCTTGAAATAAATGAAAAGGGGAAGGGGGATTTTGTAAAAGTTGTTTGAGTGGAAGGATTAAGAGTAAAATAATGAAAATGGGGAGGGGGTAAGTGCAAAAATTACATTTAGTAGAGGGATTAAAATGGAAAAAGGGAGAGTATTATTAATTGGAATTAGTTTCTTCAGCAGCTTATAATTTTCCTTCGAGATTCTTTCTTCTTCCTGAGCTCGGCGCAGTGACGATCCCGACGGCGACAACGACGATCCCGACGGCGACGGCGACGATCCTGACAGCAACAGCTGTGAGAGCTATGGCGAAGATGATGAAGGCGGTGGCACGTACATTCTTCCTCGGCGACTGAACCGGTCGATCCACCCATCGTCGGCACAGCACGGCTTCAGCGTATCCCCGGCGATCATCGTAAGCTCAGTCTTGAGACTCTGTTCTTTCTCTTGTGATAATTTGATTCGATCCTTCTCATCTCGTAATTATTCATTGTTTCGATCAAACTTCAGATCGAAAGTTGGATCCAGAGTTCGTAGTAGCTCGATCTGCAAATTCGGATCAATTGAGAAGTTCAGTTCATCTCGGATCGATCCACTGGTAAGATCGATCTATCAAATTGAAATCTACGGGTTAATGACTGATTTGTGTTTTGTTCTTCTACGGGCCGAATGGTTAATTCGGGGATTTGAAATATTTTTCTTGAGATTGATTCGCATTGTGAAGTTTTTGGCAGCTTTGATTCTTTGTTTCTACAGATTTTTGGCTCAATGAATTCAGACTAAATGACATCTTGTCTAAACGTCGATGCGCTGAAACTGTTTGATTTTATGTCCAAACAGAGTCTCTTATTTCCAAATCATTCTCTGGAACTCGTGTCCGACTCGTCGTAGCAGTACAAATTGGGATCTACTTCTTCCTACAGGTATACACTGTTTTGTATTATATTTTTTGCTCCAGTGCAGTAAATTCAATTTGTTCGGCCAAGAATAGAGTAGAGGTAGCAGCTTGTTCGTGTCCAGCTTGTTCGTGTCCAAGCTTGTTCGTGTCCGGGATTGATCGTGTCTGGGGAGGGGAATCCGACAGAGTGCAAACTTGATTAATGAGTGTAACAATTGAGGATAATGTTTGGGTTGTATATGTATTTTTTTTTCTTGTTTTTGTTAGTTTCAAACTGCTATGGCTTTGAGTTCTATAATCTTTGTATATGAGTTGGGTTATTTTTCCTACAGTTGATTTTAGGAGTAATATTTCTATCAATACTTGGTGTGTATTAGAAATTGGTTTCGGTTGCAGTTAGAGAGGTTTCAAATGGACTGAATGCCATTTTGCATAATGGTGTTTGCTCGAGTGTTTTGTTTTGTAATTAGATTACAGTTTGTAATTGTAATTCTTATAAGTCTATTCCACCCTCTTTTCTTTCTGAGTTAGTGATAGGTTTAACAGATTATAGGGTTGAATGTTCAAAAGTTGAATAACTTTCGAATCCTAGTGTTTGTGTTTCTTATAAATCTGGGGATGATGAATAAGTGAGTTGGGATAACCAGGATTGGCAAAGTAGAATCAAGGGGGAGGGTTTTGTATAAGAAAGGTTGAATCAAGTCAGTTAATCAGCTAAGGCAGATTTAGTATTTTATACCAATGTCTGTACAGTTATCAGACTATTTTAGTTTCCCTAAACAATTTTTGGTAATAAATTAATAGTCATGATAATTAACTTTTAAACTAATTATAGGAATAAAGGTTTTGAGAGCTTGATTATTAAAAACAACCAATCTACTCTTCAGTATTGTGATTTTGATAGTAGATCAATTTAAGGTATGCAGAGTAATGAGTAGAACTTAATCAATTTGTATTCAAAACAGAAGGACATCCAGCTCCTTTGATTACGTACTTTTCTCGGAGCAAGGCAAGTACACTCTATGGTCTTGTATATTTTATTATATCATGTGCTTCATTGATTGACACACTGCGACACGACATGTTTTTCTGGTGCTCATGTTCCTTGTTCTTATTACTTGTACTTGGGGAGGGGAAATATACTATTTATGTTACCAAATCCAAGAAAAAACTCAGGTGTGTTTAGCTTAGACCCCGTATCGTGCACGCGGGTCCTAAGCCGTACCATTCATGTGCTTTCAAGTGCTTCATGTGCTTACCCCTAGCCGGTCACATACTTAGTTATATTTCAAATATTGTGCACACATGTTCAGGAGATATATCATGTACTTAGTTCCTGTGATTCCTGAGATACCATATTCTTTCATATTCTTACACACCATGTTCTTTCATGTTCTTACATACCATGTTCTTTCATGTACTTATACACCATGTTCCTTCTTGTGCTTTACATACCATGTTTTCTTGTACTTTCATATCATGATGTTTTGTTCATTACCTAGAACTGTACTTTGCTCCGCTCCTGACTGGATAAGTTGCAGGTATGCTTGCAGGATATCATTCTACCTTATGGGCCAGAGCCCGGGATCTTAGTTGAGCAGGATGGTCATGACTTACCTTGAGGTTTTAGGTTTAGACTGTTAGCCTTACTTTTAAATATTAATTTAGAATTCATAGTACATTTCATTCTTGATGACTCGTACATTTATATACATAGAATTGTGGATTATGGTGATCATTCTGGGATACGTTTTAGATGCTGTGATTATATACATTTATGATTATCTGGTTAGATTTTCCTAGTTTGGTACAGCTTACTTCGTCGTGTCTAACGATGAAGGCTGGGCGTGTCCGACTCGTGTCCGATTATTCGGAAGCGGGTCGTGATATGTTTTTAGTGGTGGCCCATGTAGGTCTATCCTAATAGTACCTAGGTATTAGTGTACTATTGGGGGACTTGATTTAAACTAGGGAAACTTGAATCACAGCATAGGAAATCGGGTACATCGGGTATATTGATATTCTATAAACACTTGTTGTACTTAGGTCTAGGTTATTTTAACGGTTTTCTATTTTTCAGATAGTTCAAAAGCACGCGACACCGGAACAGTCGATCCACCTATACTTGAAGTTTCGAGCTTCCACTACCTTCTACCACTCTACTATCCCCATGGGTAGTACGTAGATGACAGAGACGTTTGAAGAGTCCCTTGACAACCAGAAGGAGCATGCCATCCTTTCCAAGTCAGACTTGTGGATACACTCTCCGAGCCAGGAAGGACTTCTGATTTCCAGACTCTCGGATCCTTGGACTTCCCCAACACCGAGCGCATATCTTGCACCGAAAAGCAGATCGAGAACCTGGAGCCGCCACTAAAGATCATCCAAGTCTTGGAGGATCTGACTCCTCTGAAGATTGAAGCCACTAGCCAGGAGATCCAGAATATAACACAGATAATAGAACGAGACGGGAAGCTGAAACTCAGAAGAGACATGAAGACTTATGGCCGAGATAGCAGCTATTATGGATCCGCGAAGCGTCGCCACACTCAGACATTGCTTCTTCAGCCCAGCGGAAGATTCAAATTCAGATCCGGTTGACGATCATTTATAGTTCTGCGATCTCTCAGGACACCACTATGAAGAGTGTCATAAAAAATGGAGGCTATGCTTGTACTACGGATCGCCTGCTCACCAAGTCAAGGATTGCTAGAGACCGTTGATCACACTGCCCAAAGACAAGCACGAGGAGCATCAGGACTACAGCAAGGGGACCCACCTCTCCAGATTCAGCAATCACAAGGAGCACTACCGCAGGGACCAGTCTACGACAGGACAGTTGAAGAAGGTTAAAGAGATTCCAGTCCCAGAGGAATACTGAAGATAGACTGAAGACAGAAGATTTCTTTCGCATGGTTGGGAAAACCATGTATCTTGATTAGCAATCCAGTTTTTCCTTAAATTCTTTTAGCATCTAGACCATTTCTTGAAACTTCTTGTTTACTATTTTGGAACCTTGGTGGATATTCGAAACTTATTTTAAGATATTATTTCATATTCTTTGATTGATACTCCTCCATCCATTCTTCGTAATCCTGCTTTCTTTTCGAGATTCTACTCAGGAATTTTGTTTCCTATTCAGAACTAATTACAATTTATAAATTTTGTTTTCTTCTCGAGGTTCAGTTTTCTATTCGGGGTTTGTTGGAATTTGATGTTATTCAATATTTGCTTCTATTCACCATTCAAGACATCCTTTGAAAATTTCCTTTCAAATCTGAGGACTTGACATGTTTTCTATATGAGATTTCTTTTCCTATTCATGGCTTCTTTTCTGTTTGAGAAATTGTTCTGATCACCACTTGTTTCAATCTTGTCCCCTATTTGAGGTATCACTTGTTTCATGAATACTTGTTTCCTATTCACCCAGTGATTCTCTTTTCCTATTTCGTAACTTGATTCCATTCGAGATTTTAAGATCATGTTTCCTATTTACGAGACTTTGTTTGATTCGTGATTTAGTCTCATATTCAAGATTTTCTAGACTTTGAAACTTCAGTTCCTACTCGCGACTCGTTGAGACCGTGTTCCCTATTCAAAATCTTGTTTCCTTATTGAGATTTTCTATTCGAGAATTTGTTCCTTATTCACGACTTTGTTGATACTTGATTTTCTATTTTTTACGGTGTACTTATTAGAGAATTTATTTTCAATTCGAGTTTTGCTCGAGATTTCAATGTTATTCGAGATTTTATTGAAACTTGTTTCCAGTATGAAATTTTATTTTTTATTTTGAAACTTGTCTCCTATCCGATATCTTACTTCAGTTCATCATTCGAGACTCTGTTAACCCTTCGGGATAATGTCCCATATATGGAATCTTGTTACCATTCCAGATATCAGTTAAAATTCCGTTATAATTTGAAACTTCGCTCCCTGTCTAAAATTTTAAATATTCCTGGTTGCCTTTTGTACTCACTGATTGGACCCCTTGTCGTCTCTTAGTACCTAATAAACTATTGTATTCTAATAGTCAGATAACCTCACCATCTTCTTGACTTGGACTATTGAAAATCATTTTGATTTCTTGAAAATTTTCTATAGATAAAGTTCAAAGACTATTCGATGACCTACTAGGCCGTGACGGTTGCGCACTGCAGCCGTTATCTGGATTGCGGAGACCGAAAGTTTACTGCAGCCAGCAGCGCACTGGCGAGGCAGGAACTCTAAGTTGAAGTAATTTCAGACATTTATAGGTTTTCGAGTATTGTCGAGACTTTGTCATATACTTCATATCTTGATCTCTTGGGTTGTTTCGTCAATGATTGTTGGAAAATGGATAAGGTCGACAGAATATTTGGTGACGTATTGTTATTTGAGTCACGGAGCCGAAAGTTCACTGCAGCCAGATATACACTGGCGGGGTAGGGATTCTAAGCAAAGTGATTTCAAATACCTATATGTTCCTGGATATCATGGAGACTATATTTCTTTTTCATATTATTATTGGTTTTCGAGAATCACAAATCCTTGCATGTTCATCCTTATTTGATACTGTATCTCCTGAGTATTTCGTACGTTTCCCCAATCAACCCTTGCTAATTTTCCTTCTAGTATTTTATCGTTAGATCATTGATTTTCTCAAATTATACATTGCCAGATTTTGATTCTATAATTCGTTTGTGTCTTGTCTAAACTTTGATCTTAAATCATGTCTATTTGACCATGGTTTTTCTATCTTGGCCTAGTCCACTTGTGTTAAACTATCGATTTTTGATCGTACTTAATAGTTGTGTTTTTATGATTTTGCTCCTCTAGTTGTAATTGAAACTTCATTCCATCTCGTGCCTATTAGCTTTTGATTATTGTTAGATCATGATATTTTAACTTCTTGTGTGTAATTAACGTACAGGGTCTCAAGGTTCAGTAGCGTCTCAGAGTTGCACAGGATCGGCAGAAGGCGGAAAGCAGCAGACGGTCACTGGAGTTCGCGGTTGGAGATAGAGTATTCCTGAAGATCTCGCCAATTAGGGGCGTCATTCGTTTTGGCAAAGGCGGGAAGCTCAGTCCGAGGTACATCGGGCCTTTCGACGTGACTGCACGGATTGGCGAGGTAGCATATCGACTAGCGCTTCCAGCTAGTTTGGAGGGAGTACACGACGTTTTCCACGTGTTCCAGCTTCGACGCTACATTCCAGATCCAAGCCATGTGGTAGACTATTCAGAGCTAGAGGTGGGTCCGATCTTGACCTACGAGGACCAGCCAGTGGAGATCATTGACAGGAGAGAGAAGCAACTGCGGAATCAGGTTATTCCACTTGTCCGCGTCATGTGGAGGCACCACTCTCCAGGAGAGTCCACATGGGAGCGCGAGGACGAGATGCGGGAGCGCTATCCCAATCTATTTGATTGATTTGATTGTACTCTGTTTCTTTTGAAGTTATATTTTCAATAAATGACTGGTGTTTGGATCTTTTGAGATTTACTGAGATTTATTTTTGGTTTTCGAATTTTGAGGACAAATTTTTTTTAAGGAGGGGAGATTTGTAACTCCACTTCCCGGTTTTGAGAAAATAAATTTGATTTCTAATAAATAACAATTGTTATTATTAAGTTTCGAATAATAAGTTAGTTTTAAATAATAAATTTTGGTGATCTATTTTGGAGGGAATTAAATTTGAGCAAAATTTTCAAATTTGAAAGTTTGTTGTAACAAACTTAGTGGTCCCCACTCCTTTTAAAATTTTCTAACCGATTTTTACTTAAATCCTGAAATAAATGAAAAGGGGAAGGGGGATTTTGTAAAAGTTATTTGAGTGGAAGGGTTAAGAGTTAAAAAATGAAAATGGGGAGGGGGTAAGTGCAAAAATTACATTTAGTAGAGGGATTAAAATGGAAAAAGGGAGAGTATTATTAATTGGAATTAGTTTCTTCAGCAGCTTATAATTTTCCTTCGAGATTCTTTCTTCTTCCTGAGCTCGGCGCAGTGACGATCCCGACGGCGACAACGACGATCCCGACGGCGACGGCGACGGCGACGACCCTGACAGCAACAACAGTGAGAGCTATGGCGAATATGATGAAGGCGGTGGCGCGTACATTCTTCCTCGGCGACTAAACCGGTCGATCCACCCATCGTCGGCGCAGCACGGCTTCAGCGTATCCCCGGCGATCACCGTAAGCTCAGTCTTGATACTCTGTTCTTTCTCTTGTGATAATTTGATTCGATCCTTCTCATCTCGTAATTATTCGTTGTTTCGATCAAACTTCAGATCGGAAGTTGGATCCAGAGTTCGTAGTAGCTCGATCTGCAAATTCGGATCAATTGAGAAGTTCAGTTCATCTCGGATCGATCCACTGGTAAGATCGATCTATCAAATTGAAATCTACGGGTTAATGACTGATTTGTGTTTTGTTCTTCTACGGGCCGAATGGTTAATTCGGGGATTTGAAATATTTTTCTTGAGATTGATTCGAATTGTGAAGTTTTTGGCAGCTTTGATTCTTTGTTTCTACAGATTTTTGGCTCAATGAATTCAGACTAAATGACATCTTGTCTAAACGTCGATGCGCTGAAACTGTTTGATTTTATGTCCAAACAGAGTCTCTTATTTCCAAATCATTCTCTGGAACTCGTGTCCGACTCGTCGTAGCAGTACAAATTGGGATCTACTTCTTCCTACAGGTATACACTGTTTTGTATATATTTTTCGCTCCAGTGCAGTAAATTCAATTTGTTCGGCCAGGAATAGAGTAGAGGTAGCAGCTTGTTCGTGTCCAGCTTGTTCGTGTCCAAGCTTGTTCGTGTCCGGGATTGATCGTGTCTGGGAAGGGGAATCCGACAGAGTGCAAACTTGATTAATGAGTGTAACAATTGAGGATAATATTTGGGCTGTATATGTATATTTTTTTTCTTGTTTTTGTTAGTTTCAAACTGCTATGGCTTTGAGTTCTATAATCTTTGTATATGAGTTGGGTTATTTTTCCTACAGTTGATTTTATGAGTAATATTTCTATCAATACTTGGTGTGTATTAGAAATTGGTTTCGGTTGCAGTTAGAGAGGTTTCAAATGGACTGAATGCCATTTTGCATAATGGTGTTTGCTCGAGTGTTTTGTTTTGTAATTAGATTACAGTTTGTAATTGTAATTCTTATAAGTCTATTCCTCCCACTTTTCTCTCTGAGTTAGTGATAGGTTTAACAGATTATAGGGTTGAATGTTCAAAAGTTGAATAACTTTCGAATCCTAGTGTTTGTGTTTCTTATAAATCTGGGGATGATGAATAAGTGAGTTGGGATAACCAGGATTGGCAAAGTAGAATCAAGGGGGAGGGTTTTGTATAAGAAAGGTTGAATCAAGTCAGTTAATCAGCTAAGGCAGATTTAGTATTTTATACCAATGTCTGTACAGTTATCAGACTATTTTAGTTTCCCTAAACAATTTTTGGTAATAAATTAATAGTCATGATAATTAACTTTTAAACTAATTATAGGAATAAAGGTTTTGAGAGCTTGATTATTAAAAACAACCAATCTACTCTTCAGTATTGTGATTTTGATAGTAGATCAATTTAAGGTATGCAGAGTAATGAGTAGAACTTAATCAATTTGTATTCAAAACAGAAGGACATCCAGCTCCCTTGATTACGTACTTTTCCCGGAGCAAGGCAAGTACACTCTATGGTCTTGTACATTTTATTATATCATGTGCTTCATTGATTGACACACTGCGACACGACATGTTTTTCTGGTGCTCATGTTCCTTGTTCTTATTACTTGTACCTAGGGAGGGGAAATATACTATTTATGTTACCAAACCCAAGAAAAAACTCAGGTGTGTTTAGCTTAGATCCCGTATCGTGCACGCGGGTCCTAAGCCGTACCATTCATGTGCTTCATGTGCTTACCCCTAGCCGGTCACATACTTAGTTATATTTCAAATATTGTGCACACATGTTCAGGAGATATATCATGTACTTAGTTCCTGTGATTCCTGAGATACCATGTTCTTTTATGTTCTTACACACCATGTTTTTCATGTTCTTACATACCATGTTCTTTCATGTACTTATACACCATATTCCTTCTTGTGTTTTACATACCATGTTCCCTTGTACTTTCATATCATGATGTCTTGTTCATCACCTAGAACTGTACTTTGCTCCGCTCCTGACTGGATAAGTTGCAGGCATGCTTGCAGGATATCATTCTACTTTATGGGCCAGAGCCCGAGATTTTAGCTGAGCAGGATGGTCATGACTTAGCTTGAGGTTTCAGGTTTAGCCTGTTAGCCTTACTTTTAAATATTGATTTAGAATTTATAGTATATTTCATTCTTGATGACTCGTACATTTATATACATAGAATTGTGGATTATGGTGATCATTCTGGGATACGTTTTAGATGATGTGATTATATACATTTATGATTATCTGGTTAGATTTCCCTAGTTTGGTACAGCTTACTTCGTCGTGTCTAACGACGAAGGCTGGGCGTGTCCGACTCGTGTCCGATTATTCGGAGCGGGTCATGACAAACATGGAAAGAATGCTCGCGACCGTGGGTCGTCGAGGGGTCTCAAGGATAGAAGTCTTGAACTTGGTTTTGAAAGAGATGGTAACACTGGAAGAAGAATGACTGTGTGAGACGTCAGTTCGAGTCGAGTCTTGCATGGTCATTGGACAACTTGTCGACAAGGAGGAGTTTCCACGAGCGGCAACCCTGGGCGCCATGGGATCGCGTCGTCCTGGGGTAAAACACGGTATAGTTGTAGCTGGACGAACCGCTCGGGTTATTCGGGAACTTTCAGTGGGGCTAGCTACTTGCGTTGAAAGGGTCGCCGAATAGCAAGGCTATAGTCCATGATAGCTTGTGATATTAGTGACCAATTCATATAGATGGGTCGGCACGGGCGACAATCCGTGTGTGTGCCTTTGGATTGAGTCAGTTGAATGTGTGTACAGTTAGAACATAATGTTTGGGCCTAAGATTTGGCATCAACATAGACGACGTGCTTCGGTACGAGATGCGACGTTGGGTCTTAAGTTGTTGGCATATAAGTTGCATAAGTTGGTTTGAGTCATCTTGAGTTTAAGTCAGAAAATGCCGCAAGGCAAAGTCAGTCAAGTGACACTTAGTCCACAAGTCTTGATTGGGTCTGTTGGTGATCGAAGTAGCAAGGGCTGCCAGGCGGCGATTTGGTTAAGTCACATTGAGTTGCGAGGCACGGTATGATGGATTTGTAGCACGGTCACAAGGAAATTGGGTACCATCACATAGTTGTATTTCTGAGTATGTGCCGAAAAGGCAAACATGACTTGATAGGTTAATATTGTTGTTACAAGCACGGGATGGACTAGAGACACAAAATAGGCCAAGACATCGGTCATAAAATTGATCCTAAGACATGACTAGAAAGACAATCGATAAGAAGGGACTATGTTGCACAAAGTAAATCAAACGTGTTGGTTTTGCATGGGTAGGCGAGGAGCTCATTCCACCAGTACAGTTGAGTACTGACACCCACATAGTTTTCATGTGCAGGCACAGGTAGAAGCTCGTGGCGCGGAGCTCGTTTGGATGCGTCGAGGCACGAAGTCCCTTGGCGATTCGAAGTGTACGGCCGCATGGAGACAAGACTTATACGGGACATAATGTGTGGACGTCGCCTTCCAAAGCATCCGCTGGTTCAAGACATGTATTGAGAGATGAGAGAGAGTTGATTGACTTGTAATATGAGATGAGTGAGCTTGAGTGACTTGTAATCTTGGCCTTGCGCCCTTTGTAACCTTTGTTTCAATATCTATAAAGAGCTTCTTTTGAATAACTTGTGTTTTGCTTCAAATTTTTGCTGCTATTATTCAATATTTCTGCTTGGGACTTCTGTGTGACGACCCCGTTGCAGCCGCTATAATCGGCCGTTATAGAATTTGCCTTGCATGAGTGCAATCTAGGCTCGTGCGGCATCATGCCTTAGCGAGGACGATCGCTCCTACGAGACCGGGGCATGACATAATGGTATCAGAGTACGGCTTTACGTCCTTGGACTATCGATTGAATTCTTTAACTTCGATGTTTCTGCGAACTCTGAATGTTGCTTCCGTAAGTTGATATCATTGGTGCGCTCTCTCTCAAATATCCCATGGGATGTCCATACAATAAGTCTAAATAATTTACAAAAAAATATAGAAGAACAGTTTTTGATAAGAAATAAACGATGGTTCGCGTAAGCACGATTGGCTAAGTCGGGCTGGACATATACACCAAATTTGTGTCGACCATAGAAAATCGAGTGCAGGATTCGAATTGTATCAAGTAAGAATGAGTTGAACTCGATTGAGTAAAGTGAGATGACTATCGATAGGGGTACTATCGAGTGACGATAACGTCGGTGCGATATAGATGAGCGTGCTTAAAATTTAAGGGATCGTTCGGACAAAAATTCGAGAAAATAGATTATGAATCGAATGATAAGTTGAGAATTTATTGAATGACTTCGTTCCTGAGTGGTGTATGCGATAACCTCAGGGATGTAGATCGATCGATTAAGGATATGGGGTGTCAATGAGTCTATCAGCAAGCATCACGTGTATAAAAAGCCGTAGATTGAGTATCGTTGAATAAGTTGTAGTCTTGAGATTTGACGAGTTGATTCGAACAATCTAGAATTGACGCGCACGGAACGTGCACGGGATTGAGGATTGTGCGAGTATAAAACACAAAAATGATTGAGTAGGTGAAACTGAATCAAAAAAAAAAGTTAAGTGTACAAAATAATGACTTAATCGAGGAAATCGTTGAGAATTATATACGAAAGTTAGCATGATCGGAAGATAGCGTGCATGAAAAGTTTGAGTTTGAAGTTACAAAATGACTAAAGATTGAAATCGATGTTGCTCGATGTTTGAGTTAGCAAGGAATGATACGAATTAAGGAAATATGTTGGTCAATGATTTAAGATAGACGGATGAACAATACGTGAATTTGGGTTTGAGAAAATTGATGTTGTGAATAGATACGGGGGATAATGATCGAACTTGAATTTGAATATCGAGGAGACTATCCAGACGGACGATATCGATAGCATCAGATGCACGACTCAGAATTCGTTACAAACGAAGATCGTCAGGTTACGTATATCGTCGATGGTATTGAGGCGTATCAAAGATGATATGCGATAACTCGGGAATACTCTAACTCGGCGAATGACGATCGTGCAAGTGTTATTGTTCAGGTGGATGCTATACTTAGGATTTTGATTGAGATGAATGTTGGATGAACACAATCGTGTCTTGATGATTGCGTTGATAACCACAACGTCGACGGTCTCGTCTTGCGCAAGCGTAACTCCAGCCTCGCACATGCGTTACGTCGGATTTGGGGCGATCGTTCTGCATGAGCGCTGACATGGTGATTCATGTCGCGGGAATGATCAAACTCGAGAAATCGGGACGTAGCAACTTGGATTGTCTCGACTTGTTGGTTTGATACGAAGGTGAATTCGAGGATTTGTAGGACTTGTGATTGACGAATGAATGAAACTTGAGGATTGAGTAGGTCCAATCCGCACATCGAGAATGAACTAGTCTAGACTCAAAGAAGAGTTACGTACTGATGAGAATGATTATCCCGCGGGAGCGTGCATGGTGATTCATGTCCACCGTGGATAATCTGAATCGCGTGAGATCGGGCGCAACATATTGTTAAGCTAGACGACCTTATGATCGAATACATGAATTATGATAAATGACTTAGGAGTGTGAAATGTGAATTATGGTTTAGCGATGAATCGTGTCGTAGCGTGCTTGACTTGGAAGGATTGATAGGTGAATTATATCGAACGTGTTCGAGGAAATAGACTATGCGGAATGGGTCGTTAGATAAACGAAATTGATATGTCAAAATATTGGTTGAGCGAACTTACGCTAGAATGGCTTTGCTGAATGACTTGGACCTCGTGCGACGAATGTTGGGATGTATGTAGGAAATCTATGCTCAAAATTTAGAAATCGAAGTGATGCAAGCTTGGGTAAAAAAAAACCCGTACTATCAACTTGGTTTGACCTTAGGATGGGGTCAGTGTTGATATTGTTGTTTGGGAACTATGATTCCAATACTGATGAATGACTTTAGCCTAAAGACATAGCCTAGCAATTAGGCAGACGTCCCGGTATGGAGCGATAAGAATTGTGGAGGCACCATTCATGAGGCTCGGTTGACCTGTACGTATATCAAGGATGCCCGAATATGTGCACGATCCGACTCGAGTGGTGATAGCGGATTCTCTATCACGAGACTTGGCTGAAATGTATGTATTTTGGGGACACCTAGAATATATGCACGATCCAACTAAGTGCTACGTTGAATCAAGTAAGACTTGAGGAATGGAAAAGGGTCAAGGATTTAGAAATAGAGTTTCAAAGAAATGTGATGGTAGTGCGAGCATGGCTCAGATTGAGGAAACACATAGGAGTAGTGCGTGCGAGAGTCCTTGAATGTTGAGTAAAGTGATAAGTCGATAAGTGTACTCAGTTAGTTTCGAGGATGAAATTTTTTCTGAGTGGTGTATGATGTAGTGCCCCGTCCTGTTCAGTCAATCGAAGGAATCGAAACGCCGATGGCGTTCGGACTTAGCCTTGCAACGGCTTGCTCGAAGACATCGCTCGGTCGAGGCGACTCCTCGCTCAGGTGGAATAGTTTCGGTGAACTTGCCTCATCTTAGCCTTCACATAATAAATCGTATGTTTTTAACTTGCACAAGTAGGTTTGATAATAAAAGAGACGAATCTACATAGATAAGGGAATAATCCCGACGGATCGGATTGAGATAGAATATAAAAAGGTCCAACGATAGTCTTAGAGTTGGTGCACAGCGTGCTTTAAAAATTACACTCGATCCTTCGTACCATAGCTTGGGAGAAGAAAAGTTTTGAGTTGGCGAAGTTATAAACGTAGCCTAAGTCATAGGCGTCGTCCGCATGAATGCTTCATAAAGCATGCACGGTCCCATCATCCAATGCTTGGCACAGCCTTGGCTTGTCTATGAGTTAAGTTGCGTTGAATGGCTTGTGACATAAGTCTATGCTCCCAAATGACTTGGTCGTTCAAATTCGAACGCGTGCACGGCACGTTCCATCGAGGCAAAGCTTGACGCGGCCTTTGCTCGTCAAGTTGTTGCGAAGTTAAGTTAGACAAGTTATGTTAGGCTATCGGAGTAGTAGCAAGTACGGTCCTATGAGTTCTACGACTGGGTATAACTATATAGTCTTACGGTCTCAAGGCTCATCATATAGAGTATGACTTGGGCGTTGGTGTTGCATAAAGTTCAAGTTGGTTTAAGACACGATGTCACGGACTTAGTGTTTAAGGAAAGGACCATAATTGATTCAAGTGAGTTTTGGAGAAAGGACTATCAAATAGGCATTCATGAGTTGAATGAAATGATATGGTAACATAGAAAGAATGCTCACGACCATGGGTCGTGAGGGGTCTCAAGGATAGAAGTCTTGCACTTAGTAACACTGGAAGAGGAATGATTATGTGAGACGTCAGTTCGAGTCGAGTCTTGCATGGTCATTGGACAACTTATCGACAAGGAGGAGTTTTTACGAGCGGCAACCCTGGGCGCCATGGGACCGTGTCTTCCTGGAGGAACACGGTATAGCCGTAGCTGGACGAACCGCTCGGATTATTTATGAACTTTCAGCGGGGCTAGCTACTTGCGCTGAAAGGGTCGCTGAATAGCAAGGCTATAGTCCATGATAGCTTGTGATATTAGTGACCAATTCATATAGATGGGTCGGCACGGGCGACAATCCATGTGTGTGCCTTTGGATTGAGTCAGTTGAATGTGTGTACAGTTAGAATACAATATTTAGGCCTAAGATTTGGCATCAATATAGGTGACGTACTTCGGCACGAGATGCGGCGTCGGATCTTAAGTTGTTGGCATATAAGTTGCAAAAGTTGGTTTGAGTCATCTTGAGTTTAAGTCAGGAAACGCCGCAAGGCAAAGTCGGTCAAGTGATACTTAGTCCACAAGTCTTGATTGGGTCTGTTGGTGATTGAAGTAGCAAGGGCCGCGAGACGGCGATATAGTTAAGTCACATTAAGTTGCGAGGCATGGTATGATGGATTTGTAGCACGGTCACAAAGAAATTGGGTACCATCGCGTAGTTGTGTTTCTGAGTATGTGCCAAAAAGACAAACATGACTTGATAGGTTAACGTTGTTGTTGCAAGCACGGGATGGTCTAGAGACACAAAATAGGCCAAGGTGTCGGTCATAAAACTGATCCTAAGACATGACTAGAAAGACAATCGATAAGAAGGGACTATGTTGCACAAAGTAAATCAAACGTGTTAGTTTTGCATGGGTGGGCGAGGAGCTCATTCTACCAGTACAGTTGAGTACTGACACCCACATAGTTTTCATGTGCAGGCACAGGTGGAAGCTCGTGGCGCGGAGCTCGCATGGATGCATCGAGGCACGGAGTTCCTTGGCGATTCGAAGCGTGCGGCCACATGGAGTCAAGACTTATATGGGTCATAATGTATGGACGTCGCCTTCCAAAGCATCCGCTGGTTCAAGACATGTATTGAGAGATGAGAGAGAGCTGAGTGACTTGTAATATGAGATGAGTGAGCTTGAGTGACTTGTAATCTTGGCCTTGCGCCCTTTGTAACTGTTTGCCATTAAAATCTTTTGATTACAAATTTCAATTACAAACAGAACAGTATTACAATGTAGGACTTAGACGTAGTCCTAGGAGAACACTTTTGTTTATCTGGGTCCCTGTGTCGATGGAACGAGTGGTAATGCGTTGACTCCGTTGACGATCTGAAGACGGTTCTCGGTTCTCTGAAGATCTGAGTTGCTCTGGGTGCTGGAGCTTGCGGAGAGGAAGGAGATGTTGAGTGTCTGTATCTGCCTCTCTTACTGTGTATGTAGGTCTCTATTCGTAGGTGTCTCTGTGTGTGTGTAAGAAGGAGATGATCCCTCTATTTATAGCTTGCAGGCTGGCTGCTCATATGCGCATATGTAGGATGCGCCTGTTTGTGGGGATGCCACATGGTGATTGCTGGTGAAGGTGCATGGGCGATGCGCTCTGATTAAGGAGTTGAATCCTTCCTGTTGTATTGGTGGGCTGCGGCCAAGCTGACACGTAGCAATAGAGAAGATCTTTCGGTTGCTGAGATCTTGGGTGATTAGCACCCCTTCATCGGCTGAACTGAGTCAAATGACACGTGGCACGTATCCGTAGCTCAAAGATCTCGGATTTGGTGGAGAGTAATCTGACAGGATGTGCCTAGGATTGGGCACATGAGTAGACTTTAGCTTGTAACCTTTAGGAGTCACGAACCAGTCTGGATGCATGGCTTCTGAGGCGCATGCGGGGCTTCAGTAGTGACTTGACCGCTGTCTTTAGGGATCAGAGAAAAGTCTAAGGCGTATGGCTTTTGAGGCGCATGCAGAGATTTGGGCGCATGGCTGCGGGGTACATGCGAAATGGTTGGGCGGCCACGTGGCTTGTAACCGCCGGAGGAAAGTAATGATGATGCTGACGTTAGCGACGCTTCATCTTCTGAAAAAGCTGCTAACTGTCCAGTCCTCGGGGGACATGCTGCCAACTCTTTCACTTGAGCATTAATTGCTTGATGGGTGACGAGCCAAAATGGGCACATGGGTCCATGTTGATTAGGATGTATGGATCTGTGCTTTATTGGGCGCATCCATACGGGACGCTTTGGAACAGACGGGCGCGTCTGTATGATACACGGTGTCTGACCGGCACATCCTTTTGCATGACGTGCCTTTATTAGTCCAACTGTTGCGTTCTTCGAGTGCTTTAAATAGCCATTTTTGACTTGGCCGAATTCGAAGCGTCAGGTACATCACCATAAATGCAAATTCATTGCACGGGATTTGGAGAGCCCGCCACTTGGCGCATGGGTTTGATTTGCCCTGCCTATAAATAGTGGCAAGGAGAGAGTTTGCTTCTCGTTCTCTCATGTCCTCCCGAAATGAATATGTTTGCTCGAGCACATTCTGTTGACGAGATGTTTTTGAGGGTGAAGATACGACGACTTGTCTTCGTTCATGCACTTGAAGGTGACTGTTACATCCAAAAGTCGGAGTCGAGGGCTTCTGAGGCAGGCGGAAGGTGCCTGTTGCATCCAAAGATTGGGATGCTCAAGCCTCGTCTTCGTTATGCTGGAAGAGTCGCAGATCGGAATTGTAGTGCCCCGATCATCTTCCTTGGGCTTTGGAGAGCTCGTCCTCCTGCTAGAGTGGCTGTTGCCCATTCTGGTTATGTTGGAAGCCTCCTTTTGCTGCAGATCGATTGTGGTGCTCTCCTCTTCCTTGGACTTTGGAGAGGTCTTCCTCCCGCTAGGGTGGGGTTGATCGTCCACCCTTATTCTGCTCAATAAATGCTTCATTAGTCGAAGCACTCGATCGGGTCGAAGTGGAGCGCATATGCTGAGACTTCATGATGCGCATAACTGAGACTCTGAGGAGATGCGCCTGACTGAGACGCTGAAGTGATGCGCCAAACTGAGACGCTAAAGAGATGCGCCAAACTGAGAGCGCATGGCGGTTGCTGCGCCTAGCTGTAGACTTAGGATCTTTTCTTTATAGAAATTCTGCTTCTACAAGACCCTCTTCAAAGTTTTCAAAACTTTTTATCAAGTTTTGGAATACTTTGAATAAGAAGCATGGTGGTATCTTCAACGGGGCGCATGACTGTTCGGGCGCATGATTATTCTGTGCATCAGTGATGGGGCGCATGCTCCTCTCAGTTAAATGATAACGCTTCGAAGTAATCAACAAAAGATTAATGATGATCTTTTTGGATTATTTGTAGTTATCATTTCGCAGAACCCTAAGCGGTGGCTGATGTCACTCCTTATCGGTTTTTGCATATGCTCAAGCCTATAAATAGGCGTCTGATGGAGAGAGAGGGTTCTTCTCCACCAGCAGATATGTATTCCCCTAGCTCTTTATCTGTGAGTACTGGGGTTGGTTCGGGGGAGTCCACCACAGCTTTGACCTTGGGGTCCGAGAGGGCTATGTGGGCCTTCTCCGGCAGCTTGGATGAGACAGATGATTGCGGAGGCTTGCCTTTAAGATGCACCTTCAGAGGTGCCTCAACTGCGCCTTCAGTAATTGGTGCCTTCCCTTGTAGTTTTGCTACAAGGGGAGCCGATGTTTGAGACGGCTTTCCCTTGAGCCGTATCTTCAAGGGAGCTTCAGTAGGTGTTCTACCTAGAGAAGTTGGTGCTTTTTCAGGTAGCTTGATGGTCATGGGAGGCAGCATCTGAGGCGATTTTCCTTTGAGTCGAATTTTCAAAGGAGCGTCGGGAATCATCTCTGGCTCCATGTCCGGCTCTGCTGCCGTTTCTGCTTCATCGTCAGCATCATTGGCTTCCCCTTCGTCGGACGACTTGTACAGTGTAGAATCAGTGAAGTAGGCTTCGACCCCCTTGAAAGGGTCAATATCTGCGAACTCTGTCCGGATGATGTCATTGGTGGACACGTACTTCATATATTGGTGGAGTGTAGATGGTAGGGCTACAAACGAGCCAAGCCGAGCCAAGCTTTTATAAGCTTGAGCTTGGTTTGACAAGAATTAATCGAGCTCGAGCTCGAGCTTGGGCTTGATAAAAATTTTATTTTAGAGCTTGAGCTTGGCTCGAGCTTGTTTATATTAAGCTTGAGCTTGGCTTGGTTTGAGCTCGAGCTTGGCTTGATAATCAAGCTTGATAAACAAGCTCGATAAGCTCAAAATCAAGCTCTCGCTCAACTTTATTTCAAGCTCATTAAGCTTGATTCAAGCTTAATGAGCTCGATTTCAAGCTAGTTAAGTTTGAATTCAAGTACTTGTAATATTAACAATTTATTTATAAAAATTTAGTTAAAAAAGTTCCTTAATATCAATTATTAAGGACATATAAATATATAATGCACACAACCATATTGTTATACAAACATATAAAAAATTTAGATCAACAAAAAACAAACCAGCTTAACAAGCTCCTAAACGAGCTTCTAAACGAGCTTCTAAACGAGCTAGCTCGTAAGCTCATAAACGAGCCAGCTTGCGAGCTTAAACCAGCCGAGTACTTCTAAGCTTGAGCTTGGCTTGTTTATTAAATGAGCTCAAAAATGAAGCTTGAGCTCAGCTTGTTTACTAATCAAACCGAGCTCAAACGAGCTTTTATCGAGCCGAGCTTCGAGCAGCTCGCAAACGGCTTGGCTCATTTGCAGCCCTAGTAGATGGCACCACCATGTACTCATGCAGCCACGGACGGCCCAGTAGGAGGTTGTAGTTGACGTCAGCGTCCACGATATAGCAAGTCACCTCGGTTCGGAGGTTACCAATATGGCACTTCAGCCGTATTTTGCCCAGCGGCTCACTTTTGCTAGCATTGAAGCCGCTGATTGTAGTGTTGGAAGGCGCCAGACGGTACATTGGGATCCCCAGTGTTGAGAGTAGCGTCTTTGGGATGATGCTGAGGGAAGACCCTGAATCGATTTGAATCCGCTTCACCTTGACGGAACCGACATACCCTGTATAATACAGTGGCCTGTTGTGTCGGTTGTGCTTGAGCAGCATGTCTTGTTGGGTGAAAGTTATGTTGGGGATAACTTCATCCGCACAATGGCAGTACGCACATGTGGTCGGGGTATCCTCGGGCTGCTTGACCGAACTGATGAAGGATTCAGCATCCTTCAGGGCTTCACAGAGAGCTTCACGAGTATCCTTGGAAAGATGAAGAAGCTCAAACAGGGATAAGCGGGCAGGAGTACTGGCAAGTTGTGCCAGTATGTCGAAGTTGTGGGGCTTAGCTAGCCCCGAAGCATTCTCCTTTCGCAAAGGCTTGTCGATATGGGCCTCTACATACTTCTGTTTATTGGCTGCTGGAGGCCTGGATGGGCCCTCTTCCTGGGCAGCAGGGACGGTGCAAGGAGGCACCACCTCGACGGCAGCTTCGTCAGGTTGGGCGTTCTGATGTAAATGCGTCTGTACAGGAAGTACCTCTTCCGCAGAGGAAGAGACCATGCGACAAGAATTGATCTTCCTGTCCTTAGTTTTGGAGGCAGAGCGTACCTCCGGTTGAGTAACCTCGAAGACGAGATCGGGGTGAACCCATAAGATCTCTCCCTGAGATGTGGTGAGTGGGATGAGTCCACTCACATTGTCACGAGTAGGTGGTAGATAGACCACCTCCATTGTGCCTTTGGGATGGGGACGACGCCATCTTATGTTGTGGTTGGCGACAAGGTGCCAAATTGGAGTGACACCAGGTTGGTCGAGACCATTTTCTCTTCGTAGTCGACGGAGATAACATCCGCATTGATCATGCGCTGGATGTAGTTCTTGAGGACGTAGCAGTCCTTAGTTGGATGTCCGACAAACCGATGGTAGTGACATTATCTCGGATTATCCACTATCCCAACCTCGTTGGGACGCTTCGGGTCTGGCAACTTGATCTTGTCATCCTGCTTCAATATCTCAAAGAGTTGCAGGATGTCTTCATCGTTGAAAGAATAAACCTCTTTTAGCCTTGGTGCAAGTGGAGGCTTCTGAGTAGGTGCTGATGCACCTTTGGAGGCATTGACAGTCAACGCCTGCTTCCCCTTCGTCTCTCGTCCAGGGTTGTTGGCTGCAGGCTGTTTTTCCTTGTCCTCAAAGGCAGAAAAACTGACTCCCAGAAGACAAGCATTGGACGCCTTCTTTTCTGCTGCTTCGGCCTCGATGATCAAGGAACTCCAGTCGGAAGGAGGAGTGGAGTTGAGCCAGAGTTTGATCGCAGGCAGCATGTTCATGCTACAGGAGGAGAGGAGTGCATGTTCTGGCATACCCGGGGGCAGACTGAAGCAGGCTTGTCGGAACCGTTCGATGAATGCTCGAAATGTTTCCTTCTTCTTCTGACGTATCTCTATAAGGGACGCCATTGTCATGTCCTTCCCTCCATCGTAGAAACGATCGAGGAAGAGACGTGTCAAGTCGTCGAAGGAAGATATGGAGTTGTCGGGGAGACTACAGTACCAGTCGTAAGCCACTCCTTTCAGTGCCCCGACAAATATGCGGGTGAGTAGTGCGTCTTCCTTCGGAAGATGTCCCGTTTGAGACTGGAAGTACGTCAGATAGCGGCGTGGAGAGTCCTTCCCGTCGTATGGCGTCAATATTTATGGTTTATATTTGGAAGGATAAACCACTTTGTTCCATTCAAGGGGATATGGTTGTGGGATCCCCATCTTCTGGCGCTCCTCTTGTCTGTTCTTGGACTCAAAGCGCTCGCACAAGTCCCTGATCATCTCAACCACGTCTTCGGTGGAGCTGGGAGTCGGAGAAGGTGTTACAGCCTGGAGTTGAGCATTTGATGGCTCCGACGTTCGTGGTGCTTTGCGGCGATCTGTATCCAAGGATACCTGTTGAAGGGGTACACTTGATTCTCCATTGGCCCCTGGGTCAGGACCGGTAGAAGGTGCCCTGGCCAAGGCGGACCGTATCTCAAACACTGCTTGAGTCAGTATTTGCATGGAGGCAGAGAGGGTTTTGAGTCCTCCCTCCAAGGTATCCATGCGTTGGACGAGGTCTACTGGCGGCGCATCTGACTCGGTATCACCCCCAGTCATGTATACTGTCATGACATGGCTGAAAGTTGATGGATCGGTTGAGGCTTCATTTTTGGCCTCACTCTCTTGTAGAGGAGTCGCTTCTCCTGGAGCTTCATCTTGAATACCCCCAGCTATGTTCTGTGGGATATCTTCGCCTTCGGGATCGGCAAGGACTTGGCTACCCCCAGTTGTGCTCTGGAGGACGTCTTCGTCTTCAGGAGGACGATCGACAAGGGCTTGACTACCCCCAGTATAACACCCAGTTTTTCAGATGAGGGTAATTTTGAAATTTTGTAATTTTAATTATTAATTATTGATATTTTATTCACATTATGATTTTTGGTGATTTTTAATAATTCTTAACTATTTAAAAATTGGTTTAAGTCCTGACTTATGATTTTGGTGTGCTGCTAGTGAAACCTGAGAGACTGCATGACCTAGAGCCTAACCATGTCATTAGGATGTTTTAATTATCATTTTTAGCCTAGGGGTATTTTGGTTATTTTGACTTAATTGAATTATTTGGTAATTTGTTGAATTGGTGAATTCTTGTTTGACTTTGACTTGTTGAGACCTAGTGGACTAGCCTAGAAGCTAACCCTAGCCATGGTGACCCTAGTGTAACTTGAGTTAACTTATTTTAGTCATTACGGAATAGTTTTAGAAAGAGGGGATTTGGTTTAGTAGATTTTAGTCATGGCTTGTTAATTCATGAAATGACTTATGACTCAATGGTTTAATTGATCATGACTTAAGCCCATGGGCCATTTAGTGAACCCTAACCCTAATTATTGAACCTAAGAGCAGCCACATAGGGATCCCCACCCTATTTAAACACTTGTTCATTAGGGCTTGCCTCTTTTTATCATTCCTACACTTGGAGAAAAAAGAGGTATTCTTCCCTCTTCCAAAAATTCCCATTTATTCATTTGATCTCCTTTTTCGTCCTAGTCTTTTGCATTAGGTTCTAATTTTTGTATATTTAATATTTTTGGAGGTTAATCTCAGTTTTGGGATCAAATGGAACATTTGGCCATCAAGAGGAACACCCCCCATTTGGAGCTTTCTTATAATTTTGCACCTATAGATAAAACTCCTCAAATTGATTTAAATTTCTGTTTTCTTTGCATTTAGGGCTAGATCTAGGAGTCCCCTAGGCGTCCCTGAAATTTGGGTGAATTTCGTGTCCGTTTGGGGTCCGTATCGGACACGTGTCGTACGGTATGTTAGGTGTTCGACGAAATACCTCAATAGATTGAATGTTAATGTTTTTCAAAACAAATTATATATTTGGATAGCTCTTGATGTGTACATTAATTTTGTTGAGCACTGAGTTGGTTTTTATGCACTTTTCGTGTCCAAATCGGACACGTGCCGTACGTACGACACTGTGCACTGGCCTCGTACGGCTGTCCTGCTGCACGAGTGTCCTAGCGGACACGACACAGCACCCCGACACCTGAAATTTGGTGTGTAGGTGCGGGCACTGACTGAGAGGACCCCCACAAAATTTTGTGGGTCTTCGTTGTCTGTGCACGAAGGAAACGAGGCTGCACTGTCTCGTGCCTGCTCGTGCACGCTGTGCGTGTCCCCTTCATTTCGGGGCTGACACAGGACACTATACTCCACCAGGACACGTAGAATTTGGTGAGGAGATGGGTCCCATATCTGACTCAACCCTCACCAAGTTTCGTGGCACTTGGTTGCGAGTCGAGGAAGTTCTCGCGCTCGTATCGAAATGCCCTGACACGTACACACACGATTTCAAGCCCACTGATACGGCTTTGAAACTAGGACACGACACATCTAGGGGTTCGTGCAGGCACTTGGACACGTCCCCCTAGTCTAGGTGAACACGTGTGCACGGCCACGTGTCTCCACGTGGCCTGTGTCGTGAGTTGGACACACGTGCACGCGTGCACGAGGACTGAATTTCCTGTTTTCTGAACACAATTTCGATTTGGTTTTAGACACTGTTGTGTCCAATTATTGGACACGATAATTATCCAGGGACACGAGCACATACTAAGCATTGTTACCAAACAATAGTTTGGGTTAACTAGGAGTTCTCGAGTTGGTTTTTGATTTCATCTTGGGGTTTGGCTAAAATGGTATTTGGTATCAGTTATTTGATAGTTCTCAGTTTTCAAATAAGATTAGTAATTTTTAATCATGATAACTGCAGTGTTCCTGCCTACATTATGTTTTTTTTTCAAATCTTTTAAATGTATGTTGATGTTTATTCATGTTTGAGTTATGGGAGAAAGGTTGTGTTGATTTGGGATTTCGAATTCAAGGAGCAAGGCTGTGAACTGATGAGTTCACTGATAAACCCTTGACTGATTTTTATTGCTGATTTATTTGCTAAATATATAACCCCACATGATTGTTAGTATGTGTAAATGAAATATTTTGATCCAATTTGGCTTTTGAGTTAAGAATGGGGTTTTTGAACATTGAGATGGGTTTGAATGAATAACTGATTTTGGTGTTCAGTTTTTTTTTAAATTCTGAGAGTTCATTTCCCTTTTAAACTAATTTCTTCCTATTTAAATGTCATGTATATTCACCCACATGTGTATTAGACTCTTGCAAAGGCTGTTAACTGATTGTTGATGCACTGTTTAAACAATTACCTCTGAGAACACACTGTTTTCCTGTCAAGTTTTCCTAAAACCTGTAATGCACTGATTAATAGCTCACTGTTTACACACATATTCCGAAATGCACACGCACACATTTGTTTCCTCACATGTCCACTCTTACACACATGACCCTATCAACACACACACCTAAGCTATTGACACATGGGTTTCCAGATTACACACTTGTTCACTCATCTACTCACTTTTCTTTTTTTAGTTTTTATGTATTAGTATTATAGGTGTAATATAGAGGCTTGGGTATAGGATTATTTATATGTTTAGTTTTGTTAAGGGTTTGGGTTTTTGCATTAGAGAATAGGATTTGATTCCCATTCCTGAGATTGTTACTGTCAATCCTATTTCCAGATTTTGTAAATGCTTAGTGGCTTACTGATTCTTTTATTTGATATTGTGTTCCTAAAACTGAGGACAGCCCTACACACACATTGGTTCATGCTCACACACTTGCACATGGTTACACTCTTTCCCCCACATGGACATACCCACACATGCTCACATACCACTCTATCCACATCCCACACACAGTCATGCACACACACACACATTGTTTCCTGTCACTTGCCCACATTACACACACACAACCACAATCCTAAAAACTGCCATAAACCTAACCTACATACACATCACCTTGGCATTGCACAGTTTGGTTTGAACTTGGTATTGGATTTTGGTTGGAATGAGAGTTTATGTTGTGTAGGGAATTGGGTTTTGAGTTTAGTTTGGTTGAATGTGCTAATTGCAATAAATTCCCTGATTTCCTATACTCCTCTATACACACACATCCACAGGTTCAATCCTGTCACCATTTCACACTGTTTTTCATACACTCTAATGTTCCCTTCACACACACATGTTATAGCCATGTGATAACTGTCACTTGAATTCCTATTCCCCTTTGACACTCTATTGACACCTTGCCACACACACTGGAACACAAATGCATGTTTTCCTATCCTTCTATGTATATGCACATATACATATGTATATATATAGTGAGAGGCATATGTTATTACATATGGCCTATCTATTATAATGTGTTTCACCATATTGATTAGATAGATATATTAATATATATGTCTATGTGTGAAGGTGTGTAATGGACTATGTGTTTAGCCTAGGCATATAGCCTATGGCTCATAAACCTGTGTTTCTGACTTGAATGCCTAGTGTAGAATCTAGATAGACTTGTTTAGTCATGTTAGACCTAGAATGGACTAGTTAGACTAGTATAGACCAGGTTTGACTTAGGTTGACCTAAGTTTGACCTAGACAGTTGACCAGGTTTGACTTAGAGTTGACTTTGACCTAGATTGACCTAGAAATCATGTAGATTGCATTATAGACTTCATCTGTCTTATTTTGAGCACATTATAACCTATATTTCTCTGTTTAGGACATTGTGACTCTGGTGCAGACATCTGATATTACACTACTCTTTTCAGAGTAGCAGGCGAGTACATTCTCTGATAGTTCTCTCATTTACTTGTCAATTACTGTACTTCAGTTCTAGTTAGTTGTATACGATTCTCTGTTACAACACGTGTGGATATTTCTGGATTCATGTATACGACACACTTTTATTTCTGGCCTCTATTACTGGTATCATCTCTATTACTGGAATCACCTACTGGAATTATTTACTGGAATCATTTACTGGTATCATTATATTTTGGCTGGACTCATCTGAATCATTGTGTCGGAATTCTGAATTCACTTGCTGGGAGGAGAAATACTAGAGTAAGACATGTAGACATACCCCAATCTGGAATCTCCCTACTGGAATCTACTGGAAGCATAGCCATCTCTCGCCTGATCAGTGAGGGATGTGCCTGATTACCCACAGCCGTTTACATGTCGAACTCAGTATTTTAAAACACACTGCTAGAGTATAGGCTGGACTCACCCTGGAATCGTTGATCACTGTTACTGGAATCGTCCCTTACTGGATTCATCTTGTATTAGATTCATCTCGTACTGGATTTACATAGGTTCTACACTGGTTTACATTTTCTGTCTGGACTTTATATCATATTACCCTGGTTCAGCTAGTTCTATTTTTACAGTCTTCATTTCTATGATTCTTCTCTTGTTTAGTATTTACTTTCCTTGCACTTATCTCTCTTTCTTACCATCACCTGAATATAAACTGCCATTTTCATCAATATAACTGTCTATAACTGCTGTATAGTTCTCTGTCATTTACTTGGGTTTTCTAGATGAGATGTGCTCGTTCCTGTCCTGACTGGACCTGTTGAAAATTTTACAGATGACTGTCCTGAGGACATATGCCCTACATATTACAGTGGAGATGGCTTAGCTACCTATGGCCCGACACTCAGGAGTGATCGGGAGTTTAGCTAGTCTGTCTTGTTTTAGTTTTCCTATTTAGAACTGGAGTTGTATATAGAGATTTGAGACTTGAGATGTATTTGAGATTGTTTGAGTTGTTGTTATTTTATTAGTAGTTTTGTTGTCTTCAAATTCTTAGTTATATTTCGGTGTTATCTTATCGTGCTTAGACTGTGATTTGAGTTACACCATAGCTTATACTTGTCCTCCGTTCGGAGTTGATCATGATGAGTACATTATATACTGCATGAGTTGATGATTAGTTAGAGACTTAGAACAGCGTTCTACCGCCGACACTGCGGCGTAGGCTGGGCGCTGTTACGTACTCGTACCCTCACAGTGGGTACGGGTCGTGACACATTTTTAGTGGTGGCCCATGCAGGTCGAGAGTCGCAGTAGTGCGATATCGTGGTAGTACGACGACTTAGTTATACTGCTGCGAGCCTGCGATAGGATTGAGAGATAGGCTTTACCGGAGAGGCACTCAATCACAGTTAGGACTACTTGAGAAGATTTCTGGGATGACCCTTGAGAATCTCATTATAAACTATCTCGAAATTTGATTCTGACAGTATCTGTCTAACTTCCTTGTTCATCGTTGAATTTGATTCTTGGTATTCATTATTGACTTGATTTTCTACCAAGATAACATTATGGGCTAGGTTGCCTCAGTTATGGAATCTAGGGTCTTCTATAGCCATATCAGCTGGTTGGGCGATGAGATAGAGTCTGATTTTGGATATATTTCTCGGGTGTAAGAATTTAAGGTTTTCGCAGCCAAGCTAGCGGCAATGCGAAAATTTTAAATACCATAATTCTAGAGGTATGTACATTAGTTGTGGACTCTATGGATTATTGCAGCCATACTTACTGGTGTGACGAGGATTCTGGTAATATGGTTCTGGATAGACGGGTATGATTATCAGATTGCAGGATAGATACCATATAGATGGTGCCCTAGTATAATTGAGTGGAATATCAGGGTAGGTATTACTTGAGTGTCAAGGATTAGATAGAGGGAGCTAGGCCACCTGTAGTACAGCACCGTGCCCCGCACCAACAGAGGGATACACCCCAGAGGGGCAGGGCTTCTGTACTGACAGTCAAGTAGACCGACGCTACGGGTGACGGGTTAGCAGGTCTGTCTTCCTGTTCTTTTTTCCATCTTGTTGTGTGATTCCATTAGTACCTGCCAGGATATTGCTTGTGATTGCCTAGATAGCGTAGCTACCCTGTTCGAAACCGTGAAATCACGACCAGTAGGATTGTGTTGCTTCGACTTTGATTGCTGGGGGGGTTTGACCTAGGAAGGGTACGATCATTTTAATTTCGAGGACGAAATTTTTCTAAGGTGGGTAGGATTGTAACACCCAGTTTTTCAGATGAGGGTAATTTTGAAATTTTGTAATTTTAATTATTAATTATTGATATTTTATTCACATTATGATTTTTGGTGATTTTTAATAATTCTTAACTATTTAAAAATTGGTTTAAGTCATGACTTGTGATTTTGGTGTGCTGCTAGTGAAACCTGAGAGACTGCATGACCTAGAGCCTAACCATGTCATTAGGACGTTTTAATCATCATTTTTAGCCTAGGGGTATTTTGGTCATTTTGACTTAATTGAATTATTTGGTGATTTGTTGAATTGGTGAATTCTTGTTTGACTTTGACTTGTTGAGACCTAGTGGACTAGCCTAGAAGCTAACCCTAGCCATGGTGACCCTATTCTAACTTGAGTTAACTTATTTTAGTCATTAGGGAATAGTTTTAGAATAAGGGGATTTGGTTTAGTGGATTTTAGTCATGGCTTGTTAATTCATGAAATGACTTATGACTCAATGGTTTAATTGATCATGACTTAAGCCCATGGGCCATTTAGTGAACCCTAACCCTAATTATTGAACCTAAGAGCAGCCACATAGGGATCCCCACCCTATTTAAACACTTGTTTATTAGGGCTTGCCTCTTTTTATCATTCCTACACTTGGAGAAAAGAGAGGTATTCTTCCCCCTTCCAAAAATTTCCATTTATTCATTTGGTCTCCTTTTTCATCCTAGTCTTTTGCATTAGGTTCTAATTTTTGTATATTTAATATTTCTGGAGGTTAATCTCAGTTTTGGGCTCAAATGGAACATTTGGCCATCAAGAGGAACACCCCCCATTTGGAGCTTTCTTGTAATTTTGCACCTATAGGTAAAACTCCTCAAATTGATTT
This sequence comes from Iris pallida, assembly GCA_029216955.1. NCBI lineage: Eukaryota > Viridiplantae > Streptophyta > Magnoliopsida > Asparagales > Iridaceae > Iris > Iris pallida. The sequence continues at coordinate 4,514,225 of JANAVB010017195.1, read as the reverse complement.
AAATTTCTGTTTTCTTTGCATTTAGGGCTAGATCTAGGAGTCCCCTAGGCATCCCTGAAATTTGGATGAATTTCGTGTCCGTTTGGTGTCCGTATCGGACACGTGTCGTATGGTATGTTAGGTGTTCGACGAAATGCCTCAATGGATTGAATGTTAATGTTTTTCAAAACAAATTATATATTTGGATAGATCTTGATGTGTACATTAATTTTGTTGAGCACTGAGTTGGTTTTTATACACTTTTCGTGTCCAAATCGGACACGTACCGCACGTACGACACTGTGCACTGGCCTCGTGCGGCTGTCCTGCTGCACGAGTGTCCTAGCGGACACGACACAGCACCCCGACACCTGAAATTTGGTGTGTGGGTGCGGGCACTGACTGAGAGGACCCCCACAAAATTTCGTGGGTCCTCGTTGTCTGTGCACGAAGGAAACGAGGCTGCACTGTCTCGTGCCTGCTCGTGCACGCTGTACGTGTCCCCTTTATTTCGGGGCTGACACAGGACACTATACTCTACCAGGACACGTGGAATTTGGTGAGGAGATGGGTCCCATATCTGACTCGACCCTCACCAAGTTTCGTGGCACTTGGTTACGAGTCGAGGAAGTTCTCGCGCTCGCATCGAAATGCCCTGACACGCACACACACGATTTCAAGCCCACTGATACGGCTTTGAAACTAGGACACGACACATCTAGGGGTTCGTGCAGGCACTTGGACATGTCTCCCTAGTCTAGGTGAACACGTGTGCACGGCCACGTGTCTCCACGTGGCCTGTGTCATGAGTTGGACACACGTGCACGCGTGCATGAGGACTGAATTTCCTGTTTTCTGAACACAGTTTTGATTTGGTTTTAGACACTGCTGTGTCCAATTATTGGACATGATTATCATCCAGGGACATGAGCACACACTGAGCATTGTTACCAAACAATAGTTTGGGTTACCTAGGAGTTCTCGAGTTGGTTTTTGATTTCATCTTGGGGTTTGACTAAAATAGTTTTTGGTATCAGTTATTTGATAGTTCTCAGTTTTCAAATAAGATTAGTAATTTTTAATCATGATAACTGTAGTGTTCCTGCCTACATTATGTTTTTTTTTCAAATCTTTTAAATGTATGTTGATGTTTATTCATGTTTGAGTTATGGGAGAAAGGTTGTGTTGATTTGGGATTTCGAATTCAAGGAGCAAGGCTGTGAACTGATGAGTTCACTGATAAACCCTTGACTGATTTTTATTGCTGATTTATTTGCTAAATATATAACCCCACATGATTGTTAGTATGTGTAAATGAAATATTTCGATCCAATTTGGCTTTTGAGTTAAGAATGGGGTTTTTGAACATTGAGATGGGTTTGAATGAATAACTGATTTGGGTGTTCAATTTTTTTTTAAATTCTGAGAGTTCATTTCCCTTTTAAACTAATTTCTTCCTATTTAAATGTCATGTATATTCACCCACATGTGTATTAGACTCTTGCAAAGGTTGTTAACTGATTGTTGATGCACTATTTAAACAATTACCTCTGAGAACACACTGTTTTCCTGTCAAGTTTTCCTAAAACCTGTGATGCACTGATTAATAGCTCACTGTTTACACACATATTCTGAAATGCACACGCACACATTTGTTTCCTCACATGTCCACTCTTACACACATGACCCTATCAACACACACACCTAAGCTATTGACACATGGTTTTCCAGATTACACACTTGTTCACTCATCTACTCACTTTTCTTTTTTTAGTTTTTATGTATTAGTATTATAGGTGTAATATAGAGGCTTGGGTATAGGATTATTTATATGTTTAGTTTTGTTAAGGGTTTGGGTTTTTGCATTAGAGAATAGGATTTGATTCCCATTCCTGAGATTGTTACTGTCAATCCTATTTCCAGATTTTGTAAATGCTTAGTGGCTCACTGATTCTTTTATTTGATATTGTGTTCCTAAAACTGAGGACAGACCTACACACACATTGGTTCATGCTCACACACTTGCACATGGTTACACTCTTTCCCCCACATGGACATACCCACACATGCTCACATACCACTCTATCCACATCCCACACACAGTCATGCACACACACACATTGTTTCCTGTCACTTGCCCACATTACACACACACAACCACAATCCTAAAAACTACCATAAACCTAATCTACATACACATCACCTTGGCATTGCACAGTTTGGTTTGAACTTGGTATTGGATTTTGGTTGGAATGAGAGTTTATGTTGTATAGGGAATTGGGTTTTGAGTTTAGTTTGGTTGAATGTGCTAATTGTAATGAATTCCCTGATTTCCTATACTCCTCTATACACACACATCCACAGGTTCAATCCTGTCACCATTTTACACTGTTTTTCATACACTCTAATGTTCCCTTCACACACACACACATGTTATAGCCATGTGATAACTGTCACTTGAATTCCTATTCTCCTTTGACACTCTATTGACACCTTGCCACACACACTGGAACACAAATGCATGTTTTTCTATCCTTCTATGTATATGCACATATACATATGTATATATATAGTGAGAGGCATATGTTATTACATATGGCCTATCTATTATAATGTGTGTCACCATATTGATTAGATAGATATATTAATATATGTCTATGTGTGAAGGTGTGTAATGGACTATGTGTTTAGCCTAGGCATATAGCCTATGGCTCATAAACCTGTGTTTCTGACTTGAATGCCTAGTGTAGAATCTAGATAGACTTGTTTAGTCATGTTAGACCTAGAATGGACTAGTTAGACTAGTATAGACCAGGTTTGACTTAGGTTGACCTAAGTTTGACCTAGACAGTTGACCAGGTTTGACTTAGAGTTGACTTTGACCTAGATTGACCTAAAAATCATGTAGATTGCATCATAGACTTCATCTGTCTTATTTTGAGCATATTATAACCTATATTTCTCTGTTTAGGATATTGTGACTCTGGTGCAGACATCTGATATTACACTACTCTTTTCAGAGTAGCAGGCGAGTACATTCTCTGATAGTTCTCTCATTTACTTGTCAATTACTGTACTTCAGTTCTAGTTAGTTGTATGTGATTCTCTGTTACAACACGTGTAGATATTTCTGGATTTATGTATACGACATACTTTTATTTCTGGCCTCTATTACCGGTATCATCTCTATTACTGGAATCACCTACTGGAATCATTTACTGGAATCATTTACTGGTATCATTATATTTTGGCTGGACTCATCTGAATCATTGTGTCAGAATTCTGGATTCACTGACTGGGAGGGGAAATACTAGAGTAAGACATGTAGACATACCCCAATCTGGAATCTCCCTACTGGAATCTACTGGAAGCATAGCTATCTCTCGCCTGATCAGTGAGGGATGTGCCTGATTACCCACAGCCGTTTACATGTCGAACTTGGTATTTTAAAACACACTGCTAGAGTATAGGTTGGACTCACCCTGGAATCGTTGATCACTGTTACTGGAATCGTCCCTTACTGGATTCATCTTGTATTAGATTCATCCCGTACTGGATTTACATAGGTTCTACATTGGTTTACATTTTCTGTCTGGACTTTATATCATATTACCCTGGTTCAGCTAGTTCTATTTTTACAGTCTTCATTGCTATGATTCTTCTCTTGTTTAGTATTTACTTTCCTTGCACTTATCTCTCTTTCTTACCATCACCTGAATATAAACTGCCATTTTTATCAATATAACTGTCTATAACTGCTGTATAGTTCTCTGTCATTTACTTGGGTTTTCTAGATGAGATGTGCTCGTTCCTGTCCTGACTGGACCTGTTGAAAATTTTACAGATGACTGTCCTGAGGACACATGCCCTACATATTACAGTGGAGATGGCTTAGCTACCTATGGCCCGACACTCAGGAGTGATCGGGAGTTTAGCTAGTCTGTCTTGTTTTAGTTTTCCTATTTAGAACTGGAGTTGTATATAGAGATTTGAGACTTGAGATGTATTTGAGATTGTTTGAGTTGTTATTATTTTATTAGTAGTTTTGTTGTCTTCAAATTCTTTGTTATATTTTGGTGTTATCTTATCGTGCTTAGACTGTGATTTGAGTTACACCATAGCTTATACTTGTCCTCCGTTCGGAGTTGATCATGATGAGTACATTATATACTGCATGAGTTGATGATTAGTTAGAGACTTAGAACAGCGTTCTACCGCCGATACTGCGGCGTAGGCTGGGCGCTGTTACGTACTCGTACCCTCACAGTGGGTACGGGTCGTGACACCCAGCTATGCTCTGGAGGACGTCTTCGTCTTCAGAAGGAGGATCAATAAGGGCTTGACTACCTCCAGTTTCCCCCAAGATCTTTTTTCTCCCCCGAGTGCCTTCAAACACTCCAGAGGACGGGACAGTTGTCTTGGTTTTCCTCGGCTAGTTCTTGGATGAGGACGAGATCGAGGAGTTGCCAATCACCTTTCGGATTGACGAGGAGTTAGAGATTACGTTGCAAGAAGCAACCTTTAGTTCTGGCTCCTCTTCAATTGACAACTTCTTTCCGAGGTGACGTTGGAGGGGTGTTGATGATTGCAGCCGCTAGAACACCGACTGCCTTGGTGGTGGGACTGCTGTTTTGTAACAACAGTTGATGGTGACTACAGCACAGGTGTGCCCTGTGAGGGACGCATTGTGCTTATCAGTCGACTCGCTTGATCGGCGCTTGTGACTGATCATATTACGCAAATCATTGGAGGAGAGTGCCACCTTCGCACCTCCATCAGGCACATGACAAGGCCAAGCGCCGGGGTGGTCAGGTGAATGCTGCGTCCCCTGAACCAACGCAGAAGATGCGCTCAGATCAGTAGTGGGGGCACAACATTTACAGTGACTTGAACCAGCCACAGACGCACATCCTATGTAGGCGTTGGGGTTCAAGACCATAGAGTTTTCCTCGCTCGACTTGGTTGCGAACGCAACAGATGCGCCCAAGTGAGGCAAGGACTTTGAAGGTCGGCTCGTTTCTGGCGCAGAAGCACCCGAGTCGACCTTATACAGCTTACCATCAGCAGCGCGCATGATCGCGAGCGTATTCTTCTGGTTTGCCGCTGGCATAGCACGTTTGAGGCGCATGGCCCTTGCTGCCTTGGACTTCTTTGTACCCGTCCGCTGGGGCGCATAGTACTTAGAGTCCAAATTCTTCTCGCCACGACATCGCGTGAGCCTGTCAAAGATAGAGACCTTCTGTGGCGTATCAGAGTTACTGCACAGGGCGTTAGATGCGCCCTTGCTCCGTCGGTGCATCTTCCTTGTCTGAGAAGGAGATGGCTGGGGAATGTGGTCAGCACCATGCTTTTTCGAGAGATGCGCTGCACCGGTGGGCGCATCCTGGCTGCTGAGGACGTCAGCGAGAAGGGTGGACTGCATTGGCGCATCCCCTTCAGTGGTGGTGCCAGGGGCCTCGACCTTGCGCACCCAGACTTGGCGAGTCTTCTTCGGCTTTGGCAGCCGCTTCGAAGGACTTGCGCTGCCTTTAGAGATGAACTCCTCATACGCCTGTTGATTGAGGCGTACGACCAGCATCTTGTGGGAGGAGCCTACCTTCACGTCGTCGGATTGCGATACAACTTTCTCGGTGGAGGAGAAAGAGATCTCCAGCAGTGTCGCCAGCTTGTTTGCCATTAAAATCTTTTGATTACAAATTTTAATTACAAACAGAACAGTGTTACAATGTAGGACTTAGACGTAGTCCTAGGAGAACACTTTTGTTTATCTGGGTCCCTGTGTCGATGGAGCGAGTGGTAATACGTTGACTCCGTTGACGATCTGACGACGGTTCTCGGTTCTCTGAAGATCTGAGTTGCTCTGGGTGCTGGAGCTTGCGGAGAGGAAGGAGACGTTGAGTGTCTGTATCTGCCTCTCTCACTGTGTATGTAGGTCTCTATCCGTAGGTGTCTCTGTGTGTGTGTAAGAAGGAGATGATCCCTCTATATATAGCTTGTAGGCTGGCTGCTCATACGCATATATGTAGGATACGCCTGTTTGTGGGGATGCCACGTGGTGATTGCTGGTGAAGGCGCATGGGCGATGCGCTCTGATTAAGGAGTTGAACCCTTCATGTTGCATTGGTAGGCTGCGGCCGAGCTGACACGTAGCAATGGAGAAGATCTTTCGGTTGCTGAGATCTTGGGTGATTAGCACCCCTTCATCGGCTGAACTGAGTCAAAGGACACGTGGCACGTATCCGTAGCTCAAAGATCTCGAATTTGGTGGAGAGTAATCTGACAGGATGCGCCTAGGATTGGGCGCATGAGTAGACTTTGGCTTGTAACCTTTAGGAGTCACGAACCAGTCTGGACGTATGGCTTTTGAGGCGTATGCGGGGCTTCAGCAGTGACTTGACCTCTGTCTTTAGGGATCAGAGAAAAGTCTGAGGCGCATGGCTTTTGAGACGCATGCAGAGATTTGGGCGCATGGCTGCGAGGGCGCATGCGAAATGGTTGGGCGGCCACGTAGCTTGTAACCGCCGGAGGAAAGTAATGATGATGCTGACGTCAGCGACGCTTCGTCTTCTGAAAAAGCTGCTAACTGTCCAGTCCTTGGGGGACATGCTGCCAACTCTGTCACTTGAGCATTAATTGCTTGATGGGTAACGAGCAAAAATGGACGCATGGGTCCATGTTGATTAGGATGTATGGATCTGTGCTTTATTGGGCGCATCCATACGGGACGCTTTGGAACCGACGGGCGCGTCTGTACGATGCGCGGTGTCTGACCGGCGCATCCTTTTGTATGACGTGCCTTTATTGGTCCGACTGTTGCGTTCTTCGAGTGCTTTAAATAGCCGTTTTTGACTTGGCCGAATTCGAAGCGTCAGGTTCATCACCATAAATGTAAATTCATTGCACGGGATTTGGAGAGCCCGCCACTTGGCGCATGGGTTTGATTTGCCCGGCCTATAAATAGTAGCAAGGAGAGAGTTTGCTTCTCGTTCTCTCATGTCCTTCCGAAATGAACATGTTTGCTCGAGCACATTCTGTTGACGAGATGTTTTCGAGGGTGAAGATGCGACGACTTGTCTTCGTTCATGCACTTGAAGGTGACTGTTACATCCAAAAGTCGGAGTCGAGGGCTTCTGAGGCAGGCGGAAGGTGCCTGTTGCATCCAAAGATCGGGATGCTTGAGCCTCGTCTCCGTTATGCTGGAAGAGCCGCAGATCGAAATTGTGGTGTCCCGATCATCTTCCTTGGGCTTTGGAGAGCTCATCCTCCTGCTAGAGTGGCTGTTGTCCATTCTGGTTATGTTGGAAGCCTCTTTTTGTCGCGGATCGATTGCGGTGCTCTCCTCTTCCTTGGGCTTTGGAGAGCTCTTCCTCCCGCTAGGGTGGGGTTGATCGTCCACCCTTATTCTGCTCAATAAATGCTTCATTAGTCGAAGTACTCGATCGGGTCGAAGTGGAGCGCATATGCTGAGACTTCATGATGCGCATAACTGAGACTCTGAGGAGATGCGCCTGACTGAGACGCTGAAGTGATGCGCCAAACTGAGACGCTGAAGAGATGCGCCAAACTGAGAGCGCATGGCAGTTGCTGCGCCTAGCTGTAGACTTAGGATCTTTTCTTTGTAGAAATTCTGCTTCTACAGTAACCTTTGTTTCAATATCAATAAAGAGCTTATTTTGAATAACTTGTGTTTTGCTTCAAATTTTTGCTGCTATTATTCAATATCTCTGCTTGGGACTTCTGTGCGACGACCCCGTCGCAGACGCTGTAATCGGCCGTTATGGAATCCGCCTTGCACGAGTGCAATCTAGGCTCGTATGGTATCATGTCTTAGCGAGGACGATCGCTCCTACGGGAGCGGGACGTGACACCACAGGAGGAGCCGTTTCTCTGCCCATCAGGAACCTCGGTGTCGACACTGCTTGTCGTCCGTCGTGGGCACGCAAGCGGAGCCATGCATCTTCTTCTAGTCGGTCAACTAAAAATCTTCAGATCTCTGTTGTGATCAGTGTGGTGGAAGACGCCTCCCCTTTCTTGTGGACGACGACCACCCATAGTCACTTATTTCCATCTACGTACCAGAGCTACCGAGCAGTGGAGTTAGTCCTGCTCGTGTGAATCCAGTTCCTCCTTCCACTGGTAAAGCCATTCACTCTATTCCGATTACCTCTGTAGTTATGTCCATATGTTAGTATATAATTTGTTTTGTTTCTTCTGGTATGGCCATCAGTGTTTGCATGTGTTTCAAATAACCAAAGATTACTAATGGCTTGAGGTGTACATTTGAATAATTCATAGGTGTGTAGAATATAGCCGTGTGTGTATGGAAAATTTCTTCATCTGTGTGTGCGTGTGTTAGAGAGCTGACATGGTTGTTTTGGAAAATAAATAAATGATAGTTAGATAGGAAGAATGAGCACAACGTGTGGGAAGTAATACACACTTGAATAAATATGAAGAGATATATGTTTGGGTGTTTCCTCATTTTCTCCGGACTCAAGAACCTATTGTTATAACAGAGGTGGTCATTACAGAGTTGTCTTGGGTATGTGAGCATACATTATATGTGAGGAATGGTGGATTAAGCTCTGCTTGATGATGTACACAACTATATGTGTAGAAGGAACAGAAAGGCTGTGGTGTAGGCAATGGAAGTCACCTAGATATGATGAATATATGACTTAAGGAGGATATAACCTTAGTAACAGTAGGTGGACAGGGCCCATATGTGTATTAGAGAAATCCAGAATCTCCTATAACCATTAAGGAAATAGAATGATACATGCATGGAGTTGATGAATATGCATGTGTAAGGATTTGTGGAGAGGGGGAAGTAGTATATGACTTGGGGTGTCCATAAAGGAGCAGGGTTATGTTATGGCCAATATTATAAGCATAGGGAATAATCTGGGTGTCTACTGGTGGTTTAGAAGTTATATTCCTTTAAACCTATTAGAAAATGCCTTTTTCTTTTGAAGGGTATAGGTAGCCTTGCACATCTATGCCTAATTCTAATTCTAACTATTGTTTATATGTTAAACAATTTTCTATCGATAGTTTGTTTATTTATTTGCTCTAATTAATCTGTACTTTAGGTTCCTTGGACCATTTTGACTTGGACTCTAGACCAATTTCTCTTTGACAGATGCTAGATCAGGCAAGTATAACTTGCCACTATGTTTTCCTCATTCAGTTACATTTTGCCTGTCTACTATTTTACTTGATATATCACATGTGCACGTCCAAGTACAACTCTGGGTTTAAACAACGAGATATGTTTGCTCTCTATTTTCTAACATAGGCTATAGGAGACTACCCTTACATTGCTGAGCGGATACTCATATATCCCGTAGGACCTTGACACTACTTTGGACACGGAGAGATGATGATGAGATATAGGACACGTATCCCCGTACTCGACTGATCATCTGTACAACAGAACGTGTGCCGGCATAGTCATATTGGTCATTTCATTGTACTATTACTGGACTTCTGATTAAGGATTGAACGTGACGAGGATTCGACATGTTCTAGATTCATTGGGTGGGGAGGACAGTCACTAGACGTAGGGGCTACGAGTTCAGTTCACTTGATGTTACTGCATGACGGGTGCCCGGAGGGAGTGCCACTATACGAGTACACATACATAGACAATCCCATGTGTCGAAAGTTGTCTTCATTTGCATATACACTTAGTTGATAGAGCACACATGATTCATTATGCTTTTTACCATAGTGGCATATATATTATGTATCTTGTTGCGTCCCGCTGAGGACGTGGTTTTCTTCCAGGTTGGCTAAGTAATTTGTTGGGTCCTTTGTTGGAGTGTTGTTGAGCTCCCATTTCATGGCATGTACCCTTACTCTTCTGTAGTATATATGTTTCATCTCTATATTTCATATTCTGCTTGATTGTGCAGTATTTATAGACTTTTTACCTCTCGAGTCTACTCGGATGAGTATAATTATTGGGCTGCAGACTAGTATTCATATTTCTCATTTCTTATCCTTTTGTTATATGGATTGAGATATAGAGTTGATATAGTGATATTTACACCATTTTAAACAGCTTATACGTATTCGAATCGGACTAGAGTCTGGTTGAATACGTAGCTGACCTATGCCACGTGGCTCGGTCCCGCGTATTTTGGGACTGGGGCATGACAAAATGAGTTATTACAATCTAGAATATAGAAATTGGGAGGCCAAACCCTTAGCACCTATGGGTAGGATGGGACCAAAATTGTAGAAATTGAAACTAGGAATGGAACTTACTATTCTATAAAGTAAGCTCCTACATTCTAAATCTAGAATGTAGAAAATGAGATGAGTCTTACTAATGATGCTCTTAGAGCATCATTAGTACTTGAGACTCTCAAATGCAATTTGGGGCCCAAAAATTCAAAAAAGAAGAAGGTAAATGTAGAATGAGTTGGATTTGTATGAGAATAGTAGGAAATGATAAAGTGAGCTCCGGTTCCAAGATTGTGTGGTCAAAAATTGTTATGGAAAAAAATAATGTAAAGTTTAGAATCTAGAAAGTTGTTCCAAATTGGGGCTTACTATTCTACAAAATAAGTTCCTACAATCTAGAATTTAGAAATTGGGAAGCCCAACTCTTAGCACCTATTGATAGGATAAGACCGAAATTGTAGAAATTGAAACTATGAATGAAACTTACTATATTACAAAATGATCTCCTACATTCTAAATTTAGAATCTAGAAAATGGGACGAGCCTTACTAATGATGCTCTGATGGAGAGCTACAATATTTTATAAAATTCGTGATAACTCTTCTACGGAGTACGAGAACTATAGCCTCTTGGTGTATCCTAGCTAGGGGTGTTAACGTCCAGATGTCTAGTCATCTAGTTTTTAATTTACTAAAGTTTGCTTTAAAAGACATACATATAATTATAGTCTTCAAAATATACCCAAAAAATTACACATTCTTATCATAAAATATACATGAAATTGAGAATATTTAATAATTGATTAAATTTTATTCAGTTTTGATTTTTTTTCTATCTTTCCAAATATAGCCAAATATCTTATTCCATTCGATTTGATTTCGTCCTCACCTCACCCTAGTTGTTACTAACGCTGTTGGATCATTTTGTAAGAAAAATGAGTATGAACAACCAAAAATAAATAAATTATAATTCTGACAATAATTGAATGTAAAAGAAATTGGTGCTGAAGCAATTTAGGACATATAAGAACATTAATAACTAAATTTATTTAAAAATAAGAGAAATTCTATAGGCACTTCCAAATTTACTTAGGACAGTCTATTACTTCATGACAGTACAGATTTTTGCAATGTTTATTCGGCACAGTCCAATTTTTTCTTTGGAGCGGCGCACATTCCTCCTCCCCCACGCCCACATCCCTCCGCCCCTGCCGTCGCATGCCCCGCCACGCTTCCCTGCCGTTGTGCTCCCCAGCCACGCCTCCACCATCGCTCTCCCCCTTATGCTGCTGTTTTCGATGTTGCTGCTGCTGCCAATGCCGCGCCCCCTGTTGTCACGGTCCTCCGCCGCTGCACTTCCTCGCCACTCCGCCGGCGCTTCCACCCCGTCGAGGAGGAGGCAAAGGAGAGAAGGAGGCGAAGGATATGAGAGGAGGAGGAGGAGGCGACGGAGGAGAGGAGAAGGAAGGGAGGAGAAGGAGGACTGTCAAAAAAATTGACAGTCCTTCATTTTTCTGATAATCCTAAAAGTAAGGACTGTCAAAATATTTGACACTCCTTCCAATAAAAATGACTGTCAAATGTTTTGAAAGTCCTAAAAAAATTAGGCTAGCCTGAAGCAGTTTTTCACATAGCAAACTTGTAAATAAGTAAAAAAAAAAAAGACTAGTCTAAGTAATTTTTGACGTGCCTTTAAAATTTTTCAAAAATAAAAAACAATAAACAATTCTAAACCCAGCGCACTAGTCGTACCTTTATCACGTCGATTCGACTAACCAGACTCGTGCTCGCGTGTCACTTTGTTCATTTGCAGCCCTAACAAAGGTTATTTATAAGGGCACATCAAAAGTTGATCAAGGCTAGCCAGGATTGGGACTAGCCCAGGTTTGAGAGAAAATTACTCAGGACATCCCATTTTCTTACTCCTTGGGCTGTCCCTACCCATACCCCCCAAATCCCAAATTTGACTTTCATTTGTAAATTCCACTCTCTCTTCCAAAATCCTATTTTCTCTCATCTTCATCTTCTTTTTCTTCTCCACCATTTCCCACTCCCCAATCTATACATCTTCTTCTTCATCTTATTCTCCATTATTTTTCCACTCTAAACTCTAATTTTCTTCTCCATCATTTCCATCAAAATCCTAGTTTTCTTCTCCACAATTTTCATTCTCATCATTTTCATTCCTCACAAAGAATGCATGAAAATAAACCATAACATGTTTATTTCATTCTTTCTCAAAAAAATGCTGAAAATAAACCCTAAAATGTATATTTCATTTTATTATCAAGATGGAAATAAATCCTAATATATGTTTTTTCATTCGGCCATTTCGATTTTAAGACTGCCACAATTCCTGGTAGTCCTCAATACTTCTAAGACTGCTAGAAATTGTGGCAGTCCTGCTCTACAGCAAGTCCCTTTTAGGACTGCCACAATTTCTGGCAGTCCTTAATACTTCTAAGACTGTCAGGAATTGTGGCAGTCTTAGAAGTATTGAGGACTGCCAGAAATTATGGCAGTCATGTTGTACAGTAAGTCCCTTTTAGGACTGCCACAATTTCTGGCAGTCCTCAATACTTCTAGGACTGCGACAGTCCAGATATGGACTTGCTGTACAACAAGTCCATTTCTTCTAGAATTAGGGTTTCATTTATAGTTTCTTCTACAACTAAGATTTCATCCATAATTTCTTCTATTAATGAAGAAAAATTGATTAATAGATTTGATAACCCAATTTCTTCTACAACTAGGGTTTCATTTATAAACTAGGGTTTTGAGAAAGAAATATGAGAAATTAGAAGAGAGCCAAAAAAAAAAAACTAAGGTTTGGAGAAAGAGATGTTCTTTTTGTTTTTTTCTTTCTTCCTGTTGTTCTTCTTGTGAGAAAGTTGTTCTCTCCTTGTGAGGAAGGAGGAGAGCAAAAAATAAAATAAAAAAATGATTTATATATTTAAATTTTGGCTAGCCCTGAGTAAAATTTTTCAATGACAAAATTGTAAATAAATCAAAGTTAGATTTGGGCTACCCTGATCAACTTTTGATGTGCCCTTATAAGACATCTCCAACCCTATTGTCTTGTTTTGTGTTGTGAATCCTATGTGGCATGAGACATAAGACAATGTCTTTCCTATGTGGCAAGATGACATTCACACAAGACAATGAGATAAAAATATGTTCTCCAATGCAAAAGTTTGAGAAGACAATAAAATTACTTTTTTTTCAACTTCCAAGACAACTTTTTTCACTTCTTCTTTTATATATATATATATATTTTTTTTTCTATTTTTTATTCATAATTGATGATGTGGACATAAAGTCATTGTGAAGTGCATTGTCTAGATCTAGACAACCAACTTCACATTCTCCTTGCCATGTCAACTTCACAATTTATTTCACATTTGCATTGGAGAAGTATTTTTGAAAAGAGCAATGCTACAGTTACAACCAAACATTTACAACCTTTTTACAACTACTCACCCATTTTCTGACATGTGGGCCAGGTGGTGGCCTGGCCCACATGTCAGCAAATGGGTGTAAGTTGTAAGAAGGTTGTAAAAGTTTGGTTGTAAACCAAACATTTTTTTTTGGAAAAAAATGTTTGTCATTCCTATGTGGCAACCATTTTTTTTCAAACTCACAATAGGGTTGGAGATGCTCTAAATAATGCAAACAAAAATCTCTACAATTGGGTGACCATAGGCCTCCGATCACTATAAATACCAGACCCATCGGATACACAACAACCCGAGATCTCTCCGGCAATGTCCTCCACCGCCGCCGCCGCCGACGTCCGGCCATGGCGGACCTCCTTCCTCACTCTCAGAGACGAAACCCTAGCCTCTCCCCCTCCCTCCTCCGTCTCCCCCCTGCTCCGTAACCTCCTCCTCTCCCACTCCGCCACTGAACTCGCCGCCGCAGCCGCTGAATTGCCCCCTCACGAGGTGATCCGAAACCCTAACCCTAATCTCATCCCCTCTTCGATTCGATAACAGTTTATTACATTCGATGGGTTCAGGTCACTTCGGATGTGATCCTTCTGGCGGAGCTGGCACTCTCGGTCTCGGACTGCCACGAGGCGGACGAAACCTTGGTTCAAATTTGTCATTTGGTAATTCTTGAGCTTTTTCCCCCTCTCGTTGAGGTTGTTGTTAGTCTACATTAATAGCTCGCTTTCGATTCAAATTAGGGTTCATTAGTAGCGTAAAGAATTTTTTTTTTTCCCGCGGCATGCGCTTACTTCGGACCGAGGTGAGCTGATTAGAGTATCATGGGAATAGTATAAACATCAATCCTCAACCCTCGCCACACCTTTGAAGTTTCGGGCAGTGGGTGTCAGGGACTTTAGCATGGTATCACCGTATCAGAGTGAGCGAGCCACCCAGGTTCAAATCTCGTCTGGTCGTGCTATTTTAAGCAGATTTTAGAAGAAAAATATACTACTGCAGGAATTCAGCTCTTGGTCCAGAATGGGCAAAAGATCCAAGAGGACGTATTTGAATTTTTTATTTTTTTATTTTACACCTCAGCACTGGCCATATATCTATATTTTGGTATAGTGACAAGGACTTTAACATGAGTAGATTTCATACACATCATTGATGAGGTTCTTAATCGTAGCGATGGGCGAGAGAAAGTAAGGTGCGTGAAAGGTCAATAAGGGATAAAAGGGTACAAAAACTTAGCTGAATTGTATCCAATGCCAGCTAGCTCACTGGTTGATCATTTGGTTAAACAAGTCAGGTATCAAGAACATTACTTTAAAGGAGTAATTTCCTATTCTGAACCATGAAGTTTATTTGTCTCTTCTTAGAGAGTATGTTTATATATTTCCCGTAAACAAGTGGACATCTACTTAGTGATGTCTCTTGTCTCTAAAACAGCAACATTGAAGCCTCTATCCCAGGTTCTTTTTGGGGATTCAACAATGTTCCATACGGAAAAGTGAATTAGAATTTTTAGATGTGAAACGCATTGACAAAGCAATATATATCTAGTAATCTTCCAAGGATCTATCACGTTGGTGGCTTTAGGAGATCATGCTCTTAGATAGTCGACCTCTGTAGTGAAGGTTAAGCTTGTTAGAGAGGGATTGGATGAGCTCTGTAACATATCATAGGGTCACAGGAGATGAAGTGCTTAGGGAAAGTGAGTTTCTTTATTTAGGAAGGAGGCAAAATTATCATTTTCTCATCTTGAGATGTATGATCATGCTACAGAGGCTAGGGATACACGAAGATAGAATTTTTGAAGGCCTAGTTTATTGAGCATGTTGCAGTAAGTACTGTTATAAATATTAAGTTTTGGGTTTCATCAAGATTTTATTGTCGAGCATCTGTTCGATGCATGCGGTGGGTATGTTGGTCTAACGTGCTCAGCAGTTCATGATAGTTGGATGGTGCTTCATAGTCTTCAATCTACGAAGGTTACATAAGAAGTTGGTGGAGAAAGAGCAACTTGTGGATGATGATGATGGGGGATCACTCTGTGTTCATGGTCTTTGTGTTCTATACGGATCTTTCCTTGTAGGTTGAGGGAATAAGATGATGGGGAGGACAAGAAACTTGTGGTAGGAGCTGATACTAAGTGATGTCATGGACAAAATAATATAGTGGCAGATTTTTGGAGTCATAAGGGATATGGGAACTGTCCTTATTAAGTTGTTGAGAACTTGGCTCAACTTCATTTGGCTCAATTTTATTGTGGAAAGAGTGGGGACAATCATGAGAGACTGCCCCCTTTCCTAGAAGTTTCTTGATATGAGACTAAAGTAAGACTAACAAAGCTAATAAAGATAAAAGCAAAATATATCCATAGAGTGCTTTCTCTTATATTGTCCCACAAGTTGGAGGGTATATCTCAAGTATGTCCAACTTGGAGAGAAAGTGAAGATAGAGCGCTTGAGGCAAAGCCTTACCCTTAGTAAGGATGTCTCTCAATTGAGGGGAAGCTGGAAAGTGGTGAAGCTTTAGACCTCATGGAGCTTGACCTTGTTCGATGAAATGGTACTCGGTGTGCTCACGAAAGATTGGATCTCAACAATATGAATTGATGCCTTTTACTTGCACTAGAGAGAAGCCGTGGAGAGGAGCGACACAAGTTTGAAGAGAAGGCTCTTCAACCATGTAAGCTTGAAAATTGCATGGACCATCAAGTGATACCCAGACCTATCCGAGGAACGAGTTAAAATTGTCTGCTTCTTTCTCCACTAGTTGGCTAGGTTACCTCCAAAGAATTTGCAGAATTCGTTAGTAGACCGACGATCATCAATAAAGACAAACATAGTTGGCATCAACATATATGTAAGAGAAAAGAGAGAGAGAGATAGTAGGCAAGCCCTTAGCTGAAAGACTTTTCATATACTAGAGAATACACTCGTCATCATGAAGATCCACGATGACTGCGTATAACAAAAGAGATACTAGGGTGAGCGATCGTCAAGTAGACGAACTTGCCTACAAGCGGTAATACATATCTGGATTGGGAAGAAGAAAATAAGAAGAGCTAAGATTAGAGAGCTTCGTATTCTGCTACAAGGGAGTCTCAACATACTTACACCCAAGAACCCAAAAACCTGTAAGAAATCCAAGCATAGTAGTTTTTTTTACTTTGTTATGAGGAGAATCATTCTTGCGAGCAATTTCAATGACCAAGAAATAGCTCAAGGAAAAAAGTCTTTTGTTTGGAATTGAGTAAATAGTTGTGCCTCGATTTTAAAAATACCAACAAAATCATCTCTTGTGATGGTAATATCGTAGAAATATACGAGGATAACCACCTTTTTCTGGGTCGTGAGTCAAATGGTGAATAAAAAGGGAGGAGTGATGCTTCGAGGAAAGCCAACTTTGTGAATAAGTTGAGTGAATTTATTCAAGCATTCTCGAGGAGATTGTTTTATAAGAGAGAAATTTCCAGACATGACATACTAGGGACTTCCTTGAACTCTAACTAGCATATTGCTACATATTAAACGGTCTCGATCAAGTAGCAATTATTAAATACCTTTATATACAACTGGTGCAACAACCATTGACAATGCACAACATGAAGTGTTATAAATCCGATTACTACGGAGCTTGGCAACCACCGAGAATGTCTCCTCAAAACCAATGCCATATTGTTCGATAAATCCACAAGCAACCATACATGCATATAATCTCTCAATAAAACCACCAAAATTATGCTTTACAGTAAAGACCAATTTGCAACTCACACGAGAGTGACCACAATGTAAGGGAACAAGATCCGAAGTGCCATAGATCGCAAAGCATGCATGGTCTCATGCATAGCAGCTTTAAGTGTCTCCTTTACCTAAGTAGGAGAAAAAGAGGAAAGAGGTCAATCAAATGTAGGGAGAGCAATTAGCTGATGGTAAGAAACAAAATTTGCAATATGATACATAGTACAAATACATGATTTTTAAGCAAAGCAATATAAAGATCATCTAGAACATGAGTAAAATAGGAGTAGGGAGAGGTACCAGTGCCACGGTATCCTATCGAGGCTTCTTCTTGCTCTTTCGAGGGCCTATAAGATAAAATCCGTGTTCTAAATGACGGTTGAGGCAGCCGTCTAGGCGGTAGGCGGTCTCTGTTTGCACCGCCTTTGCGGCAGGCGGTGGAGTAGGCGGTCAATGGAGGTTTGACAGCGTAGGCGGAGGTGAGGCGGCGTAGGCGGGCTTCTAGGCAGAGCAATATCTAACAAGATGTTTTGGCCAAAAAGTTTTGCAAGTATTAAGGGCCTATGGTTCACTTTTACAAAACTAAAACTTCATAAATCTTCGTTCTACAACTTAGTTATGCATGGAACACCCTTAAAATATGCATATTATGCAAAAAATAATGGTAAAAATAGTAAAAAATGTCCAAAATTAGGCGGTAGGCGGTGCCTAGGCGGTAGGCGGATTCTCTCCGGCGTGCATCCACCTACTGCCATTTAGAACCTTGGATAAAACAAACCTATGAGTATATGTAGCAGGTATATCCGGGGAGTCATCCAGAGAAATAAGATGACGATGCGGCTTATGTGGTAGAGGGGAGATGGTGATATTGGAAAGTACAGCTGTTACTTAAGACATGTGATTAGGATTGTCAATTAAGATATGTGATTAGGACCGTCAACAATAATCGATAACCCAACCCGTTTATTTTAGAATTATAGGTTTGGTTTCAAAGTCAAGTACTCGAGCTGGTAATTTATAAGACCCCGAACAAGATATGATAACTATAAGTACAATATACATGTGCAATTCAATACTTCAAGAACCACTTATAACACCTCTTAGAGGCAAACTTAATAGGGAAGGGAGATCTAGGCATGCGCTTAGTAAGATGACAAGTCGTAAGTAGAGCAAAGTTCAAGTAATTGAGAGGAATATTCATCTGAGTGAGTGTGCCACCGCAAGTGAATGCTATGTTCGTCACACCTTTTTGTTGAGGAGTACAAGTACATGAGATGAAAAATTACATTAAAATGGTTGATTGAAGATGCCACAAGGAATATGAAGCTTTATTAAAGTAGGACATGTTTGGATAGGATGAAAGTGGAGGGTAGAAGTGAAAAATCCGTGAAAGTGAGAAAGAATTTTGATTTTGGAGTTCCATTTTTGGTTGGAGGAGGAAGTAGGGGATGAATCTGGCGTAATGATGACAAAACCAAATCTTGTCCCCCTTCTACCATTCCACACCCTCTCCAAACACGAGGAAGTCGATAGATTTTTTTTCCATTTTTAATTAGTTAACTAATTGTAATATTTGATAAATCATTAGTGTGTTATGTTAACAATTTAATAAGATACTTAATAGTATTAACTAATTAATAATACTTAATTGTTATTCAGTTATTGCAATAATTAATTATTAAAGAAATTAAGATGATTAATTAACAGTTAATCAATTATTTAGTTGATGTTGAACTTTTATTCTTAATTAGTATTCAATTGCTAAGAGTAATTATTCAACATTAATTAATAAATAAATTGTTAAATATATGTTAAAAATTAATTATCAATTTAATAGATAATTTGTTTTATTTTCTATCATTATTATGTGATTTGGTAATTTATTAGTAATAAGATAATTATTAATATTTAAGAAAAATGATTTAGTTCTCAATAATAATTAGTTAATAAAATTATTTTGTTAATAATAATAATAATTAGTATTTATTAATTATCTTAATTTATTAAAACAATTAATCAACATTTTTTATTATAATTATGGGCTCTTCTTAATAAGTAATAATTAATTTAGTTAAATAATTAGTTACTTTGTTATTAGTATAGTGTACTTTTTCACTTCCCATCTTCGTGGTGTTAGTTATCCGAACACATTTTGGAAGAAGAGAGACAAGAAAGTGCATGTAAAACCATGCATATGCACAACATGAATTTTACACATTCCCACCTCCCTCTCACTTCCTATATCCCAACAGCCCCTAAAAGGAAAACGGTCATGGCATCCATTACTACTACGAAACAAAAAATAGAAATTAAACTAAGGAAATAACAGAAGTCTCTCAATGATTGAAATGGTTCAATTGAACCCAACTCCTAAGACCTATATGGACTACGGATAATCAAGACTTTCGCAATACCCATGCAAGGATCGAGATTGAAATGAAATCTTGAGACACTACATTAAGAGAGTACATCTGAAGATAAGTCTCAGGTTATCAGGATGGTATCTAGACTGTCAACCAGAACTGTATATCTTTGCGTAAGGTAAAAACTGTAGTTTCAGAAAGTTGGACATTTGAATAGTCGGTAGGAGTCCACCGTGGCTCTAACTATTGCGGAGTCAGTAAAAATATGTAGTGCCAAGACTATGGATCCAATTCCCATTTTCCGCAAATTTAGTCTAGTGTCATGTTATATGGAGGGAGTTGATTTAGCCTCCAATTTGACTTTCTAATGGGGCCCAAGACAAGGCTGTTTGTGCATCTTTCGTAACTTCTCTCGATTCTCGGACTTCCATATTCCTAATATATGCTATGAATGATTCTTTTCAATTTTCATTAAGCAGTTGTGATTGAATCTGATAAATTTCTCACGGAAGCACAAATATGTTGCCAATTATGTTGCACTGATACATCACAAGTCTTACTGGCTACATAATATACTTCGATATTGTAGCACTGTCGACATTTCCAGTACGAGCTCATTATTTAAATGAATGAAGTACATGGTAAATTATCATCACATTGCTGTAAGCCATCTCGTTCTTCTTGTTAATATCTTTTCCAGATTCGGTAAATAGTCCATTCATTGGCAAGAAATTTACTTCGCACACAGACATTAAAAGAATCAATGCATCCATATTAGTTCATAATATGAGCCATACTGCAAACAATCACCTGGTCATTATCTTTATCATCCAAGTCTTCTCTGCCAAAGTCACTGCGTCCATATTTGTAATGAGCAATGCTGCATAACCATCACCTGGTCATTATCTTCATAATCCAAGCCTTAACTAAAATGGGAGCATGAGAAGCCCCTCAAAGGAATTGACAGTCTTTTAACCGGTTGTCGACCTGACGTCAACGCTTCTTGTTGCTACCGAATTCCTAGCCAAGATAGCTATGACTATGAGCAAGAGAGGACCTCACCCTAAAAGCTAGAAGGCCATTTTGCCATAGGTAGACGTACCTATTTGGTCCTGCAGTTATGCTCATGCAAGCAAGCAATGATTACCTGTGTACATATCAATTTTCCTGCTTGCAGATTTGTTTAAGCATCTTTTATGATATATTTGTTAAATACCTTAATGATTTATTTGTTATACTATACAAATACATTGCTGATTTTACATCCGGTTCATATGTGCGCTTGAATGAAGGTGAAACTTATGTGAAGCTTTGTCATATTTGTCTGGTGCAGATGCATGATGTCTGTTGTAAAGTTCGTATGCGAATTAACTCATCTTCTTGGACCATCGTACTGAACTTTCTTGAAAATATTGTAAAGAACATCCTTGGAAGTCCTATGACGAGCTTCTCTTTGGGGGGTACTTCTAAAATGAAAATTATAGGCGAGATTTTGGAGATACTCAGGTTGATCTACAGCAATGTTTTTCATTTTTCTGTCTCCAATTTCCGCAAGTACTGTACGATGATTGCATAAATAGTTTTTATTACTGTAAGGATTGTGCAACACCTACTTTAAATAGAATGCACACTTAATGTAGGATGTACTTCTGTTTAACTGTTGACGTGCATGATTTTTTATTTTTTTTACCATAGGGAAATAGGTCACAAAATTTGATCTTGTACTTCTGCTTTAACTGTTGACGTGCATGAATTTTTTACCATAGAGGATAGGTCACAAAATTTGATCTTATATGTCAATACCTCTCATTTAGCTAGAACTTGTGAGGCTTCATGCTGTTTGGCACTTGATCACAGTCAGAAAATTGGTCAATCTAAATGCTTGACCCTTGAGGGTTGTATTTCATAGCCTAACACATCTTAAAGGGGAAGCTTAAATGATTTTATTCTGCTCTATCATGATCCAAATGACATTTGTCTCTCTAGAAATGTCTGAGCCGAATACTATCATGAAATTATGTGGAAATTTTCTACTAATAAGTGCCAAATGGACACATCAAACTTGAAGTTTTTGACATGTCAGAGATGCATTGGCACTTGGACACTCTAGGACATTTCAAGGACTCGAGGGGATTCAATTCGTCAATTCATAATGATTAAGAACCCCACACAATAGTTTGGCACTTAATAGAAAATATGCAAAGTCTAGAATGTGTTAGACCAATGTCTATGATTTCAAACATACTTTGAAGCAATTTGCTTGATTGTATCATTCTTTTGTTGTACTTTATAGACAGATACGGGCAAACACCCGTACACATTTTTGCATACGTATCTATGCTGTGTCCACGTGGCAGACTATTGGAAGGTTTCCATGTTGGAATTTCTGTACACTGGACTTTGGACACTATTACAGTGTAAAGCAGTTTATAGATATATGTAATGCCATTCTCTATTGGTTGGCAAGTTCTCCAAATTGTTGCGTTGTATATTTTTCTTTAAACAGGCCCGAGGGCCCCTCAATATCCACTCTATTTGTAATTTTGGGAATCAGTCTGATTCTATGCCTCTCCTTTTTGTTTGAAGAAAGGAAGAATCCTAAAAAATCATTCTTTTTTTTTTTACTTGGTGAATCTCTGTTTCATTGATCAACTGTGATATTCTGAATCCTTAGTTCTAAAGAAATTCAAATGTTTGTGGATTTATCAGAAGATCCTTTCAATTGGCTAGAATCCGGTACTTGAAAGAAAATAATATTCTGGAATCATATTGAATATTTGACAATACATTCTGTACCTTGCAAAGAAAAATAAAAACTGTGTCCTTGTTTACCAACCACTTCTCTTTTGCACTTTGCTTTTTTTGCCAGATTTTTAAACTTGTGTCAACACAATTTTATTACAAGTTTTGCAGGCTTATTGACAAGGCATTTGGAAGAATCAGTTCATTATCCGACAACCTGCAATTGGTAGAATTCCTTTGCTGTGTTGTTTCATGCTTGCATTCTGAGCTACTTATCATATATCGTTCGAGTGATATTCATTTGACTGATACTGGGACTGGAGATACCAATTGCAACAATTTATGGGAGATGCAAACTATTGCATTCTCTGTGATTGAAGATGCCTTATCTAGAATTGCATCTTCTATTTCAGCTAGTTTGTGGCAATCTGTAGTTGAGGTGAGCATATTTTGCTAAATCTTGGGGCATGTATTTCGACAATTCCCTTATTTCTGTGTTTATAATACTAGATTATCAGAAAGGTGATGGATTTTGTTGCATCGAAGAACTTGCTCATAGTGGACAATATCATGTCGAGGTATATGTTAAATAATGTTGTATCCTTCTATGGTTACATGATGCAGGACAACATCTAAAAGTGAACTTATATGGATCGATGATGCGATGGTTATGCAAGATATCCATGAAAATTAAGCAATAAACAGTTGCAAGCCTAACAATAAACAACTTATAAATCACAAGATTTGCAATTAAATAACAAGGTAAAGATCAGGGTTAACACAAGGATTGATGAGATCAAGCCACACAACCAAACAAGCCCAAGTGTAAACCTTGACCTCGAAAGATGATTCCTCCGCCTCGAAGCCCTCGCTTCTAAGATTTCGATGATCGATCTTGATGCAATCTGATTGGAACTTGCATTATAGTGGGTGGTAATAATTGGGTTTGATTTCTAACGATGTGGGGTACTGAAAAAGTATGTTGTTTGGGTTTGGCAACGGGAGAAGGGAATGAGGATAGCTGTAGATTGTAATAAGGTGCAAAGGGTGAGGAGCTGTCTTAGTTCAGTGGATGGGGTGACCAAAGGAGGGAGGCCAGATGGTTGGTGGTAGGGCAATAATACAAGAGATGGATGTGGTAGCATTTCCTGTGGCCTATTGGGTTGGCATTGGAGTGGGAATGGCATCAACAATAGGTCAGTAGGAGACATGTTCCACAGTTTTATGACGCGCCAAGGAAACCAAGGGGGTTGGGGGGTTGTTTGACAGGTTTGAGAACAGGAGGGGGTTTAGGCAATAAATGCTTATATTAGTATTTCGATAGAATAAAATCAAGACTGAGATTAGGGCCTCACACCCAAAGCACTTAAGGTACTTCACATACCATCTCACTAGAATAATAACCAAAATCTCAATTCATTCCATTCCCACATCTCAAAATTTCATTAACTATTTCTCTATCTAACAAGGTTGGAGTACTATTTATTGTCATAAACATTTGGTCATTAAGAGAAAACTTTCCAAACAAAAACAAATCTAACTTTGGCCATCAAGAAACAACTTTTCAAATAAAGACAAATCCTAAATTTGACTCAAATAAATAAATCCTAAGTAAGACCTACTAAATAAATCAGAGCTAATAAACCAGTCGACTTATTAGGATCAACCATGACTCAAACTTGAAGCGTTCTTTCATCAATCTCTCCGGCTTGAAAGTTCAACTCATGGTGAATAAAGATGATACTCCTCTAGCAAATCTGAGACAAACTGCTGAATTGCGCAGTCTCTTCATCGTCATGCACTAACACTCTGGATCTGGACAACCTTAACGGACTAAATAGTGTGTGGCCTCGTGATCATGAACAACAGTAACCTCACCATCTAAGTTGTACTCGGTCCCTTGACACAGGTTTAGGTTTGGCCTCAATGGAAATGGAGTATCTGACAATGCATATTCACATACCAAGAACTACAAGATGATCCCTTTCATTCATACTGACAAGGGGTTGTGCCCATCGAGCCATTTTTTCCTGCTTTTTCCGGAGGTCTGGAGAA
Organism: Iris pallida; assembly: GCA_029216955.1. Taxonomy (NCBI): domain Eukaryota; kingdom Viridiplantae; phylum Streptophyta; class Magnoliopsida; order Asparagales; family Iridaceae; genus Iris; species Iris pallida. The sequence continues at coordinate 4,489,716 of JANAVB010017195.1, read as the reverse complement.
ATCAACAATTCATAGGGTCTATCTAATTCACCCTTCCTGAAAGGATAAAGTGGAACTCTTTTTCCTTTCGCAAGGACTAAGAAAACACATGGTATAAATAACTCATTTCTTGGTCTTCAACCCCTATCAACAAGGCAATACTCGTGGAAAAGGCAATACAAGAATTGCTGGTTGTATTGGACGCCTATAAGGTGGTACAGGTGGTCATGGTGGAGGCTGTATTGGAAATGTAATATTTAATTCTCGTGGAACATAAATAGACGATGCTCTTGAATAAAAGTAGGTGTAGGCATAATTATGTCTAGTTGAGTCGTTGGGTTTTATTAGCTTTGGTTTATCTAATGGGTCTAAGTTTGGGTTTTGATCGAGTCAAGTTAGGATTGTCTTTATTTGGAGTCGTTTTCTGATGGTCAAGTTTAGTATTTGCTTTTATTTGTAAAGTTGTTTCTTGATGGCATATCTAGATGGCTATAAAAAGACATACACTCTAAACCTTGTTAGATAATGAATAGTTAATAGATCTTTTAGATTTGGATTGATCCCTTTTGTGAGAGGGAAAGAATTGGGATTTGGTTTATTTCTTTGGGGAGGTGGCATGTGAGGTACTTTGGGTGTGAAGTCGCTGGTGTGAAACCAAATCCCACTTTTGATTTTATTCTATTAAAATCCTAATTAGTTTTGTTCTTCTTAAACCTCTTCCTTGCCTTTTTGTTATACCTTTTTGTTATATTCTTAAACCCTTTCCTATCTTATCGCACCATGAAATTGCAGAACCTGCCTACTAACGTCCTGCTTTCAGTCCTATTGCGGGTGCATTGTCGACCTGCTGGGCCACCAAAACCACTTTTTTATCCGTCTCTTGTATCTTTCCCTATAACCTACTACAGAGCCTCCCTTCTTGGCCATCACGTCCACATTCACCATAATCAAGCAGTGTTGTAAAAATCCCTCTAGGCGGCCGACTAGTCTCCGACTAGTCGCTAGTCGGCCGTCGCCGACTCGACTAGGGGCTAGTCCCCGACTAGTCACTTGTCGGCCACCGTCGACTCGATTAGGGGCTGGTCCATCCAAAAATTGGCTAAATTGGTACTAGTCTGGGCTGCCGTCGACTTCATCAAGGCAGTCGCCGTCGACTCTTTACTTTGTTGCTGCCTTTTTTCTATTTTTGAAAAAAGTGACTAGCCTACTCTTTTTTTATTTTTACTTTTTCTTTGTTATCTCTTTGCTACTGTTGTTGTGGTTTTTTTTTTAATTTTTGCTTGTTACTTTTTTTTTGCTTTTGCTTGCTACTGCGGCTGTAACTCTCCGTGCAAAATAGTAAGTTGTTAACATATTATTTAAAAATTTATCGAAATAGAAATTTGTGCAAAATAATGAATAGGAAAATGCACTGCAATAACTAAAAGTTCAACAATTAACATATTATTTTTTTAAAATATTTTTATAACATATTACATATATATATTCATTAAAAATTCTAAACAGACTAGTCCCCGACTAGTCCTCGAGTAGTCCGATTAATCCGTAGTCCCCACAAACCGACTAGCGGCCGACTAGCGATTTTTACAACCTAGACAACCCCTCCTTTGCACCTGATTAAAGTCCTCCCTATTCTTCCCTATGCAACCACTAACCATCGGAACTTCCTCTCCCCTCCTACCGCTGCCCCATACCTTCGAGACCAACCTCCCATCTTCGTCTGCTGCTGTATTATGCTGCAACCATATAAATCCCACCCGCCTGGCCTTTGTCCCCTTCTCTGTGCTCCCCTAGACTGCACATCCAAGAACAACCCTGTACTGGTCTCTCCCCATCCTTGCTTGCTGCTGCTGAACCCAAAACAACTACTATACCCTTGTTGCAAACCAAAATCAGCCTTCGTCATCACCTTTACCCCTGCACATATATAAAATTCAAACAACCAATCACCATTATTATGTCAATATCAAGTTCTACACTTAAGTCAAGGTTGATCCTTTGATCTTGGACACAAAGGTTTGGTTGCAAGGATGGTCTCTTCGAAAGAGTTGTGGGCATGTTTTTGATTGTGCGCTAATTCTCAATCCTCTGGTAACACTAATCTTTACTTGTTAATTAATTGAAAATCTTATGATTCTAGGATGACTTATTGCTAGGCATGTAAGTATCATTTGTTTATTTCTTATTTTTTGTTGATATCTTGCATTGCATCATCGACCAATCTAGTTTCCCTTCAGTCCATGTCCTGCTTCATTACTACACAACCCCTGACCAGAATTTGGATTTTTATCCCAATTTTGTAGGTTCTATACTACCCTTTTTCATTGCCTACATCTGGTTCTAACAAATCCTAAAGGTTCCCTTTTAGGACAGGTTTGTGAGTTGTCTTCTGGCACAAATGCATTTTATTCATGAGAATAACATTTAATATTATATTCTGCTTATGCTTTCCTTCTCTTAATCAACATTTAAGGTGGCAGGTTTGGTTGCAACATTGCAAATGTTTCTGACATATGGACTCTCTAGTAGATGTCCTCCATTACCTTCAAATGCTGACCCAAAAGCGAAGGGTGCTAGATCTCCAAATCAAAAACCTAAGGTGGAGTCAAAGAGAACTATTCTTGGTGCTTATATTCCCCCTCATCTTCGAAGAAGGGAAAGTATTAATAGGCATCTACCAGATACTCAGTTCTCTTCAGATAGCGAGCCTTCAAAATATGGTCTATCTTCATCAGATTCGGATCTTAGTGACAATGATGGATATTCAATCAATGGGGACCATCATCGGAGCTCCAAAACTAGATTAGCTGTAATAGTTTGCATACAAGTAATGTTCTAAATCTACTTGTTCAACCATTATATCTTATCATGCTTATGTTTGTTTCTCTTTGGGAATACAGTGCTATCACAGGTTAGCGCATCAGTGCATAGGGATATATACATCCATTACTGGGCGAGCCTTAATGAATATTGGTTCTGAAGAATGGAAGACTACCCACTTCAGACACCTGATTGTTGCAAATTTGGGGAATGTCATTTATGTTGAATTTTCATCCCTTCTTAAGAGTCATGAGTGTTGGTTTGGATGACATTAATCAGGGGCTCTTGTATGTAGTTGGAAAGTCTTTGGAGATGCAGCCCCTATCAATTTTAATGTCATGGTGCTGTAGTTTATGTGAAATAGTTTGGTTTCTGTTCTCACATTAGGTCCTGGTGACTTTAGTTTCGATTCAAGTCTTCCAGATCTATTCGGTTTAACATCAAGGTGATGACAACAAATAACACCATCACACTTGACATGGACGACTTCTTGAACCTCTTGCCACTGGTTTCTCTAGGCTCCTCACCAAGATTGACCATCTGCCTGTTGAATCCTACCCATAATGTTCCTGCTCTGTACTACTTCACACCCTTTTATTGGTATGCCTTCCTCTCATTGTCCTACTACTATTTCTTCTGTCTTGTCCAATGTCACCATTTACCAAGCTTCAAAGGATCATCAATGGACCTTACTGTGAATATCAGTTTTGGAAGTTTCAGGGGCTTTGAAACACTGGAGTTCGGCTATTTCGGTATTGTACGATGCTTAAAAGTTAAAACTTAGTAAAGCATGGATACGCCAAAAGTCTATGCCTTGTTGGTGTCGCGTCGTGTTAGACCTATGTTGCTCTGGGCACTAAGTGAGGAGAGGCAAGTGACCTCTCGCCTCATCTAGGCGTTGCCCAGGAACTAGGTTCTGTTGTCTGCAATCTTCTAGGAAATAACAAGTTTAAATTTTTTTAAACATACTTCAATAGTTCAATTGTAAGTTTAAAAAAACAAAAATGAAAAAGAAGAAGAAGAAAGAACTGAAGAAGAAAAACTACCGGTTTTAAAAAAAACAGCAGCAGCAGAAGAACTAAAGAAGAAGAAGAAGAAGCAACAGAAGAAATCAAGTTAACAACATGTTTAAAAAAGAAGAGGAAGCAAGAACAACAAAAGAAGAAATCAAGAAAAACGAGAAGAAAAAACACAGAAGAACTAAAGAAAAAGAAGAAATCAATTAAATAAGCAAGTTGTAAAAAAACAAAAAACAAAAATTCAGCAGAAAAAAATTAAGAAAAAGAACTGAAGAAGAAGATGCAGCAGAAGAAATAAAAAAAGGAAAAGAAGAAGAACATGCATGTTGGTCAGCCCCCTAACCCGAGCGGCTAGACCTGAGTTGTTCTTCTCATTTTTTTTCCAAAGCACCAGCCGAATTGGACCAAACCCTATTAAGACAAATACAAAAACTGAAATAGACAAATTACATTTATACCCATAAAAAATTTATCACCTAAGTTAACCCCCCAACACCCTCCCCACAACACACAGAGACAGTAGGTGGTCGCCTAAGTGCGCCTAGGTGACCACCGCCTAAGCCAGGGGAACATTGCCCAGGTCGAAACGTTTTCTTCCCAACCTGCATGTCTAGGCGTGGCCTGTGACAACATAGTGTTAGACACGTACTGAACACATCAGAACACTCCAAACTACACAGACACATCTAAATAAGTGTCGTTCCTGTGTCACCGTGTCCATACTCCATACCATGTTGTGTCCTACTGTATCTATGCAACATAGCTTAAAACCATGCCATTTAGTTGAATATCCTTCCAGGCCTAAGCTCCCCAACTCTACTATAGACATTAGAATTGGGGTCTTAGTATCCTTCACTTTGCTTGGCTGCTTCCTTCCCCTTCGACCTTTGCTTTAACTGCATCTGCTTTCTTATTGGCCTTGGATTGCTTACACCAGTGATGTGGAAACTCTGGTCAGTTCTTCATTATCAGGCTTAGAGTAGAATGAATCAATCTGAGTTGCAAGCACCTCAGCCTGATCATCGACTTCTCAGGTTTCTATCTCCAATCACAGCTTCTCACTGCCATCTCCTTGTATTCTTAGTCATGCTCACTTTTCCTTAACCTTGCTGTTTGAAATGTTTTTCTTGCTCAGTTTGATCTTAGAACTTGCCATACATTTGGAACCCTGTATTTTTATTTATTTTTGAGGCTATATTTTTGTGGATATGCTATATTATTGTGAATTTTAACGAAAGCATTTTGAACGCTCTGTTCATCCTTTTCATGAACTTATCCCTTTTAATATTTTCTCTAATATTGACTAAATGATGAGTGAAGTTCTTATATGTTCTCTCATTCGGTCAATTTAGATTTGAACTTAAAAGACTATTTCTTTTCTGAGACTTAGAAGGTTGCCAAATTTATCTGTTCATCTTTATTGTTCCTTGCCCCATTTGAATTTTCTTTTGATTGTGATGGGATCTAGAACATTTTCTTTTCTTTTCCGAGCAGTACTGGGTTCGGGACAACCACTCAGCTTAGACACTACTGTTTCTTCTTCTATCCCATCGCACACACCTCAAACCCCATTCCACTTCCAGTAAATATAGCTCTTTGTAATGATTGCTCTCCTATCCTATCTTTACTGCCACTAATCTTCTTCTCTAGTTTAGCTAAGGTAATTGGAAAATTAAATTTTGGCATTAAATGTTTCCTAATCTAATCACATTTGTGTTGACCTTTTCCTATGTATGTGGAAAATTTGAAACTTTATTGTTGTCCGTGTGGTAAAATCTACACAGTTAAATTGAGTGTCGTTGGTAACATATAACTAAATCATTCTTGAAGGATCTCTGTCATGCTGAACCGAAGTCACTGACCTCTCTATGTACATTGCTTTTGCCCGAGAATGATGTACTACAACCAAGGTGTAATTCTGATGCAACCTTTTCATTGTGTTTTCCTTTTTCTTTCATCTCTTAATTTCTAATATTGCTCTTTGGTCCACAGGAAGTATCAGGCAACTCTAATGACCTGCTTGCTTTTTGATCCTGTATTGAAGGTAATATTTGTGAGCCAATTCTATTGTGTATTTCAATATACTGCTACACATATTGGAAGAGACTCCTATGCATAGTCTTCCTAGTTTCCTCTACCTCATGCCCTGTTATATTCTGCTTTCCACTCTCCATGTATCTTGTGTAGGCCCTCCCTCATCTCACCAGTAATTGTTAATTTGTTATCACATTGGACTGCACATGCTACACATATTATCTTGTCTTTTTAATTTATTATTATTATATTTGGTTATTGTCATCTAGGCACCATATTTGAACTGTTCCTTACCTTATAATTTACAGATACGTAATGCATCGGCTTCAACTTTGGCTGCTATGTTGGATGGGCATTCATTGACCTTTCTACAAGTAGCAGAACATAAAGGATCTAGCAAACCTGGATCATTTACCACATTATCATGCTCTCTGGGACAAATTCTGATGCAATTGCACACAGGTTTTTGGGAATTGCATTTTTCTTAAAATAACTTGCAATTTAGTTAACGGAAAGATCTTTCCTACGATGTTTTTAATTATTGAAATACATGACTTTTACTAATCAAAAGTGTTTAGCTGCTTTTGCTGAAGAAGAATACATTGTTTTTTTAATCAATATAGTTGATGGCCCTTAATAGAGCTGAAGGAGAAGGATTTGTAGACGTAACTCGAGGTTTAGGATCCTTTTTTGGTTAGCATGAAATACATTTTAGTTGGCATTTATATGCGTATGCATCATATCCCTCATCACTATCACCCGATAGTTGTTGACTTACATTCAGGCCAGCTAATGTTCTTCATGGAACTCAAAAGAAGTAATTTTTGCCATACTTGCACGAGCAATGTTCTTAGGCTGCCTAGTCTTAAAATAAGAACAAACTGAAGAACAAGTGTCACATGTTGTCTTAATATCAATAAAATGCATATAGAGGTTTGTGAAAGTTTGTAGAATTTGACCCTTCTCACACACCATCTCTTATTCTTTTGTCCATTTCCATGCAGTACTTTTGAGTTTGGTTTTACACCATACTATTTGTAATTGTTTCTGTTTCTCTTGATTGTTACCATGCAAAAAAGAAAGTTGTTCCTATAAAAGAATAATCTAGAATTTTGTCAATCATTGCCTCTGTTCAAAATAGTAACTAGTATCTTTTCAGTCTAATTCTTTTTTATTGTACATCCTCTGACACTTCTTGCTTTTGTGTCTATATGTCAGGTATACTCTACATGATACAACATGAAACTCATGGTGGATTACTCACATCATTGTACAAAGTCCTTGTGCTTTTGATATCTGCTACACCGTATAACTCTAACTTAATTTCTGATTCTCATAACTTTGTACATTTCCTTTTTCTCTTCACATTTTTCAGAATGATGTAATGTTATCAACACAATCGGAATTGTTTTAAGGTTCTTAAGTTTTTTCCCCCATCATTACGAACTCATGGCATCTTCAGTCATATAGAGATACTTATTCTTAACATTCTACAGTTTAAACCCCATTTAGAAGGATATGGTTTTTTTTTTTTTTTTACAAATTTCAAGCCATTGATTTGATGCATCTTTTGCGGTATGTAACTGACATCTGGATCATTTTATCTGTTTATTGGTATAACTTAAACAGGTATGCAAGAATGAGTAGGGAGTTGTTGCAGACTATCATTGCATCCTTATGTACACGAATAAGGCAGGACCTTGCATTTAAAGTTGAAAATGTTGCCCAACTGGTTAGTTTCATATGAGTATAGCATTTGTATTGATTTCGTTTGTCAATATTTCATCTTAAGCTTCTTTGCAGGGAAATGCTCTTAGTTGCCTGGGAGCAGCATTTTCTGTATCACCTCCTTCATCACATGTCTTAGAAATGCTTGAAGATGATATCTTAAGAGGTTGATTCCCCTTTTATATGATGTAGTTTTTTACTCTTTCTTGCCAAATCATATTTGCTTTGAACCCAAGGTTTTGACTTATATATAGCTTCTTTTTATCTATAATGATCGTAGTCATCCAAACCTTATCCCATCATAATGGGGCTGACTATGGAGCATAATAATGTTCCATAGTGCTCTGCAGTCCTTTTGTCATGACTCATGATTGGAGATACACGGTGGTTCGTGTCCTGAGGGCACGACGATAGTATATGACCAATTACAAGAAATTGTCAAATTTAATCATGCTTGATAGTTGGATCACTATTAGGGATCGTATAGTATTATTATGTGAGCACATGTATAGTATTATTATGTGAGCATATGTATAGTATTATTATGTGAGCACATGTATAATCATCAAACTTAACCACAAATATGTGCCCTGTTATCATCACATTATCAAAGAGGGATATATTTGAGGATCTTTATAATTGATCAGCTATGATGATGACTATTGAAGAGTATATTAGTTATTTTATTTTGCATATTTAATTTATTATTTTCTATTTCTAGTTAGGGTTAATGATGTCAATTTATACGCTTTATATTTCCTATAAATATTGGCCAAGAGTGCTAATAAAATTTGATGCCATTCTATTTGCAATGTATCCTCCACTTTCAACATGATATAGAGCCCTAGGTTCTCTTTCTTCTCCTTTGTCCTGTAAATATGTGGCGATTTTCACACTTAGATGTTTAATTCTTTTTTTTGGCGATGCTTGTGGCCGTATCTTCAGCAGCTACTTCGAGCATAGATTTTTTGGATTTCTTCTATAGGCGGAGGCTTGACTTTTTTTTTTTTCCGGACTTCTTCGATACATGCAGTTTCGTTCTTCTATTGGTCTATTTCTTGGATTTCTCCGGTATTCGGATCCCGACGTACTTTGTTTTTTTTTTTTTTTTTTTCCTTCTAAGCTCTGACGTATTTCATATTTTTTTCAGGATTTCTTGCTTTTCCGACCCTAGCATATTTCAAATATTTTCTTCTAGGATTTTTCGTTTTACATAACCCTAGCATACTTTAGATGTTTCTTCCGAGATTTTTTGTTTCGGAGCCCCGTCTTACTTAATATATTTTCTTTCGGGATTTCTAGTTTAAGAGCCTGGTGTACTTTAGATATTCTCTTTCGGGTTTTTTTAGTTGTGAAGTTCCCGTGTCTCATTTTTGATCTCTTCCGGGATTTCTTCCGTTGTGAAGCTCCAACATTCATTCTTGTTCTTTCAAGATTTCTTCTATTGTGTCTTTATATGATTCTTTTCGATCTCCGAGCCCCAATCTTCTTCAAATGATTTTTTGCGGCGACGAACCCTCGACGACCTACTTTTCAGATGATCTCTAGTTTTATTTTTGTTTCACACTTTCTCTAGATGTACATGAGTGCCATACCCGACGAGGCACAACACACATGTCGATTGGACAACCAACACGCAGGCCCCTTGTCCGACACATCCGTCGACAAAGTCGTGATGGACCTGCTTTTTTCCCAAATCCATACTTTGATGCTTTTTTTCCAAACCTACACTCAACATAGTACATTGCCAATTGCTCTTCGTGCCAACGCCGACACATGATTTGTCGTGTCGGGCGTGCCTTGTCGTGGACTTTAGCTTGATCAATTTTTTAGGCCCAAAGTTTAGCCTCAGGCTAAAAAATTCTAAAAGTAAAAAAAGTATGTGACAAAAATCAAAATGAGACATTAAATTCAAAAAGACCAATTTGCCCCTAAATATATAAAATGGCTAAATAGGAGAAGGGCAATTTGGTCAAGAAAATTTGACCATTAGGAAATTGGCGTGTCGTGCAGTGTTGGCCTGTGTACGTGTTGCGTTGTATGAACACAAGCTACAACCATGCCACATACGTGACTAACCATGGTTGTGCTCGTTTTTCTAGGTATGGAGGTCCGTTGCTGGACTCGTGCCTTGTCGTATTGTACAAGCCGACGCCAGCACGCCCATAGGCATGTTGGCGTGTGCCTGGTTGGCGGCGACACGCTACAACCTTCACCTCTAAGTCTCTCCAAGCTTTGCCTTCTTTCACCAAAGTTCCAGCTTACAGGACGTGCTAAAAAGTATACTAATTATTTATATTCTGCACATTTATTTTATTTATTTTCTATTTCTAGTTATGATTAATAATAACATTTTGTATGCTTTTTTATTTCCCATAAATATTGGCAAAGGGCCCTAATAAAATTTGATGCCATTCTATTCACGATGTAGTCTCCACTTGCAACATTGACGACTTCAGAATATCAAACACTATCTCAAGTCTTGACATCCTTATTTTGTGCATACAATATTTTGGCTAGGCGCATAAAGCTTGTTGAGATGCATATTTTTCAATTGCCGTCACATTCGTGCATTAGATTTGTTAGTATGATCTCGTGTGTGGATCAAATAATCCCTCGATTTTTCCTCTCCTCCCTCTAAACAAACGCACACAAATAAGGACACTTCATGCCTCAGGTCTAGACATCCTTATTTTGTTGCATCCAATATTTTGGCTAAACACATAAAGCTTGTTGAGTTGCATATTTTTTCAATTGCCATCATATATGTGCACTAGATTTTTTAGTATGATGGGTATGTTGCTTTAGATCCGACCCCCCACATAGGTTGTGGAAAACTTTAATTGTAAATTTCAAATTCTTGTTTTATTTCAAGATTTTGGATTTCTATTGATGAGCTAAGCCTCACCCCCGACATCGTAAAAGTCCTACGAATGATGAAAAATTATTGATCAACTTTCACTGGCTTAATAATTATATTACAAAGATATCGTACAGTGTGACCCAGTTGTTCTCTCCTACCCCAATGCAATTCTAAAATCACAAACAGTCATGTAACATACAATTTAGGTTGGATTACTGATCCCGATTCGTATTTTGTCTTGTGTGTCAACACGCCATACGAGGATACTATTTGACAAGATATTCCGTTTTAGCGAAAAAAATACATCATCCAACTTAGGGTTTTTCATAAATTAGTTGCACTTGTGTGTACGAGTATTTGTGTCCTACGCGTCCTAGACTTACAAAATCGACAATTAAGAATTGTAGAGTTTTCGTGGAGTTTGTTTTTAGAGAACTAACATGAGATCTAAGAATAGGGTTAAAATGTTTAACCTAATTTTGAATTTCAAATTTTGTCCACTCCCGAATTTTTTTTGAAAATTTCTTAAGAGACCTTATGAAATCTTTGCAGTATAATTATTAAGCCAATGAAAGTTGATCAATAGTTTTTCGCCATTCGTAGGGCCTTACGATGTCGGAGGTGATGTTTAGCCCACTAGCACAAATCCAAAATCCAGAAATTCTTGAAATAAAACAAGAACTTATAATATGCAGCTACAAATTTTCCTATAGCCTATGTAGGGGGTCAGATCTAAAGCACCATACCCATATAGACACCGCTTGATCCTGTGGGTATATATATATATATATATATATATATATATATATATATATATATAAGTGTTCATGTTTTGAAATATATATATATATATATATATATATATATATATATATATATATATAAGTGTTCATGTTTTGAATATATAAGGAACTGAGAAATCGTGTTAAAGGTTCGAATTCTCCTGAACATAATATGCTCTTAAATATTAAAGCGGAAGTGTTCATGTTTTGAATACACAAGGAACTGAGAAATCGTGTCGAAGGTTCGAATTCTCCTGAAAGTGATATGCGCTTAAATATTAAAGCGGGAGGAACCGACAATTTTATGTAGCGACTGAATGGGAGTCAAAACTGGAGGAACGGTTTATCCGTACAGGAGATTCTGATACTGACAGTTAGCCAGAGTAGAGTGTACGATGGAGAGCGGCCCGAGCGATGGATCGAGAAGGATGTTAGGCCGGAGAAAGGATGATGTAATAAGCCTCAGGCTTAGCCCGATGCATAGACTATAATACAATTACCTTGCGCAAAAACAACAACAAAGCCCGCATCGCAAGTTTATGGGGTCGGTTGTTTGAATCCTCTTCTTCCATTTGGTTCTAATAAGGGTCATCCCCTCTGTAACGCTAACAAGATGCATATGCTTCTTTAACACTTCAAACCATATTCTTCTATGCCTACCTCTAGTGATAGTGGCTCCGTTAACTACAATATTATTGCTCTTCCTTATGAGAGCATATATTGGTATGTGTTTCACATATCCGAACTACATAAATCAATTTTTTCTTGTTTTGTCCTCAATTTGCGTTACCTTTAACTTTTCACGAATATACTCATTTATTATCCTATTCTTTAATGTATTTCCGCTCACCCATATTAGCATTCTCATTTCTGCTAGACTTAACTTTGTGGAAACGTTATTTCTTAATTATCCAACACTCTGATCAATAAAGCATTATTGGACTTATAATAGTTTTATAGAATTTACCTTTCAACTTCAAAGGTATCTTAGGATCACAAAGTATTCCAGAAGAACTCCTCAATTTCAACCATAATGTTTTAATTCTATGTATTATATTCTTCTTAACCTCTCCATCACGATGAATGATTGATCCTAAATACCGAATGCTATCACTCTTAAGTATTTCTTGTCAATCTACATGGACTCAATCCTCATTTCTATCGACTTCGGATTGAAATTAAATTTCATATACTATATTTCGTTCTACTAATCATAAATCCTTTAGATTCTAATTTCTCTCTCCACACCTTTGTTTTATTATCTTACACTTTTCTACTCTCATCAACCAACATAATTTCATCAGTAAATATTATACACCATGGAACCTCCTCCTGCATATGCCTAGCAATTTAATCCATAATTATTGTGAAAATGTAAGGACTCAACACTTATCGTTGATGTAAGCCAATAGAACATATTACTATTTCCTTTAATAGTTCACACGATCCCCGTAACTCTATTCTTATTAGTCGTAATATAACTACTAGGAAATTGTTTCTTCTTTAAAGTCCATTACATTATCTCCGTAGAAACTAGATCATAAGATTTCTCTAAGTCAATAAGAATCATATGTAATGTAAATCTTTCCATTAGTCTTCTTAGTAAGTAGATGACTTTTATAATTGATCTTCCTCTGATACATAATCAAAATGGTTCTATGAAATTCTAGTCTTTTTTTTTTTTCTTAATCTTTGCTCAATTACTCTTTCCCTAGTTTCATGGTATGACTAATAAGTTTAATTCTTTGGTAGTTATTATAGCTTTGCATTTGCATCTCTCTCTTGTTCTTATATATCTGTACTATAATATTGCTTCTCCATTCATCTGACATCTACTTAGTCCTTAGGATTTGGTTGAATAATTCAGGTAGCAACATCAATCCTCTCTCCTAAGCTTTCAAACATCAATAGTAAATCATCAGGTCTTATCGTTTTTCCATTTTTTTTCTTTAATGCATCCTTAATTTTGGAATTTCTAATTTTGTGACAATTATAATATGAATTATTCTGAGCTAACTTTGAATCTAAACTAAAATTTTCTAGGTTGCTCTCATTGGATAGCTTGTGGAAATAAATATCATTTTCTCTTAGTAATACATTTTGATCCTCGCTACTTAATATTACTCAAGTCCATGGTAGTCAACGACGCGCCTCACAACAAGGCGCAACAACTATCTCGCACCTCACTAGGCGAGGCGTCTTTCTCGGACGCACCCAAGGCGCGCCTTTCAGCAAGACACAACAAAGAAAAGACGCGTCTTATTTACAAAAAACTTTGAGAGAGATAACCTTTACCTCGTACAAGTGGGAAAGAGGTAGCCCTTTCAAGGGTTGCTAAAGTTGGCTATAGTTGAACTGGAAAAAATAAAATTTACTAAAAGCGTGATAGGAAAAATATAAATTCTTGTTAGTTCTGTTGACTGTTACAACTATTGCTACTCTGCTAGTTCACTTGGTTATATTTTCACATATTTTTGTTTGTTTTAATACGTTATTTTGTTTTATTTTTTACATTACTAATTTATTTATTTATTTATATATATTTATATTATTTTTTATTTTTGTGCCTTGTTTTGCTTGGACGAGCGTCTTAAGTGCACCTTACGCCTCGGACGATTCGTATCCTTTACGTCTCGAGTACGCCTTGCGCCTTTGACTACCTTGCTCAAGTCTCTCCTCCTTTCCCTACTCTTTGCAAGCTTATAAATGTATTGTTCTCTCTCCTTAATTTCTAACATTATATATAAATAAGGCTAAATTACAACTTAATACCCTCAACTATTTCAGTTTTTCAACTTGATACCCTCAACTTTGATAGGTACCAACTTGATACCCTGAAAAAAAATTTGACAAAATTGCCCCTCCCTTCCAACGCCCCCCCCCCCTCCTGCCCCCGGTCGACGACCCCCCCCCCCCCTCCTCTCCCGCCGGCGAACCCCCCTCTCCCGCCGGTGAACACCCCCCCCCTCCTGCCTCGGCCGGCGACCTCCCCCCCACGCCGGCGACCTTGCCCTCCCTCTCCAGCTTGCGACCTCCCGCTGGGAAGCAGCCGGAGGCGGCGCGGGGGGGGGGGGGGGGCGGCACGGGGCCACGGCCACGGGGAGGGGTGCACGGGGGCGGCGCGCGGGGGGGGGGGGGGGGAGGGGGGGCCTCACTGGGAAGGAGGAAGGAGGGGGTAATTTTGTCATTTAAAAAAATTTGGGTATCAATATAAAATTATTATATAGTTGAGGGTATTAAGTTAGTACCTATCAAAGTTGAGGGTATCAAGTTGAACATTTTAGATAGTTGAGGGTATCAAGTTGTAATTTAGCCTATAAATAATCATAAGCCTTAGATTTAGTTTGATTAACTGTTTTCTTAGATTTCTTTTGTGCTACTTTATATCTCTCAACTTTTTTTTCTCATTTTTACACTTTTGCCAATCTTTATAGGCAATTCTTTTTTGTCGTAATAACCTTTTTCAACTTTATCGTTCCACCACAAACTTCTTTTAAGGTCCAACCATTGCCTTTTGAAATTCCTAGAATATCTTTCTACTTTCTTGATACAACTTATCTTGTACCACATAACATTAGAATCCACCTCTATGTCCCTTCTTTCTTTATCTTATATGTAAAATTTATCGAGTTCTCCTTTTAAGTTCAACCATTTGTTTTTTTTTGCATTTTCTCTGTCTTATTCTTTCTCTTCCATTTTCGAAATATCTATATTCTCTATCTTCTCTATCTTAATCTTTCATTTTTTTTGGCATTTTCTCTATCTAAGCGGCTAAAAAAAATCCAAAAAAACATACTAAAAATTACAGAAAAAATCCATAAAATCCTAAAACATGCATAGTCGGGCGTCGGAGAGACTAGGCGGGCACCAGGTGCCATACCCTGACCCGCAAAATCGTTCGTCCTTCGTCGATATCTGTCGAATCGATCGTTCTCGCTGGGGCGTGATGCCGTATGAGTCTGGAGTTGCACTCGTACAAGACAAGATGAAAAAATCATTTATGGTTATCTCAATTAGCAATATTTGCAACGGAAGAAAGCAGAGTCATATTGAAGTTACACAGAGCATACGAAACAATTCTTTTTTATTGATAAAGCAGCGGAATATAAAGGCTCTCAATAGCCCCAATAAATATGCCAAGTTGGCTTACAACACTCATGATCTCTCTAGCTCACAAAAGATCTCGACGTTCCATACATCATGTCTTCTATAACAAAGCCAACAATTCTCGGCCGGACATTTTCATGTTGCAAGTCCGAGCTCTGACACCTCAACACGTCCAAGTCGCTTCAGTTACCTGGGGGGTTGGGGGTATCAGTACACATCTCGTACGGACGAATGGGGAAGCCTACTCGCCTAAACCGATACTAAGTAATTATGTGAAGTATGCAATTTAGTTGTTGATCTTTTTATTTTGCCTTATAATCAGTTTTATGACATATTTCGAAAGCATAAAGCATGTACGCATGTTATACCCGATAACATAGCAAAAGCATAAACATATTAAACTGCGTCGCATCACATCGTAGTGACTTGTTACCCACATCGACGTACTCACCCTTGCATCGATGCAAGGTGAATACTTACCATCCATCCCTGTCATGTTTAAGAAACATTTGAAATATAAATGTGTCAGGATCTGTGTTCCTGCACCAGACATAATGTTAGCCCACCGACCTTATCTATAGGTCACTAGCGACACACATACTGCCATTTTTCATAGATAGATGACTAACACATCACGTGCGGGTTGTTAGCCCCAAGGCATCTAGTCCATATTACGGTCGTACCCACCAATTGGGTCGCAAGCCCAACTGGTGGTCCCGCAATACCCCGTGTCGATCCTTTGACACGGTGAATTCATAATGTTCCTCCTAGGTCGAACAGTCCCGGTGCCTCGACGATTTCGTTCGAGGAACCCAACACCTTGTGCATAGGCAGTCCGTGACCATGCAATATGCGTTGATATCTAACTATAAAACACAAGAATGGTTATCGAAACGAAAGTAAGGCAATCAATCATATCCACTCGCAACATTCTAGCATCTCGTGCTATCACAACAAATCTGATCAGTGTTTTGAATGGAACCATGTCCCAACTCAATGTTCCATTGGACGACCCGTAGGCTTCGAACATTTCAAGACAACATGCCACATCCAATGATTTCGTGGTTTCAAACCATAACCGTTAACCTCATTGACAAAGTCTATCATTTGCATATCAGCAGTTCTATGGCATTTGTGCCAGAACTGCTCGCTTCGCTTGATGAAGCATTCCTTTCGATGTTACGATAGTTCCGTTGCATTTCGCTACAACTGTCCACTTCGTGTACGAAGTCATATTTCTTAAGTCTCGTGCATATATGCACGCTTCGATATAATTATTCAATGTTCTATGACTTAGTGTTCAATATTCTACGATTTGTGCACTTGATGCACGTCTCGATATAGTTCCTTCGATGTTCTATGACTTAATGTTCAATCGTCCTCTGACTCATGTACTAATGCACGCCTCGATAGAGTATTCAATGTTCTACGACTCGTGCGCTGATACAGTGTTTCGATGTTATATGGCTCGTGCACTGATGCACTCGTCGATGCAGTGATTCAATGTTCAGTGATTCGTGCGCTTGATACACGTTTCGCTTCCATTGTTCAATGTTCTATCCTAGTGTTCAACATACACTACGACTTCTATTTGTTCGACCCGCACAAATGGAAATCCATGAAGTTACTTGGCATACAATAATACGTTTTATTAAGGCATGACATAATAGGAAAGAAGGGTTAGAGTCCTTCCACCTATGCCGATTCACATGCCGCTTTGTCGAGCCGTTGCGGTTCGATTTTTTAACTTTGTTGCATGATCATCTCATCTGACTGTACTATTCGAGCACTTCGTGCTCCTTCGAACTAACCGACCGATTCGACCTATCGTGCCTATGTTTCATCCCGTTGTGAGGTAATACTTTGATCATCGGCGGACTCCGTTGCAATTAGGGCAAAATATCGTATCAGAAATCTCAGCTTAAAAGTCTGCACATGAAACCAACTCAATTAATACATCTTCAAATCGATTTTAATACTTGTTCGAATTGAACATAATATTTCTTCGTGTCAACTTAACACTTCTTCGAGTCAATGACTCAACGTAATGCACCGTGCGGTGCGGGACATTACACCAGGTGCCTAGCATCTAGGCGGCCGCCTAGGCCTCCTTTTAGAACAATGCTAATATCTAAGACCATTAACCTGTGTTGAGTGGTTAGGCTCACTCATGGTATAACTTTACCATCCTTATATGCTAGTTTGTCAAGATTCAAAGTAATATATCTGGTTGATATTGGGTCCGCTCTTAAAAGTAATTAAATATTCATCTTTCTTTCTAAAATAAATATTTGCTATTATAATGTCATATGAAATTGTAAAATCAAGGATTTTATTGTCTCCTTCATTCTTAACTCCGTATTCATATCATCTATGCACACTATCATAATCATTGTTCTCCTTTCCAACATGACCATTTAAGTCGCCTTCGATATATAACTTTTCACCTCAAGGTATTCCTTGAATCAAACTACTTATATGTCCCCAAAATTCTTTTATTGTATTTTCATATAATTCTACTTGGGGTACATATGCACTAATAATATTGATAACATCCTCCCATAATACTAAACTTAATTAATATTATCATATCCCCTATTATTTACATATACAATGCTATTCGTTAATGATTTATCCACAAGTATCTCTACCCCATTTCTCTGTCTCTTTTCACCTATATACCAAATTCTAAATCCGCTAGTCTTAATTTTTTCGATTTCTCACCTACCCACTTTGTTTCTTGTAAACAAACTATATTAATTTTTCTCCTAATCATTGTATCTACCAACTCCATTCCATTTTCCTTTAATGATCCTATGTTCCAAGTAGCTCATCTAACCCTGCTCTAATGCACCAATTCCTTACATCGTTACGTCCTATACCCGATAGCCTCTTGTCTATTTATCACCACATTGAAGTACTGATGTGGCAAACCGTTTTTCGGGACGCTCTAGTCCATCCTTGCTCAATTGACATTGCATCGCAACGGTATCGATGCAATGCTTCCCTTAAGTGTGACACCCTAGCAATCCACCCTTGCTCATATTTTATCCTATCGGGGTGAGAATGATGCAGCACATCGCTACTGAGGAATGAACAATATTTTACGCTCGTTGTCGCCTACCTAACACAACTCTCCTCTATCCGAGTTTGGGACCGACAAAAATAATCTAGAACATTAAGCACAACATATATACTTTTAAAAAAGTAAAATAATGAATATATATATATATATATATATATATATATATATATATATATATATATATGGAAAAAGGGTAAATTTTATTCCAAAGCAATGCAATAATCGTACAACATACAATTAAAGTGGGACACCCACTCTTCAAATCCCCATAACATTTACATCAAATTCGATGTTAAGAAGCATGCCCACCAAAGGTGTGACCAGACCCTCAAATATCCGACGATTTCGTTCCCGCCAGACATGCCAAACTGAAGCAGCCAGACGAACTCTGGCGGTCCGGAACCAGTCCTCCCCTCGACTTCTACTATCTCGGATCACCGTGATGATGTCCCTTATACCCTTTCCGGAGTCGCATCCTCCCAACACTCTACTCTGCTCCTTCCAGATCTGCCAAGCCAGGTCACACTCGAAGAAGATGTGTCTAATAGATTCTTGCTCCAGACTGCACAGCACACACTTGGGATCTGGGACCGGCACTCCAAAAGAACTCAACCGATCCCTAGTCAAAAGACGACCCAGAAGGAGCTTGTAGATACAAAGCTGCATCTTTCTGGCCAGACCCTTCCACCATACGAACTCGTAGTCAGGACTCTGAGCAAAAGCGCGCCGTATGAGATTGTAGCAACTCCGGAATTGGAACTCCCCAGTTCCCGGAGACGCTCCAGTTGGCTCCCAAATCCACCGATCAGCAGGCAAGTTCAGATCAATGGCAATAGTACTAATGATCCCACCCAGCTCCACGGAAAATCGATAAGTCTCCGGCCTCCACACCCCGTCGCGAATGATCCGACTACACGTCAGGTCTCGTCTATCCTCCTGGTGTGTCTGAGCCCCCCTAATGTCCAATAACGAGCGCCGATTTATCCAAGGATCCCGCCAGAGGTCCGTTCCAGATCCATCCTTCATGACCTTCCGGATAACAGATTTAAGAATCCCCCTGTCTCAGGACAGTCTTGAACGTGACGAAGTGATTGTTGTCAGTAGCACATGTCCAAAAGTTGTCCTGCTTCACGTATCTGCTATGCATCCAGGTAGCCCAGAGAGACCCTCCATTGATGAATTTTTATGCCAGTTTAAGCGCAGAGGCCTCCCTAATCTCCAGCAATGGCCTAAGCCCCACACCTCCCTCCTTCCTGAGACGACAGAGTTGTTCCCAAGAGATCGCATGCATACCTCCCGCCAAATAAAATCTGCACAGATCCGAACCACTTTCCTAACAGTGGCAATAGGAAGGAGGATGAATTGCAGCCAGAAGTGAGAAACAGCCGTAATCACCGATCTAACCAGCTCGATGCGTCCTCCAAATGACAATTCCGAGGCTTGCCAACCTTCCACTCTCCTCTGGACGTACTCCACCAAACTATGGCAGTCATGATCCCGCGCATAGTTGACCGTGAGAGGAACTCCTAAGTAGCGCACCGGAAGATCACTCCTCTCGATACCCAGCACGTCAGCCCGCTCCTCCTTCTGGGGACATAAGGAGCTGAAGTACACCCGGCTCTTCTCCCTGTTCAGCTGAAGGCCCGAGAGGGAATGCAACTCTCCCATAATCTCTGCAAGCGTCTGCATACCCTCCGACGAAGGCTGAATAAACACCAAGAGATCATCAGCATAAATGAGATGAGTGACTGGGGGATCCACCCTCCGGAACAATGGGACCAGCCTCCCTCGGTGTACTGCTAAATCCATCAGGTATGTGAAGTATTCCATAACAAGCGTGAACAGATAAGGAGACAGGGGGTCGCCTTGCCTAAGCCCACGATTGCTCTGGAAGTACCCGTAGGGGATGCCCTGGATAAGGACAGAGAAAGAGGGGGACGTGATGTACTCCCGGATTAGAGCAACCCAGTAGTCTCCAAACCCCATGGCGGACATCAGATGGCAGAGGAAGTCTCGATTGACCATGTCATACGCCTTCCTCAGATCCAGTTTCACGCATGCTTTCTTCCCTCCGGGTTTGCTAAAACCTCTCACCATCTCATTAGCCAGGAGGCTGTGCTCAGCAATCGACTTCCCCTTGATAAACGCAGCCTGGTTCGGAGATACCAAGTCCTGCATGATCCCCTCCATCCGCCGGCACATAAGGTGCGTAATTATCTTATAAAGATAATTACAGCACGCAATAGGTCTGAAGTCCGCCAGCGCTGTCGCTCCCTCCTTCTTAGGCACCAAGGTCAGGAAGGTGTGGTTCAGCTCTTTCAGCAGCTTCCCTTTGGTGAAGAATTCCTGTACCACCTCCAAGACCTGATGCTTCAGAGTGTCCCAGTGGCGTTTGTAGAACCCACTGCTAAAACCATCCGGTCCGGGAGCCTTGTTGGGATCCGCCTGCTTGACAATAGCTTCCACCTCCTCCAATGTAACAGGGGCAAGAAGAATGCTATTTCCATACGGAGTCACCAATCTCTTCGTAACTATCTCTGGAAACACAGACATGTAGTCAGTCTGGAAATATAACTCAGAGTAGTACCTGACCGCCTCGCCCTGGATCGCAGTCGGCCCCCCACAAGATTGCCATCCACATCCAGAAGCTGGGAGATGTGATTCCTATGCTGTCTGGTCCGGATGACATCATAGAAGAACTTGGACCACCGGTCGCCGTCCTTGAGCCAGGAGCATTTGGCACGCTGAGCCGTGCTAATCTCCTTCTGCAGCCTCAAGATGTTGACTTCTTCGATCAGCTCATTCTCTCTAGTCGCCAGGTCCCCATTGAGCATGTCAGCTTGCATGTCTTGCTGGATAGCCCGCAACTCCACCTCCTTACCTTCTAACGAAGTTTTAGGCAACACCTTCACCCATCTCCGAAGAACCTGCTTCGTGACCTTGAGACGACGAACCAAGCGGAACTGAGCCGTCCCCTCCTGTCCGCTAGTAAGCCCCTCTGAGACAGCCTCCAGGTAGCCCTCCGAGAGATACCAACTGTACCTAAAAGGACGGGACTCTCCAGGAGACCGAGAAGTGAAGCCAACCCGGATGGGGGAGTGATCGCTCGTCCCAGCAGCCAGGCCCTCCGCCAGAGTGTTGGGGAAATGTCGGAACCATTTCCCATTATCCAGAGCACGATCCAGCTGACACGCAACCCTATTCCGGATTGCTTTGTTATGCCAAGTCCAGATGAAGCCAGATCGAGACAATCCCTGGAGCCCCGCCTGGAGGAGGCATCTCTGAAAATCATATAGGATAGAGTCTGGGACTGGCCGACCGCCCACCTTCTCCCCTCGGTGCAGAAGGGTATTGAAGTCCCCGATCATAAGAAGAGGAAGGGACGACGAATCTGCTGCAGCTGCGACACGAGAGATGTCACTCCACAGGGACTCCCTTCTTCGTCTGTCGTTGTGGCCGTAGACCGCCCCCAAAAGGAACCGAAAGCCACCCTTGTTTGAGAAGGAAATGGCAATCAACTGCTCCGTCATCAAGAGCAAATCTCCATCCCAGCTCTTTGAGTTCCATCTAATCCAGATCCTGGCTATGTCACACAGAGCCAGGTTGTGCAGTTGGGCCCAATGGGATGGGGTCCTCCGAGCAAGAGTCTTCTCACCTTTAATCTTGGTTTCTAACAGAACAAAGTTGTCACATTTCTCTCTGAGCAGCACCCCACAGATCTCTCTCCATCTCCCTAGCGAACACGCCCCCCCCTCACATTCCAGACGATAATAGCCATTAATTAATGAGAGGATGGGTCCCCTGAGGAAACACCGGGATCGGCACCTGGGGAATGTGCCACACCCGTCGCTAAAAGATCCTCCTCCATTCCAGTCGGAATGGACTGCTGGGGAATGACCTGAGAGAGTACCAACGTCCAGGCAGGATTGTCAACACACACCGCCTCCTCTCTGTCAGTAGGATGTCTCCCCTCCCTGGAGGAGCCGTCACTCAGCGGCCCGACAATACGTCTCTTCCTGCAGTAAACCTGTCCCTCAGCCGGTCCGCCACCCCCTCGCGCCTCGATCCCCGACGCCGTCATGCCTCTAGTAACAATACTACTCTTCCCCTGGGAAGTGGACAACGCCCCACTCGTGGGGGCAAGCTGGGTAGAGACAACGAGGCTCGTCCCACCCTCACTCACTGGATGAGTATCCTCTCCCACCAAGGCCTCCTCTCCACTGTCAACTCTGAAATCCATGTCACATGGTGAGTCTGAAGCCTCACTCAGGGGGACAGTAGGCTCTACCTGGGATCCCACCGCCGTACAAGCACTGGCCAGATGCCCGAAACAGGAACAACGTGAACAGGTAGGTGGGACCCATTCATATTCCACCTCCTGGGTAAGCACCTCTTTAGAGGGAATCTCATATTCCACCACCTTCGGTAGCTCCCCCCAGCCCGAATCTCCACAAAAATCCTGGCGTACATCAATTTAGACCGAAAGGCAGTAGCTTCATCCGCCTTGATCGGGTTGCCCATCAAGCTCGCCAGACGCATCAACAATGGTATACTCCAAAATCGGACATGGAACTCAGGAAAACGAATCCATACAGGTATGACATTCAGAACTTTTCGCTCACATCGAAGCTCCGGGGTCCATTCCTTTAGAATGATAAGCCTGCCGTCAAACGTCCAGAGGCCGTCCTGAAGGATCCTAGCGACATCCTCCGCAAGTCCGAACTTCACATAATAGAAGCCGTTCTCGCGGACAAAGAACTCCATACTCTCCTTAGGCTGCCAGACCCGCGCTGCATAACCTCGGATCTGTCCGTAGAACGGCTTGTTGCCTAGGACGTACAAAACCAGAGTGTTCTCCCAGTAAGCTGACACCTTCTCTATCTCCTCCGCAGGGAACGAGGCCCGAAAATCCCTCCCTGCCTTGATTGGCAGCACATACTCCATCGAAGTGGGAGTTTTCTGTCCCCCAGGTTTGCATATGTCTGCCCAAGACCTTCCTGCCGGCCGTGTGTTCGCCCCCTGTGGCCTGGGGACCCCCTCCGAGGGGTGAGCCCGATGCCCCTGAACGCCTAGATCGACCACCTTACTCTTCCCCTTTTTCGCCGCGGTCGCCTTCGGCCGTCAGCCCATCGACCTCCCTGAAGACACCACAGGGCCATGGGCCGATGGCCCCACCCCAGACCCGCCCTGTCGCCTATCAGCCGGATGTCGATCCCTAACAAGTCCCTGTCCTCCTCCTGCCTTTCCCCCGGTCTTCGCCACACGGCGACGCGTAACCGTCGTCCAACTTCCTCCCTCCATCTGACTCCCCTGGGATCCAGATTTCGCTCCAAATTCGAAGTTATGGGCATTTGAGCCACCCCGCAGGATCCGATCCCCTTCCGAGCCCGAAACCAACCCCCCCGCCGCAGTAGGGGGTGCGCCGTCACACGACACAGGCCCGGGGGGTCCGTTCGGCCCCTCCAACATTGATCCCGCCTCCCCCCCCACCGCTTGGGGGGGCTCCGCCTCCCGCCGGTGCTCTGGGGGGTCCGCCCGAACCCCCCTCCCCCACCGCCGGGGGGGGCGCTTCTAGTCGCTACAACTCCGGGGGGTCCGCCCGACCCCCCCTCCTTAGCCCCCGACACCCACCCGACGCCTGGGGGGGCACCACCACCGACCAGGGGGGGCAGGCCGGCCCCCCCTTCTTCCCCGAGGCCCTCCCCCCGCCGGCGAGAGGGTCAGGCGGCCGCGGGGGAGGAGCCCTAGCCGCGCGTGCTTTTTCTCCCGCAGTCATCATATATATATATATATATATATATAAGTGCTCTAGAACCAGTCGGCTGATTTTGTATTATGAAACTAACCTATGTTATACACGTTGGATTGGAATTGAATGGTTGAGATTAGATGGCTTAAAAAGGTGGTGGGGTCTACACCTTTTAATCTCAACAACTAAATTCCATTCCAACCTATGAAAAATAGGGTGGTTCTATAATACAAAACCAGCCGGTTGGTTTTGCAACGTTTCTGTATGTGTATATATATATATATATATATATATATATAGAGAGAGAGAGAGAGAGAGAGAGAGAGAGAGAGAGTCACATTTAATAGGGCCTCCAGCCTCCTAAAGTTGTGAGGTCCTCAAAAAGAGTCCCTACCATTGTGGTTCCAACGTGAGATGGAAATTGGCCTGAGCGGAAGTGGATCAAGGAAGAATGCATCTTCGAGGATTAGGGTGCAAAGATTAAGACCAGACTAGGCCGGGGAGCCTGGGAGTAGATTGTAAGAGTTACCTTGCTGCGAAGTGTGTGCGTGTATATATGTGTGTGTGTAAGAATTGAACATTACTGATTTGCATAAGCTTCTTGTATCTTGATTAAAGCTTTAAAAGTGTGAAAATTATGTTCCCAATATGACTTTTCTGCATATTCTGGTTTAATGATATATACATGATTGCTATTATTAAGATATATTGGTACATGGCTTGTTAGGTTTGATATCCATGTGTAACTCCATGCTACAACCAGGTCTTATACAGAGCCGACAGGAATCAAGTGTACTTCTTCTTTTGCTTCAACTTTCAGAGCAGGGAAGACATTTGATTATTAGACTTGAGGCCTTCCAGGTTTAACTCTCTGTTTTTTCTGCTTAAGCGTATCATACTCTCTTTTTTATTTAGATTGCATTAGAGATGAATGGTGAATTTAACCCGTTGTGAGGTGGTTAATGACTTTTAGTTAAAGCATCTATTACAAATTAGAATCTCTTGTATACTACAAATGTTTGTGGATGCGATCTTCTGGAGGCACAAACAGCACTACTATCTCAGTTTTCTGCATCTTTTTCACGAGTACAATAATACCAGAATGCATGCTTAGTAGCTAAAATCTTGTACTGCTCAGGTCTCAGAGGCTAATGGCTAGATTGGATTGCAGTCATGTTTCATCCGGGACTGTTTGGTACCGAGCGCAAGGCGCAAGCCAAATGGGTTCCATTACGGATGGATGGATGTTTTTTACAACATACCATTTATTTCGGGGCTCAAATGCATAGTTTGCAGTTTCGGCCGATACCGATACCGATACGGTTTGGCATGTCCCGATCCGATAACGACCGATACCCGATACTGACTGATATCGACATTTGGAGTCTCTTTTCCAGTCAATTCGACAAAAAAATTGAACGGAAAAGACCAACCAGTAAGGGTATAAAAGCATAGTAAGGGTATAAAAGTATCTAAAAGAATAAAACTTATCTATCGCATGTAAACTAATTGGTAATGGTGACTACTATTTTATCTAATTTCAAAACTGCTAAAAAACAACACTGAAAATACTCAAAATTATGCCTAAATGTATAAAATATACTTTCTTAAATGTTAATAATTTGTTAATAATTATTTGTTTTTCGATACCAAAAAATTCGATACTCTGATCCGAAACTGCCGATAGTGCCGATCCTGATACTCATAGGAATTGCTTGATACCGATTCCGATATTGGTACTGTGAACCTTTGGCGTTTCGTAGTAAACGCTAGTCCAACAACGTTCTGGAAATGAGCATTTGAACAAATGGGATGAACAATCCAAACTCATCCTAAGTTAGAGAGAACACTTCAGTCTCCATGAATTGTGTTAATAGAGAGTGAAAGATTCAATCAAATGGGATATATTATCTAGGAGGTTTGGGTAGTACATAAATGTGGGATGAGGAGCGGTCTTCCTCAAAGTACAGACTACATAGAAGCACTATATCTAAGAGAATGTACTTTCCCTTCTTCTTATATATCCACCACAATTGGAAGCACTATATCCACCACAATTAGAAGCACAATATATAGAAGCACTATATATCCACCACAATTGGAAGGAGTAATCCGCTTTCCCATTGGGATCGAACCCACCCAGCCTCGATGCGCTATGTCTCCACCTGCTGACCAATGGTAATCGTGTAGAACGCCCCCGACTGGGAATCGATCTCCTGACCGCTTGGGCCGCGTGCCTCAACACTACCACTAGGCTAGGGGTCATTCGCGCACGCGTGTATATATATATATATATATATATATATATATATATATATATATATATATATATATATATATATATTTTGGAAAAAGGTAAATTTTATTCCAAACGAAAAGCCATAATTGTACAACATACAAATTGAGTGGGACTCCCACTCAACACTCATCCATTCTCCATAGCATTTACATCAAACTCAATATTATGGAGAATGCCAACCGGAGGTGTGACTAGTCCCTCAAAGATCCGGCGGTTTCGCTCCCGCAAAACATGCCAAACCGAAGCCGCCAGACGAACTCTGGCTGTGCGGAACCAGTCCTGACCTCGACCCCTACTATCTCGAATCACCTGGATGATATCCCCAATGCATTTACCAGAGGCGTACACTCTCAATACCCGACTCTGCTCCGACCATATCTGCCATGCCAGAGTGCACTCGAAAAATATATGTTTAATAGACTCAGGCTCCAAGCAGCAAAGCACACAAATGGGATCCGGCACTGGCACTCCAAAAGAACTCGGTCTATCCCTCGTCAAGAGGCGACCCAGAAGAAGCTTGTAAACACACAACTGCATCTTCCTGGCCAGACCCGTACACCAGACGAACTCGTAATCAGAACTCAGAGGAAAAGTGTGCCGGATAAGGTTGTAGCAACTACGGAACTGGAACTTCCCCGAGCCCGAAGAAGCTCCAGTCGGCTCCTAAATCCACCGATCCGCAGGCAAAGCCGGATCAATGACTGTAGCCCTAATGAACCCTCCCAGCTCCTCTGTGTACCGATACGATTCCGGCCTTCACTCTCCATCTCGTAAGATCCGACTACACCTCAGACCTCGCCTGTCCTCAGTGTGAGTCGGAGGTCCCCTGATGTCTAGCAACGAACTCCGATCAATCCAAGGGTCCCGCCAGAGGTTCGTACCCGACCCATCCTTCATGACCCTCCGAATAGCAGACTTTAGCACACCCCTGTGTCTCAGGACAGTCTTGAACGTGACAGAATGGTTGTTATCAGGAGAACACGTCCAAAAATTGCCCTGCTTCACGTATCTGCTGTGCATCCAGTCCGCCCAGAGAGACCCCCCGCTAATGAATCTCCAGGCCAGCTTGAGCGCAGAGGCCTCCCTGATCTCCAGTAACGGCCTGAGCCCCACACCTCCCTCCTTCCCGGGACGGCAGAGCTGCTCCCACGAGATCGCATGCATACCCCCCCTCCAAAGAAAATCAGCACATAGACGCTCCACTCGCCGAATAGTGGCCACCGGGAGGAGGATAGACTGTAGCCAAAAGTGGGCTACATCCGAGATCACAGATCTGATCAGCTCTATGCGTCCGCCAAAAGACAGACCGGCAGCTTGCCAGCCTTCTACTCGCCGCTGGACATACTCCACTAGGCCCTGGCAGTCCTGATCCCGTGCATAATTGACTGTGAGGGGCACCCCTAAATACCGTACCGGAAGATCACTCCTCGCTATACCCAGGACATCAGCCCGCTCCTCCTTCTGGGAACACCAGGAACTGAAATAGACCCGACTCTTATCCCTGTTCAGCTGGAGACCCGAGAAGGACTTCAAATCTTCCATAATACCCGCAAGTGTCTGCAACCCCATCGTCGTAGGCTGGATGAAGACCAGTAGATCATCAGCATATATAAGGTGGGTAACTGAAGGGACCATCCTCCGAAACAGAGGCACCAGCCGTCCACGGTGCACTGCCAGGTCCATCAAACAAGTAAAGTATTCCATCACAAGCGTGAACAGGTAAGGGGACAATGGGTCACCTTGCCTAAGTCCACGGTTGCTCTGGAAGTACCCATAAGGAACGCCCTGGATGAGAACTGAGAATGTAGGGGACGTGTTGCACTCCCTGATCAACGCAACCCAGTGCTCCGCGAATCCCATGGCAGACATCAGATGGCAGAGGAAGTCCCGATTGACCATGTCATACGCCTTCCTCAGGTCCAGTTTAACACAAGCTTTCTCCCCACCAGGTCTGCTGAATCCCCTCACCATCTCATGCGCCAGGAGGCTATGCTCTGCAATCGACCTCCCCTTGATGAACGCAGCCTGGTTTGGAGAAACTAAGTCCTGCATGATTCCCTCCATCCGACGGCACATAAGGTGTGTAATTATCTTATAAAGATAATTACAACAAGCAATAGGTCTGAAATTTGCCAATGCAGTCGCGCCCTCCTTCTTAGGCACCAAGGTCAGGAAAGTGTGATTCAGCTCCTTCAAAAGCTTCCCCTTAGTGAAGAACTCCTGGACCACCTCCACAACCTGAAGCTTCAGAATATTCCAATGGCGCTTGAAGAAACCACTGCTGAAGCCATCCGGACCGGGGGCCTTGTTGGGGTCCGCCACCTTGACAATAGATTCCACCTCCTCCAATGTGACAGGGGCAAGTAGGATGCTATTCCCAAATGGAGTCACCAACCGCTTCGTAACAACCTCTGGGAACACGGACAGGTAGTCAGTCTGGAAATATAAATCAGAGTAGTACTTGACAGCCTCGTCCTGAATCTCAGCCGGCGTCCCCACCAGAGTGCCATCCGCATCAAGAAGCTGGGATATGTGATTCCGATTCTGTCTAGTCCGGATAACGTCATAAAAGAACTTGGAGCACCGGTCTCCATCCTTCAGCCAGGAACATTTGGCTCGCTGGGCCGAGCTAATTTCCTTCTGCAGCCTCAGAATGTTGACTTCTCCAATCAGTTCCTTCTCTCTAGCCGCCAGATCCCCATTTGAGCATGTCAGCTTGCAAATCCTGCTGCAGAGATCTCAACTCAGCCTCCTTGTCTTCCAGAGTGGACTTGGGTAACCCCTGCACCCAACTCCTGAGAGCTCTCTTCGTGGCCTTGAGGCGGCGAACCAATTGGAATTGAGCCGTCCCCTCCTGACCGCTGGATAGCCCCTCTGCGACAGCCTCAAGGTAGCCCTCCGAGAGATACCAACTGTTGTTATACCTGAATGGACGGGACTTCCCAAGAGCTCGAGCAGAGAAGCCAACCCTGATGGGGGAGTGATCGCTCGTCCCAGCTGCCAGTCCCTCAGCCGAAGAGTTGGGGAAGTGACGGAACCACTCCCCGTTGCCCAGAGCTCGATCCAGCTGACAAGCAACCCGGTTGTGAGTAGCTTTGTTGTGCCAAGTCCAGATGAAGCCTGAGCGAGACAGCTCCCGTAGCCCCGCAAGCAGGGGGCATCTCTGAAAATCATAAAGGATAGAATCTGGAACCGGATGACCACCCAGCTTCTCCCCATGATGCATAAGAGTGTTGAAGTCCCCGATCAAGAGCAGAGGGAGTCTCGACGACTCAGCAGCACCGAAAACACGAGAGATGTCGCCCCAAAGAGACTCCCTTCTCCTTTTGTCATTGTGGCCGTAGACCGTCCCCAGTAAGAACCGGAAGCCACCCTTGTTAACGAAAGAGATGGTAATCAACTGCTCCGTCATCAAGATCAAGTCACCATCCCAAGTCTTCGAGTTCCAGCGAACCTAAATCTTGGCCATGTCACAGAGGGCCAGGTTGTTCAGCTGGGCCCAATGAGAAGGGGTCCGCCGAGTAAGGGTCTTCTCCCCTTTGATCTTGGATTCTAAAATAACAGAAATGTCACACTTCTCTCTGTGGAGCACCCCACATATCTCTCTCCACCTCCCTAGTGAACACGTCCCCCTCACATTCCAGGCGATAATGGCCATTAATTAATGAGAGGTGTGACCCCCTGAGAAACTCCCGGACTGGCACCTGGAGAAGGTGCCGCATCCGTCGCTAAAGGATCCTCATCCATACCAGTCGGAGCCGTCCGTTGGGGGACGACCTGAGATAACACCAACGCCCAGGCAGGATTGTCAACACACACTGCCTCCTCTCTGTCTGTGGTACGACCCTCCATCATGGAGGGGCCATCTCGCAGCACCCCGACCGCACGTCTCTTCCTGCAGTAAATCTGCCCTCCAGCCGAACCGCCCTCCCCTCGTGCCCCAGTCTCCGACGCAGCCATGCTTCTGGTAACTATACTACTCGGCCCCTGACCAGTAGATACAACCCCACCCGTTGTAGCAAGTTGGGTAGAAACAACGAGGCTCAAACCGACATCCCTCCCCTGATTAGTAACCTCCTCCTCCACGACCACCACTCCGCTATCATCTCTGAAATCCATATCACATGGGGCTTCGGGGACCTCTCGAGGAATACAAGGCTCCACCGGAGGGACAGCCTCTAGGCAGGCACTGGCCAGATGCCCGAAACAGGAACAACGAGAACAGGTAGGCGGAACCCATTCATACTCCACCTTCTGGGTAAGCACCTCCCCAGAAGGGAGCTCATACTCCACCATCTTCGGGAGCTCCCCTCCTGCCTGAATTTTCACAAAGATTCTCGCGTACATCAACCGCGTCCGAAAGGTAGTAGCCTCATCCGCCTTGATCGGGGTGCCCACCAAGCTTGCAAGACGCATCAACAGGGGAATGCTCCAAAACCCAACCGGAAACTCGGGAAATCGGATCCATACTAGGATGGCATTCAGTACTTTCCTCTCACATCGCAGCTCTGGAGTCCACTCCTTGAGTATGATCTGTCGGCCGTCGAACGTCCAGGGGCCGCCTTGGAGGATCCTAGCGACATCCTCCGCCAGCCCGAACTTCACATAATAGAAGCCGTTCTCACGAGCATAGAACTCCATACTCCCCTTCGGCTTCCAGACTCGCGCTGCATAGCCCCGGATCTGTCCGTAGAAAGGCTTGTTGCCCAAGACATACAGGACGAGGGTATCCTCCCAGTACGCTGTCACCTGCTGGATCTCCTCCGCAGGAAACACAGCCCGGTAACCCCTCCCAACCTTGAGCGGCAGGACGTACTCCATCGATGTGGGGGATTTCGGCTCCACCGGTTTGCAGATCTCGGCCCAGGACCGTCCAGCAGGCCGTGGGGACGTCCCAATAGGCCTCTGGGCACTCACCGGGCGGGAAGTCCCAGGTCCCTGAACATCCAGATCCACTACCTTACTCTTCCCCTTAGCCGCCGCAGTCGCCTTTGGCCGCCAACCCATCGATCGCCCAGCAGACCCCCCCGGACCCCGCCTAGGCCGAGACCCTGTTCCGTTCAGACGATTTTCGGGATGGCGATCCCGAATCTGACCCTGTCCGCCACCCGTCTTCCCCCCGGTCTTCAACACACGACGACGCGTAACCGTCGTCCATCCTCCACCCTCCGACTGACTCCCCAGAGATCCGGACCCCGCTCCGAATTCGAAGTTCGGATCCAATGCACTCGACCCCCTTCCCGTGAGGTCCGCCCCCTTCCCCGTAGAGCCCGACCCCCCCCCCCCCCTCCGCCTGGGGGGGTCGTCAACACCACCGGGGGGTCCACCCGACCCCCGCCCCCCCTCCGGCCGCCGGGGGGGGGTACTGCCGCGCGCGCGCTCGTGAGGGGGTCCGCCTGACCCCCACGTTCTGGCTCCCCCCCCCCCCCCCCCCCCACCAGCGCCGGGAGGGGGGCCGCTCTGCTTGCCCGAGGCTCGCCGACCGCCGGCCAGGGGGTCCGGCGGTCGTGGGGGCGGCCCGTGGCCAAACCCTAGATTCGGGGCCCCATCGGGAGAACGATCGCTCGCTCCTGACATGATCCTAGTACATATTATAGAGGGTTTATATATATATATATATATATATATATATATATATATATATATATATATATATATAGAAGGGATCATGTTCCTCTGAAATTTGAACTTGAAGCATCTGCTGCTAGGGAAGAAAAATATGGACATTGTTTAGGGCTTGTTTAGTTAAGATTGTTAGAATAATACAAAGATTACCCCTCAACCCTTGCCTAGAGTTTTAGTGTAGTGGCATGGACTTTAGCATGGTATCAGAGCAACCATTGTTTGTCTTCTTTGACATGCATTTTAACACACACACACACACACACACACACACACACACACATATATATATATATATATATATATATATATAAGGGATCATGTTCCTCTGAAATTTGAACTTGAAGCATCTGCTGCTAGGGAAGAAAAATATGGACATTGTTTAGAGCTTGTTTAGTTAAGATTGTTAGAATAATACAAAGATTACCCCTCAACCCTTGCCTAGAGTTTTAGTGTAGTGGCATGGACTTTAGCATGGTATCAAAGCAACCATTGTTTGTCTTCTTTGACATGCACTTTAAGCGGATTAAAAAATTATACCGCTGTGTGAATCCAATTCTCGGCCCATGAATTTGGCGTTTGACCTATGGGGGCATGTTAGAATAATAGAAATATTACCCGTCAAACCTCTCCTGCACCAGACTTTTGGTGCGGTGGCAGGGACTTTTACAAGGGTTTTAAGATGTCATAAATTCTTAACCAATTGGGGTTGAATGAGATTGCCACACCCCTACTTCAATGTGAGGCCTGATTTTCATTGATCAAGCAGATGTCTCCTGGAATTTGGTCTATTACCTAATTGCCTGCTCCACTATATACAATTGAATGGTGGGCGACAGACACATGTTCAACCTTGTGTAGACTGGTTATAATTTATAAAGGAACAAGTTCATGGACAGTAAACTCTAATAGACTGATTATAATTTATAAATGAACAAGTTCATGGACAGTAAACTCTTAACTTTTGTAAATTGAGCTAGTATCCTCTTTATTCGTCCATTTATCTCGGGAATAGGAAGTTAATAATTCTAAGAAACGTTTTTGGTATATTAAATAATTTAGCATAGCATCCTTTTTTACTGTTTTAGTAATTCATGTCAGCGACTCATGAGTTTTATTATTTGTACCGAATATTATTCACCATGCATTCATGTCCAGATATCATCTGGGATGTATTATTTATTTTAAAGAAGTTGGAAATGAACATAATCTTCATAAGGTCCAGTCTTTATGTTTTAGACGTGCGAATGGAGCTCGGAGACTGATGAATTCACCGGTTAGGAGAATGCTATGGCATTAGCTGAGCATGATAGCAGGATTCAGGACAAGGGGTAAAGTGAATTTAACTCGGTCAAGGAGTAGAAAGATATGGTGGTTCTTCGCATGAATAATTGCATAGAAAAAGTCAATATTTGCGAAGCTTATGTTTGTTACATGTAACTATGTAAGTTGTTCACATGTTTAGCCACGTCTATAGACTATTCTGTGCTTGTATGTGTTATCATTTTAGATTCTGAAGTACTATGGCATAGTGCATTGCTGAAGATTTGTAATTTGGGTGCAGTTCATTATTCAGAAAATATAAATTCTACATACGCGGTTTAGAAGCAAAAAACCCTTATGACAACAGATCCAGGGAATTACTTTAGAGCCTAGGACCTTAATGGTTGTAGCCTGTATGATGCTTAAAGTAAGATGAGCGTGATGCTGCATCAACGAGTGCTAAGAACAAGAACCTATCTGAGTTGAGTTGGTAGCTAGTAGCCATAGCTGCCATATTGGAAAATGTTACTGCCAACAGTTAGTGTATCAAGGTAGTCAAAGGCTCAAGACGCACTCGAGACGCAAAGAGTCCATATCGCCCGAGGTGCAAGGCGCACTTAAGGCGAGCGTCCGAGCAAAGAGAGACACAAAAATGATAAATAATAAAAATATACATACATGCATAAATAAATTAGTAACGTAAAAAATAAAATAAAATAACATATTAACACCAACAAAAATATGTTAAAACATAACCAAGTGAACTAGCAGAGCAGTAATAGTAGCAGTCAACACCTTTTTAGTAAATTTTAGTTTTTCTAGTTCAACTGTAACCAACTTTGGCAATCGTGGAAAGGCTATCTCCCTCCCACTTGTATGAGGTGAGGGTTATTTCCATGTCTCAATTTTTTTGTATATATATATATATATATAAAACCATAAGGCGTGTCTTTTCTTGGTTGCGCCTTGTTGAAAGGCACGCCTTAGGCATGCCCTGTGTGCACCCGGAGAAAGGCGTGTTGCCTAATGAGGTGTGAGGCGCAACTGTTGCGCCTTTTTGCGAGTGTATGGCCTTTTGACGAGATGCTAAAGCACTTTGTTTATCATTCTTGGGAAAGCATATGAGCCAAAACTGTTATTTACATATTTGAAATTGTAAATCCAAAGCATAAGATACTGATTACTGAAATATGTCAATAGTGTAGGATCTATTCATGAGTAAACTTGTAGGAAAGGGATAAAGGTTTTGTTGTTGTATTATGCTAAGAATTTCTGTCTTGAACATTTTTCTGGATGTCACAATACAAGGTGTCAATTAAGTAAATTTTGTTTTGATGCTTCCTTTGGCATTCAAATTTTTGACGTTCTAGCTATACGACATTTGTACTTATTGCGATTTTATCCTCTTTGCCTAACTGTTATTTTAAAATCTTGGCCGACTTGTGGAATTTCTCAAACGGTCAAGGAAACGAAGTTGGCTTGCTTATGTTTTTCCCCCGAGAAATTCAAGCCTTTTTTGTTCTCACAGGTCCTGCGAGCAGTTTCACACAATTACCCAAGCATAGTAACTGCATTATGGGAGATCATTTCAGCTAACATTTACCCCTTATTGAGTGCTTCTACAGCTTATGATTCTAGCTACGAATCTTGTGCCGGTTTGTTGAAGAGTGAGACATGCAAATCTGTTGATTCTGCCAACGAAAGATGCATTGTAGCTGCTATAAAGGTGATAGTCCTCTTTATTACATTGTCCTAGTACTTTACCTATTAATACATCGTAGCATAATAAAATGTTGTTGAAACTAGTATTACATCATGGATAAATAGCTTGTAGGTAGACTCATCACACAATTAGTAGTTCTATAATTGGGTGGTTTTTCCTTTTAGTTTTTATTTTCTTTTCGATCTTATATCGTAAGCAAGAGCAGTGATCCATATCACATTTTGAGATTTTTATACGGTCATGTAGGACCATTCAAATCTAATGTGAAAAGCTGAAGGAGAATGTGAAAACAACACAGACAAAAATTATAATTGGATTTAACATTGTTCCCCCAATCAGGCTATGTCCACAGGACAATATGTGAGAGGTCTGTTATGAATGGTGGTATGTTCAAACTTCAAAGGAAGAAAAAGTCTCTCAATAATGTGGCATCTGGTCTTTCATTGCCCCAATGGGAGTAAAATAACTAAGAAAGGAAGACATATTCATATGTGGAAGCCAGGAGCTATGTCTGCTACTCCCATAAATGACTTTGCATCTGTATTTGCATGTACTAAAATCTCAGGACGTAATCCATTAGGATACACAGACAAAAGACTTTTCAGTCAAGCTTTTTCCCATCCAAAGAAATCTCTGTGAGCCATTTTAATTCAATTCATGGCACACAATTACACATGTATAACTTTAAACTTGAAAAACCATATTCTAAAAGATGAGGCTTGATTGTGAAGTGATATAGACATGTGTAATATGAGAACTTCTTCCAGTCTCTTTGGTTTGTCTTAAAATGGGCTAATTAAGGTATCCATGAGCATTGAGTTCTCTCAGGAAATTCCAATCAAAGTGCTTCTGTTTTCATATGCTTGATTCAGTTCATGATAATTTTAAACATCTCAATATGTAGATTTTTTTTTGGCATAATTCTATATATTGGTACATTTTGAGTGACAATAAATGTTGTCGGACCTTTCTTCAAAGAAAAGACATGTATTGATAGCCTCTCCTAGTATACTTCTGATCTTGTGTGTGTTTTCACTCCTAGTGTAGCTGAAATCCTAACCTAAGTTACCTAACAGGCTAATGCTATCTTAGCATCAAAGCTCTAAAGTTTACATACACGTGCACACACATACACACATGCGCACAAAAAAAACTGCGACTTATCTTGTATACTATTTTGTAGATTAATTTATTGGATTTCTCTTTGGGAATTGTGGAATACGATTAGATATTTATTAATTTTTGTCAGTTTATCCAATATTAATCAAACTGTTGGAGCTGACCTGTGATTTAGACTTTGGATGAGTGTCTTCGTGCAGCATCTGGATTTAGAGGAGCAGATGACCTCCTAGAATGTAGATTGGCGGACATTCAACTTGTTGTTTACAGCACCAGACGAACAAAAGTTTCTTCTGCCCCTTCATATGAACTTAATGGCAACAGGACATCAAGAGACCATTCTGCAGATTGCCCATCTGGGACTAAACAGTGGTTTGGGGTCATTGAAATGCATCTGCCTCTGGCTTTGTCACATAGTTCTCCTTTGGTAGGTTTTTGGATAAATAATTTCTGGTTTATGTAGTTCTATAAAGATTTTTGAGATGTTCATATTGGTGTCATGTTTGGATAATTAATTATGTTTTAAGTAGTTCTTGTAAATATTTTTAGATTATCTTTTTAATTAATGCTGCATAGTTTTGTGCCATACAATAGTTCCATGTCAGGAAGTCATAATCAAACTTCAGTAGTTACATATTTTCTTTATCATGTATTGTTTCAGCTATAGATATAGATAATTGACAGCATTACTTTTGAAACTACAAATTCAATGGTTTGGTCTAAATATTGTGTTGCAAGTAGTACCTATGAGACTTCGATGTTCATGATTTTTATCTAATTGATATATATATATATATATATATATATATATATATATATATTTGGAAAAAAGGTAAATTTTATTCCAAAAAGCAACGCAGTAATCTTACAACATACAATCAGAGTGGGACTCCCACTCTTCAGTTCCCCATAGCAGTTACATCAAACTCTATGTTATGGAGGATGCCTATCGGAGGGGTGACTAGCCCCTCAAAGATACGACGGTTCCGTTCCCTTCATACATGCCAAATCGCGGCTGCCAGTCGTACTCGGGCGGTTCGGAACCAGTCCTGTCCTCTACCTCTGCTATCCCGGATCACAGTGATGATGTCCCCAATCCCCTTTCCGGAGTCACAACCACCCAGCACCCTACTTTGTTCAGTACAGATCTGCCAAGACAGGTCACACTCAAAGAAAATGTGCCCTATAGATTCATTCTCTGCGCTGCAAAGTACACCCTTAGGGTCTGAAACCGGCACCCCAAAAGCACTCAGTCGATCCCTCGTCAATAGGCGGCCCAGAAGCAGCTTGTAAACACAAAGTTGCATCTTCCGGGCGAGACCCTTGCACCATACAAAATCATAGCCAGTACTCTGAGGATAAGTACGCCGAATGAGGTTGAAGCAGCTCCAAAACTGGAACATTCCAGTCCCCGAAGGATCTCCTGGCGGCTCCCAACTCCACCGATCAGCAGGCAGACCTGGATCAATGGATACAGAACTGATACTCTCACCCATTTCCGCAGTGTATCGATATGACTCAGGCCTCCATTCTCCATCGTGGAGAATGCGCCGACAAGTCAGCCCCCGACTGGCCTCCTGATTCGGCAGAGCTCCCCTGATATCTAATAAAGGTTGTCAATCGATCTAAGGATCCCGCCAGAGGTCCGTGCCAGATCCATCCTTCATGACCCTCCTGATAGCAGATTGAAGAACTCCCCTATGCCTCAAGACAATCTTGAAAGGGACTGAATGGTTGTTGTCAGTAGAACAGGTCCAGAAATTGTCCTGTTTCACATATTTGCTATGCATCCAGTCAGTCCAGAGGGACCCCCGATTGATGAATCTACATGCTAGCTTCACCGCCAAGGCCTCCCTGATCTCCAACAACGGTCTCAACCCCACTCCTCCCTCCTTCCTGGGTCTACAGAGCTGCTCCCAGGAGATCGCCTGCATACCACCCCTCCAAATGAAGTCTGCACACATCCGCTCTACTTTCTTGATAGTGACAATAGAAAGAAGAATGGATTGCAGCCAGAAATGAGCTACAGTCGATATCACCGATCTAACCAGCTCAATACGACCTCCAAATGATAAACCGGCGGCTTGCCAGCCTTCAACCATCCGCTGGACGTACTCCACTAGACTATGGCAGTCCTGGTCCCGCACATAGTTGACTGTGAGAGGAACCCCTAAATACTGCACCGGGAGCTCACTCCTCTCAACTCCCAGCGCATCGGCCCGCTTCTCCTTCTGGGGGCAGAGGGAGCTGAAATACACCCTGCTCTTCTTTCTGTTCATCTGAAGGCCTGAGAGGGACTCTAGGTCTCCCATAATCTCGGCCAGCGTGTGCATACCCTCAATAGATGGCTGGATGAAAACCAAGAGGTCATCTGCATATATAAGATGGGTAACCGGGGGGTCAACCCGTCTGAACAATGGAACCAGACTCCCCCGATGCACCGCTATATCCATCAAGCAAGTGAAGTATTCCATGACAAGCGCGAATAGGTACGGTAACAGAGGATCACCTTGTCTAAGCCCATGGTTGCTCTGAAAATATCTATATGGGATGCCCTGGATGAGGACAGAGAAAGTGGGAGACGTGATACACTCCCGGATCCTTGCAACCCAACGGTCCTCGAAACCCCTAGCAGTCATCAGATGGCAGAGGAAATCCCTATTGACCATGTCATAGGCCTTCCTCACATCCAACTTCACACAAGCTTTCTTCCCGCCAGGTTTATTAAATTCCCTTACCATCTCATGCGCCAGAAGACTGTGCTCCGCGATCGACCTCCCCTTGATGAAAGCTGCCTGATTCGGGGAGACTAAGTCCTGCATGATCCCCTCCATCCGCCGGCACATAAGGTGTGTAATTATCTTGTAAAGATAATTGCAGCATACAATAGGCCTGAAATCCGCCAACGATGTCGCTCCCTCCTTCTTAGGCACAAGAGTCAGGAATGTGTGGTTCAGCTCCTTCAGCAGTTTCCCTTGGAAGAAGAACTCCTGCACTATCTCAAGAACCTGATACTTCAGAGTATCCCAGTGGTGTTTGTAGAACCCACTGCTAAACCCATCTGGCCCAGGTGCCTTGTTGGGATCTGCCGTCTTGACAATAGATTCTACCTCTTCCAGAGTAACTGGCGCAAGAAGAAGGCTATTCCCATACGGAGTCACCACTCTCTTCGTAACTATATCTGGAAACACAGACATGTAGTCAGTCTGGAAATATAACTCAGAGTAGTACATGACTGTCTCGTCTTGTATCTTAGCCGGCTCTCCCACCAGATTGCCTTCTACATCCAGAAGCTGGGAAATGTGGTTCCTATGCTGTCTGGTCCGGATGACGTCATAGAAGAACTTGGAACAGCGGTCACCGTCCTTGAGCCAGGAGCATTTAGCACGCTGGGCCGTGCTAATCTCCTTCTGCAGACACAAGATGTTGACTTCACCGATCAGCTCCTTCTCCCTCGCCGCCAGGTCTCCGTTCAGCATATCAGATTGCATGTCCAGCTGGATGGTCCAAAGCTCTGTCTCCTTATCTTCTAATGTAGACTTGGGCAGACCCTTCACCCAGCTCCGTAAGGCCCTCTTCGTAGCCTTGAGCCGATGCGCCATGCGATATTGGGCCGTCCCCTCCTGATTGCTAGTGAGCTCCTCCGTAACAGCCTCCAAGTAACCCTCCGAAAGATACCAGCTGTTGTTGTACCTGAAGGGACGAGACTTCACAGGAGGCCGATATATATATATATATATATATATATATATATATATATAAAATATATATATATATATATATATATATATATATATATGTGTGTGTGTGTGTGTGTGTGTTGCCTTGAGTATATTCCAATATCTGTATACTTCGCCAGTGCTCTTTATTTTTGAGAAACATATTTATTTGGGAATTCCATTTTATACTCATTATTGGGTCTCGGAATAAGGTGACATGGAGTAGTTGGAAAATAAAGTTCTTTTATCAATAAGGAAGCTGGCATCTAAAATGAGTGTTTGCAAAGTATTGTCAAGGTATTTATCATCTGAAGCCATTCCCCCCATCAAATTAGAGTCAATATCTGGGCATCAAGGATCACTCTTATCAGATTTTATCAAACCAAGCTAGCCTTTGAATAAGGATTGACACCGTCCATGGCACTTCCAAACATATCTCATCTGTCCTATATGTTGTTCTTTCTGTGTACAAGCCAATCCGTGCCTTTTTTTTTACACTACTTTTTTTCCCTTCATGTAAAAGTAGCACATATAATAAACATTACATGTATTTGCAGTACCATAATGGTTACATGCTGATCTTTTATTGAAGTGCATTTAAGCAAGTCCATTTTTCATGGTTGTTCTTTTCTCATATTTTAGGTGAGGGCAGCATCAGTTACTTGTTTTGCAGGAATGACTTCATCTGTTTTCTTCTCTCTCAGTGGGGAAAAACAAGAGTTTGTTAAATCTTCTACTGTAAGTTTAAATAAACTCTTCGCTCCAGCCATCTCCACCCTCGACATAAAAGTTAAAAAGCTCTGTTCAGTTTCATCTGTATTTATATTCACACAGTTTGGATGAGGAAACAAATAGTTTTCTGATGCATTGGTATCACGTGTAGATTACTGCAGCATTGAAAGATGAAGCTCCATCAGTTAGAGCAGCTGCTTGCCGAGCCCTTGGTGTCATTGCGTGTTTCCCACAAATTGTTTGTAGGTAATTTTTTCTTATGGAGTCATGAATTTTAGATTCCTGCTAACTACAGATTCATATGCAAATTGTAACATGAAGCATTCCCTTTTGCAGTGCAAGGCTGCTAAATGAATTTATACATGCAGTTGAACTTAACAGCCACAATTCGTCAACTTCAGTATGTAAATATTTCTATTTATTCTTTGTTGATCATGTCTTCTCAGGATATCACTTGTAGTCTTCTTTTTGTTTCATTCTAGATGCTAGTTTCTCGTAAATTCTTTCTTATCCAGGTGCGAATAACTGCCTCTTGGGCTCTAGCAAATATATGTAATTCTCTTCGTCGTGAAGCAACCGAACATTTGGAAAGCTGTACTGGTATTTAGCAGTCATATTCCTGATATATGAAAAGATACATAATCCAATAACTAACTACTTCAATGAATATCTTAATTTGCAGGTACCGTGAATGATTTCAACTCTATTTCTGTTTTAGTTGAGAGTGCTTTACGATTAGCAAAGGATGGGGATAAGGTCAGGCAGTCAACAGTCACTAACATCATAATTTGCCTACTACACATTGTAAACATGCCATTTCAGCTCTCACTATTTTAGTATTTTGTGTCTGCCATCAGTTACATTTACAAGTTTGACTTATTCTTTGGGTGCAACATACAGACACGCCATATTTGCTTCTCAATTGTTCTTAATTTTAAAAATGTATAGTTGGAAATCCTGATTTTGTCAATCAAATACATTCCCGTAATTTACTTGGATTATAAATTTTAAGAATAAGTATCAGCTGTATCCTACCTATCCGATTTGAGCTGGACCGACCAATATGAATTGGTGTGAGGCAATATGAAAGTCTTGGTTATATTTGGGTCCATATTGGCCCACATTGACTGAAAGTTGATGGTCTAATGTCTTTTAAAAGTTGTCCCAGATGTCAAATCAAGACATGTATCATGTATCAGCTCACTTGATTACTATATTGTGCTTCCTAAGGTACATGATTTCATTGGAAACCCGCAACCCTTCTTGTTAAAATATTTTGATATTATAAGAAAATTATCAAGCAATAAGCTACAAGTTCAAAAACTCAATAATTTGGAGAAAAATTAGAACATAAGTATTACATGGCATGACTATTCATGAGTATAGCATCGTAGCATCAATAAGAATTTGACTCTTAGTAACAGAAACCAATTTATTGACGTTCAAAAAAATTTGTTGTACATCCTAGTTTCTAAACAATGTACAACTACTAAAAACCCAAGTAAACAGTGATAAAAAAAACCTTTAAAAACAAAATAAAACATAGAGAAAGTTCAAGAACTATTAGAATACGAGAAATATTAACAATAAAAATTAACATTCCTTTTTTTGACAAAACAGTTGCTTGAGTTGCAATCTCCAGATATGGTGGAAGTCGATGGCCGCCGAAGGAGATTATAGTCCAAATAGTTCATTCAGAAGAGTAGGTTGAACGGAATATGATGGATTTTAGAGAGTTATATGGGTAGGTCAAATTTGTTCTAGTGTCTTGATATAAAGATATACTTTCTAAACCACTTAAAAGTCGGCTTAGATCCTTTGAAATTTAGGTAACACAATAAATTTTGTATCGGATAATGCATCTTACTGGATGATATGTGTCGTATTGTATGAAACAAAAAGTGTCTCATAAGATTTACATCATTTATAGATTGTATCCTATTGAATGATAAGATGAGTATATCATGACTCGTGAGATATGTAAACAGACACGAATATTCATAGATTATCTGATACTGACACCAGTATCACATTTTAAGCTTTTCGTTAGATGCGATTTTATATAGCATGCTTAAGAGAAGACCAGAAGAAGGAAAAAAAAAAAGAAGCTTAAGAGGATACCAGAAGAAAGATTGGAAAACAAAGGGACGATTGAGATGGCGATGTTTATGTTGCCGAGAATGTCTCTCATTAGTATTTTGGTTGCTCGTTCTTCTTGATCTCATGGTTTAGGTTAAAAGTTTATTTATTTGACTGATATTGTATTCCTATATTCTACCAGTTCTACTTTCTTGTTTTTAATACTCATATTGGTACTTACCAAATGTTATTTCTTCTGTTGAGTATTGTGTTGCATTCTCAAAACTATTATTTGCAGTGGAATGCATGTGATTCTTGTGCATCTTTGACAATGTTTATAACAAGTTCGAGATTCCTTTTTGAAAGAACATTTGGAGAATGATTTATCCATTAGTTGTAACTTGTAACATTGTTGATAACCATAATCTTTGTTGTTACAGCTTTGTATCATGGGTTTGCCATTTTGTAACTCTTGATAGTTCATTCATATTATTATTATTTTTTATGTTAGAATAAAAATATTTCCAATAGATGTATTTACCGGTAGCAGTTCCTAAAACTTACCTTTTTGTACCTAGATAAAATCAAATGCTGTGAGAGCTCTTGGGAACCTTTCAAGATTTATCAACTTTACATCTTTTTCTTCAACAAGCAGTGGACCAAGAGACTCTATGGCTCATTATACTTCTTCCCAGAGCTGTAAAATGAGTAGCCCGTCAACATCTGTAGGTACTAGTTCAAAGTCAAGCCTGTTTATAGATTCACGTTGGCTTGAAAGAATGGTGCAGGCTTTTGTTTCCTGTGTGACTACGGGTAATGTGAAGGTACGTATTTGCCTTGAACTTATGCTTTGGTCTCACTGCTTGCAATGCCTCATAAATT
Source organism: Iris pallida (assembly GCA_029216955.1). Classification (NCBI taxonomy): domain Eukaryota; kingdom Viridiplantae; phylum Streptophyta; class Magnoliopsida; order Asparagales; family Iridaceae; genus Iris; species Iris pallida. The sequence goes on along the minus strand of JANAVB010017195.1, from coordinate 4,446,112 downwards.
AGTTTATAGCATGTCAAAATTATTTAGAAAAAATTGTGCTCGTCTAGGGTAGTGAATAAGCAGATGCAGTAACAATTCTGTTAGCTATCCTGACTGGATGCATTCATTTTTTTTTTTAATTAATAAAAGTTCTAATTTAAAACACTGAGTTGTTTTTATAATCTGGCAACATTCATCTATAAATTTATTGCACAATGCTTACTTGATATTCTTGAATCAGTCTTGTGAAGAGTTTCTTTAAGCTTTCTGGTACATTTTCCAGGTTCAGTGGAATGTATGCCATGCTTTGAGCAATTTATTCATGAATGAGTCGCTAATGCTTCATGATATGTCTTGGTAACAATACTCTTCTTTATTCTATTCTCACTAGGCTTTAAATTTTAGCATCATGTACTTTAATCTGTATTGAAATAGTTTCTTTTACACAATATGCATTTTAGCAATAGATCACCTTATCTCTCCCTTCGACCTTGGCCGCCCAAGTACTCAACTGAAAGAAAGATGTACAGTTTGATTTGGTAGTCAATAAGTTATGCACATACTCCTCTAGAGGATGTATCCGAGTGCACACATATTTGAGACAATACTTCCTCTACACTCATGTTGAATGTTGTTCATGCATGTTTACGTTCCGAACGGGCCCAAAACATGGTTGGAAGTGATTTGCTGTGGTCGTCATTCTGTGGAATATGGTTGGAAGTGATTTGCTATGGTCGTCATTCTGTGGAACATGGTTGATATATTAGAAAGTGTTAGAATAATATAAATATGTAACCCCAACGCTCAATGAAACTCTAGAGTTTTGTTGTAGTGGCAGGGACTTTAACTTGGTATCAGAGGAACTCGGGTTCAATCTCTCTGGAGTCATTTTAAGATGACTTTGTAAAATAAATTATACTGCTGAGTGAATCCAGCCCTATGCTGAAAATGGGCTGCGGGGACGTGTTAGAATAATATAAATTTATAACCCTCAATCCTCACTATGCCTTTAGAATTTCGGTGTAGTAGCTGGACTTTGACTGAAAGTAACATTTATTCTGAAGCGGGTCCTTTCTAGAACTTCTTGGAACCTAGGTACTATACAGAATTGCATAAATGTAAATAATATTAATTAATATAAATATGCATTCATGTATATATACAACTGTACGTACTGGTATATTAGATTTTCTGAAAATGCCAAATTCCAAAACCCTGTCAGTGCCTCTATGCAACCTAGACAACCATGTAACTACTATTCTGCTAGATATATAAATGTAATTTCTCTATAGATGATTTCTTTCTTCCGAAAAGGTTGAAATGATATTTACACTGACCTTCCATGATAATAAGTATAATATATTATTTTGTAGCCCAAAGCTACCATGTTAGACTAGCCCATTACCTTTCAGATTATTTGGCAATTGGGTTAATAAATGGGATATATAATTTTTCTGATTGTATCAGTTGTCTCTTTGATTTGCTATAGAAAATTTGCATTCATCTTAGTGACACATTAAACCAGAGAGTGAGAAGGAAGAACATTCCCTCAGTTTAGTTGAGATGTTGAATAATTAAGATATATAATGTTTCTGATTGTATGAAGTCTCTTTCTCTTCAACAGGGCTCCTTCTGTTTTCAGCATTCTCCTGCTGCTCCTTCGTGACTCCACTAACTATAAGATCCGAATACATGCTGCTGTTGCTTTGGCTGTGCCAGCATCAAGGCTTGGTTAGTAATATGTCCTCTCTCTTATCACCTTTTAACTGTCTCCGGTCCAGTATATCTGATAACAGTAAAATTATATAATCCTACTATCTCTAATACTAGCTTGGCCTTATATGCGGTTTTCAAAACTGTTTCATGTTAACTTATTCATTAAATTATTCGTATTTTGTACATCCTCTAATGGTGGCATCAGAAAATAATGTGTCCAATTCCCAAGTAGGTTGCTTTGTTGTTTAATGATCGATATGAGTTCAAGGTCAAATATTTCGTTCTTGATACAATTTTTCATGCTTTATTTCCTAATAGCTCGGTTGAAGGATGTAATCATCGGTATACTGCTGTTCAATTCTGTTGTGCTCATACTGCGTTCACATAACCTGCTTCTGGTCTACAATTTCCTAGCGCTCAACTGTGGCCTGTTTAAACACTCATATGCTTTGAAAGATCCCCAACCAGGCGTGAGTCACTGAAAGGGCCCATTCAGACCTTAGCTCAAGAAGGTTAACGTGTGCATCACGAAAGAAGTTTAGTAAGAAAAAGTCTGACAGGCTACTATATGTGAAAGACTACCTTACCAGTTTAATTAGATTCCAGAAGTAGGCACACTTGACTTCTCCTAGGCTTACTATATTTTTCGTTGTAATCTTTGTTTTCACTTGCTTGGTAGCAACATGATAAAGACTCAAATGGATGTTGTGACTTGGGTTTGACTTAAAAATATAGTTTGGGTTGTGCGACCTACAATTATAGTTGACAACCTTACATCCTGATTTATTGGGTCATCATTTATCCATTCCTTCAATATTAGGCTGAATTAGACTATCTAAGTCAGCTAGCCATAGGCATCTCTCTCAGTAAGCCTGTTGTTTCATGAAATGATGTTTGTTGGTGGAAGCTTCAGGAATAAGACAGTACAGTCTCATGTAATTCTTGCAGAAAGGCATGGCAGTAGCAACGCAGAAGTAGAGTTGTATATATTTAGAATGATTGCCCACTGAATTAGAACTTTTTTTGAAAACCACTTGATGTAGGTCCTCCTTTGTTTGGGTCAAGGAAACAGAATCCATCAATCCATCAGTTGGAATTAATTTACCATTTCTTCTACTCTTTGTTTCCCATGCTTTCCCCGGGGTTTTCAAATTAACTAATGTTATAAATGCATGATTGTCTATTATATGTTTGTTTTGCCTATCAATAACATCCATATCATGGCAATTGACATCATGGATGCGTTATGCTTAGTGTCCAGAAATTTCTAGTTTTCTAGAAACAATATTTCCTCAGATTGCTGGGATGTGGTTGGGGAGGTGAAACATTGAGAGGTAAGAACCAGGCCCCTTTGTTGATATATCATTTCCTAATTTAGCTTTGTGAATACAAGGTGATGATTACTATCTGCCAGCAATATGTCTAGAACTAGAAGTGAGAAGTCAATATTGACATGGAAGGCAATTATCAGGTTTATTAATATTTGTAATTAGTTGATTATTGAAAAACAGTCTCAGTCTCTATTGACCGGAAAAGTGGGGTAGATCATCATCATTATCCAAGCCTCCCATCAGGAGGGTTAGCTCTACATCACGAGCAAGCTTCATGAAGAATTGATAAACCCTGAAGACAACCCTCTATATTGGTTCTAAATTGTTGATATGAGCAAGAGAAAGCCTTGCTAGAAACTTCATAGGCTAGCTGGCAGGTCCCTTTGGTCATATGTACTTAAAGCTCAAACAACCAAGGAACAGTCTCCAAGTTCCCCTAGCCTAGAAATGAGTCTAAATGAAGAGATAAGGTGATACAATTTGCTATAAGGATTTGTTTATCTCTATGACACATTAAGCTATAAGGTGATAAGTAAATACTTTCCCTAAAGTGGCTAGATGAAAGTACCATACTTCTCATTAAATAATTTGACGTGGTGAGAAAGCAATATATCAGTCACTAGCATAGCCGATATACTTTTACTACCAAGAAGTAGTTGACGGAAATGTAGTATAAGCTCTAACCAAGGTTAGCATGTATCAGCTGATACATAATGCCTGTATCATATCGTCTTAGACATCTCTGATCTGATACCCCTACCGAAGCGTGACCTCTTTCCCGATAAAGTTAATAAAAGACTAAAAGGAAAAGAAAGATGTGTAAGCGTGGTTCTCTTTTTCGGTAAATTTAATAAAAGAATAAAAGAAGGGAAGAAGTGTGCAAAAAATGATGTTGACACAATAATCCAATCGTGAAGAAGATTAACATGCTGCAATTTGTTGATAAAATTTCTTATCCATACAATGTAAGTATTACCATTTGTCGAAGTTGTATACTATAAATTCACAACTTTAATACATTTTAATATTATTAAATAAAACTATTGGTTGTAGGGGTACTTTGTCTACAAGTAAGTAAAATTAACAACAATATATATTGTGAATGAATAATTCAACAATGCTGAATATTATCCATTCAAAACTAACAAGAAAACCATAATTGGTGTTGTCTAAACATATCAAATATTTTCTTGTTTTTAAATTTTTTTTTTATTGTTTATTGGCTTTCCGAGACCAAGGACTCTGAAACTCCGATTCTCCCATTGAAACTGCCAATACTTGTACTTATAAGTAGAATCCAAAACTGATTCTGATACTCTTATTACGAACCTCGGCTCTAACATTATCTTCAAACTCATTTAGTTTAAACACTTATTATTAAGCATACAAGAGTCAATTGAGTGATTGCCATTTGCTCCAATGCTTCTTCAAAACTGTTTCCACTTGAATTAAGCAAAAATATGAGCGAATACCTCAGTGCATGACATGTACATACTCTCTTTGGCACGATGATATAGGGGGATCCCTGCAATGTTATGGATGAGAGTGGTTGACGACGAAGTCGTCGAAACTAGTGACAAATACAATGTTAGATATGTTAGCACAGTGTCGATGCTGATTTGTTGAAGTTGACACACAAAAATATCATGGGATGGATAATAACTACGCTGACGAAAATCGATGACTTGGTTGTCCAAGTCCACTGACAATTGTGCCGAATCCACGAGTACCTCCAGTCCACAAGGCTACTTAATACTTGTGTCCACCAAGAGAACGAAGAATTTCTCTGAAGTTGCTGTCAAAATTATTACAATTATGGCCTCTATAAAGACTTACAATTATGTAGAAAAGGAAACATAAGGAAACCTAATATCGAAATCCTAAACAAATCCTAGTTATAGATATGAAAAGCTAACATAAGTTATAGTCAAAGATATAGGAATCCCAAACAAATCCCAGTTTTAGTTGACCGGATCCCTGATTTCTCGATTTGACTTGCTATATCATACTCTATCGATTGAAATAAATTTGTCCTCAAAGTCTTCCTTGAACTTTGGATTCGGTCCATAAGAAGAGAAACTTGGAAAATAGCGTGTTCTTCATTCTCTTGTTCCGGGCTTCAACTTCCTAAGGGCTAGTCAGTCAACATGAATTTAAGAATCCAATTGATAGGATTTAGAATAGTGTGTTAGTCTATTAGCATTTCGGAGAAGATTTAAAAGTTGTGCTTTAGTAGCGAAAAGCATTTGGTTTTGGAAACCCTTCAAGGTTTTTAGAAACGACTAATTATATCATAAATGACATTACTGAGGATTCTCAAATTTTTGTCATATTTATCTTTATTCTAAAATTCACTTACGTTCTATTAATTACTAGCATATATGCACGTGCGTTGCACGTATTTATTATTAGAAAGATTAAAAGACACTTGTAGCCAAATTTTGTTCATTTTTCAATGAATGAATGATGCTAAACAAAGTCCATTTTTCAATGCCTCATTTTTAGATACTCAATGCATTTAAGAGCTGTTGTAATTAGGAATATCAAAGGACAACTCTTGTATTTACCTAGATACCCCTATTAATTTTAATTAATCTTTTTAATTAGTAAATATAATAAAGGGTATTTTTGGAAAGAAAACTTCCACGGTGAAGCCTACTTTTGGCATTATATAGTAGAATAGATAAGTATAAATGATAATATATGACATATGTCATATATATGGTTATTATTTAGACTCGAGTTTCGGACCCAGAAAACTTTGTTTACTTGAATTGGACCCGACTTTGGACTGAACCGGGTCTCAAAAGTAGACCCAATCCTCAAATGTGGTAGGCTTCATGCCCATACAACTTCTACCCGATTATCATAGTGTACTTTTGTATAGATTATTAAGAAAATATTACTATTTATTGAATGGGTAGGATATGGATACTTAGTTGAGAACAAGGACTCATCCAAAAAGCTTATACGTGTAAAGTCCTAAGTGTGAAATTTAAATCCTGAGTCTGAAATTTAATTTTTTTACACTAACCAGTTCGGGACTAGTTCTACTCACCTAATAACACCAATATACTTATTTCAATATTATATATGAATTATTAAATTTAAAAATCAATAAATTGAAAATTGAAAATAATTATAAATTTAAATATTTTTCAAATTATTTTATTTTAATTATTATAAGATATACTTCATATGTCTTGGTCAAATAAGTCTGAAATATGAGGTAAATAGTTCATACATAGATCCCATAATCCAACATGGAGTGAATTTCTTACACTAATATAATTACAAATCATGCCAAAATGGCAATCATTTGGATTCCTAAATACAAATTCAAACTAGATTCTGAAATCCATGTTGCATATCCACCCAAGTTCACAAATCAATCTAACATGCTCAATTTTAGGTCTGTGTGCGAGTCCTCTGCTAGCATGAAGCAGGGTATGGATCCTCAATCAAGTGTAAGGCCTCCAATCCACACGATTCCTTCATCACAAAACCAATATCATCAACAACAAGGAAGGGAAACTTGGTGCTCATAAACCTCGGATAGGTGCAGTCCGACGAAGGTACAAGACAAGGAGTAAACAAGGTAAGCACAAAATCAAAGATCTAGTACCTCGTGTTGCTTGAACTATGGAGACTATCCCATATTGTCGTCAATACTAGTGCTTCCTTTGGGGTCTTTGGAGATTGAGGCTCGTGCTCCATAATAGACGTGAGAATGTGCTCAAGGAAGTCTTCACTAATCACCAAGTGTAGGAGTTTCGGTGAATGATCGGAAAAAAAAGCCTAAGGAAAGGGTGATAGGTGGTTGGATTGCGGTGAGCAATGACATGCACATGGTATACAATCTCAACCTTTTGCGGGTTCGGGGTAACAGTAAAGGCAATATCGGTCGAATGACATCTTTGCTTAAGGTCTTGTAAGATAGCGACTCCTCAAAAATGTGGAAGATGACTCGAGACTTCCTTATGTGTCCACTAAAGGTCCCTCCTCGCTAGCTTTTAACTCGACCTAGCTTGACTTATCTCTATCCACAACTGGAATCAATTTTCCTCCACTTTCGAAGATGCAGGTCGGTTCGACCATCAATGGCAAGAGGGAGGCATTCTCTCTGACTTCATTATCGTGGTCAACTTCACTCGAAGCAGATTGACATGTGTCGGGTTCCTTTGGTCATCCAGCTGGTTGGATTTTTAATCGGTTATTCGACTGGTTGTTGATGGAGTATCGCTCGGTTACTGAACCAGACTACAAGTACTCGAACTATGGGAATATATAGAAGATTGAAAACATGGCTGCTTGTTGATTTGCTTTAGTTGCTCAGCCTTTTCAGAGTTGCAAAAGGATCAATCTTCTGTAAGTATCTTTGGGACCGGTAGAAGGAAATTTGCTCATAATCCCACGTCACAAATAGAGCCTGAATTATCGTCGCATCTTTTCCAGTAATCTTCGAGCATCTTTCCATGGGATGCATGATAGATTTACACCTTATTCCACAACGGCAATGCACACCCTTGAGTCGTTACCCGTCTCAACTTGCTTCCTCAAAAGAATCTCCAAATACTCGAAGGTGCTTTCTACCTTCATAATCCAGTCAATGGTTTTTTGGGCTTGTAAAAGCCCATAAAAGGATGGGATGCCTACCTTGTTCTTGTATGCACCAGGACGGAATCTTTAGGAATATGCATCACCCGCTTTCGATAGTTCGATCGGTTCTCAATACCTATGTTCTCCAATGGACGATAATATCAGCAATTGGGTAGTTGCTCTTTCAGTGGAAGCAAGGATGCAGGTCTTCATTACAAGGCTTCAGTATTGCTAGTACTTGCAATGTTTGTTCTATCTTGATGCTGAACTTTCTGTCATGACAGCGATCTTGGTGCAGAAACTGGAGTTGTATCATAGCCATTGCAAATTAAGATATTTTGCTATGATACCCACCTGATGTAGGGAGGGTCCCTACAATGTTACAAATGCATGAAGATGAGGGTGGTGGATAATGAAGTCGCCGAAATGATGTCAAATACGTTGTCAGATGGAGGATGATGCGGTGTTGATGTAGATTTGTTGAAGCTGACAAGCTATAACGTCACCGAATGAGGGGATTACTATTTCGAAGTTCATGCCTTGGTTGTTCGAGTCCCTGGACAGTGTTGCTCGTATCAACGAGTCCATAAGGCTGCTTGAGTCGACACGAACTTGGAGTCCACCAAGAGTAAAGAGAATTTCTCGAAAAGTTGTATATTAAAAATGAGTTGTTAAAAGAATTACATCAACGACCTTTATATAGGCTTACAATCATGTAGAAAATGAAACATAAGAAAACTCTAATAGAAATCGTAAGCAAGTCCTAATTGTAAATATCGACAACAAACATCAATATCAATCATAGTTAAAGATATGAATAGATTCATTTGATTTATTCGCTATGCAGACTAGTCGCCAGACGTTGTATAACCGTCTGAATTTTCACAAAATCGGGTAAAAAATCAGTCTTTAAAAAGGTTCTATTTTTGCTCGGGGTTTGCCCCATTTTTGCCACATTTTACAAAAATGGAGTGCATTCGACAATGTGAATTTTACTTATAACAATTTAATCTTGTATTCTAACTATTTTCTTTTAATAAGTAGTTTATTTATGTAAAAAATTGTGTAATATTATATTATCTATGATTATGGACATAATGAGGTACTTTGGTGTAACTCCATTTTATTGACATTATTTGGTATTAGTGTGTTACATTGATATCATTGGATATTATTATGTAACATTACTACTAGTATTAAAAATAACACGATATGTTTGTTACCGCTTTTTGATGACTAACTGGTCAAAGATGATATCAGCCTCTTTGCTACTGCTTTAACTTCATAGTCTATTTGTGCCACTGCCATGCAAAAATTTGAAATATTATATAGAACATGACTATTCTTATCTTCTTAATTCTGGTGACTAAAGTATCTTTTTACCAAATTTCATCAGGATAAGAGAACTGATTATTAATTTGCATGAAGATCTCATTTTAAGCTGGAACTTTATGAGGCACTCTGAAAGTTTCCTACACTAGTCTGGCCAAATTGTTAATTTGTCATATATTATTACTTTGGAAATTATTCAGTTGTGATGCTCAACATTGTCATGATAGAGACTGTCATGAAATCATGTAGGGACCAACTGGGTGGGGTATATGATCCATATCCTTTCTGCTTAAACATGTAAATCTAAAGGAATGTTAAAAAATCAGAAGCACGCATCATCTATTTTCTGACTAGAGTGTTGTCATGATTTCATAGGAGACTAATCAGGGTGTATTATTCATCTTCTTTCCTCCTTAGGTTTGATCTTCCTCCTTATAATTTAAGGAAACCAGAAGAAAAGCCTTTGAAATAGAAAATATTTGAGTTTTTAACATTGCTAAAGAGTACATTAATTATCATCATTTTCTGCATTTATTATTTTATGTATTTTCCATTTCTAGATAGGATTAGTGATGTCATTTCACATGCTTTGTAGTTCTATAAATATTGGTCAAAGAGCCCTAACAAAATTGTCTCATTATAGCACAATGTAGCCCCCAGTTCCAAGATGGTATCTGATCATAGTTGCTTGACCTAGCTCTTCTATCTCCACAAATAAATTTTTAAAAAATCCGAAGCGTTAGCCGTCACCATCTTCATCGTCGTTCTCCTTTCGAAGTTGTCACAATATCGAAGCCTACTCTCGAAGTCATCACGAGCACCACCACTGCCGTCGTTCTCCTCTCGAAGCATATCGAAGCCTAGATCCCGAATTCATCACGAGCACCACTACTATTATCCCGTTGTTGTCGTCATCACCTTCCTTGTCTGTATAGCAATTGCCATCACAATCGTTATCAACAACCAATGTTCCCGTTGTCGTCGGCCATCACCATCACAATCACAATTACCTCCTTCGTCAGAGTTCAAGCTTTAGCACATGAGCATCCACACTCCTCGCTAAAACTAGTAATCGAGCCCCGACTCCAATAAAGGTAATCGATGTTGGCTAGCTTACTCTAGTCCTCTACTCATCCAGCGCCTTCCTCCAGTCCCTCTGCAGATCAATCCACCCTCTCACTCCGCGAACTTGTCTCCTATGTCTCTGATTCTTACCAACTCCGACAGAATCCTCTAGTGCTATTCTATGCACAGATATTGGCAACCTTCACTTCAAATCTCCACCGAGCTACGTGCGTGACAAATCATCTCCTTCTTCCCAGTTCTCGATACACCATGTCTGCACCATCCAAGCTCGACGACATCGACCTGCCAACTCTAATTATTTTTCCCAAGCCCCTATTGTCGCCTCTCTATAACGAGCAAACCCTAACCTAGTTTCAGAAACAACCCCACAATTAATCATATCCGTTGGGTTTTGTTCCAATTGTTCAGATTCTTCCCCTTTTGTTCTTTAATTTCCACTCTGGGATCAATAGCCAAGGGCTCATATCATTTCTATCTTTTCCTCTCTTTTTTTTCATTTTGGTTTATTTGTGATGTAATATGAAGATTATGATGTTTTTTAAAAAAAAATGGGGGATTTGCCCCTACCCGCCAACCCCCTCCGTTGTGCGACTTTGTGTTCCTCCGACTTTTCTCGATTTCCAGGATTTTTTTCAGTCATGAATACTCGACTATATTTAGCTTTTTCTTTTATTTGTTGAGTCGTTCATATTTTGGGTTTCTTCGATACGTGAAGTCCGAGTCGTCTTTGTTATATTCCAGGATTTTTTGAATTTTTCTTCGGTATTTTGTGCTTTCCCGAGCCCCGCCCCACTTCGATATTTTCCTTCTGAGATTTCTCGGTTTCCTGAACCCTAATCCACTTTGATATTTTCCTTCCATGATTTCTCTCTTTCCTAATCCCTAGCTCACTTAGATACTTTTCTTTTGGGTTTTCTTGTTTTCCTGAACCATGACCCACTTTGATACTTTCTTTCAGAATTTCTCGTCCTACAAAGCTTTGATCTACTTCAGATAGTTTCTTCCTCGATTTCTTGTCCTACAGAGCATCGAGACCACCTTAGATATTTTCTTATAGGATTTTCCGTACTTCCAAGATTTTTTCGACTAATGGCGTTCTGACTTTCTTTCTACTTCTTATGGGATTTCTTCGTTTATCATAGGCCCAACTTTCTTTCTCTTGTTCTTTCAGGATTTTTTGGTTTTAGAGCCCTAACCTTCTTGAGATAGTTTCCTTTTTCGGGATTTCTTCGGTATCGAAGCTTAAGCTCATTTTCTAGATGTTCTCCGATTTCTTTCTTCTCACTCTCTCGATGTTGGACTTAACTTTCACCAATTCAAACTTGCGGATGTGTGTTGAGGGGTAGATTAGTTATCTTCATATTGTGCATTTATTGTTTTATATATTTTTTATTTGTAGATACGGTTAGTGATGTCATGCTTTGTACTTATATAAATATTGGCCAAAAGGCCTTAATAAAAATTTATCAAATTCTAGCACGATGTAACTCCACTTTCAACAAACATCATAAGTTACGCTAACAAATTTCAGCTCTCACCACTTATTGCAGTAAGCAATATGAATATGGGAGATTCTTTATGGATTTTCCATAAAACGAATAGGAAGATGAATTAAGTCTCATCTTTTAACTTACATTCTCATAGACAAACAGGGCAATGAATTAAGTCTTCTAAATGTACACCTATTTTTTCCTGATAAGAAAATAGAAAGGTGGAGAGACTGCATTCATATAAGCATAACAAACTCCCATCTATCCTATATAAAACTAATTTTGGTTCTACAGTTGTGATGCATAATGTACGTTTCTAAGGACTCTGTCTTAGTGTGCCTTATTCCGTTACTTTTCGTGTATTTGATAGAGTTTGATATTCTATTTGGTTTACTATGAATTTTGGCATGTGAGCACGGATATATTGATACAGCAGATCTTATCAGAATATTTGCTAGCATAACTCTGCAATTGATGTCTGCCTTACACTTAAGCTGTTATCCGATACTACAAGATTGACTAAATATATTTTAATCTGTATAATGCAGATTATGGAACCTCATTTGATGATGTTGTTCAAGGTTTGGAGCATGTACTTGAATCATTATCTACAGCTCAACTTTCAACTCCATCAAGTTTTAAATACAAGGAGAGTCTTGAAAAGCAGGTCAGTATTTTGAGATGCCAAGCAGCTTAACTTGTGAAATGAATCTCATCCTTATTGTGCTGTTTTGCTTATGTTTATGTCCAATTGGAACTTCCAGCTGTCATTGACCACTTTGCATGTGCTCAGCTTTGCTTCAGCTAATGAAGACCAAGCTCATAAGGATTTTCTTGTTAAGGTAAGAATGAGTTTTAGTCGATTTTTGGAAATCTCTGTCCTGTTTGTTGGTATATGAACCATAAAATTCACTTAAATGGGTGAGGCTTTTAGGATTTTTTTTTTGGGGGTGGGGGTGATGGGTCGCTCTTTATTCGAATATATTGGAACTTATATAAGGTAGTATCAGAAATTCAATTTGCTAATTATTTATTTGCAATCAGGTAGGAAGCTTAGAGCTATATATATTAATAGAATGAATTCAAGAGTACCTTCAACTTCCACCAAATCTACATATACTTTTTGCCACAAAACTATTCAGTGAAATTCTATGAAGTTTTTATTCTTGCTCTGTCCTAATTTATGGGATGCATTGACTACCCGTATTTTAGTAAATGGTTGAAATGCTTTTAACAATTCAGGTCTCTCCCAAAAAGCAATTCATGTCATTTACTAAAATGAGGAGATAGAGAAGGTGACTGCCTACTGGAAGAATACTCTGGTTCTGTACGTCCTAGGCAACAAGCCTTTCTACGGACAGATTCGGGGTTATGCAGTACGAGTCTGGCAGCCTAAGGGCAGTATTGAATTCTTTGCTAGCGAGAACGGCTTCTACTATGTGAAGTTTGGGCTTGCGGAGGATGTCGCAAGGATCCTGCAAGGCGGCCCCTGGACGTTCGACGGCAGGTTCATGGAATGGACTCCAGAACTTAGATGTGAGAGGGAAGACCTGAATGTCATCCCTGTATGGATTCGCTTTCCTGAGTTTCCTGTCCGGTTCTGGAGTATCCCATTGCTGATGCGTCTGGCGAGCTTGGTGGGCACCCCGATTAAGACGGATGAAGCTACTGCCTTCCGTTCGAGGTTGATGTATGCCATAATTTTTGTGGAGATTCGGACTGGGAGGAGTTACCGAAGGTGGTGGAATGTAAAATTCCTTCTGGAGAGGTGCTAACCTAGAAGGTGGAATACGAATGGATCCCACCTACTTGTTCACGATGTTCTTGTTTCGAACATCTGGTCAGTGCTTGTTCGTCAGTAGGCTGTAGGCCCCCTGGTGGAGCCTCCTATTCCCTTTCGTGTGGTTCCAGATTCACCCCGTGACATGGATTCCAGAGATGACAGTGGAGAGGAGGTATTGGCGGGAGGGACTACTCCTCCAGTGAGTGATGGCGGAATGAGCCTCATTGTTTCTACCCACCTAGCTCCCACGAGTGGGGCTTTGATATCCGACCCGGGACAGAGGGGTATGATTACTAGAGGCATGGCGGCGTCGGGAAGAGAGGTGCGAGAGGGTGGCGGATCGGCTGAGGGGCATGTCTACTGTAGGAAGCGACGTGTTGTTGGTCCGCTGAGTGACGGTCCCTCCAGGGAGGGGGGCATCCCTTTACAAGGGAGGAGGCGGTGTGTGTTGACAACCCCGCCTGGGCGATGGTGCTCTCTCAGGTCGTTCTCCAGCAGGCCATCCCGACTGGGATAGAGGATCTATTAGCGTCGGATGTGGTACATTCCCCAGGTGCCAATCCAGGTGTTTTCCAGGGGACTCATCCTCTCATTAATTAAGGGCTATCATCGCCTAGAATGTGAGGGGGGCGTGTTCGCTAGGAAGGTGGAGAGAGATTTGTAGGGTTCTTCACAGAGAGAAGTGCGACATCTCTGTACTGTTAGAATCGAAGATCAAAGGTGAAAAGGCCCTTGCTCGGCGGACCCCACCTCATTGGGTCCAACTACACAATCTGGCTCTCTGTGACATGGCCAGGGTTTGGGTCAGATGGAACTCGAAGAGCTGGAAAGGGAACTTGATCTTGATGACGGAGCAGTTGATTGTCATCTCCTTCTCGAACAAGGGTGGTTTTCGGTTCTTGCTGGGGGCGGTTTACGGCCACAACGACAGGAGGAGACGGGAGTCCCTGTGGAGCGACATCTCCAGGGTTGCCGTCGCTGCTGATTCGTCGTCGATTCCGCTCCTGCTAATCGGGGACTTAAATGCTCTTCTACATCGAGGGGAGAAGGTAGGCGGCCGTCCAGTTCCAGACTCTATCATATATGATTTCCAGAGATGTCTCCTCCAGGCGGGCCTCCAGGAATTATCGCGCTCAGGCTTCATTTGGACTTGGCGTAACAAAGCGATCCGGAACAGGGTTGCATGCCAGCTTGATAGAGCCCTGGGCAATGGGGAATGGTTTCGGCATTTTTCCAATTCTTCGGCTGAGGGCCTGACCGCTGGGACGAGCGATCATTCCCCCATCAGGGTAGGCTTCACTACTCGGTCTCCTGGGAAGTCCCGCCCTTTCAGGTACAACAACTGTTGGTATCTCTCGGAGGGCTATCTGGAGGCTGTCTCAGAGGGGCTTACTAGCTGTCAGGAGGGGACGGGCCCAGTTTCGCTTGGTGCGTCGACTCAAGGCTACGAAGAAGGCACTACGGAGTTGGGTGAAGGGGTTGTCCAAGTCTACCTTAGAAGATAAAGAGGTGGAGCTGCGGGCTATCCAGCAGGACATGCAATCTGACATGCTTAACGGTGACCTGGTGGCGAGAGAGAAGGAGCTGATCGGAGAAGTCAACATCTTGCGGCTGCAGAAGGAGATTAGCTCGGCTCAGCGTGCCAAATATTCCTGGCTCAAGGACGACGACCGATGTTCCAAGTTCTTCTATGATGTCATCCGGACCAGACAACATAGGAATCACATCTTCCAGCTTCTTGATGTGGATGTCAACCTTGTGGGAGAGTCGGCTGAGATCCAGGGCGAGGCTGTCAGGTACTACTCTGAGTTATATTTCCAGACTGACTATCTGTCTGTGTTCCCAGAGGTTGTTATGAAGAGGTTGGTGACTCTGTATGGGAATAACATTCTTCTTGTCCCTGTTACTTTGGAGGAGGTGGAATCAATTGTCAAGTTGGTGGATCCCAATAAGGCTCCCGGATCGGATGACTTTAACAATGGGTTCTACAAACGCCACTGGAACATTCTGAAGTATCAGGTCTTGGAGGTGGTGCAGGAATTCTTCACCAAAGGGAAGCTACTGAAAGAGCTGAACCACACTTTCCTGACCTTGGTGCCAAAGAAGGGAGCGACAGCATTGGCGGATTTCAGACCTATTGCGTGCTGTAATTATCTTTATAAGATAATTACGCACCTTATGTGCCGGTGGATGGAGGGGATCATGCAGGACTTGGTATCTCCGAATCAGGCTGCATTCATCAAGGGGAGGTCGATCGCTGAGCACAGCCTCCTGGCTCATTAGATGGTGAGGGGCTTTAGCAAACCCGGAAGATCACTCCTCTCAATTCCTGGGTCTACAGAGCTGCTCCCAGGAGATCGCATGCATACCACCCTCCAAATGAAGTCTGCACAAATTCGCTCCACTTTCCTAACAGTGGCAACAGGGAGGAGGATGGATTGCAGCCAGAAATGAGCCACAGTCGAAATCATCGATCTGACCAGCTCGATGCGTCCTCCAAAGGACAATCCGGCGGATTGCCAACCTTCCACTCTCCTCTGGACGTACTCCACCAGACTATGGCAGTCCTGATCCCGCGCATAGTTGACTGTGCAATCTGACATGCAATCTGACATGCTTAACGGTGACCTGGTGGCGAGAGAGAAGGAGCTGATCGGAGAAGTCAATATCTTGCGGCTGCAGAAGGAGATTAGCTCGGCTCAGCGTGCCAAATATTCCTGGCTCAAGGACGACGACCGATGTTCTAAGTTCTTCTATGATGTCATCCGGACCAGACAGCATAGGAATCACATCTTCCAGCTTCTTGATGTAGATGTCAACCTTGTGGGAGAGCCGGCTGAGATCCAGGGCGAGGCTGTCAGGTACTACTCTGAGTTATATTTCCAGACTGACTATCTGTCTGTGTTCCCAGAGGTTGTTATGAAGAGGTTGGTGACTCTGTATGGGAATAACATTCTTCTTGTCCCTGTTACTTTGGAGGAGGTGGAATCAATTGTCAAGTTGGTGGATCCCAACAAGGCTCCCGGATCGGATGACTTTAACAATGGGTTCTACAAACGCCACTGGGACATTCTGAAGTATCAGGTCTTGGAGGTGGTGCAGGAATTTTTCACCAAAGGGAAGCTACTGAAAGAGCTGAACCACACTTTCCTGACCTTGGTGCCAAAGAAGGAAGCGACAGCATTGGCGGATTTCAGACCTATTGCGTGCTGTAATTATCTTTATAAGATAATTACGTACCTTATGTGCCGGTGGATGGAGGAGATCATGCAGGACTTGGTATCTCCGAATCAGGCTGCATTCATCAAGGGGAGGTCGATCGCTGAGCACAGCCTCCTGGCTCATTAGATGGTGAGGGGCTTTAGCAAACCCGGAAGATCACTCCTCTCAATTCCTGGGTCTACAGAGCTGCTCCCAGGAGATCGCATGCATACCACCCTCCAAATGAAGTCTGCACAAATTCGCTCCACTTTCCTAACAGTGGCAACAGGGAGGAGGATGGATTGCAGCCAGAAATGAGTCACAGCCGAAATCATCGATCTGACCAGCTCGATGCGTCCTCCAAAGGACAATCCGGCGGATTGCCAACCTTCCACTCTCCTCTGGACGTACTCCACCAGACTATGGCAGTCATGATCCCGCGTATAGTTGACTGTGAGATGCACTCCAAAATATCTCACCGGAAGATCACTCCTCTCAATTTCCAGCACATCGGCCCGCTCCTCCTTCTGGGGACATAGGGAGCTGAAGTACACCCTGCTTTTTTCTCTGTTCATCTGAAGGCCCGAGAGGGAATTCAACTCTCCCATAATCTCCGCAATCGTCTGCATACCCTCCGTCGATGGCTGGATGAACACCAAGAGATCATCTGCATAGATAAGGTGGGTAACTGGAGGATCCACCTTTCTGAACAATGGGACCAGCCTTCCACGGTGCAGTGCCAGGTCCATCAAACATGTGAAGTATTCCATGACAAGCGTGAACAGGTAAGGGGACAGAGGGTCACCTTGCATAAGCCCAAGGTTGCTCTGGAAATACCCATAAGGGATGCCCTGGATGAGGACAGAGAAAGTGGGGGACGTGATGTACTCCCGGATCAATGCAACCCAGTAGTCCTCGAAACCCATGGCGGTCATCAGATGACAGAGGAAGTCTCTATTGACCATGTCATATGCCTTTCTCAGGTCCAGTTTCACACATGTTTTTTTTTCCTCCGGGCTTGCTAAAGCCCCTCACCATCTCATGAGCCAGGAGGCTGTGCTCAGCGATCGACCTCCCCTTGATGAACGCAGCCTAATTCGGAGATACCAGGTCCTGCATGATCCCCTCCATCCGTCGGCACATAAGGTGCGTAATTATCTTAAAAAGATAATTACAGCACGCAATAGGTCTGAAATCCGTCAATGATGTCGCTCCCTCCTTCTTTGGCACCAAGGTCAGGAAAGTGTGGTTCAGCACTTTCAGTAGTTTTTCTTTGGTGAAGAATTCCTGCACCACCTCCAAGACTTGATACTTCAGAATGTCCCAGTGGCGTTTGTAGAACCCACTGCTAAAACCATCCAGTCCGGGAGCCTTGTTGGGATCCGCCAACTTGACAATTGATTCCACCTCCTCCAAAGTAACAGGGGCAAGAAGAATGCTATTTCCATACGGAGTCACCAATCTTTTCGTAACAACCTCTGGGAACACAGACAGGTAGTCAGTCTGAAAATATAAATCAGAGTAGTACCTGACAGCCTCGCCCTGGATCTCAGCCGGCTCCCCCACTAGGTTGTCATCCACATCAAGAAGCTGGGAGATGTGATTCCTATGCTGTCTGGTCCGGATGACATCATAGAAGAACTTGGAACAACGGTAGCCGTCCTTGAGCCAGGAACATTTGGCACGCTGAGCCGTGCTAATCTCCTTCTGCAGCCGCAAGATGTTGACTTCTCCGATCAGCTCCTTCTCTCTCGCCGCCAGGTCACCGTTAAGCATGTCAGATTGCATGTCCTGCTGGATAGCCCGCAGCTCCACCTCCTTATCTTCTAAGGTAGACTTGGGCAACCCCTTCACCCAACTCCGTAGAGCCTTATTCGTAGCCTTGAGTCGACGCACCAAGCGAAACTGGGCTGTCCCCTCCTGACATCTAGTAAGCCCCTCTGGCCTCCAGATAGCCCTCCGAGAGATACCAACAGTTGTACATGAATATGCAGGACTTCCCAGGAGACCGAGTAGTGAAGCCTACCCTGATGGGGGAATGATCGCTCGTCCCAGCGGCCAGGCCCTCAGCCGAAGAATTGGGAAAATGCCGGAACCATTCCCCATTGCCCATGGCTCTATCAAGCTGGCATGCAACCCTGTTCCGGATCGATTTGTTATGCCGAGTCCAAATGAAGCCGGAGCGCAACAATCCCTGGAGGCCCGCCTGGAGGAGACATCTCTGGAAATCATATAGGATATAGTCTAGAACTGGACGGCCGCCCACCTTCTCCCCTCGATGCAGAAGGGCATTGAAGTCCCCGATCAGAAGAAGCGGAAGCGACGACGAATCAGCAGCGGCGGCAACTCTGGAGATGTCGCTCCACAGGGACTCCCGTCTCCTCCTGTCGTTGTGGCCGTAAACTGCCCCCAATAAGAACCGAAAACCACCCTTGTTCGAGAAGGAGATGGCGATCAACAGCTTCGTCATCAAGATCAAGTCCATTTCCCAGTTCTTCGAGTTCCCTCTGACCCAA
This sequence comes from Iris pallida, assembly GCA_029216955.1. Taxonomy (NCBI): domain Eukaryota; kingdom Viridiplantae; phylum Streptophyta; class Magnoliopsida; order Asparagales; family Iridaceae; genus Iris; species Iris pallida. The sequence goes on along the minus strand of JANAVB010017195.1, from coordinate 4,427,079 downwards.
ATCCTGGCCATGTCACAGAGAGCCAGGTTGTGAAGTTGGGCCCAATGAGATGGGGTCCGCCGAGCAAGGGTCTTTTCACCTTTGATCTTCGATTCTAACAGTACCGAGATGTCGCCCTTCTCTCTGTGAAGAACTCCACAAATCTCTCTCCACCTCCCTAGCGAACACGTTCACCTCACATTCCAGGCGATGATAGCCATTAATTAATGAGAGGATGAATCCCCTGTGAACCACCCGGATCGGCACTTGGGGAATGAACCGCATCCGACGCTAATAGATCCTCCTCCATCCTAGTCGGAATGGCCTGCTGGGGAGCGACCTGAGAGAGCACCATCGTCCAGGCAGGGTTGTCAACACACACCGCCTCCTCCCTGGCAGAAGGATGCCCCCCTCCCTGGAGGGACTGTCACTCAGCGGACCAACAGCACGTCGCTTCCTACAGTAAACATGCCCCTCAGTCGATCCGCCACCCCCCCCCCCCCCCCCGCTCCTCTCTCCCCGACGCCACCATGCCTCTGGTAATCATACTCCTTTGCCCCGGGCAGATGAGGAGAGCCCCACTTGTGGGAGCTAGCTGGGTAGAGACAATGGGGCTCAGTCCGCCATCACTCACTGGAGGAGTAGTCCCTCCCGCAAAGACCTCTCCCCTGTCATCTCTGGAATTCATGTCACGGGGTGAATCTGGAACCTCACTAAAGGGAATATTAGGCTCCACCGGGGGGCCTACTGACGAACAAGCACTGGCCAGATGTCCAAAACAAGAACATCGTGGACAGGTAGGTGGAATCCATTCGTATTCCACCTTCTGGGTTAGCACATCTCCAGAAGAAATTTTATATTCCACCATCTTCGGTAACTCCTCCCCCCCCAGCCCGAATCTTCACAAAAATTATGGCATACATCAACCTCGAACGGAAGGCAGTAGCTTCATCCGCCTTGATCGGGGTGCCCACCAAGCTCGCCAGACGCATCAGCAATGGGATACTCCAGAACTGGACAGGAAACTCAGGGAAGCGAATCCATACAGGGATGGCATTCAGGACTTCCCTCTCATATCTAAGTTCTGGGGTCCATTCCTTCAGAATGATTAGCCTGTCGTCGAACGTCCAGGGGCCGCCGTGCAGGATCCTTGCGACATCATCCGCAAGTCCAAACTTCACATAGTAAAAGTCGTTCTCGCGAGCAAAGAACTCCATACTGCCCTTAGGCTACCAGACTCGTGCTGCATAACCCCGGATCTGTCCGTAGAAAGGCTTGTTGTCTAGGACGTACAGAACCAGAGTATTCTCCCAGTAGGCGGTCACCTTCTCTATTTCCTCCGCAGGGGACGAGGCCTGGAAACCCCTCCCTGCCTTAATCGGCGGCACATACTCCATCGATGTGGGACTTTTCGGTCCCACAGGTTTGCAAATATCTGTCCAGGACCTTCCAGCCGGCCGTGTAGTCGTCCCATGTGGCCTGGGGACAAACCCCGGGGGGGGGGGGGGGGGGAGACCCAGACCCCTGACCGCCAAGTTCCATCACCTTGCTCTTCTCCTTATCCGCCGCGGTCGCCTTAGGCCGCCAGCCCACCGATCTCCCAGCAGACGCCACAGGGCCACGGGCCGATGGCCGCGCCCCTGACCCGCCTTGTCATCTGTCAGCAGAGTAGCGATCCCTAAAATGGCCCTGTCCTCCTCCTACCTTTTCCCCGGTCTTCGCCACGCGACGACGCGTAACCGTCGTCCATCCTCCTCCCTCCATCTGGTCCCCCTGAGTTCTAGATCCTGCTCCGAATTCGAAATTCGGAGCGTTGGAGACACCCCGAAGGATCCGATTCCCGTCCGATCCCATTGTCAGACCTACCGTCGACAAGCCCGTCTCGACCGCCTGATGGGGTGCGCCCGACCCCCCCCCCCCCCCCCCCCCCCCCCCCACACCGCCTGGGGGGTCGCCGCTGCCTGCAGCAGACCGGGGGGTCCGCCCGACCCCCCCACCAACGATCGCCCCCCCCTTCTCCGCCTTTGGGGGCACCGCCGCCGCCCTTGTGGGGCTGCCCAACCCCCCCCCCCCCCCCCCCCCCCCCCTTCTTCCCGGTCTTCCTTCCCCCGCCGGCGAGGGGATCTGGTGGCCGCGGGGGAGGAACCCTAGCCGCCCCCTCCAGGTTCGCGAGATCGTGCGAGCTTTCCATCGTTTATATATATATATATATATTTCTTTTGATTTATAGCTTGCTCACAATATTTCTAATGATTTTCCCATTTCTGCAACATATTTAATTTCCCATAGAAATCACCTTTCCTGGAGGAATGGTTCAAGTCCTTGCGCTCAACTTCACTGGAATACAATGATCAACCCTCATCAAGCAATACTTGGCAGACCATGAATGAAGACGAGTTAATATCCGTTGCACCAAAGAAAGCAATTGTAGAAAAGGCAATAAAGTCCTTGGTGAATGTGTATCAGTGCAACAATCACCCAGATATTGCTAGGAGATTTGAGAAATTAGTTGGTCCTCCCTGCACAAATATTTGACTGGAGAAGTTCTCGCATACTCCAAAGCTAGAAGATCATTGCTACCAAGAACTTTGGGCACCAGACATCTGATTATGGTTATCAGTGAGAGGCTCACTCTTGGCAATAGGCGATGGGCATCATCTGTTGTGGAAGTTTGAAGGGTATCTTCATATTTATGAAGATCTTTCTTGATAGCGGAATATTCAACATGTAAAAAATAAGAATGACTTTTTGGAGTTTGTGGCTTTCATATTATGTTTTGTTGTAATTTTATGTTTATAAAACAGTCATCTTCAGATCTAGTCTAGTAAAAATGAAGTGTTCAACAAATTGATATAGGTGTGGATGTAAACCCCTTCATTTTTTTGTTCTTTTTCTTTTCTGTAAAATCAGACATCTCCCGTGGTTTCTATAAAGTGTCTTCAAGCCGAACTGGTTGGTCTCTTGTATTTAACATCGCCAAATTGCACATATGACAACCAACTACATTCATTTATTAATGTATAGTTTGTTTTTCATTAATCCACTTAAATTTTCCTTAAAGATTCAATAACTAAATAATTGTCTGGTTGGTAAATTTGATGTTATTTTAGTTGGTACTTCTCGAGTTCAATTATCTCAATCTACATTATTAGTTACTCTTAACATTTTCCTTTCTAAAATTTTATGTAATACCCTCTTAAGTTGAATACAATATCCGTAGTGTACATATTATGGGACTTCTTGCGACCGACTTTAGTAAAAAGGCCATTATGATCCGATGAGATTAGATGCACCAGCGCATCTGATCCTTGGACAACAAAGATTTATTAAAGAAAATCTGAAATAATATTCTGCAACGGTCTGTGAGACCCTCGGCGCAACCGTCCTGCCACATGTCAGTAGTCCACTGCTCTTCTACTAGTTCGGATTCGCCACGAGAAAATATTTTTTTCGAACAGGCCAAAACTGCGGACCGTTGTGGACAAAGTCGCAGCGTCCAAAGAAAATACAACAGGATTCAAAACAGTGAATGTAATCATCACAGATTCACAGTGCAGAGACAGTTGATAGACAGTTGATACAATTATGTACGGATAATTAACCACTGTCATGTCATGGGACATAAATAGCCATAATGGGAGGTATTGATGACATCCTTCTCCCTTGTGTGTACATGCACGCATGCATGTGATGATATCTTCAGGAACACAATCCACGAGTCGTGTCTAGAATGATTAATGCAACTGCAAAGACCATACATTCAATAGTGTCACATGAATGTACTAGAGAGAGTAAACTATGTAAGGAACAGTAAAAATTGTTGGAAATTTTCTTCAAAACTTCGGATTAAAATCTACAAGAAAATAAATTAAATTAAAGTTACCGACCTCCGAGAAAGTCGCGCACGAAGCACTGCCCTAAGAGTTAGTTCGGGTCTATGTACAGACTGAATCCGAACGCCCCTAGTGGTAAAATTTTCGCTCCACCGGAATCTCGTTGCCGCACACGACGTCGAGAGAATGACCCCGACTTAGCTCCGCCCAGAGCAACAAATGAAAAACAGTATTTCAAGAGGAAAGAGAATTTGAAAGAGAGAGAGCTTTCGCAATGATCTTTTTTTTTTTTTTTCATGTCCAAGAGAGGAGGAGGAAACCTCATTATATAGGCTATTGCCAAAGGATGGAATAATGAGGATATTAAAATAGCCTGTTAAATTTTAACGTTACAAAAATTGTAGCACATGATAAAAATGTGATACGTTGAATCTGGACATGATTCAAACATTCAAAAATTATAGAATAAATAAATTGTAACGGTTGAAAATAAATGATGAGAAAATTTGTTTTTGTAATTTAATGGTAGCAATAGCTACAACAATCCTCCCCCAAAAACCAAGTTCTGAAATAATAGAGGAAAGAAACGAAAGAGGAAAGTTAAAGGTGAGAAAGATTTCTGGGCAGTTGAATACTATGCATAGCCTTGAATCTCATGTAGTGACTATTGTCTTTGTCTGAAGAAGAACTTGATGGACTACGCCTTGAATCTGTCTTCTTGAACCAGACTCAGAAATTAGCACACATAGTACGCTAGAGGTACTTGGGTCTATCGGGTGGCGCGTTTGATTGGCCATGCGCACTTTTACACATTCATGAGAGTTGTCTAGGATCGCCCTGTTCTATAGTCGCGGCCATCACGACCTCTCATATAGGTAAGTCCTCAAGGGTTGGTGATAGGAATCAACCTTGCATATCATGCTTGGACTTATTAAGAATTTTAAAAAAAACTCACCCTATCCATATCACAAAAGGAACACTGTCACCATAGGGATGGGATATCAATGTACACATGTACAGCCTCCTGGACTTTTATTTTAAAGAGAACTTAATCTCAGGGTCAGTGTTCCATAATAGTCACCTAGTCCAGCTTGTTTCTACCTATTGAACCGGCTTCTTGGGATCTCCAGTCAGACTCGGTTGGGTTGCCACTGCTGGTGACTATACTATGGGCTTAACCCCATCCCCCTCGATGATTCTAGGATCAATGTCCTAGACAAACTCTTCGTCAAGAGTAAACAGACTCTTCGTCAAGAGATCTGTAAGTTCTTTTATGACTTTTATAGTCAAGAACAACATTTTTGCCATTTAGGCTCTTTTAATTTCTTGAAACGCAGCTGCATGTACCTGTTCATCTTAGAATTCACAAGATCATGCTTTTAGGAGTTCTTTAGCATAATTAAAAAAAAATACATAAATATGTATATCATATATATGGACAAAATAAGATTTCGAAGCCATTCGGCTTCTGTACAGGTAGTGTCCAAAGATATTATTTCAGAGTCCATAGTACTTCTGGCAATGATAGTCTGTTTACATGATCCCCAGGAGATCGCAGCTCCTGCTAGGATAAAAGTATATCCAGTTGTGGATTTCACATCATGTGAATCAGTTACCCAATTAGCATCTGAGTAACCTTCTATGATATCAGGGTGTCTAGAATAATAAAGTTTATAATTTAGAGTACCCGTAAAATATCTAAATACTCTGTCTAATGCAGTCCAGTGTGTCTGATTTGGGTTACTGGTATATCTACTTTGTCTCCCAATAGCAAATGCAATGTCAGGTCTAGTCCTATTTGTTATGTACATAAGGGACCCAATCATTTGTGGATATCTATGTTGTTCTATACGTGATCCTTCGTTCTTCTTGAGAACAACATTACTGTCATAAGGGTTAAGGGCAGGTTTTTAATCAAAATACTCAAACTTTCTTAGCAATTTCTCAATTGAATGTGCTAAAGATAGAGTATAACCCTCTTTGCATTTGGACACTTGCATTCCTAGGATCAGGTTTGCTTCACCTAGGTCTTACATGTCAAACTGGTTAGATAAATAATTATTAGTATTATTTACCAGTTCCAGTGAAGATCCTAGAATAAGGATTTCTTCAACATACAAGCATAAAATAACACAACTTTTATTTGTATTTTTAGAATACAAATATTTGTCATATTCATTTGGTACAAAATCAAACTCTATAACGACTTTGTCAAATTTGTTGTGCCATTGCTTGGGAGATTGCTTTAGGCCATAAAGAGATTTTACTAATCTACAAACCTTGTTTTCTTGGCTTTTAGCAATAAAACCTTCAGGTTGCTCTATATAAATTTCTTCCTCTAAATCTCCATTTAGAAATGCTATCTTTACATCCATTTGATGGATCATCAAGTCATGAATGGAAGCTAAGGCTAGGAGGGTTCTAATAGAAGAAATTCTAGCAACAGGAGAATATGTATCAAAATAATCTAATCCCTTTTTCTAGGTAAAATCTTTGGCTACTAATCTAGCCTTATATTTCTCTATGGTACCATCGGCTCTAAGTTTCTTTTTGAAAATCCACTTACAACCTATGGGTTTGCTACCTAAAAGAAGGTCTGCTAAAAACCAAGTATTGTTCTCCATGATAGAGTTGTACTCATTGTTAATAGCTTCTTTCCAGAAAGGGGCATCAGGAGAGGATATGGCTTCTTCATAAGTTGAGGGATCACCCTCTATCAAAAATGTGAAGAATCCTTCTCCTAAGTTCTTTTCAATCCTTTCTCTTTTACTCCTTCTAGGTTCTATAACTTGTTCAGGTTGAGAACTAGGTATTTGATCATGAAAACTAGTAGATGGAGTAAGAGAAGGATTAGAGGAAGATGAAGGGATTCTCTCAAAGTAAACTGCATCTCTAGCTTCAATAATTGTGTTATTAGAGATTTCATTTACTTCAGAATGAGTTACAAGAAATCTATTGGCATTACTATCTAGGGCATATCCTATGAATACATCATATACAGCCTTAGGTCCTATCTTCCTCTTTTTGGGTTCAGGAATTCCTCCCTTAGCTAGACATCCCCAAACTTTGAGGTAATTAATCCTAGGGGTTCGACCTTTCCATAACTCATATGGTGTCTTATCATTAGTCTTACTGGGTATTCTATTAATGATATAACAGGCTGACAATAGGGCTCTCTCCAAAGATTATCAGGGGCACCTGAGCTGAGAAGCATGACATTTACCATGTCTAACAGAGTGTGATTCTTTCTCTCAGCAACTCCGTTGGACTGTGATGAGTAAGGAGCAGTTACCTCATGAATAATTCTATGTTTTTCACAGAAGTTATTCATTTCATTTGAGGTATACTCTCTACCATGATATGATCTAAGAATCTTAATCTTTCTATCTAACTGGTTCTCAACTTCAGATTTATAGACCTTGAATCTGTCTAAAACTTCATCTTTGGTCATAAGAAGGTAGGTGTAACAATACTTTGAATGGTCATCTATAAAAGTAACAAAGTATTTCCTACCACATCGGGTCAAAACCCTATTGGAATCACAAACGTCACTATGGATAAGTTCTAGGAGTTTGAAATCACTGATTTGAAAGGTAATCTAGTGTGTTTGGATTGAACACAGATCTCATATTTGTGTACATCGACTATAGGAATCTTAGGGATAAGGTCTAAGTTCATAATCCTTTTAATAGATCCTAAATTTACATGATCTAATCTGCCATGCCAAACATTTGAAGATTCAATATTAGAAACAACCAAAGAAGGATTTGAAATTGTATTCATAGTACTTAAAATAAAGAGTCCATCTTTTACAAATCCTTTTTCCACAAAAGGTTCATTCTTAGAAAACTACTTTATTAGCCTCCATTACAATCTTATATCCTGAGACTATAAGTAGAGATCCACTAACTAGGTTTCTCCTAACTGATGGCACATGAAGCACATCATAGAGAGGTAAAAAAAATTTCGATGTCATCTTTAGGTCTATTCTTCCTCTTCCTACAATCTGTGTCGTTGAGCCATCTCCTAGGGTCACACCTCCTCCACCCGATTCCTGATAGTTTGAAAAACTAGAGCGATCAAAGATCAAAGGAAACATGAACATTTGCTCCAGAATCCAACCACCAATCATCAAAATGTTAGGAAATATTTATTATAGGTTGATACAGACCTGAAGGAGCTAGAAGAACCATTCAGAATCATGTTAGCTTTTGGCTTGTTATAGCCTTCCCCTTTGAAGGAGGTCTCCTTGGAGATTAGGCTTGGGTTTGCCATGAATTTTTATAGGGTTTACCTTAGCTTTGGAGTTAGATCCAGCTATGGACTTTAACCTAATTAGTTTTCTGTTCTAAGTCTCTATAGAACTTGAGAATATGATTCCAAAAAGCTGTAGGAATTATTTACTCATGTTTTAAAGCTAAAATTAACAATTAAAATTATTTTAGTAATCTACCTTCAAAATTTTAGTTTTTCAAGTTTTGATAAGGTTGGGTTAGCTGTAGGGGCCGGATCCCAGCAAGCGGAGGTTCACTAGGAACACTTAAGTACCGGTCGCTTAGACGATTTATCGCCTTGTTGACAGAAGGGCCCTTTCGGCTTTTTTTCCAAACAAATCTCTACTTTAGAACTTTAAAATTAAAGGAATTTTACTAAATCAATTAATTGTTTGTTTTAGCCAAAATAGAAAAGAAAACTAGTATTGACAAAAATGTACTAGCACAATAATGTTTGTCTAAGGTGTCAATTTATCTAATAACGACAATTTGTTGCTAGTGTGACAAAACTTTGACATTTAACAAGTAACTTGTTGGTAGTGAGCAACTAATATTAATTAGGTAACAAATAATATTAAATGACTGACAAAATTTGCTAAGAAATTTGTTTAGCAAATGGCAAGGGGTTGCTAACACAATTTGCTACAGTAAGACAAAAGTTTGTTTAGCAGTGTGTAGCAGTGTTGTGCGTATCAAGCAACTAATTTTGTGAATAGTGACTTTTCTAAATTGCAACAGTATCTTTGTAAATGGTGACAATCATTAACAGTTATTTAGAAAAGGTTGATAATAACCAATGTAAAAGGTTGACACCTATGTGAGATGGCTGAGTTGGTCTATGGTGCCAGAATAAGGTTCTGGTCCGAAAGGGAGTGGGTTCAAATCTCACTCTCAACAGAATTCTTTTAATGCTAGGGATGATACTTTTTGTTAGCCCAATACATGCTCTTATTTGGATTTGGGATAAAACTCTTATTTAGGGATGATAGAAACTTTTGTTAACAGAATAAATTTGTTTTCTTTTTGAACAGACGTTACATAGCAAATAACCATTTTAAAAAGTTTACACTTGTTAGTAGAACATACACTAGCAAAACTTTGTATATTTATTATAGAAGGAACAAAATGATATATGATGACAGTGTATATTTCGGCTATGAATCCGTTACTAGCAATAAATCCACAGTTTGGACTTACGCTAACAGTAAGCAAATAGAATCAAATAGTTGTGTATACAAAGAAGCAAATTAGATCTTTTCCTTTTTGTAGCAAGAAGCAAATTTTGTGTATACAAATTTTGTAACAGAAGCAAATAGTTACAAAATGTTTTCACAAAATCTTGTAAACGAATTAACTCTTAGATTGTTGGAAATTTTTTTCAAAACTTCGGATTAAAATCTGCAAGAAAATAAATTAAATTAAAGTTACCCGGCCTCCGAGAAAGTCGCGCACGAAGCACTGCCCTAAGAGTTAGTTCGGGTCTATGTGCAGACTGAATCCGAACGCTCCTAGTGGTAAAATTTCCGCTCCACCGGAATCTCGTTGCCGCACACGACGTCGAGAGAATGACCCCGACTTAGCTCCGCCCAGAGCAACAAATGAAAAACAGTATTTCAAGAGGAAAGAGAATTTGAAATAGAGAGAGCTTTCGCAATGATCTTTTTTTTTTTTTTTTCATGTCCAAGAGAGGAGGAGGAAACCTCATTATATAGGCTATTGCCAAAGGATGGAATAATGAGGATATTAAAATAGCCTATTAAATTTTAACGTTACAAAAATTGTAGCACATGATAAAAATGTGATACGTTGAATCTGGACATGATTCAAACATTCAAAAATTATAGAATAAATAAATTGTAACGGTTGAAAATAAATGATGAGAAAATTTGTTTTTGTAATTTAATAGTAGCAATAGCTACAACAAAAATTAGCATTACAACTCTGGCTACTACCTACTAGAGTGTCAGTTTTTTTTTTCTTTGTGTGTGTGTGTGTGTGTGTGTGTTATATAATGATGCAATTATTGTCTAATGGTAATTAAGAACTTCTTAAAGTGATAAGGTCCATATTTGTAATTTCATGTAATTTTGTTGGTATTGGTTTGCGACCAACTTCGTTGCTATTGTTCTACTTTAGATTAAAACTTCTCATATGTTGTTGGTGCCATTCATGTAGATACCCCCTGGTTGGGGCAACAACCCCCTCAACCACCCCCCCCCCCCCCCCCCCCCCCCCCCCCCCCTCTTCTCCTTTCCTTTCAATGCCTATATTTTGATATTCTACTGGAAAGGCCTCGAATAGCTTAGTAGTCAGAAGAGCAACTCGAAATCCGAGTTTCACGCTGCTGTCGGAATCGGAGACAACTGGCATCTTAGTGTTTGTCAAAAATTATTGATCCTATTTTTCTTAGGCACAACATCTATAGCTTTCAGCTTGTTATAATTTTTTAATATTTTTTCTAAAGTCAAGGGACAAGGGGCAATCGAATTTAACTCCAACTAGCAGGGGCGGATCCACCTTGTGTTGGGGTGGGCTCCAGCCCACCCCAAAAAAAAAATTACTCTTTTTTTTCTTATGTTTTTTCTTTTTTTGAATTTTTATATAGGTTAGTCCACCTTCAGCCCATCCGAATCTGTTGTAGCTCACCCCAGTTTCAGTTTCTGGATCCGTCCCTGCCAACTAGGGTAACCCAACTCACCCGGCCGACCCTGGATACAGGGCTGGCCCAGGTGGTTAGGTTGTCCTATCCAGAATTATTTTTTTGTTGTCCCTTCACTCTTATTGTAGGCCGATTCTCGAGGGTCACCCGCGACCTCGACCTCTATTGGACATGCTGAGTCTGAGGGTTGTCCTAAGCAAGGGAGGTTGTCCATGTCCGAAGTATCGTCTGACTTAATCTTGGACTAGTCCTGCGTACGACAGATATATACTTACTAGTAGAACACATTTTTTCGGTGAACTTTTGGATTTTGCTAGAAGTATATGAAATAGAACTTTTGGATTTTGCTAGAAGTATCTGATTAAAATTTGTCCAAATATTGTCATTGTCATCACCCAAAGTGCCAGTGTGTAAGTTACATGCATACATAAAGGCACTAGAACGCACATTAGAGTATTGCCAGCAAGTTGCTCACTGCATGGCCACATGCAGAATAATACATAGTAAGTAGCCAAAGAGAGATTAATTAACAGGAAAGGAAACTTCTGTTGACCTTCTCTATTAAGGTATTATTTGGGAAGAGAGAAAAATGAGGGAAAGGAAAATTTTGAGGAAAAAATGGAAAAAAAATTAAAAGTAGTGGTGTTTGGGAAGAGGGAGGAAAATTGAGGGAGAGGAATGTGGGAGGAAAATTCATGTGGGTCCCACTCAAAAATTTTTCTCCCAAAAGTGGAAGAAAAATGGAGAGAGATGAGAGGATTGTGAAAAATTTTCCTCCCAAAAGTGGAAGAAAAATGGAGAGAGATGAGAGGATTGTGAAATAAATTATCCAACTACCCTCCAATAAAGTAGTTATTAATTATGATTTGAAAAAAATCAAGGACTAAATGGTAATTATAACTTTCTCCATAATAAATAAAATATTATTTTTAAAATTTTTCTTTCCCTATTTTTTGTTTATCCAAACAAGTGAAAGAAAAATTAATTTTACCTTCATTTTACTCTCCTCCATTTTTCTTTTCCTCAAATTTTCCTCTCCCTCCCCTCCTATGTTCCCAAACACAACTTAAGGGTTGTTGACAATTACAAAGACGTATTTTAATACATTTCACTCCCACTTGAGCTTTTAATAATACATGTTTTTTTTAACATCTCCATAAAGAATTATACTAAGATGTCTTTTTTTCCTGTAATATCTGATCACTATCATTTCTTTTGCTCCGCTATTTGTATAACATACATACACAATCAGAATCATGCTACTTCCTGAAATAGTTTATAGAATAACTCATTTACTATACTTCTATGCGAACATCATAATCTTAAACTTTGATCACGAAGATTATCGGTTCTTAAGTTTCTGAATGGAGAGTTGCGAGTACAAAAGCTTGATAGTGGGAACTTCTGAATGAAGAGTTGTGAGTATATGATTTTGACTTGGAAATAGAATTTGGTTGAGGAAGAAAAAGAATGAAAATTGTGAATGATTATCCACTCTCCCACATTTTTTTAAATAGACTACCTCTATCACGATTAAAAAAACAATTGCTACTATAAATTTTTCTGAATAATTTAAAAGAATATACTCGATCTGTATCACATCACATACGAGAGTACTTAAAAATAAAACCTCCATCATCACCTATACTAGTCTTGAGTCTCTTGACCCAACCCGACCGTTGCCAAATCGAGTAATTTGTGTTTTGGAAGGATATTTGCTCAAATGTATTATCATTCTGAAGTTCACATAAGCTTCACGAATCCTATAACAATTTTTCTTAAAGTAGAATTTTGCATTAAATACAGATCATGCTAACTATAATCCACACGTCTTTCCATGCCGCGAAGTTAATAACTTTTCCAAGTAAATTTTTTGACATATATAAATAAAAAGAGAATTTTGGGTTACAATATACTTATTTTATTATAATTTAAGATGTACAGTAGAAACTCTATAAAATAATACACTTGGGACCACCAAAATTTATTAATTAAAAGAGTTATTAATTAATCGATAAATTAATAATTATTAATTTATATATTAATTAATATTTTATTAATTTATAGTAAAATACTTACGTAGTTTACAAACACCTTTCAAGCTTCCACTTAATTATTGTATACAATGCATGTGTATATCAAATGAAGGGCCCAATTTGAAAGAAACCTTCAATCTCCCACCTTATTATGCTTCTTGTGTTCAGTGTATCACTTTATGGACATTAAAAATATTTTCAAGAAACCTTCAATTCTTGAGTCATTTTTCAAGAAACCTTCATAAATCATTCATGTAATATGCTATATATAAGGAATTATTAATTTATATTTTATATGGGGTCTGAAGAAATTATCAAAAATGTATTATCTTATAATTTTAGCGAATTATTAATTTAGCACCCTATCCCCGAGTCGGGACCGGCCAAAAATATTATCTTAGAGAGTTTATTAAATAATCGAGTATTAATTTATAGAGTTTCTACTGTATCTCCCAAGATGCATGTCACTTAATTCAAGATGTATCTCCCAAGAAGAGGCACTACCTTCTCAAGCTCCTGCTGCCCCCACAAGCTCAGAAGCCGGCCCGTCCAAGCCTCAAACCACGGACAAATCCAAGCAGAAGGAGACGCGGTTTGAAAAATCTCTAAAGGCGCCAGCCCCCGAAGGCATGGATAGGCCCTACAACTTTGACATACTGGCTCAGCTAGCCAATACACCTGCCAGGTTGTCTTTGTTCGATCTATTACGACTCTCCAAAGAAACGCGGAAGGCCTTAAGTGAGGCGTTACTACATGCCGACTCTTACCTCGCTGAAGTCAAAGCCCCCGCTGAAGATCCTGTCTCATGTCCCTACTGCCACAGTACTATGGAAGTGGTGCCCAACATCACCTTCTCACAGGAGGACATGCTACTAAAAAATAATCGTCATGATAGACCCATGTACTATACAGGGTATATCGGGGCGATCAAGGTGGACCGTATGTACATCGATCCAGGATCCTCCCTCAGCATCATTTCTAGAAGTTTGCTTCAAATTCTGGGAATCCCTCTGCACAAGCTATCCGCAACCAACACAACCATCATGGCTTTCAATGCTGGTCGAAGCCATCCGCTGGACAAGATCCGTCTCAAATTTCAGATTGGTGATCTCCGAACGGAGGTTTCCTGCTATGTGATCGATGCCAACGTATCCTACAACGTCTTGTTGGGACGTCCATGGTTACACGAGAACATGATCGTTCCTTCCACACTTCACTAGTGCTTCAAGTACGTCAACAGTGACGGTGTCGTGAAGACGAAATTTGTCGATGTCGATCCTTTTAAGGACATCAAAGCTTACTACGGGGATTCGGTACTTTACCAATCTCAGCCCCCCCAAGGATGACGGCAACGAAGCTGACAATGAAGTTGAAGCAAGTCCATCCGCCAATGATGGTCCCCTGATTGTCCGAGTCAAAGGACGTACTACTCCAAAAAGTACCCCGAAGCCTCTCACAATCTGGGTGAAAAAGAAGAAACATGACAAGGTCAAACCATTGACCACCAATCTCAGCAAGACACCTAGGGGGGAACCTACTGATGTCCGTCCTCCAAATCCTGAAGAATTACCCTACGTGGTGAACTATGCCAAGACTGTGGCTCCTCTTCCAGATGATGATCCTCTCAATGAGTATATCAATACTCAGAATAATGTACCTTCAGCGGATGATATTATCCCTGAAGAAGAACTTGCGTATTTCCTTAGTAAATGTTTATCTTTGAATTACTCTGATGTCTATCAATCTGTAAACCACTACATAGATACGATATACGCTCTAGAGAACGGCATAGGACCACACCTCTGTATGCCGGTCATAACACCTCACCTGTGGGAAAAAGTTTACCCTGAAGATATCCTCTACTTTATCGTTCCAGCCAGAAAGAAAGATGAAGAGCTAATCATCTTCGGTCGTATAATTGGCGAGAGAAAGTTCGTTCCAGACTCTACTTCTCCCAAGCACAACACAGAAGCTGACTATGACTCTGGGAAAATACAACTTTTTCGGTATAGTTGGCAGGCCAAGAATATCATCCAGAATATGGGATATGACATCAAAAGCGACGAAGGGCTAAATTACGGTCGAGGACGACGGTTGCCAATACGACACTTTGCTCCTCCCGACAAACCCGAGAATTACTATCAACGAAGCGGTGTTGGTTTGGGCTATGTCTCTCCTCCAACAACTCCCGAAAGATCAGATGATGAAGCAGATCGTTGTTCTCATTCTTCTGATTCCTCCCTCTGGGACTCAGACTCCAGCATCGGCGACATGTTCAAAGCAACTCTGTCCGTCAACATGGTTTTTACCGACCAAATTACAGACGATGTTCAAACAATCGAACTCGAACAATAGGCTCAAAAGATGGACACCAGGTGGGAGCTGCGCTTCGAACAACGTGAACCACCTACCGAAGACGAAGTCATCCAAGTCAATCTAGGAGATGAAGCATCCTTCAAACCAATCTTCATCAGCAAAAGCTTATCTGACTATGAACGCCAATCTCTTATACAGCTTATAAGAGAATACATCGACGTCTTCGCATGGAGCTATGAAGACATGCCAGGCTTGGACCCTAAAGTCGTCATGCACCGCCTGAATATTTCGTCTAAAGCTAAGCCAGTGACTGACTGAAGTACCTTTGATATGTGATCGATCTCGGGACAATTACACGACACGGTCTACGATATCTAAACTGTATAATGTACACTGTCTACACTGTATAAAGCAATAATAAAATACTGTCTATACGGTATAATACAATAATGAATCACTGTCTACACTGTATATACTGTATAAGGTCAGATCACACATCCTTGGTACTTCACCTCCCCAACACGACAAATATAACCAACATGAAAGACGAAAATTACATATCTATTGACTAACAATGATGTATAGTAAAGATCAATATCGAAAACAAGCAATAAACTGTACTCGCCTGGCGTCCTGGGCTGCTGCCACTGGTCAGAGTCCCAATTGAGATCCAAGTAACCTATTTTAAATGAAACACAAAGTTAAAGAGTGATTCTAAAATAAACTAACCTTCCTATTTGGTTTCTAGTATACCCTTCAACTAAACTGGGCTTCTAGGCTTCCTAATTTCCATCTACTCTTAGTTGGGGTACTACCTGTTACCCTAAGTTTCTCTTTCTCTGTTGTACAAACTGGTGATTTTTACCCATGTGTTATATATATATATATATATATATATATATCATGTCATTACAGTCCTTCCAAGATAACTATCCATCTATAGTCTATTTCACTAATTGTCCTGAATTTTTCCTTGCAGTAGGTTAGTGGTCCTCTACATGCTAGGAAATATCTGGTGTCTTCGAATCACTCAGACAATACCTGAGTACCTCAGGGCAAGGAAGGGCTTGCAAGATCCCCTGCATCCAAAGTTAGCAACCCTTGCAAAATGAACTCAGATAATGAAATATAGGTTAGTCTTGTACCATTGTCCAGTAGGAATATGTAGATCATACCCATCACTCTAATACCCACTAGGTTTCCCTTTCCCAAACTCACTGTCAGCCATTTGACTCACTAGTACAGACTAATGCTACAGGCCACCCTAAACTTGTCCACACAGCCCTGTCTCTTCCCGACTTGGTACTGCTATAATAAGCTTTTAGATGATAGGCCTTTACCTACTGTCATGTGCCCAGAGGAGTACTCTTAACCTCTGGTTTCCTCCTTTCTACTACCCACATAGATTACACCTTGGTTTATTTCTCAATAAGAACCCTCCTGCCAATACACCAGTATGTAGAAAATACTACAAATTCCTTTGCCACTTGGCCTACCACATGTAGGTGTCAGATTGCCCATGCTTCCCTTCATTCTATTTCTGATACTATATGGTGTTTATGATCTGTATTCTAAGGTTAACTTACCTTAGTTGTATAAGAGAAAGGATTATCATGGTAATTCCCTGATGGTATCAGCCTGGGTAAAGAGGTGTGTACATTGCTACCAGGATAGACCCATGGGTCCATTGGGCGTACCACTATTCCCTTTCCTATTACCTAGGCTAAACTGATAGGTCTTCCTCAACCCTTGTTGACTTTTACACCTCAGTGTATCCCACCAATGGGTTTGAGAACAACTGTAGGGCAGTTAGTTTAAATGCTATCAGATCTTAGACTAAATGGCCCCTGGATGGAAATCCATTAGTTACAAGGGGTCTCCTAGCTACTGTCATGCTAGTGTACTAATTCCTTAATTCTAGTGGGCTCAGGTACTACAAGGGTTTGGTACTCTCTGGTACCACAGAGGTTACTCGTTTGCTTAATTTACCGGTAACACCATGCTCACCCTATTTAGGTGCTCTGAGTCCTAACTACTCAGTGGCAGGCCCCATATCTTCAACTCACCTATATTATCTACAGGAAAATATTCCCGGTATTGGGTACCTACTCAAAACAGCCCTTATGCAAGATGGGACTCACAAATTTGTCGTGTCTATTGTTCTGCTATGGTCTACATGCCACTGATAGCCTGGTGTCTATTACTACCTCCTAGAAAAATCTGTTACAAGATAGATAGACTGATACCCATTCTAATTGACCCCCATATACCAATATGCAGGACCCTAGGTGCAAAGTCAAGCTGCAAGTTAAGAGAAGCAACAGGCTTGAGTGCCCAATGTACTCTGGAAATAAATGAATTCCTATAATCTAAAGGATCTATAGCACAACCACCGATAATCCCTCTGATACATCCATCCATCTTTGATACTCAATGTACCCTGCCCATCTCTCTCTCTGTTAGTTAAAGGCACCCACCTGCTCTATAGTTATCTTCATGGTTATGATACAGGGCTACCTATTCACCACTGTCACGATTGTGTCAGGTATAACCTATTAGTCTATCTAGGATCTTGCTAGTGTCTACTGGACCATGGTGGTATCTATTGGTTACAAGGTAAACCCATACTTTCGTATCATGTCAGTATCATCTGAAATTTAAGGAAGGTTTACTACAAAAACTAATGGGTATTAGGGAATAGTCCACATGTCCGTGTCCAATGGATAACAAGGGTGGTTTAAGAGGAATGAGGACTAGATCTACTTTTATCCTAATATATGTATGGCTCTGCTCCTTGGTCTTTAGGGTGTCCTGCAGCAGGGACTATTGGTACAGAGTCTTGGTCACACTTTGATACAAGTCACAATGCTACCACATACTCTCCATCCTACCATCGACAGATTGGACAGGTACTGGATCTCTGTAGGATACTCCTATGGTACCACTTGGGATATGAATCAAACACCTAACACAACCCTTCCCCCCTTTACTCTAGTTATTGCAAAGAACAATATTTAGACTTATTACAGAGTAGAGGAAACTCACTTGTTCAGCCTTTTTGCAGGAATCTCGAATTGCTCCTCCCTATGGCAGTTGATACAGAACTCTTAGGGTTTGTAAGGGTCTATGGGATCGGCAGATTAATGTATATACATATAGTGTCTAGGTCATTCCACGTGTTAGTAGATAAGGGAAGAATCATATTTGAATTCTGATTTGGAGTGATCAACCCTCACAGGGATTTGGATTTGAAGGATGGTCATTTCGTGTAGGATTTAAACAGAACTTGAGATTTGAATCTCAAGTTTACACTTAGGTCCCTGACCTAACATATATTTCAAATTTTACTCCTATAACCATAACAAATAAATGTTCCAAAAGAATAATGTTACAAAGTTTTAACAAAAAGTGGAAATTTGATCAAGGGGTTTACAAATCTTTTCCTCCTTGAAAAGATTTCGTCCTCGAAATTTGAGGTAGACAAGTCACGGGATATTACCTCATGGATCGAAGACATAGGGATAGTGCTCACGCATATCATCTTCTCTCTCCCATGTGGACTCGCCCAGGGAGTGGTGTCTCCATGCGACACGAACCAAGGGAATCGTCTGGTTCCTCAGGATTTTCTCTCTGCGGTCCAAAATCTCTACGGGCTGCTCCTGGTAACTGAGATTCGGTCCCACCATCTCCGAATGATCCAAGACATGACTGGGGTCTGCCACGTATCGTCTCAGCTGAGACACATGAAACACGGCGAGCACTCTTTCCAGTGCTGGCGGCAATGCTAATCGGTACGCTATTGCACTGATCTTTTCAAGAATACCAAACGGCCCAATGAAATGTGGGCTGAGTTTACCGCCTTTTTCGAAACGAATAGTGCCACGTGTCGGAGAAATTTTCAAAAACACCAAATCACCAACCTAAAAGCACAATACGTTACCATGAATCCATAACTATACACGTAGTTTACTATAAGGAGATTCTATACCTCAAACTCTAACGGTCTACGGTGACTGTCGGCCCAGTGCTTCTGTTTGTCCTGAGCCACGCGAAGCCGCTCTCTAATCAGCTTGACCTTCTCCGCAGCATCCACTACCATCTCTGGTCCCAACAGTACTCGCTCACCCACGTCGTCCCATGATAGCGGGGTACGACATCTCCGTCCGTACAACGCTTCGAAAGGGGATATCTCGATACTAGTTTGGTAGCTGTTGTTATAGGAGAACTCTACGAGATGAAGGTGGTCCTCCCATAAGCCGCCAATGTCTAGCACACACGTCCGCAGCATATCCTCGAGCGTCTGAATGGTCCGCTCTGACTTTTCATCCGTCTGCGGATGATAGGCGGTGCTGAACATGAGCGTTGTGCCCAAGCTAGCCTGTAGGCTCCTCCAGAAGTGGGACGTGAACCTGCTATCATGGTTGGAAATGATACTCACTGGAACTCCGTGCAGTTTGACTATCTGCTTCATATAAAGCTCTGTCAGCTTTTCTGTAGATAACCCCACTTTGAATGGTATAAAGTGGGCCGATTTGGTCAACCTGTCAACGATGACCCAAATTGTATCTTTTTCGCCCGATGACCATGGAAGATCGGAAACAAAATCCATAGTGATGTGTTTCCACTTCCACTCGGGTATCGGTAGCGGCTGCAACAATCCTCCTGGTCTCTGCCTCTCGGCTTTGACCTGCTGGCATACTAGGCACCTAGAAACTAAGCGGGCCACTTCTCGTTTCATACCATACCACCACACGTGGTTTCTCAGATCCTTGTACATCTTGTTGGCTCCTGGATGTAGAGAATACTGAAAACGTTGTGCCTCCTGCATAACTTCTTCTCTAAGCTCTCCACTAGGTACACAAAGTCTCGTCCCGTGCCTCAATGAACCATCCTCTGCAATAGTGAAGTCATCTAGCAAGCCGGCCCGTGCTTGTGCTATGATGTTCTTCAGCTGCTCATCCTGGTGTTGTGCCTCCCGAATCCTGTCCATCAGTCCTGACTAAATCTGCATGCCCATCATCTGTATCTCGGCCCCTGGAATGATGATCTTGATGCCCAAACTCTCTAAGTCGCTAATAAGTGACGATCTCGAGTCAAGCACATTGCTACGGGATACCTGCTCAAAGAATCCGCAACAATGTTAGCTTTTCCCGGGTGGTACTGTAGAGAAATATCATAGTCACTCATCATCTCAAGCCATCTGCGCTGCCTCATGTTCAACTCCTTTTGTGTGAAGACGTACTTCAAGCTTTTGTGGTCAGTGAAGATTTCTACTTGCTTTCCGTACAAGTAAAGTCTCCATAACTTCAGGGCGAAGATCGCGGCTGCCAACTCTAGGTCGTATGTGGGGTAGTTTTTCTCATGCGGTCTCAATTGTCGAGATACATAGGCTATCACTCTCTTGTTCTGCTCTAGGACACAACCCAGTCCTTTGCCCGAGGCATCACTATAAATGGTGAAACCTCCCGACCCCGAAGGCAAAGCCAAAATAGGGGCTGTGTCAGCCTCTTCTTCAACTCATCGAACGCAGCCTGGCAGTCTTCTGTCCACACGAACTCTACATCCTTCCGAGTGAGCCTAGTAAGCGGCTCTGTAATCCGAGCGAAGTCTTGTACGAATTTATGATAATATCCTGCTAATCCCAAGAAGCTTCATATCTTTGCCACCGTAGTCGGAGTAGTCCAAGCTTCCACAGCTGCAATCTTCTTTGAATCGACGGATATACCATCGCATGTCATCACATGTCCAAGGAACTCCACCTTGTCCAAGAAAAACTCACATTTTGAGAGTTTTCCATAGAGCTGCTCCTTCCTGAGGGTCTCTAGCACGATCCTCAGATGTTTCTTGTGCTCTTCCGGTGTTTTCGAGTAAATGAGTATGTCATCAATAAACACTACTACGAACTTGTCAAGGCACGGATGGAATACCTTGTTCATCAAGTTCATGAAGACTACCAGGGCATTGGTTAACCCGAACGGCATCACCATAAACTAATATTGTCCGTACTTGGTCCGGAAGGCAGTCTTCGGTATATCTTCTTTCTTCACCTTCAGTTGATGGTAACCCGACCTCAAATCTATCTTTGAGAATACCCGTGCGCTGCTCAATTTATCGAAGAGATCGTCAATCCTCGGCAACGGGTACTTGTTATTGATAGTATAATTATTCAAGGTTCGGTAGTCGATGCACATCCGTACCGTACCATCTTTCTTTGGCACAAAAAGGACAAGGGATCCCCATGGTGACGAACTCTCTCTGATGAACCCCTTCTCTAGCAATTCATCGATCTGCTTTTTCAGTTCTTCAGCTTCCTTGTTGTTGATCCGGTACACTGGTTGTGCCGTTGGTTCTGCGCCTGGCACCAGATCAACAGCAAACTCGATGTCCCTATATGGCAGCAATCCCGGTAAGTCCTCAGGAAAAACATCTATAAATTTTGCGATGATGGGATGCGGTGCCTCTTCCTCCTGAATCGTAGCTCCGTAAAAAGCCCCACTCTGCTGCTCTATCCCCCCTCTAGCGAACTCGAATGCAGACTACCCGGGAGGATTGAATACAACACATCCTCGGTGGCAGTCAATACTGGCATAATTCTTACCCAACCAATCCATCCCGAGAATGATGTCGAAGCTCGGCAGGGCATTACGAGTAAGTTTGCGCGCAACACTCTACCTTCCAAAGTGATGCGACACCTCATACAAATATCCATGACTAGGAAAGTGCCTCCACCTGTTATAATTTTGCAACTACTATCCAAAGGTACATATGCTATACTATGCTTGAATACAAAAGCTACAAAAATAAAACTGTAGGACGCACCCGAATCAAACAAAGCTATGGCGGAGAAAGATTCGAGAAGTATGGAACCTGCTATCACATCTGGCATAGGCTCGGGCTCCTCAATAGCCATGGCAAAAGCTCTGCCCTGCTGGGGTGCTCCTCTATGCTGGTGCTGTACAAATCGTTGTTGCTGAGTAGGGAGTGGTAGACCTCGCGGCTGGGTGGCGACTGGTGGTCTAGCTGGTCCTTTTTGTGTTGGAGTTGCCTTACGTCCTGCTCGATCGGAAGCCAGTGCGCAATCCTTCAACTGATGTGAAGGTGATCCGCAGTATAAACACGATCCAAGCCTCTGTCTGCAGTCGTCCCAAAGGTGTCCGGTCCTTTCGTATAAAGTACAATATGGAGCCTGCTGGAACTGTCTCTTTGGCTGTTGTGTCTGAGCTTTGGCCGGGCCTCGGTTCTGCTGATGTGCTGGGGCTCTACCAGCGGACTGGAATTGCTGCTGGTGTTGGAAGGTCCTCGGATGAATTTGGGGATGCTTCGCCGATGTTGACTGGTTGTTGCTTCCTCCGAAAGTATCTCGACGCCTCTTTGGCCTATAATTCATCTCTTCTTCTACAGCTTGGGCGACCTCCAGAATCTCCTCGTAAGTAGTGGCTCTGCTGGTGGCAATGGCTAAGCGAATCTCGTAAGATAATCCTTTTCTGAATCTTCTAGCTTTGCTCTCTGGCGTGTTGACTGTGGACACATACAAAAATAGAAGAAGAAAATGCTGTCTTTTCTTTTATTAGCACAAGGCACCACAAATCAAGTATGCCTGAGAGATCCTGTGCTGGGGATCCCCGAGTACAACAAAGAATTATGGAGAATGGGACGATGGAGATCGAGCGGCAGTTGCCCCTTTACTCCGTTGATACTCCGATTACAAAAGTGGGAGAAAACCTAAGAAAATTGCTAACTCTCGGCTCATTGGCAAGAAGTGCAGCAATTTGGCTCTTGAAAATGCTCTCCGTTCTGTGTGTTGAAGATGGATGAGACCCCCCTTTTTATAGTCGTTCTTGAGCTGGAATGGTGTTATACACCCATATGAGGAAACACGCTGGTTCCTATGTGGGCGTATAGTCCTGCTTTGGGCACATAGGATGTAGGTGCAAACAGGCTGCGAGATCGTAGATTGATCGTGGCGTTGACGTGGCCGAATGCTTCGGTGTACGACTGCTCATGGAGACTGACGTGGTCGTACGCTTCGGTGCACGTTTTGATCATGGCTTTGACTGAGTCAGGCTTGGGCGCATAGCCATGTCTCAGGCTATGCGCCCTCCTTTCGGGGGAGTTAGTCTTGGTCGCATAAAATTTTACTGGTTGGGCGCATGAAATTGTATTGACTGGGCGCATGAAGATTCGTTGAATAGGCGCATGGAGTTGCACTGACTGGGCACATGAAGCTTTGTTGGCTGGGCGCATGGAGCTACACTGACTTGGGCACATGAGGCTTCATTTGCTGAAATTTTTTTATGCTTCTACAAGACCCCCTTCAAAGTTTCCGATACTTGAACAAGTTTGAAATACTTTGAAAGAAGCATGGATCGTCTTCTCGTGATGCAATGGGTGCATAGCACGGCTCTCTCTTTGGGCACATAGTGTTTGGCCAGCCTGTTAGAGAGATACGACTGTTGAGATCTTCCTCGAAATCCGAACTAACAGATTCATCGGAACAGAATTTGAAGCGGTGCATCTTTCATACGTCGTCCACGTCAGCAAAGGACAGTCGCATAGTGTGCAGGAAGCTGATCCTTCATGTGGGCGCATAGGCTATTGTAGTACCCGTCCCTACATCGTGCCCCATTCTTCGTCCACGGGGTGCGCGAGAAAGGAACACTGTCGCTATCGATTCGGTCGGGAATGATAGGTCAGGATCGATCGAATCGATCGAACGGGAACGGTTGAATTAAGATCCATTCCTCGTTATGGAGTAGCTTCTTTGGAACCAAGTCCCATATTCAGCGGGTTGTGCCTCAAGGATTGACTCTGCGGCTGAGTCGGAAGAGACCTCCCATTGTTCTGCTTTTCACGCCGCTTGCGTTGGTTTTGGTTTTGTTTTCTGAATGCGTTTTCGTGAATGTTTTCGATGGTTTTCATGGCTTGCATTTCGAACTCGTACTTCCTATCGAACTTCTTGAATAATGCAGTGTTCTAATCAGTTGCTTGTACGATTTCAGGTAATCGCGTAGGCGACGTCTAGCGTGACCAACAAGTTCTCTCGCCTGAAGTAAACTCAAGGTGAGTGGCTGACCCTTCTCTTCTCGACCCCTTTCTAGGTAAATCGATATTGTTGTTACGAATGAAAGGATAAATGCAAGGGCACGGACACGGTAAAATGATTGAGTTTTCAAAGAGAATGTAGGCTATGTCTTAATAACTAAAAGAAAAATGGTCTTTGTACGGTCATGGACAACTTGTCGACAAGGTAGAGTTTCCCCGCACGGCAACCCGGGGCCACGGGACCGTCGCGGCTAAGGAAGGAAACATTTACATAAGCTGTGCTGGGCACAATGTTAGGCGAAGACTTACAGCGGGGCTCGCTACTCGCGCTGAAAGGGCCTCGTCTAACAAAAGCTAAAGGAATCCACGATGGCTCTGGAAGCCAGTGACCAACCACACAAAGTATTGCACTTGGTATGAAAATGATAACAATTGACAAGGAAGAACATGGTAAGTTTCGTAAGACGCGGCACGGTCCGCCGTGGGTAAGTTCCAACGTATTTTATATTATGCTTGTCATATGCTTGTTTGAAATTTATTAGGATGGTTAGAAACATTCACAAGTTAAGTCATATAAACTCTTCAATCAAATAAGAGCATGGAACTTAAATAGCCACGCACCAGTATAAAGTGTAATGTACTGATCCTCGCTCTCCATGCAGGTACCCCGAACCACGAAGGGCGTGCCACTTAAAAGCTCAAGGCGACGTAAACTCTTTTGAAGCCTCGTCCGCGTGTTGAAAGGCTTGTTTCTAAATCCTTTTGAAGACTCTGCACTCAGTACAAAAGAAGACAAATGGCGACTCGACTTCCTTCGATAGCAGGTGGAAAGTGTAATAGTTTTTGCTTGTAAAAAGGGATGTAATGTATAGAACGACTATCTCATCGGTGTTTATTTTGTAAGTCGAGTCATGTTGTAGCCCGCACGACAATGATTATAATAGAGTCAATGTAAATGAAGTTTTATTATCAATGAAAGTCTACTTCTATTTCAAATGTGTCAATCAATTTCTCTGCGTACTCTAACTTGATATTGTGTTTCGGATAACCTTATGACTACGCCTTGTGCGATCGCAACTTAGGTTCGCATGGCATCACGCCCGGGGAACGACTATCGATTCTACGAAATCAGGACGTGACATAATGGTATAAGAGCACGGCTATACATCCTTTGGCCTCGCGTCTAGAGTTCAAACCTTTGACTTCGCATCGATGAGATAAGTTGTTTCATATAATGAGTCCGTAATAATTTGTGACTGGTGCATTTTCCTTCGTATTGTAGAAGTGCCGGAACCCACGGCCGAGCAAGAACAGAGCGCTTCTAGCGGCTCTAGTAGTTCACGTTGTTCGCGGGCCAGACCTTCTAACAGTACCATCGAAAGGATGCTGTGCATGATGGAGGCACAGCGGAACCAGTCCGAGACCCAACATCAACAGACAGAGGCACGACAGGCCCAGTTCGAAGCTCACTTCGACGCACAGGCTAAACTTCAACAAAAGCAGCTGGATACTCTGCAGCAGATCGTCCAGACAATCATGGCCAACGGAAATTCTATGACTGTGCCTACCGTCACCGCACCTACTGCCACCGTGTCGACGGTCCAACCCATTGAAGTCGACACGGAGGAGACCGAGCGTCAACCGGCGGCACCGAAAAAGTACAACTTTGAAGTGTCAGAATTCAAGAAAGTGTGTCGCACTTCCTTCAGCGGCACCGAAGGCCCTTCTATGACGATCGACTGGTTGGAAGAGCTGGAAGATCACTTTGAGCTCCTCGGCATTGAAGAATAAAAGCAAGTCGCCTGCGCACAACTTCAGCTACGGTTGAACGCGCACGACTGGTGGACCGTGCACAAGCGAGCAATCCGACGCGACAACAACACAACGCCGATCTCTTGGGCCACATTCCGCAAAGCTTTTGAAGTCGAGTACCTTCCGTCAGCCGTTCGTCAAGCAAAGGAAAATGAGTTCATGCAGTTGAAGCAAGGGAACCGGACAGTAGAACAGTATACCGCAGAATTCAACAAGTTGTCCAAATTTGCTGGTGCGTTTTTTCCTACAGAGGAGTGCTGTGTACGACGGGTCGAAGAGGGTTTGTGACACTCTATCGGTGCTCATGTCGGGGTCCCGGAGTACAAGACCACGGGCGAGGCTCTGAATCACGCTCTCCGTCTTGAGAGCCTGCATCCTTCCGGTGCTGTCGACGTTGTGCACCACTCCAATCACAAACGTCCTAGCTATACGGGAGGCAAAAATTACGCGTCAAAGCGTCCAAATAACGGCAGCTATAAGGGTCAGAATTCGTTACCTCGTTCACTACCAGAATAAGGCAATTTAGCAACGCCTAAAGACGCCGCTAAACAATTTTAGCGACGTATTTAGCGACGTCTTCCTCTTGTCGCGGAAACCTTAGTCGCTGTTTGGAAAGACGTCGCTGATCGTCGCCAACACCGACGTTTACCGACGCACAGATACGTCGGTAATATACCGACTTTTATCGCCATTTCGTCGATGTACTAGCGACGTTTATGAGGTCGCTATACGTCGGTATTACCTGAGACAATTACCGACGTTTTTGCTGTCGTTATGCGTCGGTATATCCTGGGTAAATGAGGTAAAATCCTGGGATATTTAGCGACGTCTACCGACGTTTACCGACGCATATCGACGAAACTGACATCGCTATACATCGGTAACCTGGCAATATATGCCAGTTTAGCGACGTCTACCGATGCATCGTTCCGCCGGAAAGCGTCGGTAAACGTCGGTAGACGTCGCTAAATTTGAAAAAAAAATTACAGTATGCAATTTTCTCCACAGAATCATTTTCTTCCTGCAGTTTAATCTAAAACACAATACACAAGCACATTTTATCCCTGGGTTCGCCGACCCCTTCGGTGGAACACTCAACACCGGTAAATTAACATCCAAATAAAACGAATAGTCTAATACAAAAACAACCCAATACAATCCAGTGATTGACACAGTACTAATTCATATATGTAGTCAAATACAAATAGTCTAATACAAAAACAACCCAATACAAATAGTCCAATACAAGTAAGTAGTAATAGCTAATGAAAACCACGCAGCTCACGCAAACGCTCAGTGATACGATCACGCAACTACCTCGAATAAGTAGGATCGACGGTGACAGGAGAGATGTAGTCCATTGCAAGTGCTGCATGAATGGAACTCCCGGTCTCACTAGCTACCGGTGCTGGATGAATGGAACTCCCGGTCTCACTAGCTACCAGTGCCACTTCCTCCTTAACAGTAGGAGGAGCCACCTCAGCAATCTGTGTTTCCCTCAAACGAAGTGTCGCTGCTCGGGTCATGGATGCCATCTGGTAAAATCAATATTCACAGGAGGGAGCGATTGAAAATGAATGAGAGAACTATCAGAGAATCACATAAAACTAACTAGAACTGAAATACAGTAATTGACAAATAAATGATAGAACTATCAAAGAATGTACTCGTCTGCTACTCTGAAAAGAGTAGTGTAATATCAGATGTGATACTTGAGTATCAATACGATACTCGAGTATCGGTATTGTGATTGCGATACCGATACACATAGAAATGGTCTGATACTGAGAGTATCGGTATCGGACCATTCCGTATTGCGAGGGGAACAACACTATAGCGTTGATAGTGAGATAGATAGAGAGAGAGACACACAACTAAGTAGCACTTGAACTTTAACTAAGTAGCACTTGTAACTAATGTACAAAATCACCTATTGATACGATGCAATGATCGATTTTAATTATAGTAATACAAAATAACAAAAATATAATACGTATAAAGAATTAGAAAACTTACATAAGCTTTGGCAGCCATCTTCTTCGTCATCTCTGTCCAGAAATCTGCTCTGAGTCAATCCTTTGCCCCGGAGCTCGAGTGGACATCCTTGAGTAGAGCTCGAGCGAGAGGTTCCTGACAGCATGGTGGTCTCCTTTGTCAAATGATTCTTGCTCGTCCCACAACCAATCAAAAATTTCTTTATTTCTAATATCTTGAATATGAAACTCTGTTTCACATTTGGTTCTTATATACCAGAAGGTAGAGCCAAATGTGAAGCAGAGCTTCATATTCAAGAGATTAGAAATAAAAAAAAAATTTGATTGGTTGTGGGACGAGCATGGATACTTTAACAAAGGAGACCACCATGCTGTCAGGAACCTCTCACTCGAGCTCTATACGAAAGATGTCCACTTGAGCTCCGGGGCAAAGTTTTGGCTCAGAGTAAGAATCTGTTGACGGAGCACATCCACCATCTGTAACTGTGAGAGACCCATCTGAGTAGGACGTATACTCTGATAATATCTCCTCCAACACTCAATCCTACTACTGATATCAT
Organism: Iris pallida; assembly: GCA_029216955.1. Lineage (NCBI taxonomy): Eukaryota > Viridiplantae > Streptophyta > Magnoliopsida > Asparagales > Iridaceae > Iris > Iris pallida. Next base: position 4,398,574 of record JANAVB010017195.1, on the reverse strand, counting down.
TCTTGTAGAGGTGATCTCTCAGAGTATACGTCCTACTCAGATGGATCTCTCAGAGTATCCTCTCCGGTTGGTTGTCGAGCCATAGGGTACAGTCTCTCCCGGCCGAGCCAGCCCCACCGGTGATTACATGTCATTACCTACATTAATGCTTACCTATACATTACATTTCATATGTTATCCAAATATTGCATTTATAACTTGTATATATCCATGTATTCCCATTTGCATACATATATGCATATTGCATTCATATGTGCTTACCAACATGCATGACATTACACATATATCATTCATTACATACACATGTTGTGTGTCCATGTGTTTCAGGGAATCAATGCAAGGTGAGTGAAACTATAGGGTGTGTGTAGTGGAGAAACAGGGAATAGGTTAGTTCTCTGGTTTGGATGAGTGTGACTGAAACAGTGATGTGTGTGTAAACTGACAGAAAATTATATAGAGTAATGGGTGTAATGTGACAGGAATTAATAGGGAATGTGTGTGTATGTGTGTAACATAATGTGTAATAGGAAAACAGTAGATAGGTTGTGTCAAAATTAGTAAAATTTGCACTTAATCTCAGGAATTAGTTCTCAGGAAAACAGAGAACAATGCAAGTCCTATTGACAGTCTACATTTTAGTAATCTAATATATGTGCAAATGAACTAATCCTGATCATTAACATCAATAATTCAGTTAAAAAGTTCAATAAAAAAACTCAAAAAATTAAATTTGTAAACTATGTATCACGAAAAATGGGAAAACCTCATTTGAAAACCAAAATGCAGTTAATAACCAAATTTATTGGTTGGTAACAAGGACACACATGTGCACGTGTCTCCCAAAGGGTTTGTGTGTCCAACCAAGTGGACACAACCGTATCCACGACATCAAAATCACTACACGAGCACACACGCAGTGCACAGCCTCGTGCATGCGTGCACACGCGTCTAGCACACGACACTGGCCACGTGGTGACACGTGGCCGTGCACACGTGTACGCCAGGGGTAGGGCTACATGTCCAGTGGCTTGATGCGTGTCCATGTCGTGTCATGTGTAAACCCAAACTTATACCAAACTGGTATGTAAACCCGCAAGCTGAACTGAACTACAACCCAAGCTAACTCAGAGACTCACAAACTCAACCTGGGAATCAAACTCAAAATCAAACCCTAACTCAGAACTCACCAAACTCCCAAACAACATACAACATTCAATTATATAGCCTATTTATATAAATACAGAAATAATGTAAGAATCGTATCAGTCTATAGGACTAACATTTAGGTTAGGGTTTACCTCGTCGGGGTCGAAGGAGCGGGTCGTCGAGGGGGCAGGGGGTCGCCGGTGGGGAGCTGGAGATGAGGGTGAACGGGGTCGCCGGTGGGAGCAGGATCACCGAGCGGGGTCGCGGAGGGTTGGGGGCCGAGGGGGAAGGGTCGCCGAGGGGGGAGGAGGTCGCCGGAGGCCGAGGGGGGAGGGGGTCACCGGAGGCCGAGGGGGGAGGGGGTTGCCGGAGGGCTTTCGTTTGGGAAAATTTCGATCAAAAAATAATGGGAGGAAATGAAAACTGAAAGCTCTATATTTTCAATTTAGCGATGTCACACATATACGTCGGTAAACGTCGCTAATATTAGTGAAATTAGCAACGTTATAGTAGTTACGTCGGTAAACGTCGCTAATATTAGTGATATTAGCGACGTTCGTCGACTTATCCGTGACGTATGTTTTCTTATACACAAAAAAGTCACAAAATGTCGCCGATCGTCGGTAATAGTGACGTATTGCGACGTTTATAGAGTACGTCGCTAATTCCTTAACCGTTAGCGACGTTTTAATAAAACGTCGCTAATTGCGTCGCTAATATGACTTATTCTAGTAGTGGTTGCACCAAATGCAATCGCCTCGGGCATGAGGCCAGCAACTGCTTCGGCTTCAGAGGGGATTGCTATGTTTACGGACAAAAGGGCCACCTCGCTCGAGATTGCACAAACCCCAGACTGAATCGCAATGTCCCGCCAAAACAAATCATCAAGAGAATCGAGGACAGGCGCCCCGACCTGCTCAGCCCACTCAACCGAACAAACAAGACCAACGTCATAATGCTCAAGGCGTGTCTTTGCCCTGACTCGAGACGAGGCGTTCGCTTCCGACACTGTTGTGACAGGTATATTGAATTTCAATAATGTACCTGCTCGTGTGTTATTTGATTCAGGCGCTTCACATACTTTCATATCGGCAGACTTCGTCGCCGAGCACAAATTTCCTGTAATGTCGTTAGATCTTGATCTTAGTGTAAGTATACCTTCGGGCTTGCCACTACTCATAAATTTAACCTGCGGGGGAGGAACCATATGTATTGGGGGTCAAAAGATCGTTCTTGATGCGATAGTTCTAGATATGAAGGACTTCGACATCATAATGGGCATGGATTGGCTCGACCCTTACAACGCTACCATCGATTGTGCAGGAAAGAAGGTCACCTTTCGCATATCTGGAGTGCCCGAATTCTGCTATTCGTGTGGTGAAGCATCGCCGACCTGTATGGTGATCTCGGCAATCTCGACTCGGAAGCTGCTGCATTCCGGATGCAGAGGCTACTTGGCGTCCGTTCGTGACATGAGACAGGATGGTACAAACGCGGGTCAGACCGACGTTATGGCAGAATTCCCAAACGGTTTCTCGGACGAGCTACCCGGCATGCCGCCCGATCGAGAAATAGAGTTCACCATCGACACATTCTCCGACACACGTCCGATCTCGAAAGCTTCGTACAGAATGGCCCCTGCAGAATTGAAAGAATTGAAGGCACAACTATAGGAATTACTCGACAGAGGATTCATCCAATCCGAGTGTCTCGCCGTGGGGTGCGCCCGTGCTATTTGTGAAGAAGAAGGATGGATCGATTCGGCTCTGCATCGACTATCGGGAATTGAATAAAGCCACTGTCCGGAACAAATACCCCTTGCCCCGTATAGACGACTTGTTCGACCAGCTCTAAGGTGCAACGGTGTTTTCAAAGATTGATCTGCGATCGGGTTATCACCAACTCAAAGTGAAGCCAGATGACGTGCCAAAATCTGCCTTCCGTACTCGTTATGGCCACTACGAGTTCTTGGTAATGCCGTTCGGTCTGACAAACGCCCCTGCCGTCTTCATGGATCTAATGAATCGGGTGTTCTGTCCGTTCGTTGACAAATTCATAGTAGTCTTCATCGACGACATCTTCGTCTACTCAAAGGATCGAACGCAATATACAGAGCATCTGCGGACGGTACTCCAAACCCTTCGAGTGAATTAGTTGTATGCGAAGATGAGCAAGTACGAATTCTGGCTGAACAGCATCTCATTCCTTGGGCACATCATCTCCGCCGCGGGCATCGCAGTCGATCCAAAGAAAGTTGAGGCAGTTGCTGATTGGAAACGACCCGCTTCAGTTAGCAAAATTCGAAGCTTCCTAGGCTTGGCGGGATACTACCGACGCTTCGTGAAGGACTTCACGAAGATTGTATCGCTGTTGACTCGCCTCACCTAGAAAGGAGTCGTATTCAAGTGGTCAGACGACTGTGAAGCTTCCTTCCAAGAGCTCAAACAACGGCTCGTTTCGGCCCCGATACTTGCACTTCCTGAAGGGACGGAGGGATTTCAAATCTTTAGCGATGCTTCTGGCCAGGGCTTGGGGTGTGTGCTCATGCAGCGGGATAAGGTGATATCTTTTGCTTCCCGGCAGTTAAAGCCGCACGAGAAGAACTACCCCACGCACGACCTAGAACTAGCGGCAATTGTGTTCGTGTTGAAGCTGTGGCGTCACTATCTCTATGATGTGGCATACAGGATTTATACGGACCACAAAAGCCTCAAGTTTCTCTTCACCCAGAAAGAACTGAATTTGCGAAAGAGGTGATGGCTCGAACTGATCTAAGACTATGACTTATCGATCGACTCCACGTCGGACAAGGGAAATGTTATAGCGGATGCGCTGAGCCGGAAGTACTTAGCTTCGTTATACATCAACGATCGACTGCTGCATGACTTGGAAGGAATGGGCATTGAACTCCGAGTTCGTTTCAGAGACATAAAACTGTCACAGCTGCGGGTGGAACCGCACCTACTGGAGAGGATTAAGTCTGCTTAGAAGGACGGCCCATACCTAGAGAAGATGTGGAAGCTGATATCGACAGGAAAAGCGTTCGAATTTGCAGAGGACAAGTCAGGAGTGTTGCATGTGAAGGGACGGCTATGCGTTCTAGACGACGCAGAACTTAGAAAGGAGATAATGTCGGAGGCGCATTATGTAAAATATTCTTTGCATCCTGGTAGCACCAAGATGTATAAGGACCTCCGCGTTGTCTTTTGGTGGCACGGCATGAAGAGGGACGTATAGCTCTTTGTGTCAAAGTGTATAGCCTGTCAGTAAGTCAAAGCCGAGCACCAGCGACCGGGCGAGGAGATGCAGAACCTTACCATTCCAGTAGAAATAGGATCATGTCACTATGGACTTCGTTGTTGGCCTGCCGAGGACGCCGTAGGGAAACGACACCGTCTGGGTCATCGTCGATCGACTAACCAAGTCAGTGCACTTCATCGCCATCAAAGTTACTTGGAGCGTCGACCACCTTGCTCAGATATACCTTGATGAAATAGTTCGGCTGCACGGGGTCCCAGTATCTATCATCTCGGATCAGGATGGACGGTTCATAGCGCGCTTCTGGAATAGTCTTTATTCAGCGTTGGAGACCAAGTTGAAGTTTGGCTCAGCTTATCATCCCCAAACTGACGGCCAAACAGAGCGGGTGAACCAAATTCTCGAAGACATGTTACGACTCTGTGCGATCGACTTGAAGTCAAGTTGGAACGTCCATCTACCGCTGGCCGAGTTTGCATACAACAACAGCTATCAGTCCAGCATCCAAATTGTGCCGTATGAAGCTTTGTACGGCCGAAAGTACATATCTTCCATTTGCTGGGATGAAGTCGGGGAACGGCAGATACTTGGTTCGGAGCTGGTGGAGCAGACCGTACAGATGGTCAAGTTAATACGAAAGAGATTGAAGATAGCACAAAGCCGACAGAAGAGCTATACCGACACGCACCGACGCCCCCTCGAGTTCTCGGAAGGCGACATCGTGTTTCTAAAAGTAGCTCCCATGCGTGGAGTTTCCAGGTTCGGTACGAAGGGGAAATTGAGCCCAAGATTTGTTGGTCTGTTCGAGATATTTAAGCGAGTCGCCCCGGTAGCTTACCAAATTGCCTTGCTGCCTGCATTGTCAGAGGTACACGACGTCTTTCATGTTTCACAATTACGAAAGTACGTGCACGATCCGAGCCATGTGATGGATTTGGGTAAGCTGGACCTGAAGGCGGACTTATCATATGTCGAAGAGCCGGTGCAAATCTTAGAGCGCAAGGATAAACTTCTCCAAAACCGTGCTATTCCTCTTGTCCGCGTCCTCTGGAGAAACCATTCGGTTGAAGAGTCGACGTGGGAGCTTGAGTCAGAAATGAAGGAAAAATTCCCTTCATTGTTCTCGTAAGAGGTAGGTTCTAATCTTAAGTTTTGAGGACGAAACTTTTTTTAGTTGGTTATGGTGTAGTGCCCCGTCCCTACATCGTGCCCCGTTCTCCGTCCACGGGGTACACGAGAAAGGAACATTGTAGCTATCGATTCGGTTTGGATCGATCGAATGGGAACGGTTGAATTAAGATCCATTCCTCGTTATGGAATGGCTTCTTCGGAACCAAGTCCCATATTCAGCGGGTTGCGCCTCAAGGATTGACTCTGCGGCTGAGTCGGGAGAGACCTCCCGTTGCTCTGCTTTTCACGCCGCTTGCGTTGGTTTTGGCTTTGTTTTTTGAATGCGTTTTCATGAATATTTTTGATGGTTTTCATGGCTTGTATTTCGAACTCGCACTTCCTATCGAACTTTTTGAATAATGCAATGTTCTAATCAGTTGCTTGTGCAATTTTAGGTAATCGCGTAGGCGACGTCTAATGCGACCAATAAGTTCTCTCGCCTGAAGTAAACTCAAGGTGAGTGGCTGACCCTTCTCTTCTCGACCCCTTCCGAGGTAAATCGATAATGTTGTTGCGAATGAAAGGATAAATGCAAGGGCACAGACACGGTAAAATGATTGAGTTTTCAAAGAGAATGTAGGCTATGTCTTAATAACTAAAAGAAAATTGGTCTTTGTACGGTCATGGACAACTTGTCGATAAGGTAGAGTTTCCCCGCACGGCAACCCGGGGCCACGGGACCGTTGCGGCCAAGGAAGAAAACATTTACATAAGCTGTGCTGGGCACAATGTTAGGCGAGGACTTACAGCGGGGCTCGCTACTCGCGCTGAAAGGGCCTCGTCTAACAAAAGCTAAAGGAGTCCACGATGGCTCTGGGAGCCAGTGACCAACCACACGAAGTATTGCACTTGGTATGAAAATGATAACAATTGACAGGGAAGAACATGGTAAGTTTCGTAAGGCGCGACGCGGTCCGTCGTGGGTAAGTTCCAACGTATTTTACATTATGCTTGTCATATGCTTGTTTGAAATTTATTAGCATGGTTAGAAACATTCACAAGTTAAGTCATATAAACTCTTTAATCAAATGAGAGCGTGGAACTTAAATAGCCACGCACCAGTATAAAGTGTAATATACTGATCCTTGCTCTCCACGCAGGTACCCCGAACCACGAAGGGCGTGCCACTTAAAAGCTCAAGGTGACGTGAACTCTTTTGAAGCCTCTTCCGCGTGTTGAAAGGCTTGTTTCTAAATCCTTTTGAAGACTCCACACTCAGTACAAAAGAAGACAAATGGCGACTCGACTTCCTCCGATAGCATGTGGAAAGTGTAATAGTTTTTGCTTGTAAAAAGGGATATAATATATGAAACGACTATCTTATCGACGTTCGTTTTGTAAGTCGAGTCATGTTGTAGCCCGTACGGCAATGATTGTAATGGAGTCAATGTAAATGAATTTTTATTATCAATAAAAAGTCTACTTCTATTTCAAATGTGTCAATCAATTTCTCTACGTACTCTAACTTGATGTTGTGTATCGGATAACCTTATGACTACGCCTTGTGCGATCGTAACTTACGTTCGCACGACATCACGCCCGGGGGACGACTATCGATTCTACGGAATCGGGGCGTGACAGCTGTTGTGGACGCATGCAACACAATAGGCGCATACAGCAGGTGGGCACATAGTATGGCCCGTACCTATAAATAGACCCTTAGAGGAGAGAGAAAGTTCATTATTCATTTCTCTTTGAATTTTTTAGAAAAACTCTTCGTCTTCTTTCTTTTAGAACCATGTCTCCCAAGGTCGCCAAGATATCCGCGAAGGACAAGGGGGCTGCATCGAGTGACTCTTCTCCTGCGACAGCATCTTCGGCAGTCCAGGACCCGATTCTGGGTGAGGGCATGCTTCAAAAAACAAAGTCGCGAGCATTAATTTACGACGCTCGGACTTTTCTCCTGTCTGGGCGCTTGTGCCTAAGGCAACATACTTTTGTGAGTATTATTATGCGCCCACAGAAGTCATGCGCCAACACTGTGGTGTACTATGCGCCCACGTGTTGCCATGTTATGTGCCCTCTGAACAGTGGCATGTTATGCGCCCACGCACAGTTCATGTGTTATGCGCCCGCATGTCTTGTTTTGGGCGCATATCCTTTTGGGTGCATAGGAACCTTCAGGACTTAGTTTTTTCTACAGTTTTCTGAGTCTGACTTCCTTTCTGCCCATTTTGTAGCATCCATGCCAAAGTTTAAGACCTTTGTGAAGGAGGATATGTTGTCTTCCTTCGTCAAACAAGAGTCATCGTTCATTAAGGAGGAGATGATACCAAAAACTGAGGTAAAAGAAGAGTTGGCGCTCATCGGGGAAGGAATTACTCCCAAGATCGAAGCTGCTGTGAAGGAGGATCCCAAGTCTGAGGGTAGTAGTACTGAGAGTTCTGACCACCTGCCCTGGCCGAGGACCTTAATCAAGCAGATCCTTCATATGCGAAATAGTTGAGGGAATGGTATATGCCTCGACACAGCTAGGAACCGTGGGTTTCCATAAATGTCCGTATTTTGTCTTGGTATTATGTTTCACTTCTTTTGGGCATCAGATGTAATCCTCTATTTCTTGCCTGGGCGAAGAGATGAAGAACTTTTTGTTTTGCTTATGAGATGTAATCCTGTGAATGTAACTAATTTTGAATAAACAGAATACATTTGCTCAACTCTTTGCTTGTGATATCTGTGGTGCTTGTATTAGAGAGCCAATAATACCACATTTGTGTAAAGGGTATCCCGCTAGGGGAGCTCCATCCCTCCTTTTTGTTTGCTCGAACCCATCGTCCTTCTGTACGCTGGCGGTGCGGGTAATAGATTTGAAACGAAAACCCAACGGCGGTAATATGGATGTGATAGATTTTATGGTCTTGACACCATGTCTTTTATCCCGAATTAGGTATAGGTGTCGAGTCGAAAGAATATCGGTATCAGAGGTAGTATAGACGTGACATATGATAATCAGGAGTGGTTCTGTAAAAATTGATGCTAGAGGTAATGTGGACGTAGCAAGAATATTTTTGGTGGGTATTCCTCTGGGGAATTTTTGATGTGGACATATTATCCGTTTTATATTCGAATGATTCGAATATAGATAATAAGTTAAACGAATGCTGCTAGTAGAGGCAATATAGACGTAAAAGCAGAGGATGTTCTATATCTGACCAGAGGTAAATATGGACGTGGAAAGATATATTACATTAAGGAGGAGTGGATAATTCAGAGGTAATAGGGACGTGATTATCCTTGATGAATGCTTTGCTCAGAGGTTATATGGACGTGGCAAAACTTTAACCATTCTACTGGAGAAATGATTATCAGAAAACAATTCAGAGGTAATATGGACGTGACTTGTTTTTGTCAAACCGAGTTTGGACAGAGTCAAAAACGGGAATGATTCCACTGGAGAAATATTTAGAGGACCTATTATCCAGGGTGTATTCAAGACTCTTGAAATACAGATAATAGTTAGATTTTTTTTGAATCATATAAACATCATACTGTACATTTACATGACTGGATATATATGAACAAAAAAAGATTACACATAGTATTTCTTCAGGAACTTGCCGTTGATAGGTATCATGAGCAAGTCACCATCGGGCTTGGTCAGCCGGTACGCACCGTTGGAATACACCGATTCTATGATGAAAGGACCTTCCCATTTAGGCTAGAATTTTCTTTTTGTTTTGTGCATCATGACCATCGGTCTTCTCACTGCTAGGACCAGATCACCGACTTGGAAGATCCTTTCCTTTACTTTTTTATTGAAGGCTCTGGAAAGTCGTGCTTGGTATAGCTCGATGCGCTGCTGGGCTAACAAACATTTTGTCTAGCGCTTCGAGCTCCTGGAGTCGCAGACGATAGCTTTCTTCAGTAGTTAGCTCGCTGGCTAAGGCTACTCGAAGAGAAAGAATCTGGATTTCTAGGGGAAGAACTGCTTCGCTTTCGTAAACCAGAAAGAATGGCGTACCGCCTGTTGGAGTCCGGACCATTGTGCGATAAGCCCATAGACATTCACCGAGCTTCTCGTTCCAATCGCACTTAGTTGAAGACACAAACTTCTTGAGAAGTTTTATAATGGTTTTGTTGAAGGCTTCTGGTAGCCCGTTAGCCGCTGGATTGTAGGCAGTAGATGTAGTGCCCCATCCCGCTCAGTCAATCAGAGGAATCGAAATGCCAATGGCGTTCGGACTTGGCCTTACAACGACGACTCGAAGACATCGCTCAGGTGGGATAGTTTCGGTGAACTTGCCTCATCTCAGCCTTCACTTAATAATTCGTGTGTTTTCAACTTGCACAAGTAGGCTTAATAATAAAAGAGACGAATCCATATAGCTAAAGAGAATTATCCCGACGGATCGAATCGAGTTTAGAACATGGAAAACTTCCCACGGTCGGATTAGAGTTGGTGTACGGTGTGCTTTGAAAATGACACTCGATCCTTCGTCCCGCCGCTTGGGAGAGAGAAAAGTTGGTATTCGACACAAATGATGAGTTAGCCTAAGTCATAGGCGTCGTCCGCGTAAATGCTCGATAAAGCATGCATGTTTCCACTGCGCAAGGCTTGGCATAGCCTTGGCTCATCCCTCGGTTAAGTTGTAGGCTTGTGTAAGTTAGGCAAAGTTATGCCGGTCGACCTAAGTCATTCCGAGTGTCGTCCCGCTCTTTCTGCGGTTGTCAAGTTAAATAGTCCCATGATCTCAAGGGCCGTCATATGACGTATGACTTGGGTGATAGCATCGCGTAGGACGTAAGTCAGTTAAAGGCACGAGCCACGGTTGGCACGATGTAAAGTTAGCCACGGACTATGGCACTTCGGGAACACTTTTGTTCAAGTTAAGTTGGAAGGCTATGTAGTAGTCATTTCCTCGAGTTCAATGAAGTTCGAGGTGGTTCCTCGGTTGGGAGTCTCGCGTTCCTATCCTCGTTAAGAAGTTCGAGGCGGTCCCTCGGTTGGGAGTCTCGCGTTCCTATCCACGTTAAGATGTACGAGGCGGTCCCTCCGTTGGGAGTCTCACAGTCCTGAGGCACGTTATGCCAAGTTTGGTTCAGAGTACGAATTGCTAAGTATAGTTCCAGTCGTACCAACAAATTAGGCCATACATTTACGTGAGTCTAGATGTCTCGTAGGTGCGTGGTCATTGGACACCTTGTCGACAAGGATTTTTGCCTAGACTGGTTATAAGCCGGGGCACCGGGCCCAGTCATCATAGGGGGTAGACGTTATAGCAGCGCATGCTTTTATTACGTGGGTAGTCGGGGGATTTCAACGGGGCTCGCTACCTGCGCTGAAGGACCCGTCGCCAACCCGAGCTATGTCCGCGATGGCTTGTCATGCCAGTGGCCTTTCATATAGATAATTGGTGTGCTAAGTTGCAAATTCGCATGCACGGTGTCGGTCATAACAAAGGAAGTGTAAGCACGGTATGCGTTAAATGTTGAAATGTGTGCTCGGTTGCACCCAAAGTATTATAAAGCCTACGATTCGGCTATACGTAAAGACACGTGCTTCGGCACGAGATATGGCGTCGTGCTTGAGTTCTCAACACCGGTTGTTCGAGTTGGGTTATACGTTTCGAGTTAAGTCTGGAAGGGCCATAGGGCAAGTTGGTTAAGTTATGTTAAGTTGCCGGGCACGACCTTGAGATGTGAGGCCTGGTCGCGTTGTCACAACACGAGTATAGGCAAGACTAAGTGAGGAGGCACTGCCTCGGTGATACTAAAGCACGAATCGAGTTCATTGCACGACCGAGTCGTTACGTCCCAGAGTAAGGCACGAAGGGGCAAGTACGAGGCAATACGTTGACGTTATTGGAACGAGAAGGTCTAGCGGTAAAGTATGAGTACGTTATTAGTGCAAAGGCACGGTGACGGTCTAGAGACATAAAATAGACCAAGGCATCGGTCCTAAAATCGATCCTAAGGCAAGACTAGAAAGACAATCGAAAAAGGGGGCCTTCTATTGCACAAAGTAAAATAAACGTGTCAGTTTTGTATGGGTGGGCGAGGAGCTCACTCCACCAGTACAGTTGAGTTATGACACCCATACAGTTTCTATGTGCAGGCACAGGTAGAAGCTCGTGGCACGGAGCTCGCTTGGATGCGTTGAGGCACGGAGTTCCTTGGCGATTCGAAGCGTACGGCCGCATGGATCGAAGACTTATACAGGACATAATGTATGGACATCGCCTTCTGAAGCTTCCGCTGGCTCAAGCATTGTAATCGAGAGATGAGAGAGAGCAGAATGATTTGTAATGTGAGACGAATGAATTTGAGTGATTGTAATCTCGACCTTGCGCCCCCAATGTAACCGTCATTTCAATATCAATAAAGAACTTCTTTGAATAACTTGTGTTTGTTCTGAATTTCCGCTGCGTGTTCAATGTCTCTGCTTGGGACTTCTGTGCGATGACCCCGTCGTATCCGCTGGAATCGGCCGTTGTGGAACCCGCCTTGCACGAGCGCAATCTAGGCTCGTACGGCATCACGCCTTAGCGAGGACGATCGCTCCTACGGGAGTGGGGCGTGACAGTAGAGGCTATGTTCTGGATTCGATTCTTATCGCAGAACCGATAGAACGCATGGCTTGCGAACTGTAGACCATTATCATGGATGATCCTGCGAGGTAGGCTGAAGCGGTAGATGACGTGATGTTTTATGAAAATGATCACGTTTGACGTCTTCACTTCGGTAAGCGGTATAGCTTCCGCCTATTTGGAGAAGTAATCGGTTATGGCTAGGATGAACCGATGTCTTTTGAAGGATGGCGGGCTGATTGGTCCTATGACGTCCATACCCCAGGCTTCAAACGGCCTAGATGCTGCCGTCGGATGTAGAAACTCTGAAGGTTGATGAATGAAATCGGCGTAGAACTGGCAAGCTCTACACTTCTTTGCATATTCAACAACATCTGCTATCATTGAGGGCCAGACCTATTCTTTTGAGTCGATCTTATAATTTGGGGCATGGTTGATGTGCACCACAAACTCCATCGTACGCCTCCCGGAGTGCACATTTGGCTTCTGAGTCTGACAAGCATCGTAATATTAGCCCGTCGTAAGAGAGTCGGTATAACATCTTGGTAGTTGTGTCGTAGTAAAATCTGAGGGATCACCTTTGGATGGATATTGCTTCCTTCGGGTCCTCGGGAAGTATTCCATAGACAGCGTAGTCTATGAAAGAAAATCTCCAGTCTTTAACATCGACGTTTGTTTTTGCTGCGTAAATGTGATAAATATGCAAGGCATTTTTCACACAGAATAGTTCTCGACCAGACACTGTGATCGACTGCTGAGTATCGGTTGGAACAGTCAAGAAAGTAGCAAGATCGGCTAGAGCATCTACTTCTATATTCTGTAGTCGAGGCACGTGGTCGATGAAGAATCCAGCGAAAGTAGACACCAGCTCGATTATTGCTCTGTGGTAGGGGATGAGATCTTCATGACGAACTTAGTAATCCCCTCGGACCTGACTAACTATTAGCTTGGAATCGCCGTAAGCTTCTAGATAGTCAACTCCCAGTTGCTTCGCCAGTTGTAGACCGATTAATAAAGTATTATATTCGGCCACATTGTTGGTACATGGTTCCACGAGAGAATATGCACGGTGTATAACCAGATAATCAGGTGATACGAACACGACACCTACTCCAGCCATGATGTTTCCTTTGGGCCCTGTTCTTGATGCGCCGTCAAAGAACATTTGCCAAATAGGGATTTCTTCAGTTGCAGTGTTAGACTCCACCACTTCGTCGGAGATTTCGTCGTAGAGTTTGGATGACTCCGGTACCGGATGAGCTGTTAGGAAATCAGCTAATGCTTGGCCTTTTACTGCCTTCTGAGGGACGAAGATCATATCATATAGAGTCAACAGCATTGCCCATGTAGCTAAACGAGAATTGAGAGAGCCTGGTTTAGTCATGAGTATTCTAAGAGTGTTGACTTTAGATATGATGTGGATAGTCTTTCCAGACACGTAGTGGCATGTCTTTTGGATGGCAAATACTAGTGCAAGGCATTCCTTCTCCACTGGTGTGTATCTGTGTTCGGTACCCACCATTGTGCGGCTAAGGTAGTAGATTGCCTGTTCATGGCCGTCTTCATTCTTCTGAGCTAATAGGGCGCCAAAGAATGGTCCATAGCGTAGACATATAGTAAGAAGGACTTCCCTATTATTGGAGCTACCAATACTGGAGGGCTTGTAAGATACGCCTTGATGTCGTCGAACGCACGTTGACATTGTTCAGTCCAGACGAAAGATACGCCTTTCTTCATGAGCTGGATGAACGGTTGGCACCTTCCAGAGAGGTTTGAAAGGAATCGTCTGATGTAGGCTAGCCTTTCTTGTAGTCCGCGTAGCTCTTTGAGGTTTCTTAGAGGATGCATGTCGAGGATAGCCTTCACCTTCTCCGGGTCCAGATGTATACCCTTTGAAGTGATGACAAAACCAAGGAACTTGCCGCTGGAGACTCCCAGAAAAGACTTGGTTGGATTCATCTTGAGTTGGTGTGCACGCATTAGTTCGAACACCGTTCTCAAGTCTTGGAGGTGGTTGCTCTTAAGACGACTTTTGACTGCTATATCGTCTACGTAGCACTCCACAGTTTTGTGCAAATGATCGTGAAAAATTGTGTTCATGGCTCGCTGGTATGTCGCCCCTACATTCTTCAATCCGAATGGCATCATCGTATAGCAGTACACCCCCAACGATGTTCGAAAAGATGTATACTTCTCGTCGTTGGGGAACATCATGATTTGGTTGTAGCCTGAGAACCCATCCATGAAGGACATCCGCTTGAAGTCGCTAGTATTGTCAATCATTACGTCGGTGATCGGTAGAAGGAACTCGTCCTTCGGGCATGCAGAGTTCAAATTACGGTAATCGATGCAGACTCGAACTTTACCGTTATTTTTTATGACTGGAACAATGTTGGCAACCTAGTCTGGGTGTTGTTCCTCGTGAATGAATCCACTGGCAATGAGCTTCTTGACTTCATTCTTGATGGCTTCCATGACGTCTGGTCGAAACCGTCGTTGTTGCTGCTTCACTGGCTTAGCTTTAGACGAAATGTTCAGGCGGTACATGGCAATTTTAGGGTCCAAGCCTGGCATGTCTTCATAGCTCCATGCGAAGATGTCTATGTATTCTCTTATAAGCTGTATAAGAGATTGGCGTTCATCGTCAGATAAGCTTTTGCTGATGAAGATTGGTTTGAAGGATGCTTCATCTCCTAGATTGACTTGGATGACTTCGTCTTCGGTAGGTGGTTCACGTTGTTCGAAGCGCAGCTCCCACATGGTGTCCAACTTTTGAGCCCATTGTTCGAGTTCGATTGTTTGGACATCGTCTGTAATTTGGTCGACGGAAACCATGTTGACGGACAGAGTTGCTTTGAACATGTCGCCGATGCTGGAGTCTGAGTCCCAGAGGGAGGAATCAGAAGAATGAGAATAACGATCTGCTTCATCATCTGATCTTTCAGGAGTTGTTGAAGGAGAGACATAGCCCAAACCAATACCGCTTCGTTGATAGTAATTCTCGGGTTTGTCGGGAGGAGCAAAGTATCGTATTGGCAACCGTCGTCCTCGGCCGTAATTTAGCCCTTCGTCGCTTTTGATGTCATATCCCATATTCTGGATGATATTCTTGGCCTGCCAACTATACCGAAAAAGTTGTATTTTTCCAGAGTCATAGTCAGCTTCTGTGTTGTGCTTGGGATAAGTAGAGTCTGGAACGAACTTTTTCTCGCTAATTATACGATCGAAGATGATTAGCTCTTCATCTTTCTTTCTGGCTGGAACGATGAAGTAGAGGACATCTTTAGGGTAAACTTTTTTTTGCAGGTGAGGTGTTATGACCGACATGCGGATGTGCGGTCCTATACCATTCTCTAGAGCGTATATCGTATCTATGTAGTGGTTTACAGATTGATAGACATCAGAGTAATTCAAAGATAAACCTTTACTAAGGAAATACACAAGTTCCTCTTCAGGGATAACATCATCCGCTGAAGGTACATTATTCTGAGTATTGATATACTCGTTGAGAGGATCATCATCTGGAAGAGGAGCCACAATCTTGGCCGAGTTCACCACATAGGGTAATTCTTTAGGATTGGGAGGACGGGCATCAGTAGGTTCCCCCCTGGGTGTCTTGCTGAGAGTGATGGTCAATGGTTTGACCTTGTCGGGTTTCTTCTTTTTCACCCAAATTGTGAGAGGCTTCGGGGTACTTTTTGGAGTAGTACGTCCTTTGACTCGGAAAATCAGGGGACCGTCATTGGAGGATGGACTTGCTTCAGCTTCATTGTCAGCTTTGTTACCGTCATCCTTGGGGGGCTGAGATTGGTAAAGTACCGAATCCCCGTAGTAAGCTTCAATGCCCTTAAAAGGATCGACATCGGCAAATTTCGTCTTCACGACACCGTCACTGTTGACGTACTTGAAGCACTGGTAGAGTGTGGAAGGAACGATCATGTTCTCGTGTATCCATGGACGTCCCAATAAGATGTTGTAGGATACGTTGGCATCGATCACATAGCAAGAAACCTCCGTTCGGAGATCACCAATCTGGCATTTGAGACGGATCTTGCCCAGCAGATGGCTTCGTCCAGCATTGAAAGCCATGATGGTTGTGTTGGTTGCGGATAGCTTGTGCAGAGGAATTTCCAGAATTTGAAGCAAACTTCTAGGAATGATGCTGAGGGAGGATCCTGGATCGATGTGCATACGGACCACCTTGATCGCCCCGATATACCCTGTATCGTACAGGGGTCTATCTTGACAATTATTTTTTAGTAGCATGTCCTCATGTGAGAAGGTGATGTTGGGCACCACTTCCATAGTACTGTGGCAGTGGGGACAGGAGACAGGATCTTCAGCGGGGGCTTTGACTTCAGCGAGGTAAGAGTCGGCATGTAGCAATTCCCCACTTAAGGTCTTCCGCGTTTCTTTGGTGAGTCGCAATAGATCGAACAGAGACAACCTGGCAGGTGTATTGGCTAGCTGAGCCAGTATGACAAAGTTGTAGGGTCGATCTATGCCTTCGGGAGCTGGCGTCTATAGAGATTTGTCAAACCGTGTCTCATTCTGCTTGGATTTGTCCGTGGTTTGAGGCTTGGACGGGCCGAATTCTGAGCTTGTGGAGGCAGCAGGAGCTTGAGAAGGTAATACCTCTTCTTGTGTGGGGTCGTACATCTGGAGATAAGTCTTCCCCGATCGCGTCTCGCTAGATAGAATCTCGTAGATGGGGGATGATACCATATGGCATGGCTTGAATTTCTTGCCTCTTCTTGATTTGGGAAGTGCTACCCCCTGCGTCACTTCTTGGACAAGGTCCGGGTGGACCCACATGATCTCACCACGTTCAGTTGTGAGTGGGAACATGGTCGAGTTGCGAGCTGGTGGTAGGTTGACAACTTCCATCGTCGCCTTGGGGAACGGGACCACGCCGTCTGGGACTTCTGTAGGAGAAAAGTCGCCAAACTGAAGAGAGATCATGTTAGCAGATACGACCTTGTCTTCAGCTTCGAGGTTGATCACTTGGCTGTCGATAAGCTGTTGTATTTTCTTTTTCAGGACGATGCAGTCCTTGGTGGAGTGATGCACGTACTGATAATAAAGACAGTACTTGGGATCATTGAGTTGGCTCGCCTCTGCAGGACGTCGTGGTGGAGGCAATGTCAGCTTATTATCTATCGTCAATGTGTGAAAGATGGTAATGACATCATCTTCGTCAAAGGAGAAGGTCTCCTTAGGCTTGTCAGAGGCGTCCTGAGAATTGGAAGCTCCTTTGGATGTGTCTACTTTCAGGACTTCTTTCCGTTTACCCCCACGAACAGGGATAGTTTGAGGATGCTTGCCCTTGTCTTCAGATTTGGGTGTCTTCAACCCCAGTAGTTCCAAGTTAGGAACGTCATTTTTAGCAGCATCAGCGGCCCCAATAAAAGCGGGCCATGTATCATACTTATGTATACCTAGACAAAACTTTACTGTATGAAGGAAGTTATGTCGACAAATATCCATAAGTTCTGAGTCTGGTATGCCGAAGGGCATCTTCAGTGCTAACCTCCTGAAGCGTTCTATGAAGGCGATGACAGACTCAGTCCTCCTTTGCTTGGTCTCGATGAGAGTGGACATACTAACATACATGCCACTCTCGTAAAACCTGTTGAGGAACAACCTCTCCAAGTCTTTGAATGAATTGATACACCCGTCAGGTAGACTGCAGAACCATTCGAAGGCTACCCCCTGTAAGGTGCTAACAAACAGCTTCGACAGGAACGGATCATCTCGAGGCAAGTGCAGAGTCTGCATGTTGAAGTACGTCATGTGCTGACGAGGAGAAGTCAAACCGTCAAATGAGTTCAGCGTCAACGGCTTATAGTTAGGAGGGCAAGTAGCATTCTCCCACTCTGGAGGATACGGTTGAGATATCCCCATCTTCTGCAGCTCGTCTTTGTGTGAGATGGTGTCGAGTCGAGCGACCAGGGAATCAATTGCATCATGTTGATTGAGAAGTTGTTAGGAAACGGCTGCTGAACGGTTGTCAGGTATTGTTGGCGAAGGACCACCCCCAGTATTTGTAAGATTTAGAGGAGGCACAACGGAATGATACTCCTTTTGTAGGGAAGGAGGGTTGTTGCTATGAGCCAGACTAGCATGGACTGAGACGTTTTGTTGCGGTGGAGGAACAGCCCCAGCAGCTTGAACTGCCATGATACTGGTAAGCATATCAGTGACCTTGGCGAATACTATTTCGAGAGACTCTAGCCGTTTACTAGTCTGATCACTGGCTTCTTCAGGTCTTTCTCCGTCCGTCATGTATGTAGATAGCATGCGAGGATGAACAGAGGAAGCCGTGCAACTGGTGCTGATAATGTCTGTCTCCAATTGGCTAAGTCCTTCATCTTCAGGTAGAGGAGGTAGATAGTCGCCATCGGATTCGGAGGGATCATCGTCCTCTGGAAGACTACCCCCAGTGTGGGGGTCATCTGCTTCATATTCTGCGGGAATGCTACCCCCGGCTTCGTCGTCCATACGAAATCTTGCTTTTGATCGAGTGCCCATATAGACTCCTTCAGATGTGACAGCCTGTTGGCCATCTGTTGGTAGACTTCGTCTTCTTCTTCTCGTGGAACTGAAAGAGAAGGTTGGGTTGGTGGTCCACCGTCTTTGATTGGGGCTTCCGTAAGGGGGACCCTATGAAACCATGTTGGATGAGACACATAGTGGCTTTTCGTCGTCAGAGAAGTGCAGCCGTCGAGACACAGACTTTCTCTGAGGCACTCTTGTCACTTTGGAGCAACAACAGTTGATAACAATATTGGTGCACGGAAGTGCACTATGAATTGTTATGTTTTCCTTCGCTTTATGCTTATGATTTATCATGTCGCGCAAGTCAGCGAAAGGGAGTTTTGTCTTACAACCCATGTTGCATGCATCGCCGAGCTTTTCATACGGGTTCGTAAGGAGAGTAGGCGCATCAGACTTAGTTCATGTGCAGGGGCAACCCCCACACCAAAGTTCTGTGATGTCCTTGAAGACAGCCCCGTGTTATACGCGTTGGGGCCTATCTTTTTGCTGTGGGCGCATAGGCCTTGGAGACTAGGCTTGGGCCCATACTTCTTGACAGCATGTTTGAGTCACCTTGATATGGGCGCATAGTATGGATCCAGAGAGCCTGGACGCATAGCCTTAGGCGCATGACTCTGAATGCCCAGCCTGCTGAAGACAGAAGTGTTCTGGTTGGGGCTATGCTCCCAAGCACTCTCTTGGGCGCATGGCTTTGGAAGCATGCTTGGTGGAGCAGCATTGTTTTCTCCCAGTTTTGTCTCCTTCGTTCATGAGTCTCGCCGGGTTTGGCCAGAGTGTCGTACACCCCGATTCTTGGCATCGTAGTGTTTTTCTCTGCCAAGTTTCGAGTGTTGAACACTCTGTTGTTGGCTGTGGAGGGAAGAAGTCACTGGACTAGTAGAGCCCAGAACGGTATGAGCCTTCTCCATTTGGGGGACTCCTGTGGCAGAGTCCTGCGCCCAGGTGACAGAGTCCTCCAGCTGCATATCCGCTATGACACTAGCAGGATATGCGCAGCGAGCCTTCGAAAGCCAAGTCTTACGAGACTTGTTTGGCTTTGCTGATTTTGAGGGAGTAGAGCCGTCCCTCGAGAGCATCTCTTCGAACGACTGCTGATCGAACTTTACGATCAGCATCTTCTGAGTACTCCCCACTTTGTCGGTATCAGATTGCGTCACTACCTTGTCTTCAGAGAAAAAGGCAGTCCCCAGCAGAGTCCCCATTTTTGTGGACACACACAAAAAAGAAGAAGAAAATGCTGTCTTTTCTTTATTGGCGCAAGGCACCACAAATCGAGTACGCCTGAGAGATCCTGCGCTGAGGATCCCCGAGTACAAAAAAGAATTCTGGAGAATGGGATGATGGAGATCGAGCGGCAGTTTCTACTTTACTCCGTTGACACTCCGATTACAAAAGTGGGAGAAAACCTAAGAAAATTACTAACTCTCGGCTCACTGGCAAGAAGTGCAGCAATTTGGCGCTTGAAAATGCTCTTCGTTCTGTGTGTTTGAAGATGGATGAGACCCCCTTTTATAGTCGTTCTTGAGCTGGAATGGCGTTATGCGCCCACATAGGGAAACATGTTGGTTCCTATGTAGGAGCATAGTCCTGCTTTGGGCGCATAGGACGTAGGTGCATACAGGCCGCGAGATCGTGGGTTGGTCGTGGCGCTGACGTGGCCGCATGCTCCGGTGCACGACTGCTCGTGGAGACTGACGTGGCCGTGTGCTTCGGTGCACGTTTTGATCATGGCTTTGACTGAGTCAGGCTTGGGCGCATAGCCATGTCTCAGGCTATGCGCCCTCCTTTCAGGGGAGTTAGTCTTGGGCGCATGAAATTTCACAGGCTAGGCACATGAAGTTGCATGGACTGGGCACATGAAGCTTCGTTGGCTGGGCGCATAGAGTTGTACTAACTTGTGCGCATGGAGTTGTACTGACTTGGGCGCATGGGGCTTCATTTGCTGAAATATTTTCATGCTTCTACAGGGTCTTACTTCGGATCCCGCTACTCGCGTTTGGAAGGCAGCTTTCGTCTACTAGGTAGCAACCGGTAGTGCAGGGACTTGCTTCGGAGTTAGCTACTCACGTTGTAGGGGCCGCCAGCTACCAGGCTATGTCCAAAATGGCTTGGGCCAGTGAACAGTTCATATAGATGGGTCGGCACAGGCGGTAATCCGCGTGTGTGCCTTTGGATTGAGTCTAGTTGTATGTGTGTACAGTCAGAACACAAAAGTTTGGGCCTAAGATTTGGCTACAATGTAGACACCGTACCTCGGCACGAATGTGGCATCAGAATTATGAGTTGTCTACGCAAGTTCCACAAGTCGAGTCGGTCTCGGGTTAAGTTGGAAAGGGCCGTAGGGCAAGCCTGGTTATGTTATCTTGAGTTGCAGGGCACGACCTCAAAATATGAGGTACGATCGCGCTGTCATAACACAAGTATGGGTAAGTCAGTAAGTGGCGAGGTACTGCCTCAAAGAGGTAGCACGGTTACATGGGAGTTGGACACTATCGTGTAGTTGCGTTCCTGATTATTGGCCGAAAGGCAAGCACGACTTGATAGGTTAACATTGTCGGAACGAGAAGGGTCTAGAGGCAAAGTATGAGTTGACGTTGTTGTTGCAAGCACGGGATGGTCTAGTGACACGAAATAGGCCAAGACGTATGTCCTAAAACTGATCCTAAGGCAAGAGTAGAAAGACAATCATAAAGGGGATATGTTGTACAAAGTAAATTAACGTGTCAGTTTTGTATGGGTGGACGAGGAGCTCACTCCACCAGTACAGTTGAGTACTGACACCCACACAGTTTTCATGTGCAGGCATAGGTAGAAGCTCGTGGTGCGGAGCTCGCTTGGATGCATCGAGGCACGGAGTTCCTTGGCGATTCGAGGCGTGCGGCCGCGTGGAGTCTGGACTTATATATGACATAATGTATGGACGTCGCCTTCCGAAGCATCCACTGGCTCGAGACATGTATTGAGAGATGAGAGAGAGCTGAGTGACTTGTAATGTTAGAAGAGTAAGCTTGAGTGTTAGTAATCTTGGCCTTGTGCCACATTGTAATCCTTGTTTCAATATCAATAAAATACATCTTTTGAATGACTTGTGTTTTGTTCTAAATTTCCGCTGCTATTATTCAATGTCTCTGCTTGGGACTTCTGTGTGACGACCCCGTCGTAGCCGTTGTAATCGACAGTTATGGAACCAGCATTGCATGAGCGCAATCTAGGCTCGTGTGGCATCACGCCTTAGCGAGGACGATCGCTCCTACAGGAGCGGGGCGTGACATGCAGCTATACGGACTGGCACTATACAATCAGGTACTATACAGCTATATGGACTGTCACTATGCAGCCAGGCACTATGCATCTATGCGGACTGGCACTATGCGGAACTAGGACAGATGAACATAGAAGATGTCCAAAATTTGATTTGGCCATAACTTCCTCAAAACAAGTCGAAGTGTAACTTTTCAAAGGTCAAAATTGTGTAGAATCAAATTCTCTACCACATGGAACACTTAGTTTTCGAAAACAAGTAAGTTTGATAGATCAAAACCCAAGAAATCCAAAAATAGCACAAACTTAGATTCTACAAGAAAATATCCACCAAATTGAAAAATGCCAAGTTCTAATGTGTCATAAAATCATGTAAGAAAGACAATGGAACAAATAGAATTAGGTTCCTCCATGAAGCAAGTTGCACTTGCCTATGGTTTCTTGGTAGGTGGATAGAGTTATGAGGAAGAAGAAAAAGTAATGAAGAGTAAAGGAAGAGAGAGAAAGTAGTTTGGGGTTTATAAATAGAGGGGATGGTTCAACATGTGGAACCAACCATCAAAATAAATCAAACCAAGCCATCCAAAGCAAGTCAAGTTAGACCAAACCAACCCAAGGTCAACCCTAATCAAGATACATCAAGGCAAGCCATAAAGAAATATAGAAATACAGTAAATAATATACGGGTCGAAATTCGTACATGTACACTGAAAATACGTATAACAGAAAACGGGAGTGACAACTCTACCCACCTTAAAAGAATTTCGTCCTCGGAATTTAATCAAGAGGCTAGAGATGTCGGGACGGGCTATATTAATCATAAGCAAGCTACGACTAGCAGTCAATCAAGCAATCATTTATGCAAGCAAGGAATTAAGAGCATAAGGAAGACATTATACCTTATGAGTGAAACAGGTATGGATATCGTGAGCGGATATCATCCTCACGCTCCCACGTTGACTCACCCAAAGAGTGGTAACCTCAAGCAACACAGACTGAACTAATAGTCTTTTTCTTGAGTACCTTCTCTCTTCGGTCCAATATGGATACAGGCCTTTTCTCATACGAAAGGTTGGTACCAACAACCAATCCTAAATGATCAAGGATATGGCTCGAATTCAGGATATACCGTCACAATTGGGATACTTGGAATACGTCATGTACCTCACGTAACGACGGCGGAAGAGCGAGACGATAGGACACATCACCTACTCGCTCGAGAATGTCAAACGGCCCTATATACCTAGGACGAAGCTTTCCCCGTATGCCGAATCGAATGACGCCACGGGTAGGCAAGATCCTAAGGAATATGTGGTCGTCGATAGAAAACTCAAGAGGACGCCGATGAGGATCGACCCAATGGCGCTGGCGATCTTGCGCAACTCAAAGATGATCTATGACTTGTCTGACCACCTCGATTGTCTGCGTAACCATCTCTGGACCAAGCATCTATCTCTCGCCAATATCATCTCATGCTAACGGAGATCTGCACTTTCTGCCATACAAGGCCTCAAATGGTACCATCTGGATACTGGCTTGGAAACTATTGTTATAGGAGAACTCTACTAGATGCAGGTGATCTTCCCACGAACCACCGTGGTCCAGCATAGAAGATCGCAACATATCATCAAGAGTCTGAATCGTGTGCTCCGACTGACCATCTGTCTGCGGATGATAAGCTGAACTAAACTTGAGACGAGTCCCCAAGCTCTCTTAAAAACTCTGCTAAAAGTACGACGTAAATCTTGAATCTCTGTCTGATATGATACTAACTGGCACTCCATGCAATTTGACAATCTGCCTGAGGTACATCTCTGTTAGCTGATCCGTCGACTGACCAATTCTGAAGGGGAGAAAATGAGCTACCTTCATGAGACGATCAACGATAACCTATATAACATCCCTGCCAGCCTGGGATTTAGGTAACCCAGTTACAAAGTCTATGGTTATGCTTCCACTTCCACTTCGGGATCGATAACAGTTGAAGAAGTCCAGCTGGTCTCAGATGTTCAGCTTTAACTTGTTGACAAACTAAATATCGGGATACAAACCGGGCTATCTCCCTCTTCATGCCATTCCACCAAAAATACTAACGGAGTCTCGGTACATCTTCGTGCCACCGAGATGAATTGAATACTGATAACTGTGAGCCTCTGCCATGATTTCCTGTCTGATATCACCACTGGGTACACAAAGAAGCCTTCCATGATGGAGTGTACCATTTCATGAATGCATAACTTGGGTCTTCTCCCTGCTTCACATTCTGCCCTGAGCCGCTGTAGCTTAGAATCTGCTGATTGTGCCATCTTGATCCTTTCAACTGTGCTGGACTGAACTTGCATACCGGCCATCAATGCCATATTGGTAGGGAGAACTATCTCTATCCCCATCTTCTAAAGGTATGTTAATAACTCTGGTTACGTTGTTAGAAAATAAACTCCAGCTCTTCTGCTCAATTCATCCGCTACTACGTTGGCCTTCCCAGGATGATACTACAGGTTGATGTCGTAATCCACAAGTTGCTCTAGCCATCTCCTCTGACGCATGTTAAGGTCCTTCTGGGTAAACACATACTTAAGACTCTTGTGGTCGGTGAAAATATCCACCCGATCTCCATACAAATAATGCCTCCACAACTTAAGTTCAAAAACCACCGCTGCTAATTTCAAGTCATGGGTGGGTAATTCCTCTCATGATCACGAAGCTGACGTGATGCATAAGCTACTACCTTACCATGTTGCATCAAGACACATCCTAATCCCTTGCCGGAAGCGTCACAATAGACTGAAAATCCTCCAGTCACATCTGGAAGTGTGAGAATGGGTGCCGTCATCAAGCCTCGCTTCAACTTCTCAAATGAACTCTGACACTCTGTTGTCCAAGAAAACTGCACATCCTTTCGGGTCAACTGAGTCAAGGGCGCTGAAATCCGAGCGAAGTTTGATACAAATTGTCGGTAATAGCCAGCCAATCCTAGGAAACTACGAACCTCTGCGACGGTACTGGGTACTGGCCATGTCTCTACATCCACTATCTTCTGGGGGTCCACTTCCACTCCATCTCTGGTGATGATGTGACCCAAGTACGATATGCGGTCAAGCCAAAACTCGCACTTACTGAACTTCGCGTACAACTGGAGCTCTCTGAGAATCTGAAGAACTACACGAAGATGCTGCTCATGCTCTGTCGCATTCTTGCTATAGACTAAGATGTCATCTATAAATACTATCACGAACTGGTCCAAATAGGGCATGAAGATACGATTCATGAGGTCCATAAATACGGCTGGCGCATTGGTCGCTCCAAATGGCATAATAAGGAACTCCCAATGCCCATATCTTGATCTGAATGTTGTCTTCTGGATGTCTTACTCTCTAACTCTGATCTGATGGTACCTTGATCGTAAATCAATCTTCAAGAATACTGCCGCTCCCCTGAGCTGATCAAATAAGTCATCTGTCCTTGGTAGAGGATATCTGTTCTTGATTGTTACAGAGTTCAAGGTACGATAATCAACACATAATCTTGACGTACCATCCTTCTTTTTTACAAGAAGAATCGGGGCTCCCCAAGATAATCCACCAGCACGAATAAATCTCTTGGTTCTGAGTTCTTCAATCATCTTGTACAATATATCTAACTTTGAAGACGACATCATGTAGACTCCCCCGATACTGGTGTCGTCCCTGGAATCAATTCGATAGTGAACTCTATCTCTCTCTCCGGTGACATACCTGGAAGCTCTTCGAGAAATACATCTGGAAACTCTTCTACTACTCTAGAAAACTGAACTGCTACTGCCATTCGCAAGACTGTGGAGAAGGTTCTACTTCGCCTCTGGAAAATAAAAACTCTGGTTCGCCTGTAATACCAAAACTAATCTTGCCAATATGGCAGCCTATTCTTGCGTATTGATCCTTCAACCATTCCATTCCTAGGACCACATCATAGTCGGTCATCGAAAATTCTATCAATCTAGCGGGAAACTCTCTACCGCTAACTACGATTCGATACGAGGAATAGACTCTATCTACTCCCACAAGACCATTACCAGTAAGTATATTGAGCCTTACTGATAATGACTCGGGCTCCAGTCCTATCAGTATTACGAATCGTACAGACATAAATAAATGCGATGCACCTGAATCAAATAATATTGATGCTGGAAAAGAGTTAACGAGAATTGTACCTACCACCACCTCACCTGATACAAATTCTTCTTCTACCGTCAGATCCATAGCCTGACCTTGTCCTCTTGGTGCTGGTCCCCTCTGCCGGTGACCTCTCTGCCTGTTCTGAATCTGAGCTTGGGCATACTGGTGAGCCTGAGGCAGTAATGGCCTCGGAGGCTGGTACTGCTGTTGCACTGGTGTTGGACCCCTAACCGATGAACTGGTTAGGTTTGATGATGATAAACTGGCTCTATTCGGACATGACCCTATCTTGTGGTCCGATGCCCCATAAGTCAAGCACAATCCCTGGGCTCTACGACACTCTGATACTACATGTCCTGGCTTTCCACAATGAGAGTAGCCCATTGTGGAAGACTGCTTCTGCTTCTGCTGCTGAGGATACGTTGGTGTCGAGTGTTGAACCGATGAAACTGTGGTCGCCCTCCTAGGAGCTCCAATAGTCAAAGCCCTAGCTGCCAGGGCTGGTGCTGATGACTGGAACATCTGTCCATGGGACCTCTTTCGTCCTTCGCTTCTATCTACAATGCTCTGCGAAGTATATTTATGCCTCTTCGCTGCTTGCAAGACAGTATCAAATGTCTGGTGCTCAAACTGCTCCACTGATATAATGATCTCTAGGTGGAGTCCCTGTTGGAATCGCTGGCCTCGGTCCAATTCGGTTGCCACCAAGGTAGGAGCAAACCGACTAAGCCTAGAAAACTTGACCGCATATCCATCGACCATCCTTCCCATCTGCTTAAGATTGGTGAATCTTGTCCGCAGATTATAGCGAGCTACTGCGTCAAAATACTTCATCTGGAACTTGTTGCTGAATACCGCCCACAATACAGGCGTTGCTAATCCAACTGCTAGCATCGCCCACCAGCTGTGGGATAAGTCCAATAACTGCAGGTGCACAACGGCCACCTTCTCTTCCTCAGGAATCCTAGCTGCCTCCAGGATAACCTCTGTGTCCTGAAGCCATGCATCAGCAGCAATAGCATCTTCAGTTCCGTTAAAGAAATGAGGGTTCAGGCGCTTGAAGTTGTTGGCTGCATTGTTCCCTTGATAACCAACTCTGTCCATAGCATCTTGTACTGTCTAATGCAGAGCATCGCCCCGACGATCTTGTGACATAAAAAATTCTCGGATGAGCCCTACCAGGACTCCATTGTCAGGCTCTGCAGGCTGGACTGGCTAAACCGGTGGCTCTTGACCCCCAGAAGGCATGACTCTGGAGGCTACCCCTGAGTATTGGGCTTGGTCCCCAGGTTGTTGCTGGTTCACTGTAGGTGCTTTGCTGGGCTGATCGGCACGACCAGAAACAATGCCACTGAAGAAATGACATGGAAAACAATAAGGAAGGACCAAGATAGATCAAGGATATAAGCATGTGATCAGGTCAAGATTTCAAAAAGATTAGGACACACGAGTAGAGATCAAGGGCGAGTGCTGATTGAGACATCTATTCGGTAAAACCTCCACACATCTTGATTTACAAGACCTGCATGGACCACCACTTAAACCGTGTCACGCCCAGAACCAGAGTACTAGAGAGCGGAGGACAGACACAGCCAGCTACGTATATAGAAGTATAATCCACTTCGACATACGGTCACGGCTGTCTAGATGCATGAGGGTTTATCAACAAGCCAACAGTCTTTTATGGTCAAGAACAAGCCTAGTGTCTCAATCTCAAGCAAGTAATGGTAGATCATCAGACATACAAAGTAAGGCATCCCAAACATTACATATTCAGATGATCATGAAGCTAGTCATACAAAATGCGAAGACTAGCAAGAGTTTAAGTCATATATGATCAACCCTAGGATTTGTCAATCATGTTACAGCCCTTAGGCAGACAGGAATATAAATTCAACACAAGCTAACACTTGCTCGGTGGCTAAACGCCTCAAAAGAATAATTTACAATAGAGTGGGAGAGCTAAATAAAACCCACTCTTTATTAGGGTTGCGTCTAGTGTTCACCATCTACCTGGAAGGCTGGGAGATCCTCGGAAGATACTCCAAAATCTGGCTATACAAAACCAGCTGGGTCAGACCCCAGAAAGAGCAAGTGCCACAAGGAATGCATCACTTAAGAACTAAAACCAGCATATTAGCACATAAAGACATAATTGATAATGAAAGACATGGGTTAAGGAAATCAGGATGATAAACGATAAGATAACTAAGGAACTATTCCGGTAACTAAGTTACAACCCGTAAACTAAACAAGGACCGGGATTGTAACCCTTCACCTGAACAGAGCTTAGTCTCCACTCATTTATCGACAAGAGTGAAGCATAACAATAATGTGCTAAAGTAATCCTGAAATGGCACAGTCTAGACAAGACTGGACTAGACTCCATCCATCAATCACGGCCAAGCAACAAGTACGACTTGATACTTTTAACTAAGTAGGGTTATCACAAGCCTAATTACTAACAAGATGCAATGAGATGTTCCAACAGCCACAAGCCCTGCAGACTTAATCCATGTTATCTAGTTGCAAGTTGAGAGAGTTGGATTAGGTGACTTGGGGGTACAACACATGACAGTGTGCTGAAAATGTTCCCTACTCGACGACAGGCTACAAGTCCAATTAAAGCGCCCAGATAACGGGACTGCCTATAGCTGGAAAATCTCTTTATGAACTACTTGATCAATCTAGTTATTACCCTAGTTAGATTCAGTATGAATTCCTGACCGTGGTAATCAGGAATCCATGTCCTAGGCATGATGCAAGACGAAACATGTAGCTTGTACAGGCACAACCAAGAGAATCAACCATGGTGTCAATACAAGAGTTACTTAGCAAGTCCAGGTAGCTGTCGCAACAGCGTTCAAGATTATCATGTCATATCAGGTTACTTATCATGTCAAGAGTGCGTCACAATGGACTACTATCAAGAATTTTATGTCAAGGTTGCTTGTCAATAGTGCGCCACGACGGGCCACTATCGTGTTCTATCCCTATATTATCATGAATGAGAGAAACTTGCATAAAATAGCTAGTAACATATTCTTGAAGCCAAGGAAAAGATCTACAACTTTCATGTTGGAAGTTAGGAGAAATTTTGGCCACAATTCAGCCAAATAGGACATAAAACAGCCAAAAACAGCCAAAATATGCACTATGCAGCCAGGCACTATGCAGCTATGCGAATTGGCACTATACGGCCATGTACTATGCAGCTATATAGACTGGCACTATGCGGCCAGGCACTATGCATCTATACGGACTGGCACTATGCCGCCAAGTACTATTTATTGTCCCTGCCAAAACCAGGATAGATGAACATAGAAGATGTCCAAAACTTACTTTGGCCATAACTTCCTCAAAAAAGTCAAAATCTAACTTTTCAAGGGTCAAAATTGTGTAGAATCAAATTTTCTACCACATGGAACACTTAGTTTTTGAAAACAAGTAAGTTTGATAGATCAAAATCCAAGAAAACCGAAAGTGGCACAAACTTAGATCTACAAGAAAATATCCACCAAATTGAAAAATACCAAGTTCTAAAGTGACATAAAATCATGTAAGAAAGACAATAGAACAAATAGAATTGGGTTCCTCCATGAAGCAAGTTGCACTTGCCTAAGGTTTCTTGGTAGGTGGAGAGAGTTATAAGGAAGAAGAAGTAATGAAGAGTAAATGAAGAGAAAGAAACTAGTTGGGGGTTTATAAAGAGAGGGGATGGTTCAACATGTGGAACCAACCATCAAAATAAACCAAACCAAGCCATCCAAATCAAGTCAAGTTGGACCAAACCAACCCAAGGTCAACCCTAGTCAAGATACATCAAGGCAAGCCATAAAGAAATACGAAAATACGTATAACAAAAAACAGGAGTGACAGCTATCGCTGTGACGAAAGGGGTCATATCAAGAGGAACTGCATGAAGCTCAAAGCTGAGAAGGCAAAAGGCAAGGACGATCAGGAGGAACTCACAGCAATGAGAGATATCATCATCGTAGCAACTGACGCAGAGAAACCTTGTGGTATGTGTCATGACGACGATTGGGTCATGGACACGGGGGTATCGTATCACGCCACTCCATATAGGAGGATCTTCACGTCATACCGCGGCGGCAGGTTTGGACGTGTGAAGATGGACGACAAGGGGACAGCTGCAGTTGTAGGCATCGGTAATGTGCACTTGACAACGGAGCTCGGTGAGAAGCTCGTTCTCAATGGTGTATGTACCGAGTTTGTGCTACAACTTGATTTTTGTAGGGAGGCTGGCAGATGATGGCTGTTACAGTCTATTTGGGGACAAAGATTGGATGCTTGTGAAGGGTTTCCAACAGCTGGCTCAGGGAGATTGATGTTGTGGCATGTACAGGCTCAAGCCCCTGATCTGTATAGGTAGGCCACAGACACCAGATGGAGGATCGAGGGATGCTCGACAGGAGGTGGATCGTCGAAAATTTGCTGAGGAGGGACTTCTATGTGCTTTGAGGGATACGGAGGATTCGGTTCGTTGAGACAAAGCGACGGATGGTGGTGAGTCAAAGATTGAGGGTCAGTCTGTCGGTCCTATGATAGCTGGTCGGTCTCCAGGTAGGGGTTGCTCTACAGATCCAATTTTGGCGATGGTTGGTTTGCCAAAGCTTCACGGAGCGATATCATTTTTAGCAGTTCGAAGCCAGGAAGAAGATCAAGGTTTACAGCAAACTCAATCTGAGGCGAGAGCATCATCATTCACACAGTTCAGGGGAAGCTGTGGGTCATCGACGACATGCACAGTGTGTGATGTTCTGCTCAAGGACACATGTGTATGGGGGAGCTTCAAGTTCAAACACGAAGGTGGACAGGTTCAGGAGTTCGAATCTCATGAGGACCGCACCGTCTGCTTGGTTGGGCCAGCCAAGGATGAAGAAGCTCGTCGGAACGTTAACACTTTCCGGTGGAAGACAGAAGTCGAGGACAGGCAGCCGAGACTTGCGGTGATTTTGATCGTCAGGGACTTCGGTCTTGATCGTGTTATTGATATTAGCAGGATCCTAGTGGTGCAAAAGGTGCTATGCATGGCAGCTAGCGTCAACGTAACGGTTGAGGAGCTAGAGACGAAGGAAGATACAAAGCAGCTCGGGGGATCGAAGATCAGTGGCATGGGGGACCAGGAACTCTGTCGCATGACGACAAGCATGGAGTCCAGTTGAGGAGCCATGAGGTCAACACCCTCTCATCAGACTGGAGGGAAAGATTGTTGGAGTCCAGTCTGGATTTGGTAATAGTATATTTATGGAGTCTAAATCTGATTAAATATTTGATTTAATTTGATTTGGATGTCCATAATTAGTGCTGGGCTATTTTATATATAATAGGATTCTTATTTGAGGGTTTCCTATTTAAGAGATCCTATTATAATCTAAAATAGGATGTTGATGGGCTATTTTAGGTGTAGTATGATTCTGATTTGAGGGCTTCATATTTAAGAAATCCTATTATGACCTAAAATAGGTTTTTCTCATCCTATATATATGGGATGAGGGTGGAGGCACAAACATAGCACAAAAAGTGGAGATTTGAGGTGCTCGTCCACAGAAAATCTAAGAGAAAGTTCTGCACTTTGCTCTTAGGACTTCGTCATCCAAGACAAAAGAAAGAAGAGATCTAATCGAGGGGTCGTCAACTTCGGTTAGGGAGATTGCTACGGATTGGTGAGCGATTTCAATTGTAATCTTTCTTTTCTTCTTTAGTGTGGTGAGGGGGTTGAACCTATTAGGGCAAAGGGTTCAACATTAGTTTTTGTCAATCTTGTAATTT
This sequence comes from Iris pallida, assembly GCA_029216955.1. Taxonomy (NCBI): domain Eukaryota; kingdom Viridiplantae; phylum Streptophyta; class Magnoliopsida; order Asparagales; family Iridaceae; genus Iris; species Iris pallida. The sequence continues at coordinate 4,366,707 of JANAVB010017195.1, read as the reverse complement.
CATCTGAGTTATAGAGATTGAGATTTGTCCAAATGACGTAGTCACCGCCATATACTTGTCTTTATCTGTGCTTGGTGTCCGTTAGACGGGGGTTAGTTATTTCAGGTGGGTTAGCCTAAGTTTCTGCTGCGGCAACGTCTCAGACACGGTATCGGAGTACAGGAAGGCGTATCCGATTTCTAATACCCTCTAAATTGTTTTTTTATGCATATTAGTTAGTTTTAAATCCATAGGATCCACCCCCATGCATGTACCCCATTAGATTCAAGTTTGAGGCCATTTGGAGCTCTCTAAAGCAAGTTATAATTGTGTCTTGTGTCCTACTTATTAGATCTCAAATTAGGATATCTCATGTGTTTGGTTTAATGTCTAATAGATTTAATTGTGTTTTAATTTCAGTTTTAGACATGTTAGAGGATGGATTGATGTTAGTTAGGGTGGTTAGAATGAGTTTCATTTGGATATCCATGGTTAGATCTAAGTGGTTTAGTCTACATGTCATATTTTTAGCCTCAACTTGTCATTTTAGTATCTCTTTATGTAATGGACTGTTTTGTATATATATATAATAGGTATGTTAGATATATTTCATATATTTAGATGTGTGTGGATATGTTGTTAGTGGTGTGCTTGTGTTAGAGGAGATGGGAGTGTGGTTTGATGTGTGTCTTGAGTGGTGTGGAGAGTGAGATGTGTTTCTTTTGTCCAAACAACCCAAATTCGTCAAAATATTTATCCATATTTTTAGTAGCCATAGCAACTTAGAAATGTTATAACTTTTAGCTTAGAACACCGATTAATCTTCCATTTTTTAAAAGAGTGACTATACGACATAGGCATTTTGTGTAACCTATGAGCCTATGTAGTATGGATATTAAATAAATGTAGGTATCATAGGTTGTCGAGTATATGTATGATATAATACATATATATATATATATATATATATATATATATATATTATTTTTAGGTAATATTTGTTAGTATAAGTGTTAGATAGTAGAGGTTAGTATTTTGTTAGATATTTGATATATTGTTAGATAGTTTGATGTTAGATATCTAGTATGTTAGATATTGATATGTTAGTAGGTTATGTTAGTTGTAACACCCAGTTTTCCAAATGAGGGTATTTTGGTCATTTTTAAAATTTTGGAATTATTATTATTAATTATAATTATTAGAATTTTTTTTAGTGATTTTTAGTATTTTTGATATTGTGTTATTCTAGGCTTTGACTAGTGTTGACCTTGGTGACTGTCCTAGAGGCTAACCTAGGTCATGACTACTTGGTTAGGTTATGAAACCCTAGCTTGACCTAAATTAGTGGAATCAAACCCATTAGAATTATTTTGGGGAAATTAGGAATTTATTTGAATAGGAAATGGCTTGTGGTTTCACAAGTCATGACTTGTGACTTAGCCTTGAAAGCCCAACCCAACACTAGTGCAACCTAACCCTAGCCCTATCCAGCCCATGGCCGGCCACCTAGTCACCCCCCCTCTATTTAATGCTCCTAGGAATTAGGGCTAGCCTCCCTTAGAATTATTTTTCCAAGTATGAGTAGAGGTGAGTCTCCATCTTCTTTAATCCATAGAAATTCTATTTCAATTTATTTTTCCCCCCAAACTAATTGCAATAGGACCTAAATTTATTGTTCTTGCTGTTGGTATTGAGTAATTTCAGGGAGGAAACAATTTGAAGGAGTTTTGGTGGTTTGAGGATCCTCTCATTTGGGGCTTTTTGTTGCATTTCAAATCCCTAGGTAATATTCTAATCTACACCATGTAATTGCTGTTTATTTGTGTATCTAGGATGCCCTAGGCCTACCCTAGCTGTAGGACTAGCTAACCCTAGGTTTCGAGTTCGATACGTATGTTTGTCATGAAATATAAAAGAACAGAACAATTATCGGAGGACCGGACTTTTACTTCATGTTACAAACTCGCTTGTACAAAGAAAGCCTAGGGACGAAAGCCTAGGTACAGTAGTCTAAGTACAATTATTTATTTTAGATTCTGGAGGGTGACGATAGAGGCTCGGGAAGGCGACGGCAGCCCTGCCTTACTCCTTGGACGATCGGTATGCAGCCTTGGCTCCTGTGACGAGATGGTTGGCATTGATGAAGAAGTGCTCTTCTTGCTCTCCCTCTGTTACTCTTCTGGCTTCTTTCTCTCTGTGTATTCTTTCTCTGATTATTGGAGGAGTCTCTCTGTATCTCTCGCAAGGGAATGGCACCTTGCTTATTTATAGGAGTGAGGGCATCATTAGGGTTTGGATGATTACCCATTCTCAAAGTGGCGGCGGCCTGATGTTTAATCAATCTGGACCATTAGTCTTAGGCGTGAAGGATCTGGGCCATAAATGTGGATAGTATTGAATCCTGTGAATGATTAATGCTGATTGCTTTAAATCTTCATGATTGGTTGTGTCGATCTCGGATCTCTCACCACGTGTCCCATTGGCTTGATTCTGAATGATATGGCCTGATCTCATTAATTATGAGGATAGCGTTAAATATGGTTATTGGGATCTGGTAAATCTCTGATTAATTTAATACCACGTATCCCATAATCACCCTGCTACCAGCTGTCACGTCATGGGGGCAATTAAATCTCTGCCACGTGTCTCAATGGTGGACCCTGCCAGAGCCGCATAATATCCGTGAACTGCATAAGACAGTGTCTCGATGAGCCGCATAGATATAGTACTTGCGAGCCGCATGGGATGGTTTCTTGGTGAGCCGCAGGAAGCTGATCTCTGCCAGCCGCATGAAGCTGTTCTTCGATTGAGCCGCATGGGATGGTTTCTTGGTGAGCCGCAGAAAGCTGATGTCTGCCAGCCGCATGAAGCTGTTCTTCGATTGAGCCGCATAGGAGTAGCCACGTGGCAATCTCGGATCGTATCAAAGATTTTCTTATGTTCCCGAAGAGTCTGCCATTATGGCGGGACCATCATGGCACTTTATGTCAGAGCCTGTCAAATTATGGCAGAGCCTTAAATAGGGCCATTACTCGATGGCCAGCTGTGTGAAGGGATCCCAGGGGGACACGTGGCGATGATCGAACCACCTATCTCTGTTGGTCGTTTGTGATCCGCATATACTTTCGAGCCGCATAAGGCTGGAAGACTCTTTAAACCGCATGGGACTGTCCCTATGTAAGCCGCATGGATTCTCCTATCCCGAGCCGCATGAGGCTGAGGGTCTTTCTGAACCGCATGGGACTGCCCCTGTATGAGCCGCATGGGGTTCTCCTGCTCCGAGCCGCATAAACCATCATTCTGATATTTTCCATGTTTCTACAAGACCCCCTTCAAAGTTTTCAATTTGCAAAATTGAAATACTTTGAATAAGAAGCATGGCCTTTGTCAACCGCATAGATGGTTCAGCCGCATGGATTTATTTAGCCGTATGAACTGTTAGGCCGCATAGACTTGTTGCCACGTATCCCAACTACGTGTGCAAATCTTCTGTATTTAAATGCCCTTGATTCGCCGCCTTTTGGGGGAGGATCCGAAGGATCAGTTTTGCTTTGACCGAAGCATTTTGCCTTTATTCTTTTAGGCGACGTGTGGATCGAGGCGTTTGTTGATTTACGAGCTTCTTTCGCCTATAAATAGGAGTAATCTTATTCTTTGAGGGTTTCTTTACCTTCTCTCTTTGTTTGAAACTCCTTGTTGCCGACTTCCTCTTTGTCTTCTCTCAACGATCGACAATGGCTCCCAAGAAGGCTGCTGCGTCAAAGGCTGCGAAGGGCAAGGCGGTCACTTCTGCGGCGAATGCGACGACGAACGTGGTCACTCCTCCACCGGTCGCTGTTCCCTCTGTCCATCCCGACGTTCACCCGCCTATTGCTGGTAAGGGAGTCGCCTGAAAACCCTAACTGCTGCCATGGCTCTGTTGTATATTTTATGCACAAGCCGTATGTACAAGACTCGTCGATGTGACCGCATAAGCACTTCGCCCCATGGGGCCGCATGGGCTTGTCATACTCGATCTGAGCCGTATGTGTGTTTTTAATTTGGGTCGCATAAGCGTCGCTCACTTTTGAACCGCATAAGCCGTTTGTTCGTAGCCGCATCAGCTCATATGAGTCTGGCTCATAGGCGTGCTTAACCTGAACCGCATGAGTCTATCTGTTCAGGGCCGCATGGGTCTGTGTGGTCTTTGAGCCGCATGGTCTCACCGGAATCTGAGCCGCATGATGCTATGATAAAACACAGCCGCGTGGACTCATCTTTTTCTGAGCCGCATGAGGCTATGATGAACAGAACCACATGGATGTATCTGTTCCTGAGCCGCATGAGGCTGTATTGGTCCGAGCCGCATAGACTCAAATGATCTTTCCAATGCTTCTTGTTTTGACTGTCTTCTAATCTTTTTTTTCTTTTGTCTTTCCTCAGTGACTCTGCCAGTAAATCCTGCGGGGAAACTTCTGGTGGGCTCAAATCAGTTCGCCTTGGGCGTGCGTCTTGATGACTTAGTTAAGTATGTGCTGAATTAATTTCCTGCTAATGAGCCTTCGGAGAGGTTGAACGCCATCGAGAATCAGAACCTCCATTATCTTCGTGCTATGATGAATACTGGAAAGTTGGATGGATTATACCTGAAGCCTTCATTCCTCTTTGGAGACGCTTTAATCATAAAGAATCTTCGAGTATTAGAGATCTCTGAGAACTGGGATTTTTCTTTGGATGGGATGGCGATCCATACTCCTCTCATGGAGCGTCATTATCCTCTGTCGTGGTTCAATATGGTGTTGTTGGACAGGAAGATGGTGTGTAACTTAACCCCTACCCAATCAGGGATGTTGATGGACGACATCCATTATAACCCGAACATGCGGTCAGCGTACGCGGGTAAGTATTCCGTCCTCCGATACATGATGGGCCTGGCCCCAGGCTCTTTCATGAACGTATACGGTCCCAACTTCACATTCACTCAAGCTGATACATTTCTGAATCGGCTCGCTCGCAAAAAATCTTATCCCGTTGGCAGACCGGCATTGCTGAACTGGGTAAACCCCACTTCTACGTGGGCCCACTCGACCACTTGGGTTTTGCAGACCTACGGAACATTCCTGCGGGAGGTGGGGCTCTATCATGCCATTCGGGGCACTTGTCACGGGCTTCCTATCAATAAACCATTGTTCGTGGCGCTCTTAGAGATGTATAACCGGCGAACGGGGATGTTCTTTGCACCCGGAGGGGAGTTGGGGCTTGCTCTCAATGAGATGTATACTGTCTCCAAACTTCCGTGGGGGAACGAGCCTTTTGAGGTGTATACCCCATCGAATGAGGAGTTCGAGGACTTAGATCGACGATTCCCAGGCTTTGTTGCGGTGTATCAGGAGTTGCTGTGCCATCATAGTGCTTGTCACCATATGGCTATAAAAAAAGGTGGATAGCTCAGAAGGGACCGCTCCCCACGCCACATCCTGGGTCAATTATCTTTTTAAAGTTGACCCTTCTGGCGAAGTTACTCCTCGAACCCCTCGAACCCATGGAGAGATAAAGGACCTGATGTTGAGCGTCAAGAAGTCGCGGTCCAAGAGCGACATATTCGGGAGTCAAACTGACTCTCTTAGCTATTTTTACTACGGCACCACGCAGATATCAGAGAAGGCGCTCCTGGCTGGATTTTTAATGATATGGCTACGGAACTGCATAGTCTCGGGAGGGGCAGGTTCTATTGAGAGGATCAGTCGCCACTTCATTCTCCCTGCCGTTAAGCTGGTATTTGGAGTTAGACTGGCTCTTCTTCCGGCTATGGTGTGTAGCATACACCATGGTCTTCGAACATTCTCGTCCAAAGTCATTGCCCGCGAGAAGACCCTGGATTTTGAGCGCATAGAGCTACCGTTCCACTATTTGATGGGGGTGGTTGTTGATGCACTACAAATCTTTGATGGGACCTGGGATAGCGGAAGATGCTACAGATGAAGACGCTTTCCTTTTCAAATGCCATTGCCATTCTTGGGAATACAATACCATGCCAGCTTGTCGAAGGGCACTGGCGAGGGTGGATGGGTGTGACTTTTTCGTGTCTGTTCCTCACTTTTCCGATGAGGAAGTGGGGAATGTATACCTTGATGGTATCGGACCTTCTCATTTTCTGTCTCCGAATATGCTCACCTGGTTGCGCAACATCCGCCCCGCGCATCTGGTTTATCATAACCGCGATAATGTATACTTGGAGCCCTATCTGCCTAGTAGATTTTCCCGCCAGTTTGGCTATAGCCAGTTATTCCTTGACTGTCCCAACCCTTGTTTGGGCTTTGAAGGTAGCGTTCTTGATGGTGTCAGGGCGTAGAATTATTATGACGCTTATCATACTCGGGCCAGCTTCTCGGTCCCCGATGCTAAGGCGCCGAGGGAAATTTTGTATGTGGCTGCTTCGTATCATGTTATGGCGAACAAGCCTCCTGTTAATTTCGATCCGAGTACCAGTTTCATCGTGGGTACCGGTTTAGAGGAGAAGCCCAAGGGGGCTAAGGCTAGAAAGCAACTAGCGCTCCAGACTCCCCCCCTGAATCGGAACCTTCCGAATCGGCTGAGGAAGATGATGATCATGATAGCGAAGACTCCCTTTCTGGTGGGGGTGAAGAAGTAGCGGATCAATCGCTTACCGCATCAGACGCACTGGCGGAGGACCCGTTACTTGCTACACAAGAGGAAGTAGTGAGGGAAGGACAGCCTCCCGCTGTGCCTGATCCCTCACGCAAACGAGCCAGACATGAATCTTCTGACGGCAGAGCAACCTTTTCTGTGAAAAGAGCCGCCGTTAGGTCTCGTGGATTGCTTATCACCGAGAGGGGTGAAAATGCTGACGCTGCTCCGGAGGTACGACTATGTCGGAGCTATCTCCTTGTTGTGGTTTTCTTTTCTCTTGGAGATATGACCTGACCATTTTTTCTTTATAGGCTTCTGACGAACCAAGCTCTCCTGAACCGTCTGCTGCCCCTGGAGTTGATCCGGCCCTTGCTGCTTTGATTAGCGACATGTGTGCCGCAGTCCTTTCAGCGGGGGCTCTCTCAGCGGCGGCTGAGGACTCCCAAGCTGCTGAGGCCCCAGTCCGGGATGACGAAGGTTCCCTCGGGCCTGTCTCTGAGTGTAATGCCTGTGGTTCGTATCACGTATTCTTGAAATATGTGTACGTATTTTGTTCTTGTATTGCATGATTTCTTTGCTTGATTCCTTGCATCTTGGCTTGGTTATTTCTTGGCTTGGTTTGGCTTGGCTTGGTTTTCTTTGGTTCAATATGAACCAATGTAAACCCCCTACCTACCACCACCATTTGTATTTATTAAGCCCTCTTACTTCTCTCTCTTCATTCAATCATCTTCTTCTTCCTCATTTACTATCTTCACCTACCAGAGAGAGAAGAGAGAGGTCTAGGCAAGTGCAACTTGCTTCATGGAGGAACTCTGATTTTATTGCTCCATTCTCTTCTTTACTGCATTATAAAACACTTTAGTACTTGGCTTTTCTAATTTCCATGGCTAGATTCTTGTAGATCTAAGTTTGCATTATTTTTGGATTTCCTGGGTTTTGATCTACTAAATCTTGTTATTTTCGAGTTTTGATGGTTCCATGTTGTAGAGAATTTCGTTCTACCCCATTTTGACCTGTGGAAGTTCGGATTTGGGCTTCGGATAATGGAGTTGTGGAACTTAAGAACTTGGCTCTCATGGTATTCTTTCTCTCAGAAATTTGGAGAAGATGAACTGTGCTTAGACTTGACTTGACCGCATGACAATTCATGCGGCAAGTAATTCGGCCGTATGAGACTCTCAGCCGCATAGGCTGGATCTCACCTCCTGGCCGCATGGGCTCATTCTCCTGAACCGCATGCGCCCATCTCCTTGAGCCGCATGAACTCTAGCACTTGCGGACCGCATAAGCCCTGATCCTCGAGCCGCATGAGAACCCCTAGACCCTGGCCGCATGGACTTCTTAATCCCAGCCGCATGAATGCTCTAACTTAGCCTCATGCGCCCTCACTTCTTCCTGGCCGCATGGGACTTCACTTGACCCAGCCGCATGAGAACTCCTCCCAGCCGCATGAGCAATCGCATTAACCCAGCCGCATGGGTTTTGCTAATTTGGGCCGCATGGACTTAGGTCTGTCCGAGCCGCATGAAGACCCCCCCCTTTCTTATTTGAGCCGCATGGGTTGCTTCTTCTCGAGCCGCATGGATCCTTGCTCTGCAGCCGCATGAACCCATCCCGCCAGCCGCATGGGTTTCCTTTCCTGAGAACCACATGCGCCCCCTTGTCCTGGCCGCATGGGATCCAGTAACCCTGGTCGCATGAGCTCTCTTATTTGAGCCGCATGTGCCCCCTCCTTCCTGGCCGCATATGACTGAGCCGCATGACTTTCTCATGTTCCTGTGTACTATTATTTATCATTATTTGCTCATGTTTTGTAACTCCTTTATTAGGCATTTTACGCCCGTTTTATATCCTTACGCCTTTTGTCCTGAACTTGATAATCCTGAATTGATGTAACATGCTTGGAATTAATAACTAAAAACTTGACATGATTGTGACCCGTAGAGGTACACTCCTGACATGAGTAACCTGACATGACCTGATAGTGGCCCGCCGTGGCGCACTCCTGACTAGTACATTTGACATGAAAACCTGACATGAACTATCTTGAGCAGCTGTTGCGACGGCTACCTGACATGACATGACCTGTATAATTACTTGGACACCGTGGGCGATTGTGCTTGTACAAATAATCCAGTCATGACTTGCATCATGTCTAGGACAGGGACTCCTGAGTACCACGGTCAAGAGTACCTATTGAATTGGACTAAGGTTAATAACTATATTAATATATTAGTCATGAAGAAGATTTCCCAGCTACAGGCAATCCCGTTACCTGGGCGCGCCTGGGATCTGTAGCCTGCCGTCGAGTAGGGCACATTTCCAGCACACTGTCATGTGTTGCACCTTTCAAGCTACTTAAGGGTACATGCGTTTCCTGGACGGTGTACCCACCTGAATTCAACCCCTAATTTCGACCTGGGTAACCTGGATGGTCTGCAGGGCTTGTGGCTGTGGAATAATCTCACTGCATCTTGCTAGTAACTAGTCCTGTGATAACCCTAGTTAGTTAAAGTATCAAGCCGTAGGTCTTGTTTGGCCGTGAAATGATTGGATGGAGTTTAACCAGTCTAGTCTTGTCCTAATCATGCTCCAGATTGCTATATGACCAGAATGCTTGTATTTATTTTACTGATAAATGGTGAGAATTCCAAGCTCTGTTCAGACGAAGGGTTACAACCCCGGTCCTTGTTTGGTTTATGGGTTGTAACCTGGTTATCTGAAGAGTTCCATGGTTATCTCGTCGTATATCATCCTGATGTATTTTTTTTATTCCAGTTCTTACTTTTATTTATACTCTCGTGCTGATTGCTGGTTTTAGTTCCTAAGTGAAGCTTCCTTTGTGGCACTTGCTCTTTCTGGGATCTGACCCAGCTGGTTTTGTATGGCCAGATTTCGGAGCAGCTCCAGAGGATCCACCGCTTTTCCAGCCCGATGGTGAACACCAGACGTAACCCGGGCAACGAGTGGGTTTATTTTTGCTCTCCCACTTTATTGTAAAAATCTTCTTTTGAGGCGTTTAGCCGACGAGCACCTGTTTAGCTCGATTGTATTTACTTACTGTCTGCCTACGGGCTGTAACATGATTGACAGATCCTAGGGTTGATCATGTATGACTAAACTCTTGCTAGTCCTCACATTTTGTAACGACTAGCTTCATGATCAGCTGAATATGTAATATTTGGGATGCCTTATTATTGTATATTTAAGGATCATACATCTTGTAACATTTACTTACTTGCTTGTGATTGAGACACTAGGCTTGTTCATGACCATAGGAGACTGTTGGCTTGTAGTAAACCCTCATGTATCTAGACAGCCGTGACCGTATAGCGAGATGGAATTCATTTCAATATACGTAGCTGGCTATGTCTGCCCCCGCTCTCCAGTATTCTGGTTCTGGGGTGTGACATGGTTTAAGTGGTGGCCCATGCAGGTCTTGTAAATCAAGATATGTGAGGGTTTACCGGATAGATGTCTCAATCAGTATTCGTCCTTGATCTCTGCTCGTATCTTCTGAATCCCTGGATTCTTGTCCTGATCATGTGCTTGTATCGTTGATCTGTCCTGGTCCTTCCTTATTGTTCCCTATGTCGTCTTCTTCAGCGGCATTGTTCGTGGTCCTACCGGCCAGCAAGGCGGAGCACCTCCTGCGAACCAGCAGCAACCTGGAGATCAAGTCCAGCACTCCGGAGTAGCCTCCAGAGTCGAGCCTATTGGAGAAGAGCCCCCAGTTCAGCCAGTCCAGCCTGCCGAGCCTGATGATGGCACATTAGTAGGACTCGTCAGGACCTTGATAGCTTCTCAAGATCGTCGTGGAGATGCCTTGCAACAGGCAGTGGCGGATGCTTTGACCAGAGGAGGTCATCAGGGTAACAGCACGGCCAACAGCTTCAAGCGCCTGAACCCTCCATTCTTCGACGGTAGTGAGGATGCTATCGCAGCAGATGCTTGGCTTCAGGACACAGAGGTGGTTCTAGAAGCAGCCAGGACTCCAGAGAACGAGAAGGTGGCAGTTGTGCGCCTGCAGTTGTTAGATCTTGCCTGCAGCTGGTGGGCAGCTCAGGCCGTTGGATTACTAGCACCCATTCCATGGGCAGTGTTCAGAGAGAGATTCCAGACCAAGTATTTCGATGCCGTGGCTCGGTATGATCTGCAGACCCGGTTCACTAATCTGAAGCAAGGAGGCAGGACGGTCGACGGATATGCGGCCGAGTTTTCGAGACTCAGTCGGTTTGCTTCCACCTTGGTGGCAACCGAGTATGATCGAGCCCAGCGATTCCAGCAGGGGCTTCACTTGGAGATCTTGTTAGCAGTTGAGCAGTTTGAGCATCAGACTTTTGATGCAGTCTTGAGAGCAGCCCGGAGGCATGAGTATACCTCCCAGAGGATTGTGGATAGGACCGGAGGTCGGAAGAGATCTCACGGCCAGATGAATCAGTCTTCAGCACCAGCCCCGGCCGCCAGGGCTTTGACTATTGGAGCTCCGAGGCGAGCGGCCTCAGTGACGTTGGTTCAGCATTCCACCCCGACGTACCCTCAGCAGCGGCAGAAGCAGAAGCAGTCTTCCGCAGTGGGATGTTCTCATTGTGGGAAGCCAGGCCATGTGGTGGCAGAGTGTCGCAGGGCACAGGGATTGTGTCTGGTTTGTGGAGCAGCAGACCATAGGGTTGGATCCTGCCCGAACAGGGGTGGTTCATCATCGTCCAACCTTTCTAGCTCTTCGGTGAGAGGATCAGCACCGGTCCAGCAGCAGCAGCAGCAGCAGTACCCATTGTCGAGGCCCTTGCCGCCTCAGTCCCAGATGTTCCAGCAGCAGAACCCCCAGCAGCATGTACAAGCCCAAGCCTTGAGCCAGAGCAGACAACGAGGATTTCAGCAGAGGGGACCAGCACCCCGAGGGCATGGTCATGCTATGGTGATGACCGCAGAGGAAGGATTGGCACCTGGAGAGGTAGTGGCAGGTACTATTCTCGTCAACTCTTTTCCAGCTTCAGCTTTATTTGATTCTGGTGCATCACATTCTTTTATGTCTGCACGATTCGCGACACGGGTAGGATTGGAGCCCGAGTCATTATCAGTAAGGCTCAATATACTTACTGGTAACGGACTTGTGGGAGTAGATAGAGTGTTTTCCTCGTATCGGATCGTAGTTAGCGGTAGAGAATTCCCCGCTAGATTGATAGAGTTCCCGATGGCCGATTATGATGTGGTCTTAGGGATGGATTGGTTGAGGAACCAGTATGCTAGAATAGACTGCCATATTGGTAGGGTTGTTTTTAGCATTCCAGGCGAGCCAGAATTTTCTTTCTCCCGAGGCGAAGTTGAGGCTTCTCCTCTAGTATTACGGATGGCAGTAGCAGCAGTTCAGTTGTCCAGGATAGTGGATGAGTTTCCAGATGTTTTCCCAGAAGAGCTTCCAGGTATGCCTCCGGAGCGGGAGATCGAGTTCACTATAGACTTGATTCCCGGGACAGCCCCAGTATCAGAGAGAGTCTACAGGATGGCGCCTTCAGAGTTGGAGATCTTGTACAAGATGATTGAAGAACTTTGAGCCAAGGGATTCATTCGTGCTAGTGGATCGCCTTGGGGAGCCCCGATGCTTCTTGTGAAAAAAAAAGATGGTACATCCAGGTTATGTGTTGATTATCGTACCTTGAACTCAGTGACAATCAAGAACAGATACCCTCTCCCGAGGATAGATGACTTGTTTGATCAACTCAAGGGGGCTTCAGTATTCTCGAAGATTGATTTGCGCTCAGGTTATCATCAGATCAGAGTCAGAGAGCAGGACATTCCGAAGACAGCTTTTAGATCGAGATATGGGCATTGGGAGTTCCTTATTATGCCTTTTGGAGCAACCAATGTGCCGGCAGTATTTATGGACCTCATGAATCGCATTTTCATGCCTTACTTGGATCAGTTTGTGATTGTGTTCTTGGATGACATCCTGGTCTACAGCAAGAATGAGGCGGAGCATGAACAACATCTCAGAATTGTTCTTCAGATCCTCAGAGAGCACCAGCTATATGCCAAGTTCAGCAAATGCGAGTTCTGGCTCGATCGCATTTCGTACTTGGGTCATATCATCACTAGAGGAGGAGTAGAAGTGGATCCCCAGAAGATTGTGGCTATTGAGTCGTGGCCGGTGCCCAGCACAGTTGCAGAAGTTCGCAGTTTCCTTGGATTGGCCGGCTACTACCGGCGGTTTGTTTCGGATTTTGCTCGGATATCAACGCCATTGACGCAGTTGACCCACAAGGATGCACAGTTTGCTTGGACAGCAGAGTGCCAGAGTTCTTTTGAGCAGTTGAAGCGAGGCCTGATAACAGCTCCTATTCTTACGCTTCCAGATGGAACCGGAGGATTCTCAGTGTATTGTGATGCTTCAGGCAGAGGTTTAGGATGTGTTCTGATGCAGCATGGGAAGGTAATAGCTTATGCATCACGACAACTTCGTAATCATGAGAGGAATTATCCAACCCATGACTTGGAGCTGGCAGCAGTGGTGTTTGCACTTAAGTTGTGGAGGCACTACTTGTATGGAGACAGGGTAGAGATTTTCACCGACCATAAGAGTCTGAAGTATGTTTTCACCCAGAAGGATCTTAACATGCGTCAGAGAAGGTGGCTAGAGCTTCTTGTGGATTATGATGTCAACTTGCAGTATCATCCTGGGAAGGCCAACGTCGTAGCAGATGCATTGAGCAGGAGAGCAGGAGTTTATTTCCTAACAGCGCAACCAGAGCTGTTAGCAGATCTTCAGAAGATGGGTATAGAAGTTGTTCTCCCTTCCAGTATGGCATTGATGGCCAGCATGCAAGTACAATCCACTATAGTCGAGAGGATCCGGATGGCGCAGTCGGCAGATTCCAAGCTTCAGCGACTCAGGGCAGAGTGTGAGGCAGGACAAAGACCAGAGTTATGTATTCATGAGGACGGTACACTTAGGCATGGGAAGCGTCTTTGTGTACCCAGTAGAGATATCCGGCAGGAGATCATGTCAGAGGCACACAGTTCTCAGTATTCCATCCATCCTGGCAGTACGAAGATGTACCGAGATATCCGTCAGCACTTCTGGTGGAATGGCATGAAGCGGGAGATAGCTCGGTTTGTCTCTCGGTGTTTGGTTTGCCAACAAGTCAAGGCTGAACATCAGAGACCGGCTGGACTTCTTCAGCCCTTGCCGATTCCAGAATGGAAGTGGGAGCATGTGACCATGGATTTCGTGACTGGATTACCTAGGTCCCCAGCTGGTAGAGATGCTATCTGGGTTATTGTTGATCAGCTCACGAAGGTGGCTCACTTTCTTCCATTTAGAGTTGGCCAGTCGACGGCACAGCTAGCGGAGATGTACCTCAGGCAGATTGTCAGGTTGCACGGAGTGCCAGTCAGTATCACCTCGGACCGAGATTCTAGATTTACGTCGCACTTTTGGCGTAGCCTGCAGGAGAGTTTGGGAACTCGTCTCCAGTTCAGTTCAGCGTATCATCCGCAGACAGATGGTCAGTCGGAGCGTACGATCCAGACTCTTGAAGACATGTTGCGGTCTTGCACACTTGATTTCGGTGGTTCATGGGAAGATCACTTGCACCTGGTAGAATTCTCGTACAACAACAGTTTCCAGGCCAGTATCCAGATGGCACCGTTCGAGGCACTGTATGGTAGGAAGTACAGATCCCCGCTAGCCTGGGATGATGTTGGAGAGAGACAAATGCTTGGTCCAGAAATGATTGCCCAGACAGTTGAAGTGGTCAGAAGAGTTCGAGATCATCTTCGAGTTGCCCAAGATCGCCAGCGCCATTGGGCCGATTCTCATCGGCGCCCTCTCGAGTTTTCGGTCGGTGATCATGTATTCCTGAGGATTTCGCCTAACCGTGGCGTCATTCGTTTCGGCGTCCAGGGAAAGCTTAGTCCTAGGTATATAGGATCGTTCGACATTCTGGAGCGAGTAGGAGATGTATCATATCGTCTCGCTCTTCCGCCGTCGCTAAGCGAGGTGCATGACGTGTTCCATGTATCCCAATTACGACGGTATACCCCAGACCCGAGCCACATCCTGGATCATTCGGAATTGGTTGTTGGTACCAACCTTTCGTATGAGGAGAGGCCCGTGTCTATATTGGACCGGAGAGAGAAGATACTCAAGAACAAGACTATCAAGTTAGTCCGAGTTGCTTGGGGTCATCACTCTTTGGGGGAGTCAACGTGGGAGCGTAAGGATGATATCCGATCGCGATATTCCGACTTGTTTGACTCGTGAGGTATAATGTCTTTCTTATGCCTCATGCCTTCGATTCCTTGCTTGCATGATTGATTGACTGTCTAGTATAGCTTGCTTGTTATTAGTATAGCTTGTCATTGCTCCTCTAGCCTCTTGATTAAATTCCGAGGACGGAATTCTTTTAAGGAGGATAGAGTTGTAATGCCTGTGGTTCGTATCACGTATTCTTGGAATACGTGTACGTATTTTGTTCTTGTATTGCATGATTTCTTTGCTTGATTCCTTGCATCTTGGCTTGGTTATTTCTTGGCTTGGTTTGGCTTGGCTTGGTTTTCTTTGGTTCAATATGAACCAATGTAAACCCCCTACCTACCACCACCATTTGTATTTATTAAGCCCTCTTCCTTCTCTCTCTTCATTCAATCATCTTCTTCTTCCTCATTTACTATCTTCACCTACCAGAGAGAGAAGAGAGAGGTCTAGGCAAGTGCAACTTGCTTCATGGAGGAACTCTGATTTTATTGCTCCATTCTCTTCTTTACTGCATTATAAAACACTTTAGTACTTGGCTTTTCTAATTTCCATGGCTAGATTCTTGTAGATCTAAGTTTGCATTATTTTTGGATTTCCTGGGTTTTGATCTACTAAATCTTGTTATTTTCGAGTTTTGATGGTTCCATGTTGTAGAGAATTTCGTTCTACCCCATTTTGACCTGTGGAAGTTCGGATTTGGGCTTCGGATAATGGAGTTGTGGAACTTAAGAACTTGGCTCTCATGGTGTTCTTCCTCTCAGAAATTTGGAGAAGATGAACTGTGCTTAGACTTGACTTGACCGCATGACAATTCATGCGGCAAGTAATTCGGCCGCATGAGACTCTCAGCCGCATAGGCTGGATCTCACCTCCTGGCCGCATGGGCTCATTCTCCTGAACCGCATGCGCCCATCTCCTTGAGCCGCATGAACTCTAGCACTTGCGGACCGCATAAGCCCTGATCCTCGAGCCGCATGAGAACCCCTAGACCCTGGCCGCATGGACTTCTTAATCTCAGCCGCATGAATGCTCTAACTTAGCCTCATGCGCCCTCACTTCTTCCTGGCCGCATGGGACTTCACTTGACCCAGCCGCATGAGAACTCCTCCCAGCCGCATGAGCAATCGCATTGACCCAGCCGCATGGGTTTTGCTAATTTGGGCCGCATGGACTTAGGTCTGTCCGAGCCGCATGAAGACCCCCCCCTTTCTTATTTGAGCCGCATGGGTTGCTTCTTCTCGAGCCGCATGGATCCTTGCTCTGCAGCCGCATGAACCCATCCCGCCAGCCGCATGGGTTTCCTTTCCTGAGAACCACATGCGCCCCCTTGTCCTGGCCGCATGGGATCCAGTAACCCTGGTCGCATGAGCTCTCTTATTTGAGCCGCATGTGCCCCCTCCTTCCTGGCCGTATATGACTGAGCCGTATGACTTTCTCATGTTCCTGTGTACTATTATTTATCATTATTTGCTCATGTTTTGTAACTCCTTTATTAGGCATTTTATGCCCGTTTTATATCCTTACGTCTTTTGTCCTGAACTTGATAATCCTGAATTGATGTAACATGCTTGGAATTAATAACTAAAAACTTGACACGATTGTGACCCGTAGAGGTACACTCCTGATATGAGTAACCTGACATGACCTGATAGTGGCCCGCCGTGGCACACTCCTGACTAGTACATTTGACATGAAAACCTGACATGAACTATCTTGAGCAGCTGTTGCGACGGCTACCTGACATGACATGACCTGTATAATTACTTGGACACCGTGGGCGATTGTGCTTGTACAAATAATCCAGTCCTGTCTTGCATCATGTCTAGGACAGGGACTCCTGAGAACCACGGTCAAGAGTACCTATTGAATTGGACTAAGGTTAATAACTAGATTAATATATTAGTCATGAAGAAGATTTCCCAGCTACAGGCAATCCCGTTACCTGGGCGCGCCTGGGATCTGTAGCCTGCCGTCGAGTAGGGCACATTTCCAGCACACTGTCATGTGTTGCACCTTTCAAGCTACTTAAGGGTACATGCGTTTCCTGGACGGTGTACCCACCTGAATTCAACCCCTAATTTCGACCTGGGTAACCTGGATGGTCTGCAGGGCTTGTGGCTGTGGAATAATCTCACTGCATCTTGCTAGTAACTAGTCCTGTGATAACCCTAGTTAGTTAAAGTATCAAGCCGTAGGTCTTGTTTGGCCGTGAAATGATTGGATGGAGTTTAACCAGTCTAGTCTTGTCCTAATCATGCTCCAGATTGCTATGTGACCAGAATGCTTGTATTTATTTTACTGATAAATGGTGAGAATTCCAAGCTCTGTTCAGACGAAGGGTTACAACCCCGGTCCTTGTTTGGTTTATGGGTTGTAACCTGGTTATCTGAAGAGTTCCATGGTTATCTCGTCGTATATCATCCTGATGTATTTTCTTTATTCCAGTTCTTACTTTTATTTATACTCTCGTGCTGATTGCTGGTTTTAGTTTCTAAGTGAAGCTTCCTTTGTGGCACTTGCTCTTTCTGGGATCTGACCCAGCTGGTTTTGTATGGCCAGATTTCGGAGCAGCTCCAGAGGATCCACCGCTTTTCCAACCCGATGGTGAACACCAGACGTAACTCGGGCAACGAGTGGATTTATTTTTGCTCTCCCACTTTATTGTAAAAATCTTCTTTTGAGGCGTTTAGCCGACGAGCACCTGTTTAGCTCGATTGTATTTACTTACTGTCTGCCTACGGGCTGTAACATGATTGACAGATCCTAGGGTTGATCATGTATGACTAAACTCTTGCTAGTCCTCACATTTTGTAACGACTAGCTTCATGATCAGCTGAATATGTAATATTTGGGACGCCTTATTATTGTATATTTAAGGATCATACATCTTGTAACATTTACTTACGTGCTTGTGATTGAGACACTAGGCTTGTTCATGACCATAGGAGACTGTTGGCTTGTAGTAAACCCTCATGTATCTAGACAGCCGTGACCGTATAGCGAGATGGAATTCATTTCAATATACGTAGCTGGCTATGTCTGCCCCCGCTCTCCAGTATTCTGGTTCTGGGGTGTGACACTGAGGCTGCTGAATTTCCGGAAGGCGATGCCGATCTCGACGCATCTCCTTCCGAAGGTGTTGGGGTGGAGGAGCCCATCACATTTGACTCAGAGGTCGCTGGTGAGGATGTTGCGGTGGCTGCAGGCGAACCTCAGCCTCCATACCCTTCGGCTGGTAAGATAAGCCAAACTTTGACTAGCGAGGGGGCTTATTTGCTCTATCAACATATCCTCCGGGTCAAATCGATTCATGGTTGTCTTGGCCTTACAGGTCCTGACCCTTTACTTCCCACCGCGGATGTTCTTGGGGAAGGCTCGGCCTGCCGCGACCTGGGTTAAAGGAGCGTTTCCTCTTCTTTGCCATCTTATGTCGAGGGGCCTCCATCCAGCTCCGGGCAGATGGGGATGGAGTTGGCGATGGTCTCCGCCTAGTCTTCCGCTGCTTATACGGCTCCAGAGATTGACCTCTCGGCCCTGCCAAGCATTCAAGTTCTGCGGGCCGCTGAAGAGGAGTTGGCCGCTGTTCATGCGTCCTTCCGTACGGCGTTTGTTTCTCTTGTGGCAGGAGCAGCAGATTCTGTTGCGTCTTCTTCAGCGTTGCCGGCTACACTCCCGTTGACACCGTCTTCTTCGGAGGCTCTGGACGAGGTGACGCAGGATGTGGTCGACAGCTTCTATCGCCATTTAAAGAAGGGCGTAGATGCTGCCGTAGAACGGGGGATCCCTTTTTCCTTGTCCCTGCGGGGCGCTCGAGGTCAGATTAACACTTTGAAGGCTCTTCCTGGCGGGATGGGGTTGGCTGCACTCCTGGAGCCTAAGTTGGCAGAGGCTGATCAGCTTGTGACCCAACTGCTGGCGATACGGCAGGCTGGCTTGCCTGCTGCGATTGAACGGGAGCGGGACTTCCTTATTGCTGCTCGAGATAGGATCAAGCTTGCTCGGGATACTGCTGGGCCGGTTGTGCAGGGGGACCTTGACAAGTTCTCTGTTTCGTATGACAGACTGGGTCATCGAAGTCAGGCTTGTAGGGCCCGGGAAGAATCTGCTTCTCATGGAATAGCTGACACGAAGGAGCAGATTCTCGCACTCCAGAAGGAGTTGGCCTTCTTAGAGTCAGAGCAGGAGTCTGCTTGTGCGGAACAGGAGTCGATCGCTCGGGAGGCCGAGAAGGTTTCCCGATCTTCCGTCAACTTGGAGCGAACTTTCAAGAAGTTCGAGGACAACTGGCAAGCTCATGCTCATCTGGAGGACGCGGCGGTGCTGAGCCAGGAGGCGGAGCGTCGAGCCAAACAAAGGCTTGAGCGGTCGGTTGCCTTGCTAACGGATCGTCTCATGGCGTTATGTGCCCCGGAGCAGTGATTCGCCTTCTGTCTTCTTTTGCTATCTTCCTTTTTGTTTTTTTGTTTTTTGTCTTTATTTTGTAAGGGAGGAGATCCCAAATGATGTAGCACTTTGAATTTTTGAATAAATGAGCATGTTTCAACTCATCTTCTCTTTCTTGTACTTGCGGTGTTTGTGGAACTGGACTTGCTGGAGGATTATTTGTGGACCTGTTACCCTAGGCATATCTTGGTTTTAGGTACGGATAACAAGTTTGGTCAGGATATCCGGAACAGCGATGGCAAAGTGGTCATGGGTGCTCTCGGTATTGGGAAAAAGAATGCCGTAGAGCAGCTGGGCTCCCGGGGCATGGTGAGATGGTGGATTTATGCTAAGAAGTTTAGCAAGGGATATTTGTGGACCTATTATCCTTGGCGTATCCTAGTTCAGGATATGGATAATAGGATGAAAGGAAACCAACATATTTGCTCAGAGGTTATGAGGACATGGCAAGCATGAGGGTTTTACCGTGGAACCTTCCTGCTCAGAGGTAATGAGGACATGGCAGAGGAGACTTCACGAAAGATATTCGTGGTCAACAGCGGACATTTGTGGTCAACAGAGGACGTTTGTGGTCAATAGAGGACATTTGTGGTCAACAGAGGACGTTTGTGGTCAACAGAGGGCATTTGTGGTCAACAGAGGACATTTGTGGTCAACAGAGGACATTTGTGGACCTATTATCCTTGTCGTACTCCGGTTGTGGGTACAGATAATAGGTTGAAAAGGGAACCGACATACTTACTCAGAGGTTGTCACGCCCCAGAACCAGAATACTGGAGAGCAGGGGCAGACATAGCCAGCTACGTATATGAAATGGAATCCATCTCGCTATACGGTCACGGCTGTCTAGATACATGAGGGTTTAACTACAAGCCAGCAGTCTCTTAAGGTCATGAACAAGCCTATTGTCTCAATCACAAGCAAGTAAGTAAAAGTTACAAGATGTATGATCATTAAATATACAATAGTAAGGCGTCCCAAACATTACATATTCAGCTGATCCTGAAGCTAGTCGTTACAAAATGTCAGGACTAGCAAGAGTTTAGTCATACATGATCAACCCTAGGATCTGTCAATCATGTTACAGCCCGTAGGCAGACAATAAGTAAGTGCAATCGAGCTAAACAGGTGCTCGTCGGCTAAACGCCTCAAAAGAATATTTTTACAATAGAGTGGGAAGAGCCAAAAATAACCCACTCGTTGCCCTGGTTACGTCTGGTGTTCACCATCGGGCTGGAAAAGCGGTAGATCCTCTGGAGCTGCTCCGAAATCTGGCCATACAAAACCAGTTGGGTCAGATCCCAGAAAGAGCAAGTGCCACAAAGAAAGCTTCACTTAGGAAATAAAACCAGCAATCAGCACAAGTGTATAAATAAAAGTGAGAACTAGAAATAAGAAAATACATCAGGGTGATATACGACGAGACAACCATGAAACTATTCAGATAACCAGGTTACAACCTGTAAACCAAACAAGGACCGGGGTTGTAACCCTTCGTCTGAACGGAACTTGGTTTCCCACTATTTATCGGTAAAATAAATACAGGCATTCCGGTCATACAGTAATATGGCACAAGATCAGGGCAAGACTAGACAGGTTAGACTCCACTCAATCATTTCACGGCCAAACAAGAACTACGGCTTGATACTTTAACTAACTAGGGTTATCACAGGCCTAGTTACTAACAAGATGCAGTGAGATTATTCCACAGCCACAAGCCCTGCAGACCATCCAGGTTACCCGGGTTGAAGGATTTAGAGTTGAATTCAGGTGGGTACATCGTCCAGGAAACGAATGTACCCTTAGGTAGCTTGAAGGGTGCAACACATGACAGTGTGCTGGAAATGTGCCCTACTCGACGGCAAGCTACAGATCCCAAGGCGTGCCCAGGTAACGGGATTGCCTGTAGCTGGGAAATCTCGTCATAACTGTAGGCCTCAAAAATGAAAGTCACGCTGAGTTGATCAGGACAATATTTAAAAGTCACGCTGGGAAACAGCTCATCATTTGTCAGAGTGTAATTATGACTGACAGCACGACAGTCGAAGAATGTCTTCTCGTATGCCATGTATGCACAGAACTCGAGAGATCACAGCCGACTATTACGTGACTTTCGAAATCTTCTTCAGCAAGACTCAGCCTTCACCAAGTTGGCGTACCAAAAGAGCTTCTTGTCATTAATGCAACTGACAAAAGCAATCACTGTCAGAGATTTTATGTCAGTCAAAGCACGTCGAATCAAGACAGCTGGCAGTCCTGTCTCAATCATGCGTGGATTTTGAGCCTTTCGACTCAAGTCTGCGTGTATTGTGAACTTATATGTTCCTTCCCAAAGTCCGCGTATATTTTGAGCTTTCTGTCTCAAGTTTGCGTAGATTCTGAAGTTTCTGCCCCACATCTGCGTGGATTTTGAAGCTTTCTGCCCCAAGTTTGCATGGATTGTGAAGCTTTTTGCCCCAAGCCTACGTGGATTCTGAAGCTTCTTGCCCCAAGTTTGCGTGGATTTTGAAGCTTTCTGCCCCGAGTCTGCGTAGATTTTGTCTTCAACAAGTCTGCGTGGATTTCATCAAATTGGAGTACGTGGCAGCCATGCCACTGATCTTTTGTCTGCGTGTCCTGTAACTTGCACACGACTCATGCATGATTGCCATGTGTCCAACAGTTACAGGCCACGTCCAGTAACTGCTAACAACCTTGCGTATGTTAAATCCTGCGTGATTTTCAACTAGGCACAGGTTGTGAAGACAGTTATCCTTTCAGTTATTATTTTTGACTCTATAAATAGAGTTCTTTTTCTCATTCATTAGACAGATACATAGTTATCTAACTTACTGTCAAAATTTTGAGAGCTTTTCTTCTTCGCATAGTCCAAGGGATAAAGCGATCGTCTTCTAGATCGGATTCCTACAGTTGTAATTTTCCCAGATACACAATAAATAAAGTGAATTTATTTATGGAAAACAAATTGGCGACTCTGCTGGGGAAAACCATCTCCTCTTCTGAGATGGCAACAACTCAATACGATACTTCGTCAGTCGGCTCGACAAAGAAGGTGATGACGATCCAATTCGATCAATTCGCCTATGAAGAAATGCAGCAGGCTAAGAGTGGCAAGCCCACTTCAGCCTCCATTATCACTGCCAAGTCGAAGGGACACTCTGTCTATGTCCCTAAGAATCAGTTGGCAGCCAATGGTGAAGTCTCTGCCACAGTGTCTACTCCTAACACTGGCAAGAACTCTACTGCAAGCACGCACACTCTTGTGCGCTCGAAGATGACAGCAATCAAAAGTCACACTGACAGTATTGGCTCCTTAGCCAAATCTGTTCCAGCGTGCAATCCCACATTCAAAAATCATGCTGATAGCACTGGCTCCTTAGCCAAATCTGTTCCAGCGTGTATTTCCAAATTCAAAAATTATGCTGACAACACTGGCTCCTTAGCTAAATTTGTTCCAACATGTATTTCCAAAATCAAAAATTACGCTGACAGTACTGGCTCCTTAGCCAAATCTGTTCCAGCGTGTATTTCTGAAATCAAAATTCACGCTGACAGTACTGGTTCTTTAACCAAGTCTGTTTCAGCGTGTATTTCATCTAAGAAGAATAACTCTTTAGTTATCTCTTCTTTTGTGCCAAGTTCTACTAGAACTGGGGGTGGTCTTCCACACAAAGTCCCTTCGAAAAGAGATAACTCTTTAGTTGTTTCTTCTGTTCCTGTAGTTTTTACTTCAGGAACAGCTTTGACTGACAATTTTGTTAGTCAAAGAAAAGGAGATAGTCTTTTGACTACTCTTCCTTCTGGACATTCTATGTCTCAAAAATTGAATAAGTCTAAGAAGAAACATTCTTTAATGTCTTCTTCTACGACTTCTTCGAATTGGGCACAGAATTTGTCTAGAAAAGGTCTGTTACCAACTCCTAATCAAGGTGGTGGTTCAACTCTTCCTTCTCTGCAAATATCTAGATCAATGGAAGGAAAACTCCAAGTTTCCAAAACCAATGTGTTACCTCCAACTGATCTAAGAGCAAAACTTAATCAAATCCGTTTGGGAA
The DNA here is from genome assembly GCA_029216955.1 of Iris pallida. Classification (NCBI taxonomy): domain Eukaryota; kingdom Viridiplantae; phylum Streptophyta; class Magnoliopsida; order Asparagales; family Iridaceae; genus Iris; species Iris pallida. Next base: position 4,343,340 of record JANAVB010017195.1, on the reverse strand, counting down.
GTACTTCTGGTGTTAAGAAACCGCATCAATCGAAAATGAAGATAAAAGATCCGGATGCAGAGTATGCTAGAAATTATGTGGCTCATATTAATCACTCCCTATATAATCAAGAGCCATCAATACCCAAGAACCGGAAATATACTCCTAAAAATATACAAGGAGTGTTCTCTGATCTACCTCAATCTTCACAGATAGATCTACGGGAACACCTTCAACAAAAGAGAAGGAATAATTCTATGACAATGGATCATGCTGAATGTGACTTCCAGCCAAGAGTCATAATTCAATGCAGATGTCAATCAATGGTTCAGGACTATATTGATCATGAATATGATTTCCAGCCGAGAGTCACAATGTAATGCAGATGTCAAACAAAACGACAATATGTCTTCAATCGGATTCAGTGTGAACCTATGCCTGATGAAGATGAGCCTTTGTTTGCTTCAGTCAACATGACCTCTCGGAATACTGGGGATAGAGATGATAGTCCAGATGGAGTATATAGAGGCACAAGAGCAAGAGTCTTGGCCTCTAGTCAGAGAACTTTGATTTCTGAAGATGATTCTGAATTCCTTGGAGAATCTAACTTTCCACCTCTTCCTACTGGGGGTAGTTCTCCTATAATTGGCTTTGATGCACAAAGCAATGATTCAGAACAAACAACATCCACCAGTTCATCAATAATCCCTCGTACAGTTACGACTTATATGGTTGATGGGAATACTGATGAACCTTCTTCTTCCTTGACTCCTCAAGAACAAATGATTGCTTCTTTGGAACAGCAAATGAAGTCTATGGCTGATACTATGAAGTCGATGTATGAACTCATGGCAACTCAGATGCAAAATCGACAGACTGTACCAGATGCCATACCAATTGACATTGGTATGAGTCCAGTACAAGTTCCTCCAGCAGTACAATCTAACACTCCTGGACCAGCTCAACCAAATCCTAGTCTTTCTGGAGCTGGGAGTAGTGCTTATAATGTTGTTCCTTCTCCTAACTATTCTCTACAAGCTACAACTCCACAATCTTTCGGAGTTGTTAATGAAGAATTGAGGAATCTCAAAACTCAATTCGAGGCATTCAAACAGAAGGATGGTTTACAAAGATTAGGCATCAAGCAACCTTATCCGATAGAATGGAAGCAAGTATCGTATCCTCCTAAATACAAGCCTCCTACTATCTCATTCTATGATGGAACCACTTCTCCAAGTCAGTTTATTAATCACTTTGAAGTGATGACTGATCAATTGCAACCAAGCGACGCCCTCCTTACTCGGGTGTTTGTTGGATGTCTCAAGGGAACAGCTTATGAATGATATAGAAGTCTTCTAGATGGGTGCATTACCTCATTTGCCGGTTTCAAACAGATGTTTCTTGAACGGTTCTATGAAGGGCTCAATGACATGACTATGTCTGCTCTTATTAGAATTAAGCAGAAAAATAATAAAACTACAGAAGATTTTATTGAACGATTTCGAAGAGAAGCTCTGAAGATGCCTCTTGGAACTCCTGATGCTGTCACTATTGACACATGCAAATCAAACTTGTTGCCAATCATCAGCATGTGGACAGGATCCACCCAATTTCAAGACTGGCCTTCTTTCATAGTTAGTGCCAAGGTCGCAGAAATTAGTGCTGAAACCTTCAAAGGTTTAGGAGTGCAGATGACTCCCAAAGAAGCAGGTCAAAGTACTAACAATAATGCTAAATCCAATGCTCGTAAGGGAAAAGAAACTCTTGAAGTTAATCTTCAGAGCAAAGATGCATCAACTGTTCAAACTTCTCCTACTTCTATAACCCAACAAACAAGAGCACCTCGCCCCAAGGAAGAATACTCTTTCGATGATGACGATATCCTTGGTATCTTTGAATGTCTGCTGAAAGGTAATAAAATATAATTACCTGAAATCAAGAAACCTGATAAAGCTGGTAAGACAGATCATCCCAAATACTGTCCATTCCACCGAATGTTGGATCACACAATTCGTACATGTTATGTACTGAAAGGAAAGATCCAAGAAATGATTAAATCTGGAGTTATTTCTCTTACTCCGAAAGAGAAGACCGTCACCTCCAACGTCGTCTCTATACAATTCGGAGATTTTCCTCCTCAGCTCCTTGAAAGTGGGATCGTTCCTATTCCCAAGGCAACTATTGAAATAGTGAATATTTCTCCTCCACAGTCTGAAGAATTAGTGCTAATCACTTTGGAAATAGGAGAAATCATGTGGATTCATCCTGATCTAGTGGTAGATTTTGAATCGCCTTCTCCTCAAAAGACTACTTCTCGAAAGTCTAAGAAGGCTGGAAAGATTAAGTCATGTCATATGATTTCTCTTGGATCTATCTCTGACACAGAGCCAAAAGAGAAGGAAGAAGCACTTGCTGGTGCTACTTGAACAGGGAAACCTTATATAAAGGATTATTCCAAGAATCCTGAGGATACTCCTGATATCCCTCCTGTTGATAAAGACGCTCCTAATGTTCCTTCTGAAGAAGAAGAATCCACTGTACCTGTTCCTTCAACTACCCCAGTTGAACCTGCTCCTTCCAAGCCCACGGCTCTTGAGAAAGGCAAACAACAGGCTCGGTTTGATAAACCAATCAAGAAGTCCTCTCCTCTTGGACTTCAGAAGCCTTATAATTTCGACATTCTAGCTCAACTTGCTAATACTCCGGCTAGAATGTCCCTCTTTGAACTTCTACGTCTCTCCAAAGAGACTCGAGAGACGTTAAGTGAAGCACTTCTACAAGCTGGCTCTTGTCTTGCACAGTTAAAGAAGCCAGATGCAGAACCTGCCACTTGCTTACATTGTAACAGTATACTGGTGATTATTCCAAATATCACCTTTACACAAGACGACATACTACTGGAGGATAATCGACATGATCGGCCTCTCTATTATACCGGTTATATCGACACGATGAAGATAGATCGTATCCTCATTGATCCAGGGTCTGCTATAAGCATAATGCCAAAGAGTCTGTTGGATGAACTAAAAATCCCTCTTCACAAGCTTTCCAAGACAGTTACTACTATCCTGGGATTCAATCAAAGCAGGAGCGAGCCTTTGGGAAAGATTCATCTGAAGCTTCAAATAGGCAATTTCAGATCCAAAGTCACTTTCTATGTGATCGAGATCGTGGGATCCTACAATCTTCTTCTTGGGAGGCCCTTTCTTCATGAAAATAATGTGGTGCCTTCTACTCTTCATCAGTGTTTTAAATACATTAGTAGTAATGGAAGAGTACAAAAAGAAGTGGCTGACATAAACCCTTTCCATGGGGTTGAAGCTTATTTCAATGATTCTCGAATGTACAAAGAAGAGTATACAAGGGTGATACAAGCTATGGAGAAAGAGGATTCACAAAGTGAGACTTTAATAATTCCTGTTAAAGGTCGAACTACTCAGCAACAATCTCCCAAACCCTCTGGAGAAAGTTCTTTCATCATTCCGGTGAGTGGACGAATTTCTCCATTACCTCAGTCGTCTACTCAAGATACACTAATCATTCCTGTCAGTGGACGTACTGCAGTTCCTGCATCTGCACATGTGAAACAGGATACTCTGCTAATTCCAGTTGGAGGGCGGATTACTCTTCCATCTCAAGCTTCAAGGGAGCTCACCTCTTCTGAGCCATTTGTTATCGATCTTAATCGAAACAACGCTTCTTCTCGTTCATCTTCTCCCCCTTTAGTCATTGACTTGGCTAAGATCTCTAAGGCTCTGCCTTCTTCCAATGTAAATATTGCTGCTTTTACATTTAATAAAAAGTCTCCATCTTTGCAGTATGTTGATGTGTGTAATTATGTTCATAGTTATTTACATTTGTTAGATGACTTGAGCACAATAACCATAGGAGTTGTACAGACTATTCATACAGATGTATCCCTAGAACCTGTACAATCTTCATACTTTCTAGTTCCCAGCAGAAAGCCAGGAGACATTCCAAAATTCTTCTACAAAGGGCCCCAAAGTCCTTCTGATTTAGAAGATGATGACAAGAATGATGATACTGGAAGATTACAACTACGTCGTTATAGTCAGCAATCTAAAGACATTATTAAAAATATGGGCTATGACTTCAGAACTGGCCTCAACAGTGGAAAAGGAAGAAAAATGCCTGTCCGGATTCCTCCTCTGAAATACGGGAGGACGAAATGCGGATTGGGCTATACTGCTCCTATTCCTTTCATCAATATTGTTCATGAAGATCCCGAATCTGACGAAGATAAGAGATCTGATTCTTCTAGTACTACCTCTTGGGATTCCGATACGAGTATCGGTGATTTCTACTGCAATATTCTGTCTTCCAACATGGTCTCCATTGACCGTTCTGAAGAAAGTGATGAAGACGAAGATGAGTTTGAAATCTCACCTGAATCAGAACAATGGGCCCAAAGGTTAGATAATCAATGGGAGTTCCGATTTGAGCAAAAAGAACCTCCGACTGAAGACAAACTTGTTCAAATAGATGTTGGTGAAGAGGGATCCCCTAAGCTAATATTTATTAGTGAAAGTCTCTCAAATAATGAAGCGTCACATTCATCAAACGGTTCATCCGTTCATTTATTACCACCCGACGGTTCACCTGTTCATTATCACCTGACGGTTCATCCGTTCATTCATCGTCATCCGATCATTTCGATATCTGTTATCCCCAGCAAAAATAGATATTCTATATTGTATCATTTTCTTAGCAAAATTGATATTTAGAAAATTATGTCCATATTACCTCTGAATTTTCTATCTCAGTATCATATTTTTAAAAATGATATCCAGTCTTTTGATTCTCGAGTCCAAAGATCATGAAAAATTGAGTTCAAAGATATTTTTATGTCTGAATTCTATTTTTTCTAATCAGTATTAAACTAAGATCATCTCTGGTTTAATATCATTTGATAGAATTACAAAGTTTATTTGCATATTCTATTCTATTGACATGTGTCATGTATTATTTACCTCTGAACACATTTTCTATGAATACACCATTATCACAATAAAGTCAAAAATTAGATCAAAAGTTTTCATTTGCTTTCATTTCATAATCAAAACATGGAATACAAGTGAAAGTGAAAAAAAAGAGGGATTCACTTATTCGGAGTTATCAGCTCCCTGATACGATCTAGAACAGCATTCAGTTTCTCTTCATGAGTTTTTCGAACTCTTTCCGCTGCTTCAATTGTAACATTCTTTTCATCAAAAATAATGATAACAGACTGGCGACGGTTGACTTCTTCAATCTGTTCCGCCTGCATCTGTTCTCGTTCCTTCTGAAGAATTTCACAGCGTTCAGCTTCAGAGATATAAGCAGCAGCAACCTCAGCTTGTTCTGTTTCCATGACAGCAATACGCTCTTGAAGTCGAGCTAATTCCTCTTTCAATTTCTTCAGCTCTTCAGTCTTGGACGCTTTATCCTTCTCCAGAAGCTCTACTCTTTGACGAGTAGCTAATATTTCTTCGCCCTTTTCTACTAATTTCTCAGTAGAAGAGGCAAGAAATGCTTCAAGAGCTGCTTGTTGGGACTGTGCTTCATGCTCTAGTTGATTAATTTCAGTTGCAGTTAAAGATTGAAGATCTTCCTTCTTAGTCTCCCAGTATTTTCAGATAGTTACTTCCAATTCATCCAAGAGATGTTCGAAGAATATGTACTGAGATTCATAACCAGCATGTCACAGCGCCATGAGCGGGAACTTGACCATAGTTCGAAGATCAGAAAAGGGCATAGCTTCATCTTTCAAGAAACGTCTGGAATATGTATCTAAATATGAGTAAATGATCTCCGGATACATTCCCAGGGTTCTTGCTAGCCCAGTCTCAAATCCAGGAGTCGCTGTCATCATGGAAGAAGAAGCTTGAATATTCTCTATCCTCGGAACAGAAGTATGTGCGACCGGAGGAGTTAAATGTGAACTCCCTTCATCAGCATCAGCCTGGATAAGCGGAGCATGAGTCGAACTCATTGCTGCAGAAGTTCCTACAGTTAAAGAAAAATGTAATCAGCATTTAAAGAAAAAAAAAGAAACAGCGGAGACAGAATTTGAAATAAAGTTCTACCTGGCTGAGGTTCATATTCGGTATGTGGAGGGAGTTTCGCTTCTTCTCGCAGCCGGTCCATGATTGTATCCGATACCTGCTTTATATGGCTGCTTCCAGCTCCAGAATTACTGGGTGCTAGAGTGTTGTTCGATGATTGAGCAGGTTCAGGGCTAAGTTTCATTCTGTTCCCCTTGACTTTGTCTTCATCATAAGGAGTAGAGGTGCCAGCATGCCAGTCTTCTCCTCCTTCAGCTTCTTCTTCTTCTTCATCTTTAGAGTGAGCTTCTGATTCAGAGTCAATGATATTCACATCCTCATGAGTCTCTGGAACAGTGACGATAGCAAGCTCGGTATTGGCTGCCGGTTCAGTCGTCTCTGGAATATCGGTTCGAAGAATGATGTCTTGACAAACATTCTTCAACAGATCATCAGTAGCTGATAGCTCAGACACCGGCACGTCTTCATCGCCTCTGGCCAAAGAAATATTTTCTTCAGCTTGAGTTTCAGGAATTTCTGACTGTTTGGTAACTTCTTCCAGAGCTGTTTCTTCTTCAGAGTAATCAATCTGGTCATCCAGTGCTTGAATGACGCCCTTTGTCCCATGCTGAAATGGGATCATCCTCGTCTCCGAGGGTTCAATAGCTACTCCACTTGTTGTTGGAGCAGTTGTTTCCGGAGCTTGAACAGACTCTACTTCAGTTTGTTCAGTTGAAGCTGTCGGAAGGTGAATATCATCAGACTCGGTCTTCTCAGTAGAAGCTGCTTCGTTGATTTCTGGCAAAACTTCTCCACTCATGATCGTTTCTAGGAGTTTGTTGCCCTTAATTTTGCTGACAGACTTCTTGACATATTTGCCTCTCGACCTCCTTATCAAAGGAGCGTCGTCTTCATCAGTCTCTTCGTCTTTATCAGCGGCATCGTCCTCATCAACTGAGATACCGCCTAAAGATGACGTAGCAGTCACTGAGACTCCTTTCTTCTTTTTCTTAGATGTTGGAGACCTAGTACTCCTCTTGGAGATGGTCTCAGATTCATCGCTTCTCTTCCTCTTAGAAAGAGATACGAATATAGGGGGGAGAACTTCATCAGGAAAATTTCCCTCCTGAAACAATTCATACAGAGGTTCAACCTCCGTTGTCTTATCTTCGGGTTCCGGAGGGAAATATTGAATAACAGTCCTCTTCTTTGACCTCTTCGATTCATCCTCCACAACAAAGGTCTTCAGATTGAAACCCGGCCTAAAAGTGCTCGACGACACATAAAAGCGAGCATATGTATAAAGCATCTTTGGCCCCGAGCTAGATAAAGGATTAGGCATAAAGAATACAACTTTTGTATCCCTAGCCGCAAAATATCTCCAAGCTCGAGCTCCGTCGACAAGCCCTCCACGAGCAGATAAGCAAGAGGTGGCGTTCCCAACGTGAAGTTGATCATAACCGAATTGCCTGGCAAATCGGCTTGGTAAATATGGCTCCAGATACGCCATTTCTTCATGACGATACACTAGATGGGAAGGCCATATCCTCTGCAACCACTGAAAGGCTACATCGTCTAACCTGTTCCCCATATCTCCATCCATCATATTTAAGGGCATGCTCTCATAGCCCTGTGGTGGAGGGACACATTGGATAGACCAATGTGATGCCCGATTCAAGACATTTATGCATTCTGGGAGGGTGTGAACCTTCCAGAACGTCTCTCCAGAGTACCTCTCCAGAAAAAGACTGCTACTTCCTCCTGCCCCTGGAGGTATCAGACTATCATGATGAAGGAGAAGCCAACCATAAAGATACGTGAAGGGCATCTCTATTCTTGGGAATTCTTCAGTCATCATCCTCTGAGTAGACAGCATGTTAGTGACAAAATTCCGAAGACTCGCATTCAGTCTACAGGTCATCGCCGATAATAAATCCAGCTTGTAACCATACACAAGGTGCACCGCTGCAAAGATAACACCTCTGTGTATCCTGTCCAAGGAGCTGGAGCCAGGAACGATGAATCTTCTTAACCACAGGGATAGGAATCCGGCCAGATGACCGTTCCTTGACAGACTCTTTCCACTCTGTCTAACATAAGAGCTGAAAGTGGTTCCAGCTTTGAACTCGTACCAGTCTTCAGTAATAGTGAAATCCTTGCAATCATATTTCTCCAGCAGACAAATAATTTCACCTTCAGAGAGAGGTTTGAAATTGCTGATCTGGTACCATCTCTTCTCGCTTATTTTCTTATCATCCTTTTCACGGTTCATGAAAAGGTAGGACATCCACTTCTGAATGTGGTTGCCAGCTTCATCCTTGGAACCCTTGTAATATAGAGTACATGTGCCAAAATGGCACATCATCTCTTCAAATAGATGGACCATCTCTGGGTTCTTCTCTGACAGAAAGTTCAGCTCTTCTGTCGTAGGAACATATTCCTCATACGGCAGCGAGCCTGAAGGCAGGTGTGAGATGTATTCCATCTCATGAAGCGCGAAGCCCATCTCTCCTTTCGGAGTCATAAAGGTCCCCGTCCTGTGGTTGTATCTCTCAACCAAAGCCAGGAATAGGAAGGGGTTGGGCTTGAAGCCGTAGGATGAATTGACGACGGCATTGTAAAGATTAATCTTCTTCAGCTCAGTCGCAAAATTTTCCAAAGCCCAGTGGACCAAAGTCCTCCATCTCACATTCTCCTGATTTATTAGGCCGTTCATCCTCGGCGTCGAATCGGTGGGATAGAATGCATTCTTGTTTGACATGAATTCGTTTATGAAAATGGGCATCCTGAACGGCATCAATATGGATGAATCTTCAGGTGGTATGCATCCAGGCTTCAAACCCCGAACACTGATACATGATCCTCCGGGGCACTGAAAAATCCCTCTTTCCTGTAAATAATACGGCTTACCTTCGCCTGCTGATATTCTGTCAAATACCAGGACATCTTTCTTGGATAGCTGGCATGCATAAGTCTCATGATTGATAAACCTCTGGAAACTTTTGGCCAGTACATGGGTTGTTTCACATCCCCTTCGAAGTAGAAGCACACCTTCTCTCTGATGCCCTTCGGCTGAGATTTCTGTGCTATGGCATCTCCGAACAAGAATACTGGTTTATTGTGGGATACCATATCCAGACTTTGAAAGGGTTGTCCATTCATTAAGCAGAGTAAAGTGGTATGATCTTGATTGGCCAACAATGATAATCTTGCTTCAGGAAGATCAAATTGAGGGAATTGTACATGAGATAGATCATGCTTAAATGAGAAACTCAAACACCCTTCATATTCTGCTTCTTCGCTTTGGATGTTCACTACAGAAAATGAAAGAAGACAAAGTCAGATATATCTATGCCTATGCGTGTATTACAGTATTTGAAAGAAATTTCAAAAGTCACGCAGACTCTGTATGGATATACTACCATGACATGCTGAGTGATTTATTCACGCGGATGATTAATTCACGTAAAGTCCAGACAGATTAAGATAAAAGCCACGCATCATTGCCAGAATCACATTTAAGTGAAAATGACAAAAACACGCTGACAGATCAAGACTAATCTATCCAGAAGATGACTCTCAGAAGTCTGCGTGAATAATTCAATATTGACATCTCTGTCAACATGTGAAAAATCACGCAGTATCATCATGAAAGATGCGTGACTATTTCAACATGGACATTTCTGCCAACGTGAAAAGTCACGCAGAATCATGAGAGTCATACTCCTTTGCGTGGAACACAGAGCTTCGTAAACACGAAGATGTGAAGTATGGCCGACCCTAAAGAGGGGGGCATACTTTATTAATATCCTTTGCCCTAAGAAGGGGGGATATATTTCTGAAGTTTATTATCTTAAGATCCTAAAAAATTCTATGTGGAGTTCATCTTCATCAAACTCGTCTTCAACAGTTCATGTTCTTCCATCACTTACGATGCATAGGAGCTTGCGGGACTTCCTGTCGAGGAAGTCTGTCAGTAGTGGCACGCGAAGAAGTTGCAGGGGCTTTCCCCTTGGCCTGAGCATCAGCTTTCTTGGGAGCCATTTCGGCTGAGAAAGGAGAAGAAGAAGTCAGGGAAGAAGGAGTTCGTCGGGGAAGATGAAGTTCTCTTCTGTGGGTTCTCTCTTTCAAATGCAAGTAAAGAAGGAAAGAAGTAATCTATGGCTTATTTATAGGCTCATAAAGAATTCCAAACGGCCCATCATGATTTGCCTCGATTTAGGAGCTTGATACGGGATCCTAACTGCACAGAATCCCAACAGTCCAATCATTTAGGGATAAATATCTCTTTAATGTCATCTCAGCGTGATTAAATTCATTTTATCATCTCGTTTTCAAAGTATTTCGAAATAATTTATCATTTTTTCGAAAAATTTGATGGGGGTTTTGTAGGCCTCAAAAATGAAAGTCACGCTGAGTTGATCAGGACAATATTTAAAAGTTACGCTGGGAAACAGCTCATCATTTGTCAGAGTGTAATTATGACTGACAGCACGACAGTCGAAGAATGTCTTCTCGTATGCCACGTATGCACAGAACTCGAGAGATCACAGCCGACTATTGCGTGACTTTCGAAATCTTCTTCAGCAAGACTCAGCCTTCACCAAGTTGGCGTACCAAAAGAGCTTCTTGTCATTAATGCAACTGACAAAAGCAATCACTGTCAGAGATTTTGTGTCAGTCAAAGCACGTCGAATCAAGATAGCTGGCAGTCCTGCCTCAATCGTGCGTGGATTTTGAGCCTTCCGACTCAAGTCTGCGTGTATTGTGAACTTATATGTTCCTTCCCAAAGTCCGCGTATATTTTGAGCTTTCTGTCTCAAGTTTGCGTGGATTCTGAAGTTTCTGCCCCACATCTGCGTGGATTTTGAAGCTTTCTGCCCCAAGTCTGCGTGGATTGTGAAGCTTTTTGCCCCAAGCCTACGTGGATTCTGAAGCTTCTTGCCCCAAGTTTGCGTGGATTTTGAAGCTTTCTGCCCCGAGTCTGCGTGGATTTTGTCTTCAACAAGTCTGCGTGGATTTCATCAAATTGGAGTACGTGGCAGCCATGCCACTGATCTCTCGCCTGCGTGTCCTGTAACTTGCACACGACTCATGCATGATTGCCATGTGTCCAACAGTTACAGGCCACGTCCAGTAACTGCTCATAACCTTGCGTATGTTAAATCCTGCGTGATTTTCAACTAGGCACAGGTTGTGAAGACAGTTATCCTTTCAGTTATTATTTTTGACTCTATAAATAGAGTTCTTTTTCTCATTCATTAGACAGATACATAGTTATCTAACTTACTGTCAAAATTTTGAGAGCTTTTCTTCTTCGCATAGTCCAAGGGATAAAGCGATCGTCTTCTAGATCGGATTCCTACAGTTGTAATTTTCCCAGATACACAATAAATAAAGTGAATTTACTTATGGAAAACAATGACTAATGTATTAATCTAGTTATTAGCCTTAGTCCATTTTAGTAGGTACTCCTGACCGTGTTACTCAGGAGTCCCCTCCTAGACATGATGCAAGACAGGACTGGATTATTTGTACAAGCACAATCGCCCACGGTGTCTGGATTAATTATACAGGTCATGTCATGTCAGGTAGCCGTCGCAACAGCTTATCAAGATATATCATGTCAGGTCTACTTGTCAGGAGTGCGCCACGACGGGCCACTTATCAGGTCAAGCCAGGTCACTTATCAGGAGTGCACCACTATGGGTCACTATCGTGTTATGCTAGTTCCTTGTCATAACATGCCATGTACAATAGTCATTCCAAACATATTAAGTAAAATCAAGTTCATGACAAAAGGCATAAGGATATAAAATGGGCGTAAAATATCTAACAAAATATCAATATACAGGGCTATAGAAGAGCCATGCGGCTAAGGCGTATGCGGCCAGGAATGATCTCATGCGACTGGAAGAGAACAGTCCATGCGGCTGAATAGGGTCAGGCGCATGCGGCTCAGGGTTGTTGGAATCCAGGCGGCCAGGAAATGACTGGGCCTCATGCGGCTGAGGGGAGGGAAATCCATGCGGCTCGATATCGTGGGCACACATATGGCTACATAAGCAAGGGCGCATGCGGCTAGGTTCAGTCAAGGGCGCATGCGGTTCACAGGAAAGGGTTCTCATGCGGCTGGAAGAGACCTGGGTTCATGCGGCTCGCGGAGCAAGATTCATGCGGCTGGATCAATGCGATTGCTTATGCGGCTGGGGGGTGACAGTTGCATATGCGGTTAAATAGTTGCTCCCAGTAATGCGGCTAAGTCCATATAGACTCATGCGGCTGATGAGAAATGAGCCCATGCGGCTAAGAATGGGACTCTGCCTCATGCGGCTGGGGCTAAGTTTCATGTGGCTTAGAAGTACAAGGGTCTCATGCGACTGGGGGCGACTTGCCGCATGAATACTCATGCGGTCAAGTACAGCCATACGCCAGGGAACTATTCTTCTTCTCCAAATTTCCGAGGGGAAGAACACTATGAGCCCATGCCTTCCAAGCTTCATAAAACCTTCATCCGGAGCCCAAATCTGAACTTCCATAGGTCAAAATGGGGTAGAACGAAATGCTCTACAACATGGAACCATCAAAACTTAGAAATAACAAGATTAAGTAGATCAAAACCCAAGAAATCCAAAAATAATATAAATATAGATCTACAAGAATCTAGCCATGGAAAGAGAAAATGCCAAGTACTAAAGTAAGTTAAAATGCTGTAAGGAAGAGAATAAAGCAATAAAATTTAAGTTCCTTTATGAAGCAAGTTGCACTTGCCTAGACCTCTCTCTCTCTGGTAGGTAAGGAAGTAATGGGGAAGAAGAAGATGAGTAATGAAGAGAGAGAAAGAAGAATGGTAATAAATACCAAAGGTGGTGGTAGGTAGGGGGTTCATCCATGGTTCATGATGAACCAAAACAATCCCAACCGAACCAAGCCAACCCGGGCCAAGAATAACCAAGCCATGAAGGAAAAGTTAGACCATGAATTAAGCAATACAAGATAAAATACGTACACGTATTCCACAAATACGTAATACGAACCACAGGTATTACAAAGGTAATGGGGACATGGCAAGCATGAAGGTTTTTTCGACGGAGCCTTCCCACTCAGAGGTAATGAGGACATGGTAGGAGTGGGCTCAATAAAGTGGGGGTACATAGAATGACTCAGAGGTAGGAGAACGTGGAAGTTCTATGCGAGGGGGCGGTTTGTTTTTGGTGGAAATGAAAACGACTCAGAGGTAATGAGGACATGGCCGTTTCGGAAATTTGTGAATCGATTACCCTTTTTGTGCACTGGAAGCGCGGGCAGCAGATCATGAGGGAGGATCTCTTCCAGGAAGAAAGTTCAGAGGTATAATCATACGTGACTTACTATCTGAAAGGGTGACCAGAATGTGAGTTCAGAGGCACCAGCGGGTACATAACTCGGTAATTTAGAATATTGAGAAAGTGTGAGTTCAGCGGCACCAGCGGGTACATGACTCGATAATCTGAAGGGAATGTGGAGGTGAGTTCAGCGGCACCAGCCGGTATATGACTCGATAATCTGAAATGTTGTGGATGTGAGTTCAGCGGTACCAGCGGATACATGACTCGATGATCTGGAGAGAATGTCGTTTAGACATAATATTTCTTCAGGAACTTGCCGTTGACGGGCAACATGAGCAAGTCTCCGTTTTGTTTTACGAGGCGGTAAGCACCGTTGGAGAATACTGCCTCAATGATAAATGGGCCTTCCCACTTTGGCTGGAATTTGTCGGCGGTCTTGTGAGTCATGACCATCGGCCTCCGGACTGCCAGAACGAGATCGTCCACCTGGAATGTTCTGATTTTGACCTTCTTGTTGAAGGCTCCAGATATGCGTGCTTGGTATAGCTCAATTCGCTGCTGAGCCAAGAGGCGCTTTTCATCTAGTGCCTCCAATTCCTGTAGCCGGCGATGGTAGTTTTCGTCTGTCGTCAATTGATGTGTGAGGGCGACACGTAGTGAGGGGATCTGAGTCTCCAATGGGAGGACTGCCTCACTTCTGTACACCAGGAAGAATGGTATATTTCCAGTGGCTGTTCGAACTGTGGTGCGATAAGCCCATAAGCATTCACCGAGCTTCTCGTTCCAGTCGCGTTTGTTGGAGGAGACAAACTTCTTGAGGAGTTTGATGATTGTTTTGTTGAATGCCTCTGCCAACCCGTTCGCTGCCGGGTTGTACGGTATCGAAGCGACATTCTAAATATGGTACTTGTCGTAAAACCGATAGAATACGTGGCTTGCAAACTGTGGACCACTATCATGGATGATCCTTCGGGGCAGTTCAAAGCGGTAGATGACGTGATACTTAAGGAAGCTGATCACGTTTGAAGTCTTAACTTCTGCGAGTAGGACAGCTTTCGCCCATTTGGAGAAGTAATCAGTGATCGCAAGTATAAAGCGATGTCCTCGGAAGGAAGGTGGGGTGATTGGACCAATGATATCCATTCCCCATGCTTCGAATGGCCAGGACGCCACTGTCGGATGTAAAAACTCGGATGGTTGGTGAATGAAGTCTGCGTGGACTTGGCAGGCTTTGCATTTTCTAGCATAATCTATCGCATCTGCCACCATCGTGGGCCAATAGTAGCCCATTCGTCGAAGACGGTCTTATAATTTAGGACCGAGCTGGTGGGCCCCGCAGACACCGTCATGAGCTTCTCGTACGGCTTCTTTGGCCTCTGCGTTTGACAGACACCGAAGCAGTAATCCGTCGTAGGAGCGGCGATACAGCATTCTCGTCTCTGTGTCGTAGAAGAATCTGAGAGAATGTTGTTTGATGGAAGTGGCTTCCTTTGGGTTCTCGGGCAGGATGTCGTAGACGACGAAGTCGATGAATGGTTGTCTCCAATCTGGGGCATCATCGATCGTCTAGGCGGAATAACTCGTCACGAATTGCACATTGTTCTTGGGACAGACCAGTTCGTGGCCTATCACATCCACTGATTGGCGATCATAGTTTGGAACTGCTAGGGAAGCGGCAAGACCAGCTAAGGCATCAGCTTCGATATTTCGGAGTCTGGGGACATGTTCGATGAAGAACCCCTCAAACGACGAGATGATGTCAATCGCTATTTGATGATAAGGGATCATGTCTTTGTGGCGGACCTCGTATGAGCCCCGGATCTGATTGACGATTAGTTGGGAATCGCCGTAGGCTTCAAGGTATTCTACCTCCAGCTCTCTTGCGAGTTGGAGGCCAATGACCAGAGCGTTATACTCGGCCACATTGTTAGAGTAGGGCTCTGTGAGGGAATAAGCACAGTTGATCACCAATCCGGTAGGGGAGACTAGCACTACCCTGACTCCGACGACTATATTGCCTTTAGGTTCGGTCCTCGAAGCACCGTCGAAGAACATTCGCCATATAGCCTCGTGAGAGGTTGCGTGCGAGTCGACAACCTCATCTGGGATCTCTTCATATATTCTGGAGGACTCCGAGCCTGGGTGGGATGCTAAGAAGTCTACCAGGGCTTGACCTTTGACTGCCTTTTGTGGGACGAAGATCATATGATAAGGGGATAGTAATATTGCCCATGTAGCGAGGCGAGAGCTGAGTGCCCCTGGCTTAGTCATGAGGACTCTGAGAGGGTTGACTTGTGAGATCACATGTATGGTTTGCCCCGTGACATAATGTCGCATCTTCTAAATAGCGAACACCAAGGCGAGACATTCCTTCTCCACAGCGGTGTATCGATGCTCTGGTCCAATCATCATTCGGCTGAGGTAATATATGGCTTGCTCATGGCCTGCGTCATTGTTTTGTACCAGCAGAGCCCCGAGGGAGTGTTCTATTGCTCGTACATAAAGCAGGAATGGTTTTCCAGGAACCGGGGCCACCAAGACTGGAGGATTCGACAAATATTCTTTGATGCTGTCGAAAGCACGCTGACATTCCTCGTCCCATACGAATGAGACTCCTTTCTTCATGAGGTGGGTGAACGGTCAACATCGACCGGAGAGGATGGAAATGAACCTCCTGATGTAAGCTAGCCTTCCTTGGAGGCCTCTGAGTTCTCGAAGATTTCTCGGGGGACCCATCTCCATGATTGCTTTCGTCTTCTCAGGGTCTACATGGATACCCTATGCAGTGATGATGAAGCCCAAGAACTTCCCGCTGGATACGCCCAGAAAGGACTTCGTAGGGTTCATTTTCAAATTGTGCGCTCGCATTAGGTCGAATACCGTCCTTAGATCCTGTAGATGGTCTCCCTTACAGCGACTCTTAACGGCTATATCGTCAACATAGCACTCCACTGTCTTGCGTAAGTGGTCTCTGAAGATGATGCTCATGGCTCTTTGATATGTGGCGCCAGCATTCTTTAAACCGAAAGGCATGACTGTGTAGCAGTATGTGCCAATTGGTGTTTGGAATGATGTATGCTTTTCGTCATCAGGAGACATTTTGATTTGGTTGTACCCCGAGAAGCCATCCATGAATGACATACGTTCGAAGCCGCAGGTATTGTCGATCATGATGTCTGTGATAGGAAGGGGGAATTCATCTTTGGGGCATGCCTCGTTCAGATTGCGGAAGTCGATGCAGATTCGAATCTTCCCATTCTTCTTGAGGACGGGTACTATATTGGCGACCCAATCGGGATGTTGTTCCTCACGAATGAAGCCGTTGGCTATCAGTTTGTTGACTTCGGCTTCGATCGCGTCCATGATGCCTGGGCGGAAGCGTCGCTGTTGTTGCTTGACTGGCTTCGCGTCTGGCCTAATATTAAGTTTGTGAAGAGCAATATCAGGATTTAACCCTGGCATGTCTTCATAGCTCCAGGCAAACACATCAATGTATTTCCTGATAAGTTCTAGCAGCGATTCTCGCTCTTCGTCTGCTAGGTTTTTACTGACGAAGATCGGTTTTGGGGGAGATTTGCTGCCGAGATCCACTTATATGACCTCATCTTCAGTAGGAGGTTTTGTCTGTTCGAACCGCTTTTTCCATTGTGTGTCCAATTGCTGGGCCCACGGCTCTAGCTCGAGGATTTCGGGGATGTCTTCGTCTTCTTCGTAAGCGTCGACAAATGCCAAGTTGACTGTCATGACTTGTCTGAACACGTCTCCGATGCTGGTATCCGAGTCAGAAGTTGGTGACCCGGTTGAATGTGACTGCCAGTCGCATTCTTCATCTGAACTCTCAGGGGTCGTGGTGGGCGTTACATACCCTAACCCGTATCGAGTTTTGTTATAGTAGTCCCGTGGTTTGCCCGTCGGGACTGGCAGCTTCAAAGGTAATCGTCGCCCAGTACCGTAGTTCAAACCTGGCATCGTCTCCAGATCATACCCATGTTTCTGTATGAGATATTTGGATTGGGGGCTATAGAGATACAGAGGCAGTCTCCCGGCATCTGACCCGAGGTCGGCTTCCTCTATGGTGAAGGGATGCGGGTCGTCCTTCCGACCGAAGATGATTATATGGTCCCCTCCTTCGATTATTCGGTAACCGTCTTCTACTGGAGTAAGCTGGATCGCGGTGTACACATTTGTCACATGTGTGTGTAGGTGAGTGCCTATACCGTGTTCCATAGCATACATTATACATAGCTTATTGAGCTCGGTATAGTTCAAAGATAACCCTTTATTAATGAAGTAAGGTATCTTTTCTAGGGGGATTACATCATCAGCGGAGGGAACATCAGTGTGGACAGCCACATACTTGGCTAGCTCGGGTTCCTCTTCGGCTATCCCCTGTGTAAATGAAGACTGAGAGGACGACCTAGGTAGCTTGATCGTCAGAGGTTCAGCTGATGGAGCAGAACGTGGAGTTGTTGGCAGACTAGCGACCCCCAGTTTGGCACTTGATGTGGAGCGAGGAGTGGCCGGTTCGCTAGAAATGTCAGATCTTGCATCGGGGTGACGACCCTTCTTGGGAAGGCGTATCGTCAGTGGCCTATCGGAGGGATTGAGCTTCTCCGTCGAGGCTGACCGACTCTCGGCAGTCTGATTGTTAGTGGCCCTGTTGAGGATTTCGGTACTTGGCCGGGCCTTGGCAGCCGGATTATCATCTGCTCCTCCTGCGCCGAGAGGCTGATCGCGTCTTTTCGTAGAGTGGCAGTAAGGGGTACGGACCTTCCCGGTTTGCGAGCTTGGAGGTGGATCGTCAGAGGCTCTTCTGATCCTGTGGCCGTCTCGGTACTAGCTTGTACATTTCTTTCATCAAGGTGCCTCTTCGACTTTTCGTATAGGCAGGAGTCCGAGTAGTAAGATTCGACCCCTTTGAAGGGATCGATGTCAGCAAATTCCGTCTTCACGAAGCCGTATTTGTCGACATATTTGAAGCACTGGTGTAGCATGGAAGGCACGATCATGGCAAGAGGATGTTGTAAGAAGTGTCTGCATCTATGACGTAGCAGGTGACTTCGGATTGGAGGTTGCCAATTTGACACTTCAGACGAATCTTCCCAATAGGGTAGCTCCTGCCCGAATTGAAACTGCTGATGGCGGTGCTTGTAGGTGTCAGGTGATGCATTGGGATGCGGAGATGATGTTGCAGACCCTTCGGGATGATGCTTATGGAAGAGCCAGGATCTATGTGCATCCGATCCACCTTCACGTCGTCGATGTATCCCGTGTAGTATAGCAGGCGATCGTGTAGGTTGGTTTTGATGAGCATGTCCTGCGGAGTGAAGACGATGTTGGGCATTGCTCCCGTACAAGCACTGTTTTGGAGATCCAGAGGTGAGTCCTCCCCGGTGAGGTTGGATTGAGCCAGATAGACATCGGCATTTTGGAGTGCTTCGCTTAATGCAATACGAACGTCCTTGGAGAGCCTTAGGAGTTCGTACAGTAACAGCTTGGCCGGTGTGTTACCAATTGCGCTAAGATGTCAAAGTTATAGGGCCTCTCTAGCCCTTGGGCTGCCTCTTTTCGGAGGGATTTGTCGAAGCGAGTCTCCCTCGGCCTAGGCTTGTCGGTCGTCGAAGGCTGAGCTGGTCCCGGAGCATCAGTTGTAGTGGGTTGATGATTTTCAGCTGGATTGTCAACCACAGGCTGGGATTGCGCTCCGGACCGCGTGACGACGGCTGTAGCTTCCTCGTTGTCTGTCGAGATTGTGTGGCAGGTCCTGACTTTTCTACTTTTTTTCTTGTCGGTGGAAGATGGTGTGGGCCGAGTCACTTCTGACACCAAGTCTGGATGGATCCACATGACCTCCCTTCGTGATATGGTGAGGGGTACTAGACCGGCAGCCTGATCTCGGGGAGGTGGAAGATTGGTAATCTCCATTGTCACTAGAGGGACGGGGACCACCCCGTCTTGAGTCTCCGTCGGAGGGAAGCTGTCGAATTGTACGGACACCATATTGGCCGCCACGGTTACCTCTTCGAAATCGATGGCCAGAGCATTCGAATCGATGAGGTTTTGTATGTACCGTTTGTAGCAATCGTGTGTAGCATGATGGACATAGCGATGATAATGGCAGTACTTTGGATTCTCCATCTCTGCCGGCCGCGGTTTCCGCCTTGGTGGAGGAAGCTGAATCCGGTCCCCTTGTATGAGCATGTCCAAGATGGGCTTGACGTGACCGTCTTCGAAGGAGTAAGTGATTTGCGGCCATTATTTGTCTGCTGGCTTCGGCTCAGGTTTTTGTGCTGTATCGGCCACCATGGCCTGCTTTCCCTTGCTGTCCCGATTGTTAGAGGGGTTACCCCCATTATCGTTGTTGGGACGCTTGTCCTTGTTTTCTCCTTCTGAGATGTGCAATCCCAGTTGGCGAGCCTTCTTCAGTCGTTCTTCGGCGCTTGTGGCGCTGATGATGAACGTCTTCCAATCTTTGAATTGACTTTCGCTCATCCAGAGACTGATCGTTGGAAGCAGTCTCTTTTGGCAAATTTCAATTAAAGAGGAATCTGGATTTCCGGAGGGCAATTTCATGGCGGTTTGGCGGAACCGCTCAATGTAGTTCCTTGTCAGCTCCTTCTCCCCTTGGACGACGTCTATGAGGGTGGACATGGTGACATCCTGCCCTACTTCGTAGAATCTCTCCAAGAATATGTACTTGAAGCCGACGAAGGAGTGGATGCAGCTGTCCGACAGATTGCGATACCAGTCGAAGGCGACTCCTTCCAATGCCCCAATGAATAATCGCGTGAGGATAGCATCATCATGGGACAGATGGTCGGTGGTGACCTCGAAGTAAGTGATGTACCGACTTGCTGAGGTCTTGCCATCATATGGGTTGATATTGAACGGCTTATATCTTGGTAGGAATGGGACATCCCTCCATTCAGCAGGGTATGGTTGCCGAATTCTGAGGTCTTGAGCGTTTTCTCGGGCATGGAACATGGCTCGGAGCTCCTGAACCTCTCTTCTTACTTCTCGGGCCTCATCTGTCGTGGTAGGGGCTGTTATTTCGAGAGGATTGTTGCCCGGGTTCGGTGCCGCCGAATTCGAGTCCGCATTGACCGCGGGACCCGCACTTGTTTGGCCAGGTGTCCCTCCTTGCAGAGTTAGAAGGGCTGCTTTAATCTCATCCACAGACTTGACCAAAGCAAGTAATATGGCTTCGAGATTGTCGATGCGCTGGCGATCACTGGAACCACCTTGATTGCTGTCTGTCATGAACACCGTCCTTGTATGATAAGAAACGGAAGGGACGGTGGAGGATGTATCCTCCGAGTCATACCCATGTACCGAGAAGTCATCGAGATATGTAGGAATATTCTCTTCTGGTTCGGATTCGAAAGGAACAGTACCCCCAGCCTCAGAGCTTGCTTCGTCTTGAGAGTCATGGATGTCCTCGGGGACATCGGCGTCTGTTGTACCTGATGGAAGAATTGTTTCCCCGGGCTCGTCTCCTTGAAACATCGAATTGTTGTGGATGTTCGGAGGAGTGCTACCCCCAGTTCCCACGACCCCCAGCGATGTGGATGATGAATTTTCTATCGCAGCAGATTTCATCTTTGAACGGGTGTGTTGGAATATTTCGGTGGAGGACAACCGTTTAGACGACAGTTTCTTAGCTGTGGTGGTTGATATCTTGGGGCTGGAGATGCTTGTCTTCTTCCCTCTCCCCTCGGCGGGAACTTTCTGAGTGGAATTGCAGGAGACAACAGGAGGTGCAGTGACGTCCAAGCGAGGACTCTTTGCACACCGAAGCCCCTTCTCTTTCCTTGCGCTTGTGGAGGATCGCCTCACGCAGGTCAGAGGAACCACTTTGTCCTTTTGCCGCCGGGGGCTGGACTCGAGTAGTTTTGTACAACTTCCCATCAGAGGCCCGCGTGATAATCAGCGGGATGCCCCGATGGTCAGAGGTTGGGGCAGCTGACTGGGCTTGGTGAGCCCGCGCTGCCCTAGACTTCCTCCTTTTAGCACTTGCGGGTGCGTAATAGGAGGAGTCCAAGTTGAATACTACAGAATCTGGCTTATCATCCAGAGAACCATCAGGGTCAGGACCGCATGAGAGACGGTCGAAGACTGATCGAGAGAAGCGTGGAACGGACGCTATGCGGCTAGAATTAGGTACCGTGCAGGCTGTCTGCATGCGGTTGTCTTCTGCTGTTGGATGAGTTGTTCTTGTGCGACTGGGAGCCACGATCGTGCAGGCTGGCCGCATACGGTTGGCAACTGTGGCCGCATGGGTTTTCTACAAGCGATTGACTTCCATAGCCGCATGAGTTTCATCCATGTGGTTGGCGACTGTAGCCGCATAAGCTATGCGGCTGACAGATGTGGCCGCATGAGTTTTCTTCATACGGCTGGCGGATGTAGCTGTATGAGCTTTCTCCCTGCGGGTAATACCCTTATGCGGCTCGGATCGCATAGAGTTCCTCTTTGCCCCTGCAAGTCTAGCATCATAGTACTTTCTTCTGCCGGACTTGGGGACAGCAGAGTTGTCTACGGTCTGAAGTGGGGCCGTAGGAGAGTCTTTCTCGCCGTCTTGAGTAATAGAGGGCATCCCATCGAGGGCTTGGGGAGGAGCAAATGTTTTTAGCCTCCACTCTTTGCGGGCCTTCGTCCTGCGGGTGCGCTTCTGGACGGGGCCAGCGCTTCCTTCGGAGAGCATCTCTTCAAACGCCTGTTGGTCGAAGCGGACGACCATCTTTTGTTGCGTGGAGCCAAGTTTGGCTGCATCCGACTGCGTCACCAACTCCTCATCCATGGAGAAGTTTATCTCCAGCAGAATCGCCATCGTGTTTGCCATGAAATATAAAAGAACAGAACAATTATCGGAGGACCGGACTTTTACTTCACGTTACAAACTCGCTTGTACAAAGAAAGCCTAGGAACGAAAGCCTAAGTACAGCAGTCTAAGTACAATTATTTATTTTAGATTCTGGGGGGTGACGATAGAGGCTCGGGAAGGCGACGGCAGCCCTGCCTTACTCCTTGGACGATCGGTATGCAGCCTTGGCTCCTGTGACGAGATGGTTGGCGTTGATGAAGAAGTGCTCTTCTTGCTCTCCCTCTGTTACTCTTCTGGCTTCTTTCTCTCTCTGTGTATTCTCTCTCTGATTATTGGGGGAGTCTCTATGTATCTCTCGCAAGGGAATGGCACATTGCTTATTTATAGAAGTGAGGGCATCATTAGGGTTTGGATGATTACCCATTCTCAAAGTGGCGACGGCCTGATGTTTAATCAATCTGGACCATTAGTCTTAGGTGTGAAGGATCTGGGCCATAAATGTGGATAGTATTGAATCCTATGAATGATTAATGCTGATTGCTTTAAATCTTCATGATTGGTTGTGTCGATCTCGGATCTCTCACCACGTGTCCCATTGGCTTGATTCTGAATGATATGGCCTGATCTCATTAATTATGAGGATAGCGTTAAATATGGTTATTAGGATCTGGTAAATCTCTGATTAATTTAATACCACGCATCCCATAATCACCCTGCTACCAGCTGTCACGTCATGGGGGCAATTAAATCTCTGTCACGTGTCTTAATGGTGGACCCTGCCAGAGCCGCATGATATCCGTGAACCGCATAAGACAGTGTCTCGATGAGCCGCATAGATATAGTACTTGTGAGCCGCATGGGATGGTTTCTTGGTGAGCCGCAGGAAGCTGATCTCTGCCAGCCGCATGAAGCTGTTCTTCGATTGAGCCGCATGGGATGGTTTCTTGGTGAGCCACAGAAAGCTGATCTCTGCCAGCCGCATGAAGCTGTTCTTCGATTGAGCCGCATGGGAGTAGCCACGTGGCAATCTCGGATCGTATCAGAGATTTTCTTATGTTCCCGAAGAGTCTGCCATTATGGCGGGACCATCATGGCACTTTATGTCAGAGCCGTCAGCTGTCAAATTATGGCAGAGCCTTAAATAGGGCCATTACTCGATGGCCAGCTGTGTGAAGGGATCCCAGGGGGACACGTGGCGATGATCGAACCACCTATCTCTGTTGGTCGTTTGTGAGCCGCATATACTTCCGAGCCGCATGAGGCTGGAAGACTCTTTGAACCACATGGGACTGTCCCTATGTAAGCCGCATGGATTCTCCTATCCCGAGCCGCATGAGGCTGAGGGTCTTTCTGAACCGCATAGGACTGCCCCTGTATGAGCCGCATGGGGTTCTCCTGCTCCGAGCCGCATAAACCATCATTCTGATATTTTCCATGCTTCTACAACGTGTCCGTATCGGACACGTATCAGTCCATGTGCATATGTGTTTGATAAAATGCCCCAAAGGGCATTTCGTTTGAATTTATGAAATGTAATTGAATAGAAAATTAGGTTTTGATCTCGCTTATGGGATTCTTATGTACTGGGCATGTTTTGGTGTCTTGTCGAGTCGCCACAGACACGTGGACACGCGGTTGCACGCGCGCGCGTGGGCAGGTTGCTTGCCCTGCTGCTCGGGTGCGACTGCGCTGTGCACACAACACTTTGGCTCATGAAATTTGACACACGTGTTGTACTCATGACTGACACAAGGTTCCTAGGGTTTCACGAACTCTCGTGTCGTGTCGGACACGGATTCGTGCGTGCACTGTGCGTGCACTGTGCAGGTATCAGTATAGTTTTGTTTCCCTGTTTCAATTCGTTTTAAAATGATTTTAATCGTGTTTAAATTTGCTAATTAGATCCTAATATTATGTATGATATATGTTAGAATTAGATTTACATATTAATTTAGGTTTTAATGAGGAATTGTGGATTCGAATGGTTAAATGGCATGTTAATTGATACTGTTCTGATACTGGGTTTTTCATGTATTCTGAAATATTAAATTCCAGTTTCTATTTGATATTTCAACTATAAACTTCTCCTACATGATTGTTAGTCCATATTAATGAAATATTCAATTCTATTTGGGCTCTTGGTTTGTAAAATGGGGTTTTGACAATTGGGTTGAACTTCTGAATTGTAATTGACTGATACTTAGTATTTCCCATTCCTAACATTTTAAATTCTAGTTTTAGAAATGTTTTCCACTGTTAAATGTTACCCACATGTCTGTTGATTCATAGGAATGAAGTATTTTCATTCGAGTTTGGTTTTTGGTTTGAGGATGTAAATTTAGGCCTTTGGTTGGATTTCGAAATGCTGAAACTGCGATATTGGTTTCCTTTCCTTCTTATTAAAACTAAGTTTTCATTTTTTTAATACTAATTTTTCCCTGAACTGGTTGAACTGAGATTTTGAGTTCCTTTTTCCATTTCGAAATATGCTATTAAAACTGAGTTATGTTGAATCACTGTGGTAGGGAATTGGACATATGTATTGATTCAATTCTATTTACTGAGTTAATGTCCTGTCAATTGGTTTCCCTTCCCTATTGTACTGAGAGTTGATGAATGTTATTCATGTTAAACTGATTATTGTTTTCCTTTTCCTTCTTCTAACTAATTTGAATGAATGCACTGAATTCTGAAAATGTTTTATGTCAGCTGAGACCTATTCTCCTAACCTGAGATTACTTCCTTATTAAACTGAATTGAATGCCATATATGTTGAAACTGAGAATGAAATCTCTAAACCCTTCACTGATTTCCTTCCTCATACTGTTTCTCCTAACATGCCACTGAATTCCCTTCCTACTTAATCAAGTTTGAATGGTTTAATTCCTTAAATACCTGAGATTGGTTTTATGGTATGTGAATGAGTGATTTATTCATTAAACTGATTTTACTGTTTTACTATGAACTGGAATTGGTTTCCTTCCTTCTTTAGAACTGAGACTATGTTCCTGTCATTGTGTTCATTTCCTAATTAACCTGTAATGATTTACATGTTAATTGATTTCCTGTTTTTTCCATTGCACTGAACTGAAATCGAATGGTTAATGTGATTTATTATTTTACTGTTTTCCAGGAATCCCTATTTACCTCACTGTTTGCCTGTGTTCTATTGGACTTGTTAGCTCACTGTTTTGCATAACACATGAACACAATGCCACTGTTTCCAGATTTCATTTTGTTAGTCATTCACTGTTTCATAACACTGCATTCACTACAACAAAAAACCCTTTTAATGACGGCTAAAAAGCGTCATTAATGACGAACCATGACGCTTTTTTTTCACAGCAACCGTCATGAAAATGGGTGTTATAAATGTTTTTTAAAAGCGTCATAAAATAACCGTCATGAATAGTTTCTATAAAAGCGTTATGAATAGTTAATATATAGTGCACAATTCAGAACAATTTTAAAACGTCATGAATAGATAATATGTATAGGCTCAATGCAGCACATTTATAACACTTTATACTATTCAAATTAGCATATTTATAATGCTCTATACTGCACAGTATATATTATATTCCAAAAACTTAACATTATATATCACCATCTTTATTACATTTCTCAAAATAGAGTACATATCAACATCTTCATTACATTGAATATCCAAATACAGAATGTTCCCAAAAAATAGGAATAAATCTCTCTTTTGCTAACCAAATTATTAGAAATATTTACTTAAGTAGATTCTGACCATGGATCTTCTCTCTGCCATCTCTTGAAGATATCGGGAGTCCCAAAGAGAAGTAGTGTCGCATCTGAGCGAGGACTTGGTGCTGCTACAGCCGGCGCCGTCGTGGGAGAGCCTCATCCTCTGATCCCTTACTCTCGCCTGAACCCTCACCAGCGCCTGCATGCACCTCAGCGTCACGTTGTGCCCTTTTTTGCAAAAAATCGGAAATGTCAGCTTAGCACTTTAGTAATCAACGCTGAAATGTGAGCCTAGCAATCAACCTGGATTTTACCAAGCCAATAAATTAAAGAAAGTTAACAAGAAATTTATATATTAGAAATCAAAATCGAAAATGCATAATTAAGAAAGCATCACTTATTAGACTGACTGCACTTGGCGCAAATGGAGAATTGCTAAAAATAGAATGATATTAAAATGCCAACCAAATGGAGGTCTCGTGTTCCAAATCCTCACCCCACCTATATCTACAATTTAGATGTTATCAAGTTAGAACCAGGTATAAATGACACATTATATTTGAAAGACCGAAAACTGGAAAGAAAAAAAAAACTTCAAGTCACTACAAAATTCAAGAGAAAAAAAAAAACATAGGTTCAAGTGAATTTCAGAAAATCCAGAAGCCAAAACTTTCATAAATGGAAAAAGTTTATAGAACTCTAAGTGCTCATGTCAAGAATTCCTCTGCTATGTGAAGTCCTCAGACAACTTTCAGAATGAAGCATGCATTAACATTTTCTAATTTGTACTTCTTTTGCAGCAGTAAGTAGAACCTTCTTTCTTTGGTCTTCTTTCTTCTCTCTATTTCTGAGGTGTGGAGTGGTTGTGGAATCCACATTCACTCATAGGTCCTATATATCTGAAGTTGGAGCCATTTGGGCTTTTCAATACCAATCCTTTTTTTTTTGCAGTAATTCTTCATTTGCTTTCTATCATTATTAGATAATAATACATTGTATTATGACGTGATGTGCAACTAAATTGAACAAATGAACTCAATTTCTATAACACAATTTTTGTGAATTGCTAACACTAACTCAAAACTAATAATAAGTTATAACATTTATTCGTATAAAACATAATCTCTATGAACTCAACCTCTATGACTCTATGACACATTTCATCAAACATAAGAAGGACAGATTGAAAAGAAAGAAAGAAAAAACCTTGAGGCCCTGGAAATAGGATGTAGTGCTCCTCCATCCATGATCCTCACATACTTCTCCAACGTCGCCACTCGCCACCACCAGCGCCTCCCTGGACTTCCTCTACCTTGAATAAATATGAAAATATAAGAAGAAAAGATAGAAGATGAATCTTTCTAACTAATGCCTTGAAAATATATGAGAAGATGGAAAAAAATGTCGAGGATGTCGAGACTCGTTCCCGAGTCAGTGCTACTATTTCTCACATATTTTCAGCTTCGTTAATTGTTTCATTTCATATATAAGGTTTCTCGTACCATATGTTTGGCATAACATTTTAGTGCTACTATTTCTCACATATGAAAATATGTTTTGTTTTGGTTCTTATATCTTTACGAGTAAGCTGTTCATTCATATCTTACATGCATGTATTGGACCCTGTTAATGTGCATCTGAATTTCTAAAGGCAAGCTTTATATCTCTATGCCTTAATCCTGCTATTAACGGAGCTCATGCCTTATTTATGGCTTGCTCTCACTTTTTATTTACGCTCGTCTCTCTCTCATATTCAGATATTTCAGCAGAAATAACTAGATACCATGCGTAACTCAACCCATCAAGTTAATGGAAACATTTCAAAACCTCTGTTAAAAACTTAACGCTGGAAAAATCAAATTTTGCTTGCATGGCTTCCGAATCTAGCATACCAAGAAACTAGAGGAGTGTCTACACGTGCATTGGCCTGCAAAGTGGCTGCATTGGCCGCCAGCTTCCGTCCTTGCGCAAGCGATCCCGGTGTCTTCGGCGCATCAGCCTGCTCCTTGTACACCAGCAAGGGCGTGCCAGCGCTCTTCGCATGGTGGTGACTTACAGGCGGAGGCGCATCGCCGGCGGTCGTGGTTGTATTCCGTGTCCTGCACCCAGATTTCCAAAAACAAGTATCAAATTCTTACAAAAATACTAACTTAAATAAATACGAAGTCGGGGCACGGATAAAGTCTCAGACTTCGGTCTAGCATATCATATGCTGCTCAGCGTACATCTCAACACATATGGGACACGTCTTGACACGGGGTCAGTGTTCCCGATACGGTTTGCGTATCGCTTAGGGTCATTTGATCAAATAATAGACCATCACCAAACGTGGATACATAATACCCAACCAACAGTAACTGATACAGCATATCAGAAAAGATGTAATCCACAGGTCTAAAGTTCCAAACCAAAAATCAACAGTATCCCAAACTAATATATCCAAGACAAAAATCCAACTGACATGGTATAAGGATATCCCAAATCCGAATATATGTGATAATTAGGTCACATTTGAACCAAAAGAAAGTCACAGGAAACCATAGGAATTATCCAACTCGAAAATGCATAGCCCAGCATATCAAAACAGAAACTGAAGATATAATTATAGCCAAAAATAATCACAGTACTAGATATCCAACTTGATAGTTTATAATCAACAGGCCACATAATTTCCAATGACAGCAAGCTAACCCATAGGAAAAAAAATACCAACAGCCAGCAAGTGAAACAAGGAAAAGAAAGGAACTTCAATTACAGAGAAGTAGAACAAAGAATAGAAGGAACCCAACCCGAATGGAAACGATCCTTATATCATAACCAACCAACAGAACTATATTCGTTAGAGATTATGTTCACAGTAGAACCATAATCCAATAATAGCTTATATACATACATGTATATCCAACCACAACATAAAAACAGCAACCCAAAAATATATGATGCATAATTAAAATACATACGTATATTTCCCCCAGTATTTTAAGAAAAAAACCAAATATTTATCCAATCCCATATGATCATTATATCATAACCAACCAACAGAACACATATCCAAACGTTTATTTAACTAAACTGAAATCACAACAAAAGTATGATCAAGGATCATACCCATCCAAAATATGTATCCGTTATAACACAGCATCAAAGAAGCCGATTTCCCTTATAGGTAGGAATCGACCAACCGAATCATCATTGACTAGTTATAATACCCGAGGAACAAAAATTCTAGACAAGTAATACTCAACTTGGGATCGAGTCGAGTCTGCCTTTCCAGTGTCCACGAAGCCATCCTCCTCAAGTGTCGAGACGACACGAGCAGTGTCACTGACTCGGGAACGAGTCTCGACATCCTCACAAGCTACCAAATTTACCTATGGATGAATCTTTCTAGATCGCCGCGGTGGTGCTCGTCTTCGCCATGGCTGCAAGTTTGTCGAGGAGGAAGAAAGCGGCGAATGGTGTGGAGTCGGACAGAGCTCCGACGCTGAAGTGGGGATGAAGAAAACGAAGGCGGTAGGGGTCTTTATATATGCGGAGAGCGGTGGTCGACGGTTATGATCGAACGGCCAGGCTCTCGTCGGCCACGTCGACGGAGGTCTTCGGCCACGTCGACGGAGGTCTTCGACGGAGATCTTCCGGCGGAGTTAAGGTTAGGGTTAGAGTTTATGGGAGGGGGCATTGGGGCTAAGTTTAGGGTTTGTAGGAAGTTGAAAGAAGGAGGAAAAGGAGAAGATTAGAGTTTAGAAAAATTTTAGGGTTCAAGGAGATGGAAATGAACAAGAAATTGAAAGGGGTTTGGAAAATTTTAGGGTTCAGGGAGAGGAGGGAAGAGGGGGGGGAAGGAAAGCTCTGAAAAAGATCGGATGTGAAGGGTTTTGTTGGAAGTTTATTAATTACAAGTTTGCCACCGCTCTAAACTATTAATGACGCTTTGTTTTATAAACGTCATAAAAAGCCCAGAATTAGTCCAAACCGTCATAGAAATAAAGGTATTTCGAACTTTGATAACGCTTAGGTATCAGGCGTCATCAATACGTCTTATCGAACGTTATTAAAAGGGTTTTTGTTGTAGTGATTGTTCACATCCTCACTTGACACACTCTCACTAACCCTCACTCATTCTCTTGACAACACTCTCAAGGATTCACTCTTCATACACACTCAAGTATCTTACTAACCCCACACTTTGAACCCTCTAGCCTAACACACACACACATGAGCACAAGTGTAATATGTACATGTATAGAAATTGAGATGTGTATATATATATATATATATATATATATATATATATATATATATATATATATATATATATATATATATATATATATATATATATATATATATAATGTATGTGTGATAGGTATATAGTAGTCTATATGCCCATGTGTATTCTATATTAGCATTATATAGCTATATCAATATGTGTATCCTATATTAGAGTATATTATATATTAGATGTATTTGACTTGTGTTATGTGATTTATGGTTGGCTTAGGCATGGTATTGCCTAATAGCCTATGGCCTATATGTGTGTCTGCTTGACTAGTGAGCCTAGATTAGACTTGTGTAGTCTTGTTAGAACCTAGAATGCCTTGTTAGACCTAGAATAGACTAGTATAGACTAGTTTGACTTAGGTTGACTTGGTTGACCTAGTTTGACTTCTAGGGTTGACCAGAGTTGACCAAGAGTTGACTTTGGCCTAGATTGACCTAGATTCATGTAGAATATATTGTAGTGCATCTTATTACCATTCTGGACTTGTTGTGACTTGTGCTGTTCTAATAGGAGCCAGACACCACTCCTCGGACAGTATATATTCTTCAGATTCTTAGGTTACAGGCGAGTACATTCTCTGATCATTTCATATCTTGTTTAGGATTATATTCCTGTTTTAGATTACTTTACATGATGCTGACACGTTGGAAACACGGATTAGTACTATATGGATCTGGTTGTGCGATGTTATCCCCCTTAGCGGATACATCGGGTATTCGTGTTCGTGTACTTTATCGTGAACATCGTGTACTCCTTGTATTTGTGACATTCGTGTACGAAACGTGTGAATCATGTATAATAATATATTCACATGACCTTCGTATACAATAATATAACTTAGCTAGATCCTTGTGTATTGATGAGGGCGGGGGAGTAGAAGTGGTTATGTATTCAATCCAGTAGATTACTCGTGTACAAACCTCTGTAGATTACTCGTGTACAACATCGTGTCGTCTACATAACCATCTTGTGCTCTGAATTACTAGCACTGTTAGTTCTCTATATACTGTAGCTATTTACTTACAGTCTCTCTTTTTTTATCATGTTATTTCTTCAGATCCTGTATCTTACTCTCTAGCATATTTATATTTCCTAACCTGTTATGATTTTGTTGAGATGTACTGTACTCGCACCCGTCCTGACTGGACCTGTTGAAAATTTTACAGTGAATGATGAGGCTCTGGTGTCTACCCCTCTTGGTGCAGCATTAGACATCACTAGTGACATGGACCTACTAGCAGTGGATGACACTCCTTAGACTAGGATGTCTTTACTTTTCTGGATCACTGTATATAGATTCTGAGATATTTTGGGATATGTATTTATTTTAGACACTTAGAATTCTGGATTGTATTTCTGTGCTTTCATTCTGGATATTTATCTATCTATCTTCATCATGTTCTACCTTAGTTGTGATTGAGATATATTCTGTTATGTCACCCCCATTCGGGGAGTATAACTGTTTATTACCTTTAACTGTTAGATGTTGTAACCTAGGACAGCGTTCTACCGTCGATACTGCGGCGTAGGCTGGACGTACCCACGTCTCGTGCCCTTACTCTAGGGTGCGGGTCGTGACACTAGTTCTAGATATTGGTATGTTAGCAAGTTAGTCTCTATAGACTATATATTAGATATTAGTTAAGATGTTATGTTAGTACATTAGATAGTTAATTAGATATTTGAGGGGTATCTTGGTATCTCATGATACCAAGTTAGTATCTTAAGGTAAATATGAATTACCTTTACATTCAAGGAAATTAATTAGTTTATCTTATGACCAAGGTATGGTATCAAGGTACCAAGGTAAGGTATCAAGATATCATGGTAAGGTATAGGTTTATCCAAGTTAATGTATTAGATTCCAACCAAGGTATTGGTATTGGGATGCCAATATGACCAAGGTTGATATGATATCCTAGTGTTAGTGGGTTAGTGACTAAGTACTTGAGTTTGAGTAGGTGATGTTAGATTGTGGAAGGGTTATATAGATAGGTATATATATTTTTGGGTTATATAGTATCTATATATATTATGAGAGTATATAGATATAGGTTATGGTTCATAGTGAGGATATGTATATACTTGATATATGATATCTATATGTATGTGTTAGGGTGGTACTATATGGGTAAGGATATATGTGGTATGTATATATATTAATATATCCTAAGTATCATAGATGTTGACCACTAATCTAAGTTTGACCAAAACCCTAGAAGCTTAACCTTGACTCCTAGTTTGACCCAAGGTGGACCAGAATTGACTTAGAGTTGACCAAGCGTTGACTTTGACCTAGATTGACTTAGAAACATGTAGATTGCATTATAAATTTCTATCATTTCAAATTGAACTCTTTATAACATGTGTTGCTCTAATTAGGACTCTGTGACATCAGTTCGGACATCTCTTTATATCAGTCATTCAGGATATCAGGTGAGTACATTCTCTGATAGTTCTTTCATTTACTTGGTGATTACTGTATTTCAGTTCTAATTAGTTCTATTTGATGTCTACTATGATTCTTGGCACAATGGTTCACGGATTGGTATTGTTATTGGATCTTCAGTCATGAGATGTTATCTTAACTCATCGTAATGGTATCGGATACTATTATTGTCGGTATTGGATAACGTTGGATATTATTGGTAACAAATAATGTTCTCGTTGGTATTGGATAACACTGGATAAATATTAGTTAACATTGGCTAGTAACGTGTCATGGTTGGATCCATCGTATCAGTCGGGGCGGGGGTAATACTAGTTAGATATGTGATCAAGAACTATCGGCTACTAGTCTAAATCATCGGCTACTAGCTAAGCATACATTGCACGTATGTTTGAGCTAGCTTTCCTTAGTGTAAATCATTGAATATCCCAGGTCGATCACATATCCAACTGGTATTCCAAAACACATTGTCTATTATAGCTTTATACATTCAGTTCACCATTACATTGTTCTAACTTGATATAGTAGTTCTTTTCTATTATTTGTTCTCACAGATTTCTGTCTATCTTACCATGTTCATCAATATAACTGTCTATAATTATTTTATAGTCCTTGTCATTTACTTGGAATTTCTAGATGAGATGTGCTCGTTCCATCCTGACTGGATATGTTGACAAATATTACAAATGATATAGATGACTGTCCTACTTTCTACGGGGCCTACGAGGGTGGTACGCAGGAGCCTGAGGAGGATCTAGCTCAGTAGAGAGTGCCTAGTATAGTCTAGTATTTATAGCTTTCAGTTTGTATCGGATTATTTCGATTGTTAGTTGAGACTTATTTATATTCAGGACTTGTATTTATTTATTTTGGACATCTATTTTGTGTGGTGTGATAACTCTATTTATATTCAGTTTCTTCCTTTTATCTGATTCCATATCGTGCTCTAGCTTCCTTAGACTTGTGATTGAGATTATATAGTAGAGATGTTATATTATACCTCTGTACGGAGATGACAGGTTATATGATTCATATAGTTAGTTGATAGATATTGTAGACGACCTATACAACGTTCTACCGTCGACACTACGGCGTAGGCTGGACGTACCCACGTTCTCGTACCCCTAAACAGGGTGCGGGCCGTGACAGACTTGACAGCGGCTGTTGTTGTTGGCGCATGGAACTCCTGGAGTGGGATTTGTGGCTCTGGCTTTCTCTCATTTCGACACCTTCAAATGGTGGAGGGGGTGCTCTATTTATAGAGCTGGTTGGCACCCATGTGCGCGCGTTGGATTGTCCATGTGTGCATGAGCTCAGGCCGACCAAATCTCACAAAATTCGGATCCGTGCGCCGACACAGCAGCATGCAGCACGCTGCGCACAGCGCCGCCTGCGCCGTCCACGCTTCGCGCTGACAGCGGGATCTGCCCGCACGCTCCCAATGCACATACACCACAGCGTGTCGCACGCTGACAGCAGAAACACCGCTGCGCGTTGCACGCTGACAGCGTCGCGTGCCGAAAGTGCCTGGCCACATGGCACATGACGCTAGAGCGCATGGCCCAAAGGCGCATGGTTGCTAAGGCGTATGCACGTGCACTTGAGCTAGCAACCGTCCAAGCAACTCGCGCATGAAAAGAGCGCACGAGCGCCATACTGACGTGCAAAGTGCGCCATCAAAACGTCACTTTTCGTCCTTCGTCCGAGTCGTTAAGTCCCTACGGGACTTGGCTCCTATGAATTTCAAAGTGAATGAAAAAACAAAAATATATTCTTTGTAATTTAAACTTGACCCTCTAAAAAATTAATCCATATAGGCCACCACATTTTATGCGCATACTCCAATGCAAACATAATTATATGTTGAGTTATACACTTTGATAACTTTTGAACGGGGACTAAAAATTTGCAAACGAAAGTAGAAAACATCAACAATTTATCTAGTCACAAGGACTTTGATGGTACACTAACAACATTGTTGTCACTTTTTCACTTCATGTTCCTCAGAGTGAGTGAGTTATTGAAATGGGTTCAGCGGCAACAAGACACACAACTGAGAGGGTGGTACTAATCTCAGTCGCATTTTATTAAATGGGCATTTTATTAAATGGGAAGAATAATTGTACTATAGTAGCTCAAGGGTTCTGTCAAGGAATATTTGTTAGGCAAACACTAAAAGAAATCACGAACATTATATACTTCTTTAAAAACTCGAATAGATATTTTGTTTTTCAAGTTCATTTCTATTCCCCCCAATAAAAAAAATGTAATATTCGTCGTTCCATTCAAAAGTTATCATGTGTCAACCTACAATCACTTTTATTTTTAATTTAATTTTTCTTCTCTCATAATAATTGAAAATTAATTTTAGTTTGACACGTATCAAATTTTGAATAAAATAGTGAACATCACATAAGCTTTGATGGGTGAACAAAAGTGTACTCATTTATTTCCGACTTGTGGCCTAACTGTAGATGGGCATAACATGTACACTAATTGTATCAATGAGATTTAAATATAGGGCTTAATTTCAACTTCATATCCTAAACTACTTTAGTTTTTCAACTTAATAGCGTAAAAAAAATTTACTCGACAATTTGATACCATCAACTATTAAATATTTTTCAACTTTATAATAAAAAAAAATTCGGACGAAATTATCCTATCCTTCCGTCCCCTCCCCACCTCCCCTCCAGCTGCCACCATCCCGCCTCCCACCACCCCCCACGCTCCACGCCACCAATGCACAACCACCGCACACCCCCACCCCTTCGGCCCTGTCCTCTCCCCGGTTGCACCTCCCCTCTCTACGCGCAACGGTAGCGCAGCAGTGCCAACATGTATGGATTAAAAGGAGGGGTCGGAGGTGAAAAGAGAGATGGATGGACAAAAATATTTTTATCTTTTATCAAATTGATACATATTAATTTTAGAATATCAAGTTGAAAATATTTAATAGGTAAAGATATCTGGTTCAAATTAAATCTACATATAAATTATTCTAATATTGATTAACCATACAATTGCAACAACAACAACAACAACATCAACAACAATAATAATAATAATAATAATAATAATAATAATAATAATAATAACAACGATGATGGTAGTCACATGAATCAATATCAATCATGTTCAGAGACAGAGCGTCGAGGACCATACATGATACATATACACAGTAGCTATACTGATATGATTCAAAGTCATAATTATCATGAGAGAGAGAGAGAGAGAGTGTGTGTATTATATTATGACCAAACAAGAAGAGAATTGTAAGGCTTTTTTCTCTCCTCTTATTCCTCACCAACCGACTCTTGTACTCCCTTTCCAACACCAACTCTCTTTCCTCCAATTATCCAGAGTACAGAGAAGAAGAACATAGAAAGAAAAGAGAGAAAGAGAGAGAGACCATTGACAATGGTATAGAGAAAATAAAAGGAGAAGAAAAGCCCAAGAAAGGAAAGGTAGGTAGCTGTCTTCTCTGTGCTCTGCCTTCTTTTATCAGAGAAGGTCCATGTGGCTTTCCCTCCACTTTGATCTGTACCATCTTCACTTTCTTTTCCTTCTTTAAATGGTATAATGAGCTCACTGAAACATCAATAGCAAGTTTTTTTTTTTTTCCTCCTTTCCTTCTTCCTGAGTGATGATAACCAGTAAGGTTGGTGGTCCTTCCCCTTTTTCTTTCCAAAGTTTTGTGTCTCTCCTCTCTCTCTCTCTCTCTCTCTCTCTCTCTCTCTCTCTCATCAACAATTAAGAGAGATTGTTTGATCTCATATAGTACACTATTTATTGGATTACTTCTGTTGTGTTCTGAACTTTTAGAAAAAGCTCTATATTTTGTGTCTTTGACTTTATCTCGTGCCAGTGGTAGCTGTTGAAAATATAAGGCTTACTTTTCAGGACTCTTCTCTAACCTCTTTCATTCTCTCTTGTGGGAGAATGAAAGCACCTATAATTATCAAAATAATTGTTAAAGCACCTATAATAATATAATAAGAATATTATTCAATTATAGTCAAATATTTCTTCTAATTTATATGGTTAAGGTGGGAGGTAGTTTTTTTTGTTTGGTTGAGTTCGATTCTTGTGTTGTATATATATATATAACAAATTTAAACTTTTTTCAACAATATTTTATATAATTGAATTTTTTTTAAATTAAATGGTTAATGATATATATGATTTAGACGGCTCAATTTTGAACCGTTTTGAAGTCCCTTTGTAATATATATATATATATATATATATATATATATATATATATTTCATGCTAGATATGTTTTTAGCTTTTTTGCCTTTTTAAATGATACGAAGATTCCTATATAAATCAACATCATAGTGTATATTTCAAAGATGCACTGAAACCATTTCCTAAACCCCCAACAAATCTCATCTTCATTGGTAAATAAAATGGTAGCTAGCTGTTAATTCTCCTTCACCAAAGTGATTCTAGCTTTAGTATGTATAGTATGTAGCAACATGTACATAATTTTCATCTGTTCTACATTTTGCCTTCTTATGTATTTCTTGTTTGCTTGAATAGATCATGAACAACCATACTTTGTTTTTGTTTGTTTGATCTCGGGGAAAAAAAAAATTCTCATACTTGTTGCACAGTTGTAATGGCCAAGGACTACACTGGATCCCCCAAGGTCCATCAGCTGGAGTCAAAGAACAAGCGGGTCACTCGTGTCCTACTCGTGGCAGGACTCTGTGCGCTCTTCTACATCCTGGGATCCTGGCAGAGCAGCACCTCCACCCCCCTCAAAACCAATCAGAGCACCACCTCGGTTAGCCCCACCAATGCCCCCTGCCACCTCCCTCCGTTGCCGTCGTCGCCCGTCGCGACGAACCTAGACTTCCAAGCCCACCACCAAGTAGGCCTCAACGGGACCTCCCTCGCCGCCGCCGCGGAGAAATTCCCCCCCTGCGACCTGAAGTACAGCGAGTACACCCCCTGCCAGGACCCGAAGAGGTCGAGGAAGTTCATGAAGAAGATGCTCCGGTACCGGGAGAGGCACTGCCCGAGGGAGGAGGAGCGGCTCAGGTGCCTGGTCCCCGCGCCGCCCAAGTACAAGAACCCGTTCCCGTGGCCGAGGAGCAGGGACTTCGCCTGGTACGACAACATCCCGCACCGCGAGCTGAGCATCGAGAAGGCGGTTCAGAACTGGATCCAGGTGGAGGGCGACCGGTTCAGGTTTCCGGGCGGCGGCACGATGTTCCCCAGGGGCGCCGACGCCTACATCGACGACATAGACGCGCTCGTCCCGCTGTCCGGAGGAAATATTCGGACGGCGATCGACACTGGATGCGGGGTGAGGCTAGGCTATATATACCCTCTGTTTATTGTGTACACTAATTTTTTCCTTGAATGCGACAGTTCTGATAAAGTTGAATTGCATGACATTGTCACTTGTATGTTATGTGTAAATAGAAATCACATTTTTCGTACTATCCAAATGCAAAAGAAAACAAAAAAAGTTAATAATTGGTAGAATTATGAGTGCACAATGACAATGTTAACTTGTTGAATTGTGAGTGATAGCTTAAAAATAGAATTGTTTTTGTATGGATTAAGAAGCCATTGCCTAGTGCTGTCTCCATTCTCCAGCCAATAAACTAGTGAGCAACAAAACTGTGCTTTCTAAGATGTATTTATTACACATCATAGCCTGGAAACTTGCCCTTTCTTTGGTGTTTCTTATAACTTCTCGTCATCCGTAAATTTCCTTCTTACAGAACAATTCCTTCTTACAGGAAAATAGTTAGAAAATTAGTTACCAGAGAACTAGGTTGGCTTATTGTTGAGTTGGCGGCGAGTTACATGACGGAGCATCAATAGTAAGGTTCATTACAATTTCTAGATTCTAGATTCAAAATGTAGGAGCTCATTTTGTAGGATAGTAAGGTTCAATTGGAGCCCCATGATGGTTCCGTCCCAGCCACAGGAGCTGTAGCTTGGGCCTCAAGATGCATTCTTAAGCTCCATCTACTACTACTGATGGCCTAAGGCCTCGTTTGGTCCGCGGAATGGAAGGGAAAGGAAATCAATTCCTTGGGCATTTCCTTTCCTTCGAGAAATTACAATTCTCATTGATTTTCTTTTCTGATGTTTGGAAATACCAAGGAATTTGGAAAGGGAAGTCAAGGTGGTAAAGTGATTCCTTGCTTGGATGGATGGAACCACTTTTTTCCCTAATTTTTCTTCCATTGAGGATCACTTTCCTTTCCTCAATTTCTTTGGCACTCAAACATAGGAAAGTAATCACTTTCCTTTTCCAACCCCATGATTCCGCGAACCAAACGAGGCCTTAGAGTGGAAGTTGGAACCAAAAGTAATCTGTAATTAACTTGGGGCGAAATGAAAATAAACTGTAGACTTCTTCTTTAGTTGAATTATCAAATTTGCAGGGCGGATATCTGGAGGGCAATATTTTTAATCAGTGAAACTGCATTCTCTTTTATTTTCTACTTATAGTTGTTCTTCTTGCAATAGATTATAGGTGCAAGCCCCTAATACGTGTCTTCTTCTTTTTTTCTGTTCGGTACTCAAGGTTGCAAGCTGGGGGGCTTATCTATTGAAAAGG
Organism: Iris pallida; assembly: GCA_029216955.1. NCBI lineage: Eukaryota > Viridiplantae > Streptophyta > Magnoliopsida > Asparagales > Iridaceae > Iris > Iris pallida. The sequence continues at coordinate 4,304,133 of JANAVB010017195.1, read as the reverse complement.
GATATCTTGACAATGTCATTTGCTCCAAGAGACACTCATGAGGCTCAGGTGCAATTTGCGCTCGAGAGAGGAGTTCCGGCTATGATTGGAGTGATTGGATCACAGAGGATTTCATATCCGGCAAGAGCTTTTGATATGGCTCACTGCTCTAGGTGCTTGATCCCTTGGTATGATTATGGTAAGCCTCTCTAGCGCCAGATGAATCCAATTTATTCCCCATGGTAAATCTCGCCATCTTACTATCTGTAACTGTTAGAATAATATAAATACATTAGCCGACCCCAGAATTTCGAGATAAAGGTTTTTGTTGTTGTTTGTTGTAGAATAATTAAATATAACCCTCAACACTAACAGCAAGTCGGAGCAACTCAGATTTGAACCCTCCGTCGCGCATCTAAAGCCGATTTAAAAAAAATATACCATTACGTCGTGAATCCAACTATCTGCCCAAAATGAACCTTTGACCTACAAGGACGTGTTAGAATAATATAATTATATAAACTTCAACCTTCATTACAATTGTAGAGTTTTCTTGCAGTGGTAGGGACTTTCACATTAATTATCCTCTATCTTATCACTAATAAATCATACAATTCGATGTTTGGTATAAGTTTGGTATGGTGCCATACAACTTAGGGAACAAGGATCCTATTCCTATCAAATTCCTGCAATCAAGCATTCTTGGGCGAGAGTAGTAGTAGGATAGATGACCTCCAGGGAAATACTCATGTTACACTCAAATATTGTGGACCCCAAAAGTTTGGGATAAAGGCTTTTTTTGTTGTCGCCGTATGCTGCCCAGACAAGGTCAATCATCTGACATGGTATAGCCCAATATTGTGAGATATGGGCCAATTTCGAGATGGAAGAAGCATAGTCTGAAATAACTTCCATACGGATTAAATCCTGCCGGAAGTCTGGAGTCTGGAGGATGGATTGTCAATTTTTTGAGGAATTCAAATCCATTTGCATGGACCTAACTTACAAGAATTTAGGTCCAACTTCTCTCGCCTTTGAGATTTTAAAGCCCTTTAGAGACTGACCCCATGATGGAAGCTAATCTAGTATTATTAGTCCTCTTGGGACGCATTCTTTTTTCTTTAATGCAGTTTTCTCCATAATCAATCATATGTTCACGAGTTAAATGGTTTACCCAGTAGCCAAGAAGCACGGATACTCCAAATATATGGCATGTGTCTTGTTGTACACATGTACCGGACATGCCATGGACACTCCGGAATACACTAGGACACACCAAAATAAGTTTCAAACCCGTATCGCCATGTCTGAAATGTGTCAAGCGTCGGATCCATGTCTGTGCAACATAGCCCAGTAGGATGTAATTTCATTGCATTTGTAATTTCTGTCCTACATCCCTTGATGGGTCACTCAATATCCACCTCTTTCTCTATTTAATCGGTAAGATTATACTAATTTTATATACTTGATATTACCAGATGGCTTGTATCTGATTGAAATAGACAGAGTTCTAAGGCCGGGTGGCTACTGGATCCTATCTGGTCCTCCAATTAATTGGAAGCATCATTACCGTGGATGGGAGAGAACAAAAGAAGATCTCAAACAAGAGCAAGACGCAATAGAAGATGTTGCAAAACGACTCTGCTGGAAGAAGGTGATTGAGAAGGATGATCTTGCGATTTGGCAAAAACCCCTCAACCACATTGAATGCATAGAAAGCCGAAAGGTCTACAAAACACCACACATCTGCAAGAGCGACAATCCAGATTCTTCCTGGTATATAAACGATGGTCACCTACTGTTATTCTCTTCACATAGCAAAATGTGGTACATTTAAAACTTGCTTCTCTTAGGTACAAGGACCTGGAGACTTGTATTACCCCATTGCCAGAAGTGAGTAATTCTGAAGAAGTTGCTGGTGGCACACTGGAAAAATGGCCAGAAAGGGCATTTGCTGTCCCTCCAAGAATTAGTAGGGGGTCGATCACCGGGGTCACAGCCAAGACATTTCAGGATGATAACAAGATGTGGGAGGAAAGAATAGTGCACTATAAGAGGATCATCCCACCCCTGGCCAAAGGACGTTATAGGAATGTGATGGACATGAATGCCAACTTGGGAGGTTTTGCAGCAGCAGTGGCAAAGTATCCAGTGTGGGTGATGAATGTAGTCCCTGCCAACTCAGAGAGAGACACACTCGGCGCTATCTATGAACGGGGATTTATTGGAACTTACCAGGACTGGTGCGAGGCTTTTTCAACATACCCACGAACTTATGACCTCATCCATGCGGATGGTGTGTTTAGCATCTATCAGGATAGGTAACAACAGATCTCGTCATTTAAATCTTTTTTCTACTGTTTTTTTTTTCTCGTTTAGTTACAGTAATATGCATGCATTTCATGGGTCATCTAATTCCTTGACTTTTGTTTTGGAGTTCCCATTGCTTCTATATTTATAGTTCCTTGTTTGCTTTGTCATTCTTATTGAGGATCCAATAGTTGTAGGGAGAAAGTAATGTTGGAATTCTGGAATAAAACTTCGTTTTAAATCTGCAAAATAATAAACTTAATTAAATGTTACCGGCCTCCGGGGAAGTCGCGCACGTAGCACTGCCCTAAGAGATAGTCCGGGTCTATGTGCAGACTGGATCCGAACGCTCCTAGTGGTAAAATCCCCGCTTCACCGGAATCTCTTTGCCACACACGACGTAGAGAGAGCGACTCCGACTTAGCTCTGCCCAGAGCAACAACGAAGCAACAGAAATTCGAGAGAAAAATTGGAGGGAGTTTCTGTAGAGGAGAGTGTTTTCTGTGTCGAGAAGGAGAGGGGATCAATATATATAGGCTGTTGGGTAATTACACCAACGAACAGAAATTAAAGAGGATTTAATTCAGACGTTTAAGAAAATTATGTTTGAACGTTATAAAACGTTTACAGCACATGGTTCATTGAACCTGGACGGATATCAAGATCCAACCGTTACAGAATTAATGAATAGTAACGGTAAAAAATTAATAGGAGCAAAAAGGATTTTTGGGTCTCAGTCCGAACCCGAAGAAGAAATCGGATCGGCATTCGGCACCCGCAGATGTGGGCACGTGCCCGCACTCGTTACGCGCGTCGAACCGAACCGAGCCGAGCCGGGCCGGACGGCGGCGGCGGCGCGCGCGTGTGGCCCTTGGGGCTCCCCCATAAGACTTTTAATGAAGCAAAGAGTAACAAAGCATTATATGCACAACCCATTCTTCTCTCCCAACCGATGTGGGACTAAAGAAGGAAAAAAGAATTGAACTTTTGTTCATGTGTGTGTGCTCAAAAGCATACACAGCTAACAATCCCCCCCCCCCAAAAGGTCAATTTCTGAAGTAGAAGAAAAAAAGAAAGAGTAAGAGAATTTCTGGACAGTTGTATACTATGCATAAATGAGATGGACTACAACCTTGAATCTCACGTAGTGACTATTGTCTTTGTCTGAAGAAGAGCTTGATGGACTACGTCTTGAATCAGTCTTCTTGAACCAGACTCGGAAATAGCACACATAGTACGCTAGAGGTACTTGGGTCTATCGGGTGGCGCGTTTGGTTGGCCATGCGCACTTTTACACATTCATGAGAGTTGTCTAGGATCGCCTTGTCCTATAGTCGCGACCCTCACGACCTCTCATATAGGTAATTCCTTAAAGGTTGGTGATAGGAATCAACCTTGCATATCATGCTTGGACTTATTAAGAGTTTAAACTCAACCTATCCATATCACAAAAGGAATATAGGGAACGGGTATGAATGTACACATGTACAGCCTCCTGGACTTTTATTTTAAAGAGAATTTAATATCAGGTCAGTGTTCCATAATAGTCACCTAGTCCAGCTTGTTTCTACCCATTGAACCGGCTTCTTGGGATCTCCAGTCAGACTCGGTTGGGTTGCCACTGCTGGTGACTATACTATGGGCTTAACCCCATCCCCCTCGATGATTCTAGGATCAATGTCCTAGACAGACCCTTCGTCAAGTGGTCTGTAAGGTTCTTTTCTGACTTTATATAGTCAAGAACCACATATTTGCCCAATAGGCTCTTTATTGACTTGAAGCGCAGGTGCAGGTGCATGTTCATCTTAGCATTCACAGAATCATGCTTTAATAGTTCAATAACAGACTTATTATCACAGTTTATGGAAATTGCAAGAACAGGATAAACAGAAACAGGTATATGCATGATAAGATTTCTGAGTCATTCGGTCTCTGTACATGTAGTATCCAAAGCTATCATTTCAGAGTCCATTGTACTTCTGGCTATGATAGTTTGTTTACATGATCCCCATGAGATTGCAGCTCCTGCTAGGGTAAAAACATATCCAGTAGTGGATTTCACATCATGTGAATCAGTTACCCAATTTGCATCGGAGTAACCTTCTATGATATCAGGGTATCTAGTATAGTGAAGTTTATAATGTAGAGTACCCTTAAGATATCTAAATACTCTGTCTAATGCAGTCCAATGAGATTGGTTTGGGTTGCTAGTGTATCTGCTTAGTCTCCTAATAGCAAATGCAATATTAGGTCTGGTCCTATTTGTTATGTACATAAGGGACCCAATCATTTGTGAATATCTATGTTGTTCTATAGGTGATCCTTCATTTTTCTTGAGAACAACATTACTGTCATAAGGGGTAAGGGCAGGTTTCTTGTCAAAATACTCAAACTTCCTTAGCATTTTCTCAATTGAATGTGCTAAGGATAGAGTATAGCCCTCTTTCCTTTTGGACACTTGCATTCCTAGGATCAGATTTGTTTCACCTAGGTCTTTCATATCAAACTGGTTAGATAAATAATTCTTAGTGTTATTTATCGGTTCCAGTGAAGATCCTAGAATAAGGATATCATCAACATACAAGCATAAGATAACACAATTTTCATTTGTATTTTTAGAATACAAACATTTGTCATATTCGTTTGGCACAAAGCCAAATTCTATAATGACTTTGTCAAATTTGTTGTGCCATTGCTTGGGAGCTTGCTTTAGGCCATAAAGAGATTTTACTAATCTACAAATCTTGTTTTCTTGGCCTTTAGCAATAAAACCTTCAGGTTGCTCCATATATATTTCTTCCTCTAAATCTCCATTTAGAAATGTTGTCTTTACATCCATTTGATGGATCAGCAAGTCATGAATGGAAGCTAGGGCTAGGAGGGTTCTAATAGATGAAATCCTAGCTACATGAGAGTATGTATCAAAATAATCTAATCCATTTTTCTGGGTAAAACCTTTGGCTACTAATCTGGCCTTATATTTCTCTATGGTACCAAGTTTTTTCTTGAAGATCCACTTACAACCTATGGATTTACTACCTAAAGAAATGTCTGCTAAAAACCAAGTATTGTTCTCCATAATGGAGTTATACTCATTGTTAATAGCTTCTTTCCAGAAAGGGACATCAGGAGAGGATATAGCTTCTTCATGAGTTGAGGGATCACCCTCTATAAAAAATGTGAAGAATCCTTCTCCTAAATTTTTTTCAATCCTTTCTCTTTTACTCCTTCTAGGTTCTATGACTTGTTCAGATTGAGAATTAGGTATTTGATCATGAGAACTAGTAGATGGAGTAAGAGAAGGGTTAGAGGAAGATGAAAAGGTTCTATCCTTGAAGGAAAAAATGTTCTTAAAGTAAACTGCATCTCTAACTTCAATAATTGTGTTATGAGATATTTTATTTACTTCAGAATGGATTACAAGATATCTATTGGCATTGCTATCTAGGGCATATCCTATGAACACAGCATCTACAGTCTTAGGTCCTATCTTCCTCTTTTTGGGTTCAGAAATTCCTACTTTAGCTAAACATCTCCAAACTTTGAGGTAATTAATCATAGGGGTCTGACCTTTCCATAACTCATATGGTGTCTTATCATTAGTCTTACTGGATATCCTATTAAGAATATAACAGGCTGACAATAAGGCTTCTCCCCAAAGATTATTAGGAGCACCTGAGCTGAGAAGCATGACATTAACCATATCTAACAGAGTGCGATTCTTCCTTTCAGCAACTCCATTGGATTGTGGTGAATAAGGAGCAGTTACCTCATGAATAATTTCGTGTTCTTCACAGAAGTTAGTCATTTCATTTGAGGTATACTCTCCACCACGATCTGATTTAAGGATCTTAATCTTCCTATCCAACTGGTTCTCAGCTTCAGATTTATAGACCTTGAATCTATCTAGAACTTCATCTTTGGTCTTAAGAAGGTAGGTGTAACAATACTTTGAATGATCATCTATGAAAGTGACAAAGTATTTCCTACCGTCTCGGGTTAAGACCCTATTGGAGTCACAGACGTCACTATGGATAAGTTCTAGGAGTTCAGAATCCCTATGGATAGATTTGAAAGACAATCTTGTGTGTTTTGCTTGAACACAGATATCACATTTGTGTTCATCATCTATAGGAGTCTTAGGTATAAGATCTAAGTTCATCATCCTTTTAATAGATCCTAAATTCACATAACCTAGTCTACCATGCCAAACATTTGAGGATTCAACATTTACAATAAAGGAAGAAATTGAACTTTTATTCATGGTACTTAAAATGAAAAGTCCATCTTTCACAAATCCTTTTCCAATAAACAAATCATTCTTAGAAAAAACTACTTTATTGGCCTCTATTACAATTTTGTATCCTGAGGCTACAAGGAGGGATCCACTAACAAGGTTTCTTCTAACAGACGGCACATGAAGCACATCATGGAGAGGTAGAATTTTTTCTGATGTCATCTTCAGATCTATTCTTTCTCTTCCTACAATTTGTGCCGTTGAGCCATCTCCTAGAGTCACGCCTCCTCCACCTGGTTCCTGATAGGTTGAAAAACAGGAGCGATCAAATAAAACATGAACATTAGCTCCAGAATCCAACCACCAATCATCAGAATGGAAAGACATGTTTACTACAGGTTGAAAGCTTACAGACCTGAAGGAGCTGGAAGACCCATTCAGAATCATGTTAGCCTCTGACTTGCCTTTTCCCTTGAAGGAGTTCTGGATAGGTTCTTTCTTCATTTGGAAGCGGTTGATGGCTGTATGGTTGGTTCTACCACACACAATAAAATCTTCTTTGATCCTGAGTCTGACTAAAGTTTCTAGGTTTTTGGGGTTGAGGGTTTTGGTTGTGATGGTTTTGGTGAGGAGGTTGAAAACTCTGCTTCTTTTTGAAAGAATTTTTCTTGGATTTGAGATGGTTGTTTGACTTAGGTTTTACATGGCTTTCTACAAGATTTATCCTAGTTGTGGCATTTGACGTAGCTTTGGTCCTGGACCTATATTCCTCTTCTGTTCTAATTCTATGTAGAGCTTGAGAGTATGTAATAGATCCTTGTAGATGTAGTAGGTCCTTTGCCACTTTAGACCAAGACGAAGGAAGTTTGTCTATCAAACATCCTATTTTGTGTTCAGTGGAAAAGAATGATCCCTTGGCTTGAACATGTCTAAGGTGTTCTTAAAATTCATGAATTTGATCATTGATAGGTTTGTTATCTACCATAACATATCGGTTGAATGTGGAAGAATTGAATCTATCAATTCCAGCATCATCACAACCATATTCATCTTCCAAAGCATCCCAGAGTTCTTTAACGCTTTTATACTCAAAAAATATGTCGTAGAGTGACTTCGACATAGCGCTTAAAATTCTGTGAAAGCAATGGTAGTCTATTTCCTTAGGGATCTTAGGTTTAGAGGAGGATGATTTGGATACCCCTATGTCAGACTCAGTCTCATCAGAATCATTTGAGATGTGTTTGGACCCATAAATGGCTGAAATTAGGCCTAAAGTGGTAAGCCAAAATTTTATCTGGCTCTGCCACCTCTTGAAGTAGGTGCCATTGAATTTTGCAGGCTTTACAGAAAAAGTCTCTTCCTTGGAAGTCATGTTTTCTAAAGTCTGTAAAATTATATTTACTTAATAAGATGGCTTTAAACTAAAATTAACAATTAAAATGATTTTAGTAATAGATCTTTAAAATTTTAGTTTTTCAAGTTTTGATAAGGTTGGGTTAGCTGTAGGGGCCGGATCCCAGCAAGCGAAGGTTCACTAGGAACACTTAAGTACCGGTCGCTTAGAAAAATTTTCGCCTTATTGACAGAAGGGCCATTTCGGCTTGTTCCCAAACAAATCTTAACTTTATAACTTTAAAATTAAAGGAATTTTACTAAATCAATTAATTGTTTGATTTAGCCAAAATTAAAATATTGAGTAAAAGAGGTTACTCAGCTAGTATTGAAAAAAAAAATGTGCTAGTATGATATTCTTATGAAGATTGTTAATGTAGTACTAGAGATTTACCACATATAATATTTGTCTAAGATGTCAATTTAACAAATAATGACAATGAATGGATATTAATTGATATGTGAAATATAATTGATATGTCAAATAATGACAATGAACAAATAATGACAATATGTAACAAATAATATTAAATGAGTGACAAACTTTGTTAAGAAATTTGTTTACCAGCAAGTGGTTGCTAACACAATTTGCTACAGTAAGACAAGTTTGTTTAACAATGTGTAGCAGTGTTGTGTGTAGCAAGCAACGAATTTTGTGAATAGTGTTTAACAAAAGTTTGTTAAGAATTTTGTGTAACAGGTCTAAGTAGCCAAAATTGGCTACAGTAAGACCAAATTTGTTAAGAATTTGTTTAACAAAAGTTTGTGTAAGTGGCCAGATTAAGGTTCTGGTCCGAACGGGAGTGGGTTCAAGTCACTCTCACAGAATTTAGAAGTAAAGTTGTGTAACAGTGTTGTGTAACATTTACAACATGTTTTCACAAAAACTTGTAAATGGAATCTCTCTTAGATTGTTGGAATTCTTGAATAAAACTTCGTTTTAAATCTGCAAAATAATAAACTTAATTAAATGTTACCGGCCTCCGGGGAAGTCACGCACGTAGCACTGCCCTAAGAGATGGTCCGGGTCTATGTGCAGACTGGATCCGAACGCTCCTAGTGGTAAAATTTTCGCTTCACCGGAATTTCTTTGCCGCACACGACGTAGAGAGAGCGACCCCGACTTAGCTCTGCCCAGAGCAACAACGAAGCAACAGAAATTCGAGAGAAAAATTGGAGAGAGTTTCTGTAGAGGAGAATGTTTTCTGTGTCGAGAAGAAGGAGAGGGAGAGGGGATCAATATATATAGGCTGTTGGGTAATTACACCAACGGACAGCAAATTTGAGAGAAAAATTGGAGAGAGTTTCTGTAGAGGAGAATGTTTTCTGTGTCGAGAAGAAGGAGAGGGGATCAATATATATAGGCTGTTGGGTAATTACACCAACGGACAGAAATTAAAGAGGATTTAATTCGGACGTTTAAGAAGACAATTATGTTTGAACGTTATAAAACGTTTACAGCACATGGTTCATTGAACCTGGACGGATATCAAGATCCAACCGTTAGAGAATTAATGAATAGTAACGGTAAAAAATTAATAGGAGCAAAAAGGATTTTTGGGTCTCAGCCTGAACCCGAAGAAGGAATCAAATCGGCATTCGGCGTCCGCAGATGTGGGCACGTGTCCGCACCCGTTACGCGAACCGAACCGAACCGGGCGGCGGCGGCGCGCGCGTGTGGCCCTTGGGGCTCCCCCACAAGAGTTTTAATGAAGGAAAGAGTAACAAAGCATTATATGCACAACCCATTCTTCTCTCCCAACCGATGTGGGACTAAAGAAGGAAAAAGGAATTGAACTTTTGTTCATGTGTGTGTGCTCAAAAGCATACACAGCTAACGAGTAAAACACTATGAAAGATAATAATTGTTGGATCAAATTAAACTCAAAAGACTGTTGTCAGTTATAGCGAAATCAAGGACAGATGAAATGTTTTGAAGTTCAGTAATTTTGGATGGTCTTGCAGTCAAAAATGTTGAGAATAACTCGGGTATATTATTCTTCCACATAACTGAAGCTTTGTACCTTGTACTCCCTTCGAGCTTACTTTTAAGTTCGGTTGTATCATATGAACTCTTTTCATAAGATTTATTGTAACCAAGTCTACTTACAACTAGTAAGCTGACATTGTACATTTTACGGAATCATTTCTTCAATTTTCAACTTGCATTTGCCATGCTGTCTGTTTGAACTTCGCTGCACCATAAACCTCTTGCCTACAGTAATGGTTTTAATTATTGTGTGTGTTGCACAGACATGAATACAACATAGAGACGCCACATGTTTTGGTGTCCTAGAGTATTTTGGAGCGCTATGTCTTATACATGTCCGAAATAACACTGACAGGGATACGGGACAATTTTTGGATCATTTGCTTCCTACGATACTATAATGATGTGATCATTCATATCATACCATCTGCATCAATATTTCTTGATACGAATTGCAGCGCTAATCATTATCATATTTTGATATTCAAATATAATGTCGATGTAAATCTCACTTATCGTGGAAATGGTTGCAGGTGTGACATAACATACATTCTATTGGAGATGGATAGGATACTGAGACCAGAAGGCACAGTGATATTCAGGGACACGGTGGAGGTCCTTGTTAAGATCCAAGGGATAACGGACGGGATGAAGTGGAAGAGCAAGATCATGGACCATGAGAGTGGGCCCTTCAATGCGGAGAAGATCCTTGTGGCTGTCAAGACCTACTGGACTGGTGAGGCCACCCAGGCCCAGTAACTGCAGATACGAGTGCTCAAGCTTTCAGGGAGATAAGTCGTCTAGTCCTGAATGGAATTCTCTGCCTCTCTTGTATTTCTTCCTCTATGGCAGCTTTTTGTTTGCTTACTCTTTAAAGTAACCGAATGACTGATGATATACAAAAGAGGAAGGAGGAGGCAGAGATGGAAGAGGTTGTATTATTGTTGTAATAGTAGGATCTGTATCAGCTATTGAGACTGTAATGTTTAGAATAGGTTGTACTCTATTTCTATTTGATGAGAATTTTGAATAAGTAAAATCAAGATGGGCTAACCGTTATCATCTTTGTGCACTTCTCTGCTAGCAATTCCATGCCCAACTCCATTGCCATTGTTACACAAAGGAAAGGATCCAACGTTATGGGATCAATAATCCGGTCGAGTAATACTATTGAGTATTAGCTACCCTAAAATTTAGTTCCGTGAATCAATGGCAATGGAGTTGCACGAGGAGAGCATAGAGATGCAGTGTCAGCAGTTCGACAAAGAAAATTGTACTGAAAGTAAATTCTCTTGCCACTCGACAAAACAAAGGAGATTCTACTTGCAAGGGCAAAACGTAATGTCCTGCTCTACTTGGATTATTGGCTTGAAAGGCCGATTGGATTTGGGTTCGTTCTGATGATTGTTCAGAGATTTGTTCGGCCGAGACAATATTTTATCAGGTGGATGGTTTCGATGATCGTTTGCTTCTTTACCTTCATAACTATTTCATGTGTTTTGCTCTGTTATAAATCATTGCATGATAATAAAAACTAACCAAGATTGGCATAGAAAATAAAGTGGATTTTCTGTCCATCAGAAATGTAAACAAAGCGACTAAGAATTGATACACACTAAAAAGTGTCAAGCCAGATACATGAAAACGAAAGGCTTAAAAGTCTGTTACAAGTCTAGTAATTAGGTGTTAGGTCTTAAAAATGGTAGATGTTTCTCGAGAGAATGGAATGATTAAGAAAGTAGATAAAAGGAATGATCAAGAAACTGAAAAAAAGAAAAAAAAAAAAAAAGAAGGGAAAGGTCAAGAAACCTGAAAGATGGTTCTCAGAGAAAAGGAAAGATCAACAAAGAAACCTGAAAGATGGTTCTCAGAGGAAAAGGAAAGATCAACAAACTCGACGACGAAGATAACTAAGTAAAAATAACTATGATTATGAAACTTGACCTAAAACTCGGAAAAAATGCGGTCTCTACCCTCTTCCTTCTCTATTTTTGCCTCAAAGGTCATCCTATCGATAGTGAATTTGAACAATCTATTGCTACTCTTTCTGATCAAACAAGTTCACAACAAGTCTTTGCGATGTCATGCTCACCCTCGACTGCGTTGCTGCGAATGACCCGACTGACTGACTCAGGCATTAGCTGAGACGACGTTGAGCATGAAAATACAAATTATTTCAGGGGATGCAGAATTTCCTTATATATGCATTTCTGCCAAGGAATTATAAGTTCATTTTTTTTTTTTTAACTCAATCATGTAGCCATACCCATTTATGGTTGCTATTGTACCAATATAGTGATATAAGAACCATTGTATTGAACGTATATTCATATGTATTAACTAATGTTTAGTAATGAGAGAGATTATACCGAAATAGATGGCAAGCGGGCAAGAAGCTGCGCCGCCAGCCCTTTTTGGATGGCAAAACCAATCCTATTTTTTTTCATAATGAAATATGTTGATCAATAAATTTCCATCTAGTATGTGTAACCACTCGTATTGCAGAGCCTCGGTGCAACAGACTAATGAATTGCTCAAGAAGAGTAGAATTAGTTAAACAAAATCGTACCAACAGTGTGGAGTCCGGTGTCTCCAGCTAGCGCAACACTCGTCACTGAAGCTTCAATCCAGACGTAACTCCGTTGATCGGGATAGCACACACCTGTCTATCTTCATTGCAAGAATTCATTGTAGATTCAAAACCTGCCCAATCTTAAAAGCAACAGGTTACCTACCAGAACGAAGAAGAAAAGAGTTTGTTCCTAATCAGTTTCGTCTCAACTACCAGCCCAGTTATTCTGATTGAAAGGTTTGATGAAATGGAGAAATCCGTAAAGCAGAGTAGGTGTGAGCATTCGGTTAATTCGGTTCAAACCGAACCGAATAACCAAAAATCGAATTGGACCGAAAATCGAATAAGTAAAACCGAAACTGAACCGAATTGGCCTATAACCAAATCAAACCGAACCGAATTGAATCAGTTCAGTTTTCGATTTATGCGATTTTTCGGTTTATTTACGCTTTTTTTTGTTAATATATATAGTAACTAAATATACCTAAATTTATTTAGTGTATATATATATATATATATATATATATATATATATATATATATATATATATTCGGTTTTCGGTTTTGGACCGAAACCGAAACCGAAACCGAATAAGAAAATTTAGTATTTTCAAAATCGAAACCGAACCGATTTTTTTTTTTAAACCGAACCGAATCTTTTATTCGGTTCGGTTCGATTTTCAGTCCAAAACCGAATAATGTTCACCCCTAACGCAGATAAGTCATGCTTGTTGTTTCAGAAACTGTACTTATGTTTTTTTTAGAATCCCACTCACACACACAATTGGAGGAGTCGAACATTGTCTGTCCCTCCGCGTGTCCGCTCTAATACCACTGGACTAGAGAGCTCGGACGAAACTGTACTTTTGTTATAATTTTATCTACATAAATTTTGCTCTAAGATAATTTTCGCTAGTCAATCTAGCGAACAATCCAACGAAAATTGGTTTTGTTAGTTTTTTTTGTTTTTGCTTTGGTATATTTGGTTTTTTTGTTTGGTTCTACAATGTATTAAAATATAAACGTATTATAGGAATATATTTTAATTAGGATTGTTATAAATATATTTATATTGTAATAAATTGTAGAACCAAACAAAACAAAAAACAAAACTACAAAAACCAGCGAACCGAACCAAACAAACTGAAAAAAAAAACCAACAAAAACCTGTTTATGCCAGACTGTCTGACAAAAATGGTACATGACGGAAATTATCTCCCAATCCAAATACCCCAAACTTAAATTATCTCCCAATCCAATTACCCCCAGATTCTTAGATATACCAAATTTCTTATAAATTTTTACCGGCACAAAAAAAATTATATTTTCTGTATTATGCCGTATCTCTACCTCCATTAAATTCAAAAAAAATCAAAATCTTTAACTACATAAACATATAATAAATCTAAAATATATTCAATATTTAAATTATATTTAAACTAAGTACATGGTATTATCTAACTAAACACATATACAAAAATCCATATCTATAACAAATCTTAACTGAAATTTATTCAAATTATATTTAATATAATTTACATTTTTATCAAAAAATTTAACAATATCATAAAAAAATTGTACACGCAACGCAAGTGAACCTAACTATGTATATATAATGCAGCTTGGAAACGGTTATTGTCGAAGTTGTTTATACATCCTCTGTTAACTCATACAAAAAAATACCACACATGTATCTCCTTAAAAAAATCTTAAAATTCTTCTAACTACCATGTATGTCCCAACGTAGTTAAAAAAACCTAAAATCCTTCAAAGTACCTCAACATATATCCAAACTCATATAAACATCTATAACAAATACTAAAATATATTCAATATTCAAATTATATTTAAACTAATTAAATGTATTATCTAACTAAACACATATCCAAATTTCTAAAAATATATCTATAACAGATCCTAATTAAAATAAATTTATATAATATTTAAACTATTTTAAAATGGGAAAATTTATGAAATGCCAAAAAAACGAAAAAGTTTTATGAAAAACCCACCGCACAATAACATTTCATCGCGTGCCCAGAATTAGCAAAAAAAATATAAAGAGGGTTCTGAATGACCTTTTTGCCCTTCCTTCTAATTTATTGAAAACACCCATGAAACTACTCTTAAAAAAAACGTTTCGATACTTCATCTTCTTCCATACGCTGCTCACTTTCGAATCTAGGTTTTCTCCTCAAAAATCTTCAAAAACTCGTCGAAAATTTTCGGAAAGACCGAGACAAACGGCAAAAGTGCTAAAACGGAGGCCCAAACATCATTTTTTTGCGATTCTAAAATTTTGGAAGGCCGTTTAACAAAAAAGTTGTTAATTTCAGGCTCCTCGAAGATACGCTCATTTTGGGACAAACCGGGCATCGTTTCGACCTCCCAGTCAAAAGTTATGGTCCTTTAAAGTTTCAACTGACCATAAAATGCAGGAGAATGGTCATTCTCCATGTTAGAACACAAAAAATGTTAATTTTGCATAACACGGAGAATGTCATTCTCCGTCTTAATTTACACGGAGAATAGTCATTCTCTGTGTTAGTAACACGGAGAATGGCATTCTCCGTCTTAATACACGGAGAATGGCCATTCTCCGTGCTAAATTACACGGAGAATGGTCATTCTCCGTCTTAATTTACACGGATAATGGTCATTCTTCGTGTAATTTAGCACGGAGAATGGTCATTATAGTGTTAAAACGCAGGAGAATGGCCATTCTCCGTGTTAAATAAAACGGAGAATGGCCATTCTCCGTATAATTTAGCACCGAGAATGGTCATTTCAGTGTTAAAACGCAGGAGAATGGCCACGGAGAATGCCATTCTCCGTGTTAAATAAAACGGAGAATGGCATTCTCCGTGTTAAATAAAATGGAGAATGGCATTCTCCGTGTTAATTTACACGGAGAATGACATTCTCCGTGTTAATTTATACGGAGAATGGTCATTCACAGTGTTAAAACGTAGGAGAATGACCATTCTCCGTGTAATTTAGTACGGAGAATGGCATTCTCCGTTTCTAAATTACACGAAGAATGACCATTCTCCGTGTTAAATGACACGGAGAATGGTCATTCAAATGTTAAAACACAGGAGAATGGTCATTCTCCGTGTTAGAAATACGGAGAATGCCATTCTCCGTGTTAGTAACACGGAGAATGCCATTCAATACGGAGAATGGCATTCTCCTTGTTAAAAATGCAGGAGAATGACTATTCTTCGTGTGATATCGACGGAAAATAGTTGACAGAAACCCTTTTTTTTGTGGAAAGAAATTTGACATGAATAAAGATTCATGAGTTTTCGTTTTTCTTTCAAAACGATGCTAACTCTTATGGAAAAGAAGAAGAAGATCTTCTCTCCATAATTGACCTAATTATCGAAGAAGAAGAATAATAATAAGAAGAAGATGAGCGATGATCGGAGTTCGACTGAAAAAAAAGTATGGTGAACTACGAACGATCTTTGCGATCTCTGCTGAAGATGAGAGCAATGGAATTCAGATCAAGAAGAAGAAGAAGAAGAAGAAGAAGAAGAAGAAGAAGAAGAAGACGAGAATTGCAATCCAGATCTGAGTTTGTGCTGAGGGGTAGTTATGCTATTAATTTTGTAAATACAGAGCATCTAAAGGAAATCTTGGAATACTTAACGTGGAAATATATAATTCTGGGCATTTCATAAAACCCATCATGGGGGTGGATTTTTCATAAAAACCAACCCTGAAATTGGGTTTCTTAGCATGTCACGCCCCAGAACCAGAATACTGGAGAGCGGGGGCAGACATAGCCAGCTACGTATATTGAAATAGAATACATCTCAACTATACGGTCACGGCTGTCTAGATATGAGGGTTTACTACAAGCCAGCAGTCTCTTAAGGTCAAGCCTATAGTCTCAATCTCAAGCAATTAACAGTTACAAGATGTTAGAGCATCAAATATATATATATAAGGCGTCCCAAATATTACATATTGGATGATCATGAAGCTAGTCGTACAAAATGATAGGACTAGCAAGAGTTCAGTCATACATGATCAACCCTAGGATTTGTTAATCATGTTTACAGCCCGTAGGCAGACAGTAAGTAAATGTGCATCGAGCTAACAGGTGCTCGTCGGCTAAACGCCTCAAAAGAATAAATTTACATATAAGTGGGTGAAACAAAAAGAAAAAAACCCACTCGTAGCCCGGGTTCCGTCTAGTGTTCACCATTGGGCTGGAAGCTTGGTAGATCCTCGGGAGCTGCTCCGAAATCTGGCCACACAAAACCAGCTGGGTCAACCCCAGAAAGAGCAAGTGCCACAAGGAGGCCACAAATAAGAACAAAAGCCAGCATATCAGAACATAAAGAATAAAAGAAAGTACAAGTAGTAAAGTACACAGGGCGATAAACGACTAGGGACGTGGAACCATTCCGGGAGCCAGGTTACAATCCTTAAACCAAACAAGGACCGGGATTGTACCCCCTTCGCCTGAATAGCTCACTGTCTCTACCCATTTATCGTTAGAGATAAGTAAAACAATCATGACCAAGAGTTCCAGGTACAAGGGCTAGACAAGACTTAGACAGAGCTGGACACCATTCATTCACAATCGGCCAAGCAAGTACTACGGCTTACTACTTTAACTAACTAGGGTTATCACAATCCTAATTACTAACAAGATGCAAGTGAGAATTCCAGTCCCAAGCCCTGCAGACTATCCAGTTATCCTTCCGCGGGTTGAGAGTTATAGGTGGGTACATTGCCCGGGAGACAAATGTACCCTTAAGTGACTTAGAGGGTGCAACACATGACAGTGTGCTGGAAATGTGCTCTACTCGTCGGCAAGCTACAAGTCCATTAAAGCGCCCAGATAACGAGATTGCCTGTGACTGGGAATTCTCCATGTTCTAGTTTGATCTAATAATTAGCCTAATCCAATTTAGCGCGAGTTCCTGGCCGTGGTACCCAGGAAGTCACGTCCTAGACATGATGCAAGACAAGACAAGTGGATTGTACAAGCAAGCAAGCAGGAACACCTACGGTATCGAGTTGATTATACGAGTCAAGTTACAAGTTACAAGTCAAGTCAAGTCAGGAGTGCGCTGCCACGGGCCACTATCAAGTTATCAAGATAAATCATGTCAGGGTACTTGTTAGGGGGGCGCCATGACGGGCCACTATCATGTCAGATTGGTCATGTCAGGAGTGCACCACTACGGGTCACTGTCGGGTTATGCTAATTCCTTGTCATACCATGCTATGTACAATAGTCATTCCAAACATATTAAGCAAAATCAAGTTCATGACAAAAGGTGTAAGGATATAAAATGGACGTAAAATATCTAATAAAATACTAATATAAATAGGACTATAGAAGAGCCAAGATCAAGAAATAACAAATCCATCATAGACAAGTAGGTTGTGCAGGGTATGTACTGCGCAGGGTGCCAAGTGCGCAGGGTGAGCTGCGCAGGGTACCAACTGCGCAGGGGGTCAAGTGCGCAGGGTGAGCAGCGCAGCAGATGGATTGCGCTGGATCAGGTTGCGCAGGAATGGATGGCGCAGGGTCAGATTGCGCAGGAACAGACTGCACAGGAGTCAACTGTGCATGGGTGGATTGCGCTGGGATAGATGGCGCATGGGCAGACTGCGCATGAGCAGACTGCGCATGAGCAGACTGTGCATGAGTCCATGCGCACTCGGGTTGAGCGCAGTTCGCCAAGGGCAAGCTGCGCGGTCGGCACTGCGCTAAAGAGCGCTGGCCGAGGGAGAATGCGCAATCCAGCCCTGCGCTAAAGAGCGCAGGCTGCTGTCTTCTTCTCCAGGCCGAGAAGAAGACTCCAAGAACTCTAAGGTTCAAAACTTCATATCTTGGCCAAATCAAAACCAAATCTAGATTTTCAAAGGTCTAACTTGAGTAAAATCGAATTCTCTTCCACATGGAAGCATCAAAACATACAAAATCAAAGTTAAATAGATCAAAACCATGTAAATCCGAAAATAGTAAAAACCTAGATCTAGAACAAAGGAAACTCCAAATCACAAAATGTCAAGTTCTAAAGTTGTTCTCCATGGCCTAATCTAGTTAATGGACGAATAAAAAATGGTGCTTATTTGATGGCAAGGTGCACTTGCCTATGGGTTGGGGAGTTGTGTAGAGGAAGGAAGAAGAAGGAGATGGAGAAGTAAATAAAAAATAAAGAGGAGAGAGAAAAGTTAGGTAGGATTTAATGGAGGTGGGTGTGTTGTGTTGAGGGTAGAGTGTAGGTTAAAGTGTTTCACTCATGACGAACCAAACCAAACCAACTTCCACAAAATAAAACCAAGCCATGGTCCAAAACCCATTTACGAGAAACCAAAATCCGCAAGTCGAGAAAATAAAATACGTGCCAAAATCAAATTACGAGTACAAATATGAAATACAGGAAATGGGGGTGACAACTCTACCCACCTTCAAAGAATTTCGTCCTCGGAATTTAATCAAGGAGCTAGAGACTGCCACGACAAGCTATACTAAGCACAGACAAGCTACACTAAGCAGTTCAATCATACAATCATACAATGCAAGCAAGAAAGGGAAAGCGTAAGGCATAAGAAAGACATTATACCTCACGAGTCAAACAGGTAGGGATATCGCGATCGGATGTCGTCCTCACGCTCCCACGTTGACTCACCTAGAGAGTGATGACCCCAAGCAACACGGACTAAGTTAATAGTCTTGTTCTTGAGCGTCTTTTCTCTCCGGTCCAAAATAGACACGGGCCTCTCTTCATACGAAAGGTTGGTACCAACAACCAATTCCGAATGATCTAGGATATGGCTCGGGTCCGGGATGTACCGTCTTAATTGGGATACATGGAATACATCATGTACCTCACTTACCGACGGCAGAAGAGCGAGACGATAGGACACATCGCCTACTCGCTCTAGAATATCGAACGGCCCTATATACCTAGGACTAAGCTTTCTCCGCACGCCAAAACGGATGACGTCGCGGGTAGGCGAGATCCTAAGGAATACATGGTCGCCGACGGCAAATTCTAAGGGACGCCGATGAGCATCGGCCCAATGGCGCTGGCGATCCTGAGCAACTCGGAGGTGATCTCTGACTTTCCTGACCACTTCAACCGTCTGAGAAATCAGTTCTGGACCGAGCATCTGCCTCTCTCCGACATCGTCCCATGCTAACGGGGATCTGCACTTCCTGCCATACAGAGCCTCGAAGGGTGCCATCTGGATACTGGCCTGGAAACTATTATTGTACGAAAATTCCACCAGGTGCAGGTGATTCTCCTACGAACCACCGAAGTCAAGGGTACACGACCGCAACATATCTTCGAGAGTTTGTATAGTACGCTCTGACTGCCCATCTGTCTGCGGGTGATACGCTGAGCTGAACTTGAGACGAGTCCCCAAACTTTGATGAAGACTGTGCCAGAAGTGCGATGTGAATCTCATATCCCTGTCTGATACTATGCTGACTGGCACTCCGTGAAGTCTGACGATCTGCCTGAGATACATCTCTGCTAGCTGTGCCGTCGACTGTCCAACTCTAAATGGAAGAAAGTGTGCCACCTTGGTAAGCCTGTCTACAATGACCCAAATAGCATCTCTGCCTGCCGGAGATCTGGGTAACCCAGTCACGAAATCCATGGTGATGTGCTCCCATTTCCATTCTGGGATCGGCAAGGGTTGAAGAAATCCAGCTGGCCTCTGATGTTCAGCCTTGACTTGTTGGCAAACCAAACATCGAGAGACATACCGGGCTATCTCCCTCTTCATACCATTCCACCAAAAGTGTTGACGAATATCTCTGTACATCTTCGTGCTGCCTGGGTGGATGGAATACTGCGAACTGTGAGCCTCTGCCATGACTTCCTGTTTGATATCTCCACTAGGTACACAAAGACGCGTGCCGTGTCGAAGTGTACCATCCTCATGAATACATAACTCTGGCCTTTTTCCTGCCTCGCACTCTGCTCTGAGCCGCTGAATCTTGGAATCTGTTAACTGTGCTGTCCGGATCCTCTCAACTATGGTGGACTGAATCTGTAGGCTGACCATCAAGGCCATATTGGAAGGAAGAACCACTTCAATTCCTATCTTCTGAAGATCCGACAATAACTCTGGTTGCGCCGTCAGGAAATAAACTCCGGCTCTCCGGCTCAACGCATCTGCTACAACGTTGGCCTTCCCTGGGTGATACTGCAAGTCCACATCGTAGTTCACTAGTAGCTCGAGCCATCTTCTCTGTCGCATATTAAGATCCTTCTGGGTGAAAACATACTTCAGGCTCTTATGGTCAGTAAATATCTCCACTCTGTCTCCGTACAAGTAGTGCCTCCACAACTTAAGCGCAAACACTACTGCTGCTAGCTCCAAGTCGTGGGTCGGGTAATTCTTCTCATGATCACGGAGTTGACGTGACGCATAAGCAATTACCTTCCCATGCTGTATCAAAACACATCCCAATCCTCTACCTGAAGCGTCGCAATAAACTGTGAATCCTCCGGTCCCATCTGGAAGGGTGAGAATGGGAGCCGTTATCAAACCTCGCTTCAACTTCTCAAATAATTCCTGACATTCTGCTGTCCAAACAAATGGCACATCCTTGCGGGTCAACTGGGTCATCGGCGCTGAAATCCTTGCAAAATCAGAGACGAACCGCCGGTAATAGCCGGCCAATCCAAGAAAGCTGCGAACTTCTGCCACTGAGCTGGGTACTGGCCATGCCTCGATAGCCACAATCTTCTGGGGGTCCACTTCCACTCCTCCCCTGGTAATGATGTGACCCAAGTAAGAAATGCGATCGAGCCAGAACTCGTGTTTACTGAACTTGGCGTACAACTGGTGCTCTCTGAGAATCTGGAGGACAACTCTGAGATGCTGCTCATGCTCTGCTTCACTCTTGCTGTAGACCAGGATGTCATCAAGGAACACTATCACAAACTGATCCAAGTAAGGCATGAAAATACGGTTCATGAGGTCCATGAACACTGCCGGCGCATTGGTCGCTCCAAAGGGCATAACTAGAAACTCCCAATGCCCGTACCTTGATCTGAACGTCGTCTTCGGGATGTCCTGCTCTCTGACTCTGATCTGGTGGTATCCTGACCGCAAGTCTATCTTCGAGAAAACTGAAGCCCCCTTGAGTTGATCAAACAAGTCATCTATCCTCGGGAGAGGGTATCTGTTCTTGATTGTCACTGAGTTCAAGGTACGATAATCAACACACAGCCTGGACGTAACATCCTTCTTTTTTCACAAGAAGCATCGGGGCTCCCCAAGGCGATCCACTAGCACGTATGAATCCCTTGGTTCTAAGTTCTTCAATCATCTTGTACAAAATCTCCAACTCTGAAGGCGCCATTCTGTAGACTCGCTCTGATACTGGTGCTGTCCCGGGAATCAAGTCTATGGTGAACTCAATCTCCCGTTCCGACGGCATCCCTGGAAGTTCCTCTGGGAAGACATCTGAAAACTCTTCAACTATCCGGGGCAACTGCACTGCTGCTACTGCCATCCGCAATACTGGAGGAGATGGCTCTACTGTGCCTCTGGAAAATGAAAACTCTGGCTCTCCGGGAATACTAAAGACAACTCTGCCAACATGGCAGTCTATCCTAGCATAATGGTTCCTCAACCAATCCATGCCTAGGACTACATCATAGTCTGCCATAGGGAACTCTATGAACCTAGCGAGGAACTCTCTACCGCTAACTACGATCCGACACGAGGAAAATACTCGATCTACTCCCACAAGACCATTACCAGTAAGTATATTGAGCCTCACTGATAATGACTCGGGCTCCAATCCTATCCGTGTCGCGAATCGTGCAGACATGAATGAATGCGATGCACCAGAATCAAATAATACAGATGCTGCAAAGGTGTTGACGAGAATAGTACCTGCCACTACCTCACCTGGTGCAACTTCTTCTTCCATGGTCATCATCATAGCCTGACCTCTAGCTGCGGGTCCCCTCTGCTGGAAACCCCTCTGTCTGTTCTGTGCTGGAGCCTGGGTGAACTGCTGCTGGTTCTGCTGCTGAAAGGCCTGGGTCTGAGGCAACAATGGCCTCGGGTACTGCTGCTGCTGCTGCTGGACTGGAACTGGGGCTGGTCCTCTCACCGAAGAACTAGAAAGGTTGGATGATGATGGACCTCCCCTATTCGGGCAGGTCCCTATCTGGTGGTCTGCTCCTCCACAAGCCAGACATAATCCCTGTGCCCTACGACACTCTGCCACTACATGGCCCGGCTTCCCGCAATGAGAACATCCCACCGCGGAAGACTGCTTCTGCTTCTGCTGCTGTGGGTATGTCGGGGTTGAATGCTGAACCGACGTCACTGAGGCCGCCCGCCTCGGAGTTCCAATGGTTATACCCCTAGCTGTCGGGGCTGGAGCTGATGATTGGTGCATCTAGTTGTGGGACCGCTTCCTGCCTCCGGTCCTGTCCACAATTCTCCGGGAGGTATACTCATGCCTCCTTGCTGCCTTCAACACTGCATCGAACGTCTGGTGCTCGAACTGCTCCACAGCCAATAATATCTCTAAATGCAGCCCTTGCTGGAAT
This sequence comes from Iris pallida, assembly GCA_029216955.1. Lineage (NCBI taxonomy): Eukaryota > Viridiplantae > Streptophyta > Magnoliopsida > Asparagales > Iridaceae > Iris > Iris pallida. Next base: position 4,281,088 of record JANAVB010017195.1, on the reverse strand, counting down.
CGCTGAGCCCTATCGAACTCGGTTGCCACCAAGGTGGGGGCGAACCTACTCAGCCTGGAAAACTCGGTCGCATAGCCATCGACCGTCCTGCCTCCTTGCTTCAAGTTGGTGAATCTGGTCTGCAGGTCGTACCGTGCCACCGCATCGAAGTACTTCGTCTGGAACCTCTCTCTGAACGCTGCCCAAGCAATGGGTGCTACTAATCCCATGGCTTGCGCCGTCCACCAACTGCGAGCTAGGTCCAACAACTGCAGGCGTACCACCGCCACCTTCTCATTCTCGGGTGTCCTAGCTGCTTCCAGAATCACCTCGGTATCCTGAAGCCATGCATCCGCGGCAATCGCATCCTCGGTGTCGTCGAAGAAAGGAGGGTTCAAGCGCTTGAAACTGTTCGCCGCCTGGTTCCCTTGGGGACCTCCTCGGTTTAGTGCATCATGAACTTCCTGGTGCAAGGCGTCGCCTCGACGATCTTGGGATGCAAGCAGTTCTCTGATAAGCCCTACCAAAGGTCCCTCATCCTGTCTAGCTGGTTGAACGGGCGGAGCTGCCTGAACTGGAGGTTCTGAGCCTCCGGGAAGCATAACTCGGGAGGCTACTCTAGAGTGCTGAGCTTGATCTTCCTGGCGCTGGGGTGCTTGTCGAGCTTCCTCTGGCTGGTTGGCAGGTCCGGGAGCAATGCCGCTGAAGAAGACGACATAGAAAAATAATAAGGAAGGACCAGGACGGATCAATGATACAAGCATGTGATCAGGTAGAGATTCTCAGGGATTTGAAGATACGAGCAGAGATCAAGGACGAATATTGATTGAGACATCTATTCGGTAAACCCTCATATTTCTTGAATACCAAGACCTGCATGGGCCACCACTTAAACCGTGTCACGCCCCAGAACCAGAATACTGGAGAGCGGGGGCAGACATAGCCAGCTACGTATATTGAAATAGAATACATCTCAACTATACGGTCACGGCTGTCTAGATATGAGGGTTTACTATAAGCCAGCAGTCTCTTAAGGTCAAGCCTATAGTCTCAATCTCAAGCAATTAACAGTTACAAGATGTTAGAGCATCAAATATATATATAAGGCGTCCTAAATATTACATATTGGATGATCATGAAGCTAGTCGTACAAAATGATAGGACTAGCAAGAGTTCAGTCATACATGATCAACCCTAGGATTTGTTAATCATGTTTACAGCCCGTAGGCAGACAGTAAGTAAATGTGCATCGAGCTAACAGGTGCTCGTCGGCTAAACGCCTCAAAAGAATAAATTTACATATAAGTGGGTGAAACAAAAAGGAAAAAACCCACTCGTAGCCCGGGTTCCGTCTAGTGTTCACCATTGGGCTGGAAGCTTGGTAGATCCTCGGGAGCTGCTCCGAAATCTGGCCACACAAAACCAGCTGGGTCAACCCCAGAAAGAGCAAGTGCCACAAGGAGGCCACAAATAAGAACAAAAGCCAGCATATCAGAACATAAAGAATAAAAGAAAGTACAAGTAGTAAAGTACACAGGGCGATAAACGACTAGGGACGTGGAACCATTCCGGGAGCCAGGTTACAATCCTTAAACCAAACAAGGACCGGGATTGTACCCCTTCGCCTGAATAGCTCACTGTCTCTACCCATTTATCGTTAGAGATAAGTAAAACAATCATGACCAAGAGTTCCAGGTACAAGGGCTAGACAAGACTTAGACAGAGCTGGACACCATTCATTCACAATCGGCCAAGCAAGTACTACGGCTTACTATTTTAACTAACTAGGGTTATCACAATCCTAATTACTAACAAGATGCAAGTGAGAATTCCAGTCCCAAGCCCTGCAGACTATCCAGTTATCCTTTTGCGGGTTGAGAGTTATAGGTGGGTACATTGCCCGGGAGACAAATGTACCCTTAGGTGACTTAGAGGGTGCAACACATGACAGTGTGCTGGAAATGTGCTCTACTCGTCGGCAAGCTACAAGTCCATTAAAGCGCCCAGATAACGAGATTGCCTGTGATTGGGAATTCTTCATGTTCTAGTTTGATCTAATAATTAGCCTAATCCAATTTAGCACGAGTTCCTGGCCGTGGTACCCAGGAAGTCACGTCCTAGACATGATGCAAGACAAGACAAGTGGATTGTACAAGCAAGCAAGCAGGAACACCCACGGTGTCGAGTTGATTATACGAGTCAAGTTATAAGTCAAGTCAAGTCAGGAGTGCGCCGCCACGGGCCACTATCAAGTTATCAAGATAAATCATGTCAGGGTACTTGTTAGGGGGGCGCCACGACGGGCCACTATCATGTCAGATTGGTCATGTCAGGAGTGCACCACTACGGGTCACTGTCGGGTTATGCTAATTTCTTGTCATACCATGCTATGTACAATAGTCATTCCAAACATATTAAGCAAAATCAAGTTCATGACAAAAGGCGTAAGGATATAAAATGGACGTAAAATATCTAATAAAATACTAATATAAATAGGACTATAGAAGAGCCAAGATCAAGAAATAACAAATCCATCATAGACAAGTAGGTTGTGCAGGGTATGTACTGCGCAGGGTGCCAAGTGCGCAGGTTGAGCTGCACAGGGTACCAACTGCGCAGGGGGTCAAGTGCGCAGGGTGAGCAGCGCAGCAGATGGATTGCGCTGGATCAGGTTGCGCAGGAATGGATGGCGCAGGGTCAGATTGCGCAGGAACAGACTGCGCAGGAGTCAACTGCGCATGGGTGGATTGCGCTGGGATAGATGGCGCATGGGCAGACTGCGCATGAGCAGACTGCGCATGAGTCCATGCGCACTCGGGTTGAGCGCAGTTCGCCAAGGGCAAGCTGCGCGGTCGGCACTGCGCTAAAGAGCGCTGGCCGAGGGAGAATGCGCAATCCAGCCCTGCGCTAAAGAGCGCAGGCTGCTGTCTTCTTCTCCAGGCCGAGAAGAAGACTCCAAGAACTCTAAGGTTCAAAACTTCATATCTTGGCCAAATCAAAACCAAATCTAGATTTTTAAAGGTCTAACTTGAGTAAAATCGAATTCTCTTCCACATGGAAGCATCAAAACATACAAAAATCAAAGTTAAATAGATCAAAACCATATAAATCCGAAAATAGTAAAAACCTAGATCTAGAACAAAGGAAACTCCAAATCACAAAATGTCAAGTTCTAAAGTTGTTCTCCATGGCCTAATCTAGTTAATGGACGAATAAAAAGTGGTGCTTATTTAATGGCAAGGTGCACTTGCCTATGGGTTGGGGAGTTGTGTAGAGGAAGGAAGAAGAAGGAGATGGAGAAGTAAATGAAAAATAAAGAGGAGAGAGAAAAGTTAGGTAGGATTTAATGGAGGTGGGTGTGTTGTGTTGAGGGTAGAGTGTAGGTTAAAATGTTCCACTCATGACGAACCAAACCAAACCAACTTCCACAAAATAAAACCAAGCCATGGTCCAAAACCTATTTACGAGAAACCAAAATCCGCAAGTCGAGAAAATAAAATACGTGCCAAAATCAAATTACGAGTACAAATATGAAATACAGGAAATGGGGGTGACATAGCAATTTCCAGTTTTAAAATTAGAACTTGTTTTTTACGATGCAGGTGAAGATGACTAGTTGAATTATATAAATATTTTTAGCACTGTATGATTGTCGGACATAACCTTGATAAAATCGAAAAAACAATTATGAATAAAACACAATGATTTATGTTATTCATTTCAAACATTACTTTCACTAATCAGGATATAGGCGTATCATGAACTATTATCCTACGGAGGATGACCACCTTTAAATCATTCTTACCAAAATCAGTCTGTTTGCATAAGATTTTGGAAATTTGTCGTGCAAAATATTATACAAAATGTTGGAAACTAACACGGAACTAACAGAATAGACTGTTAACCGTCAAGGAGCGAAATGAAGCGCACAACTTGCACATGACCATATGTCACGACCCGCACCCGGATATACGGATACGAATACGTGGGCCACGCCCAGCCTACGTCGCAGTATCGGCGGTAGAACGCTGTCTAGTACGTAATAAATATACACTACATCTAGAAGGTCCATGAACTACAAATGTACTCAATCACAACCCAACATCTAAAGAAGATAAGACAGGAAAGATAACTAAGGCACAAGAACAAATAGAAACTACTAAAAGGAATCATAAGACAGGAAAATAAAGAAGAAAAATAAGACAAACTAAGGATAACTACCAGGCAACTCACATAGAAGAATAGTGAGATCCACCTCAGCTAGCAACATCATCAAGTCCAATAATGGTATAACAACTCCTAAAATATTGTCAACGTATCCAGTCAAGATGGGAACGAGTACATAAACTAACAACAGTTTCATAGTATTGACAAATGCTGTAAGAGACAATCATAATGGAATACAAGATGATATATCAAGACTGTAAGTAAAACATGATATATAAACTGGAAATTATGTCAAGGTGAATCACGCAGGAAAAGTAAGCTGAACTGTAATATGTAACTGATGTAATAAATATAAAATGTGCCTCGAATATTATAGCATAATGTGATCGGTATGGGTCAAGATCAGGCTTTCAGCCGACCGGCTAGAAGTACGTGGACTCGGCCCGGCCGGGATGGCAAGCTATGGAGCAAGTAGTAGCACAGGTCAGGCTATACCCATCGTGAGGTGAGGGTATAGCTATGATACAAGTAGTAACTCAATATGGGCATTGATCACACTATCTATAAAATTCCCCATTCCCCGAATAGTATACGGATCCGGACATAGCACGTCATGGCACGAGATTCCCTAAGAAGGTAGCTACTCCTTCTCAGGAATCGGTGTCAATACAAGTAAAAGAACAAGATCGAGCAAGTACCAGTATCCCAAGAAAATCCAAGAATGACATCTCATGATAGGAATCCGGTATATACTAGTCCGTGTACCATCGTGACGAGAATCAAGTAAAACACTATAACTGAATCGGATACAGAAAATATCAAGACAAGGAACTACTATCAGAGAATGTACTCGCCTGCGGTCCTGAGCTATCAAATGGGGTCGATGCTCAGAGTGATGCCACAGACCTAAAGATAAGATATATATATATAAGCTAATTAGGGTTCAACAGTGTTAGGCTTGATTCTACAGTATAAGCTACGTAATCTAGGTCAGACTCGGTCAACTAAGTCAAACTAGGTCACACTGAGTCACACTAGGTCAAACTAGGTCAATGGTTGACTTACAGTTGACTTTTAGTCAACTGGTCAACTCTAGGTCAAACTAGGCTAATGTTGACTAACAGTTGACTTTGGGTCAACTGGTCAACTTCGGTCAAGTTCTAGTCAATTTTAGGCTATGGTTGACTTTCGGTTGACTTTTGGTCAAAATAGTCAACTGTGGTCAACCAAGGTCAAAACTAGTCTAACCTAGGTCAAATGTTGACTCTACTTCGACGTTCAGTCAAAGTAGTCAACCATGGTCAAACAGGGTCAAAGCTAGTCTCTATAAACATCTACAGGGTTAACATATCAATTTCAGTGATGGTAAAATCACTGGAATCGATGGATCTCAAAATACAAACAAAAGAGAAAGATTATAATAATAGGGTAAAAACCTACAGATGTTGTCAGATGGTGAAACAACCATCACCAACGTGTCCAGAATGGTCAAATTAGCTAGAATAGCCTATCCATAAGTCTAATTTAGACACAGGGGCAAAAAGATAATTTTGGACCAAAATGGTGTCCATGTCGGACCCACTTTGTACCGAAAAACGTGCCAGAATAAAAGTACACTAAATCTAACAAATTATATGTCCACGAATCCAGAATGATGATACGAACTCAACGGTATATCCGAAATTGGATTTCGATGACCCGATCTCAGATTGGTCCGTTGACCCGGATATTAGAATCCGATTTGCACGGAAAAGCGTGTCGGAGTCAATGTCCTCAAAACTCAGCAAATTATATGTCAACGAGTCCAGAATGATGATACGAACCCAACGGTATATCCAGAATTGGATTCCGATGAGCCGATCTCAAAATGACCCGTTGACCCGGATATTGGTATTCGACTTGCATCGAAATGCGTGCCGGAACCAATGTCCACTAAAATTTAGCAAATTATATGTCAATGAGTCTAGAATGACGATACGAACTCAACGGTATATCCAGAATTGGATTCCGATGAGCCGGCGTCAAAAAGTTCCGTTGACCCGGACTGTGGGGACCGCTTTCTACCGAAATACGTGTCAGGGCCCACGTCCTCCAAATCTAACAAACTTTATACGAAAACATGCCAGAACGATGCCACGAGTCTACTGGTGGTGTCAAAAATTTAATCCGGAGTCCCGGATTCAAAAATAAAATTTTACAACTTGGAAATTAGGAATTCGGACGGCCAACTTTGGCGTCGAATTCGACCAACCAAACGTGCTCATAATGAAACGAAATTGAAATGGCAGGAAGAGGGTTATACCAGCTGTGTACAGGAACTAACGGCGCACCAGATGGAGCTGCGACGATAAAGATACGATCCCGCGAAGTTAGCTCCACGAAACTGTCCAAAAACAGTTCAAATTAAAACGTCAACTTGGTGGCCGGTTTTGATGTGTCAAACAACGAAATGAACAGATAAAATTTGAGAGGGATAAAGGGGTATATACCGAGATTGTGACGGAGCAAAGAGTTCGCCGATCCAACGGTCGGATCTCCCGAAAAATGCGTACGAAGTCGCTGCGACGAAACACAAATCTGAGTTCAATTTTGCGCGCGTCACGGCGGGATCCCGTGCGAAACGCACGAATCGCCTACGTATCGCGTCGGGAAGAAGGAGGACGGCGAGGGGGAGCTCGCCCAGGGGTTCGTCGGAGGTACCCGGCCACCGGGGGGGGCCACGCGGTGCCGCGCGGTGGCCGCCACTGCGGCTGCTGTTGCCAAAGCCGCTGTTACTGCTGCTGTTGCGTTTGCAGCTGCTGCTGCTGCAGAGCGCACGGCCGGCGGCCGCGGCGGTACGGCACGGCGGCAGTTCAGCACGGCGGTGGCGGTGGAGGTGGTGTAGTTGTGGTGGTGGTGTTTATGGTGGTGGTGAGAGTGGTGGTGTGTGGAGATGGTTTTGATGATGGTAATGGTGATGGTGGTGCTTGTGATGATGTTGAAGAAGAAGAATAAGAAGGGGAGGATGATGGTGAGGGTGGTGGTGGTATCATGGAGTGGAGTAGGGGTTCGGCTATGTTGGAGGGGGTGGTGTGTGAGTGTTCTGTGAGAGAGAGAGAGAGTTGTGAGAGTGTGTGTGTATAATATATATAAAGAGAGTGATAGATATTTAGAGCGAGAGAGAGAGATATTTAGAGAGGAGAGAGGGAGTGAAGTCGGTTGAGAGTGTGTGTGTGGGGGGGGGGGGGTGTATGTGCTGGTGATGGGTGGGTTGTGTGTGTGTGGTGTTATTAGGAGGAGAGAGAAAGAGAGTTATATATATATATATATATATATATATATATATATATATATATATATATATATATATATATATATATATATATAAAATAAATTATCGAAAATAATTTATTTAGAAAATTTAAAAATAAATCCTGGAAATTCAGGGGGCTTACATCCTACCCACCTTATAAAAATTTCGTCCTCGAAATTAAAGGTTGGTAGTGGGGTTAAAACATGATAGAAGATTTAGGCAATATTTAGACATGATCCAAGAATGACGAGTTTTGCACGATCAAGATAATCGATTCAAAATTTTTCAAGCACGATGAGGGATTTGGCACGATAGAATCATGATGTGAACAAAATCATATGTGCATGATTTCAGAAATAAGTCAAGTCATTGAGGCACGATTTTAGAGACGATTAGGAGAATCGAAGATATAAATGAAGTTCAAGTACGGGGTGATTTGTAGGACTTAGGTTGATGGAAATCAACCCAAAAGTCGTACAGGCCCGATCAAGATGAAAAGCTAACCATGACCAAAACAAGGTTTGGCATGGTTGAGATAAAATTTCAGGCACAAACAAAAATCGAAGTCAAGGTCTTATAGGCCCGATCAAAGATTAAGGAGTATGATTAATAAAATCATGAAATACGATCCAAGTTCGAACGCGATTAAAATTGGAAATAGCCTAAGTTCACTTGGCACGATAGAGGTATGATAACGAAATCAAAACTTGAGCTTCGTCCGATTACAATCAAGTCAAAAATTTGATTAACAGGATTTCAGCTCGATGAAATTAGATTTAGGATTATACATAGGCACGATCAAGATGAAAAAGATGTGGTTAGGTATTGTTAGAAATAATAATACTTAGCACAAACAGTGATCGAGAATTTAACCACCTAGTCATGAGTGAAATCAAGACCCAGATGCGTTCAAGAATTTTGGAATGATTAACCACTTAGGCACGAAGTAGAGTAGAGCGACGAAAATCGCAAACCTAGTTATGATCAGGAATGAAACCTGAGCACGAGTGACTAGAGAATCAAAATTCAAGTACGAAGGAGATCTATTTCGACACAGACGATTAGGGTTCAAGATTTTTAGCACGATTTGAGGGTTAAGATTATCAAGATCATGAAATTCAAAGTCGGATAGTCATGATCTAAAACAGGGTTAAGAGAAGCAAATGGAGAGAAAAATTTGAGTATAGTACGATTGAGAGATAGATTTGATAGAAATCAGATTATAGGTCGCATAAGCACGATCAAGATCCAAGTTCAGTTGTGAATGACGAATAAATCATGAATTCAAAATCAAGGTCTTAAAAACACAATTTAGGAAGGAACACAAGTTAATTAGGTACGGTAGAAAGTCAAACATGTTTAATTCTAACACGACTAATTTCGTAGTCACACAAGTTAGTCGTGATTGAAAGTCAAAAATTTTAGGCACGAGTTTGAGGCAAGATAAAATGTATAATTATGATCGTTAAAATCACGATCAAATGACTCAAGTCGGGTTAGTTACGCCAGGTCATCTGAGTACGACTAAGCACAATGAGTTCAGATATAATCAGAAAATTAAATCAGGGTCGAAAAGAGTTTAAGCACGAGTATTCAAAATCCAAACATGATCAAAATCAGAAGGCAATGCACGAGGGTTAATAGCATTGAAATCCAACCACGATAAAGAAATTAATCTCAACACGATCTAAGTTGATCAACTTTCGAGTAAATCAGAATTTGGGCAAGATGGAGAATAAGATCAACGTAGGCTGGACACGAGCATCCAAGGATGGAAATCCAAGTTAGAATTGAATTTAACTTAATTGAGTACGACCCAAGATACGGGTACGAATAGAAGAGATGATCAAAGTCGTTCGGTCGCGATCAAGAAAATTATGATTTAACGATATTGAAAACTCAAGGGATGATTCAGAGATATGGAATAAGTCCAATTCCTCTTTGGTAGAAAATCAAAAGATAAGGTTTCATAGGGAAGCCAAGTTAATCATCTCTATCTGATACTATCAAGTTTATCTGGTCATCATTGGCCAATCGCACTTTTAATCTCACAAGTCCCATATAAAAACCAATCTTATACAACTACTACCGGAATTACCCTTCCATCATGAAGATTGGACCTTGTCATGATACCATAGGCCAGATCCAAATTCCAAAACCCTAATCAAGAAGTACACCCTTCACTTGAACTCCACACTATCCACTTAATCATCCTTAAACCCGAATTCTTCTACCTTGTCCTAAATTGATCTGAAACCTCTAATTCAAGTTTATAATATCCTTGAACTTGTTCAAATCACGCTCCTGGTGTTATTCAATCTAATACCACTAGGCTTTATAAAACTTATTCTTACATTACCAAATCAACCTTCACATTTTCTTCATCATACACTTTCAATTATCAACCATCTCAATTAATTAATTATACCCACAAAATCTCTTCTCCCCTTTTTTTGACTTAAAATCCTTGTGTTCTCTATCCTCTTACCAATGCCTTGTCCAGTTTCTAAACTATATCCACGAAATATAAATTTTCATACCATTAATGTATATCCTATTGTCCTCCTTATTTGAAATCCTTGAACTTGCTTTCCAAGTAATTCATCCTCGAAATACCCTAGTAACTCATTTCTAGACTGATTATATTGACCCCTTGGTTTCAGTTCCAAACTCAATCATACTCCTATCTCAAATTTCTACACTAGATCCAACATCCCATATTCCTACCAAGATACCACTTGGTAATAAATCCGCCTTCCGAACGAGATGATTTACGATACTTCCTTAACCTTTCCAAGGTGAAAAGATACAAAATTTTAAATGACTTCACAGTGCAGTTGACAGGAATGGATAAAAGACATGTGATTGGTGTAATCAAGACATAATTAATCAGGATGGATGAAGTAATGACAATATGAGGAAATTATCATATGATGAGAAGAGAAATGACGGAACAAGAAATAATGGTAAGAATTGTCCTTGATCAATAGGTAAAAAGAAGTGAATCAATTTAAGATATGACCTGATAATCATACACGTCTATCCAAAATTATGTTGCCAGAATTTACGCCACGCCAGTAAACATAGCTGCAATAAACGATAGAGTCCATAACTAAGGTATACACCCTATAATCATGTCATCTAGATTTCTTACCACGCCAACCGATATGGCTGTAAGAGAATCCAAATACCATAACTAGGATAGTATATCCAAAATCAGGCTCCATGTCCTTATCAGGCTAACTAATATGACTACGATAAATCCTAAACTCCATAAATAAAGTAGACATTTATCGTTCTCATCGTCCTCATCAAATATGTTTATCAGAATATCTTAACTCAATCCAGAGAAACTTATCTTCAAACAGAATCAAAATCGAAGTCAACAACGAACGAACATCAAGATTTAAAATTCAACAACGAATCAAAGATAAGTAAATAGAAACTAGCGAAAACAGATCCCAAGGTAGAGTTTAGAAGAAAATTCTCAGGAGATGTCCAAAGGTACTATCTAGGTCAAGATAAAAGAAAATCATTGGAATATAATCTAAAACAATCTCAACCTGATATAGACTGGCAAATCATATTCTCGTCTCAACCTAGAAGATATATAAGTTCAACTTATACCTTCCCTCTGGGATCCACAACTCATCCCAAGAAAGAATAAAGTTTGCTACGGACAATTATTTCAAAAATCAAGACGAATGGAAACAAGTGGGAAAAGATTTGAAAAGCCTTCGAAATAAGATTCCCAGGGGTCATCTCTGGAATCTACCAAGAGTTCCTAATATGTGACTGCGTACCAAAATTCTAAAATATTCCATTACTCAACCTTAATCCTAGGGCAGGCTCGCGGTAGTACAGATAAGCTCAAGTAATACCACGACTTTGCATTAACTGCAAAGACAGACCTGCATGGGCCACCACAAAAACGTGTCACGACCCGCACCCGGATATACAGATACGAATACGTGGGCCACGCCCAGCCTACGCCGCAGTATCGGCGGTAGAACGCTGTCTAGTACGCAATAAATATACACTACATCTAGAAGGTCCATGAACTACAAATGTACTCAATCACAACCCAACATCTAAAGAAGATAAGACAGGAAAGATAACTAAGGCACAAGAACAAATAGAAACTACTAGAAGAAATCATAAGACAGGAAAATAAAGAAGGAAAACAAGACAAACAAAGGATAACTACCAGGCAACTCACATAAAAGAATAGTGAGATCCACCTCAGCTAGCAACATCATGAAGTCCAATAATGGTATAACAACTCCTAAAATATTGTCAACGTATCCAGTCAGGATGGAAACGAGTACATAAACTAACAACAGTTTCATAGTATTGACAAATGCTGTAAGAGACAATCATAATGGAATACAAGATGATATATCAAGACTATAAGTAAAACATGATATATAAACTGGAAATCATGTCAAGGTGAATCACGCAGGGAAAGTAAGCTGAACTGTAATATGTAACTGAATAAATGTAAAATGTGTCTCGAATATTATAGCATAATGTGATCGGTATGGGTCAAGATCGGGCTTCCAGCCGACCTGCTACAAGTACGTGGACTCGGCCTGGCCGGGATGGCAAGCTATGGAGCAAGTAGTAGCACAAGTCAGGCTATACCCATCGTGAGGTGAGGGTATAGCTATGATACAAGTAGTAACTCAAGATGGGCATTGATCACACTATCTATAAAATTCCCCATTTCCCGAATAGTATACGGATCCGGACATAGCATGTCATGGCACGAGATTCTCTAAGAAGGTAGCTACTCCTTCTCAGGAATCGGTGTCAATACAAGTAAAAGAACAAGATCGAGCAAGTACCAGTATCCCAAGAAAATCCAAGAATGACATCTCATGACAGAAATTCGGTATATACTAGTCCGTGTACCATCGTGACGAGAATCAAGTAAAACACTATAACTGAATCGGATACAGAAAATATCAAGACAAGGAACTACTATCAGAGAATGTACTCGCCTGCGGTCCTGAGCTATCAAATGGGGTCGATGCTCAGAGTGATGCCACAGACCTAAAGATAAGATATATATATATAAGCTAATTAGGGTTCAACAGTGTTAGGCTTGATTCTATAGTATAAGCTACGTAATCTAGGTCAGACTCGGTTAACTAAGTCAAACTAGGTCACACTGAGTCACACTAGGTCAAACTAGGTCAATGGTTGACTTACAGTTGACTTTTAGTCAACTGGTCAACTCTAGGTCAAACTAGGCTAATGTTGACTAACAGTTGACTTTGGGTCAACTGGTCAACTTCGGTCAAATTCTAGTCAATTTTAGGCTATGGTTGACTTCCGGTTGACTTTTGGTCAAAATAGTCAACTGTGGTCAACCAAGGTCAAAACTAGTCTAACCTAGGTCAAATGTTGACTCTACTTCGACGTTCAGTCAAAGTAGTCAACCATGGTCAAACAGGGTCAAAGCTAGTCTCTATAAACATCTACAGGGTTAACATATCAATTTTATTGATGGTGAAATCACTGGAATCGATGGATCTCAAAATACAAACAAAAGAGAAAGATTATAATAATAGGGTAAAAACCTAAAGATATTGTCGGATGGTGAAACAACCATCACCAACGTGTCTAGAATGGTCAAATTAGCTAGAATAGCCTATCCATAAGTCCAATTTGGACACAGGGGCAAAAAGATAATTTTGGGCCAAAATGGTATCCATGTCGGACCCACTTTGTACCGAAAAATATGTCGGAATAAAAGTATACTAAACCTAACAAATTATATGTCCACGAATCCAGAATGATGATACGAACTCAACGGTATATTCTAAATTGGATTCCGATGATCCGATCTCAGATTGGTCCGTTGACCCAGATATTGGAATTCGATTTGCACGAAAAAGCGTGTCGGAGCCAATGTCCTCAAAACTCAGCAAATTATATGTCAACGAGTCCAGAATGACGATACGAACCTAACGGTATATCCAGAATTGGATTCCGATGAGCCGATCTCAAAATGACCCGTTGACCCGGATATTGGTATCCGACTAGCACCGAAATGCGTGTCGGAACCAATGTCCATTAAAACCTAGCAAATAATATGTCAACGAGTCCAGAATGATGATACAAACTCAACGGTATATCCAAAATTGGATTCCGATGAGCCGGCATCAAAAAGTCCCGTTGACCCGGACTGTGGGGCCCGCTTTGCACCGAAATACGTATCAGGGCCCACGTTCTCCAAATCTAACAAAATTTATATGAAAACGTGCCAGAACGACGCCACGAGTCTACTGGTGGTGTCAGAAATTGAATCCGTAGTCCCGGGTTCAAAAATAAAATTTTACAACTTGGAAATTAGGAATTCGGACGGCCAACTTTGGCGTCGAATTCGACCAACCAAACGTGCTCATAATGAAACAAAATTGAAATGGCAGGAAGAGGGTTATACCAGCTATGCACAGGAACTGACGTCGCACCAGATGGAGCTGCGACGATGAAGATACGATCCCGCAAAGTTAGCTCCACGAAACTGTCCAAAAACAGTTCAAATTAAAACGTCAACTTGGTGGCCGGTTTTGATGTATCAAACGACGAAATGAACAGATAAAATTTGAGAGGGATGAAGGGGTATATACCGAGATTGTGTCGGAGCAAAGAGTTTACCGATCCAACGGTCGGATCTCCCGAAAAATGCGCACGAAGTCGCTGCGACAAAATACAAATCTGAGTTCAATTTTGCGCGCGTCACGGCGGGATCCCGTGCGAAACGCACGAATCGCCTACGTATCACGTCGGGGAGGAGGAGGACGGCGAGGGGGAGCTTGTCCAGGGGTTCGTCGGAGGTACCCGGCCACCGGGGGGGCGGGGGCGGCCACACGGTGCCGCGCGGTGGCCGCCACTGCGGCTGCTGTTGCCAAAGCCGCTGCTACTGCTGCTGTTGCGTTTGCAGCTGCTGCTGCTGCTGCAGCGCGCGCGGCCGACGGCGGCGACAGTGCGGCACGGCGGTGGAGGTGGTATAGTTGTGGTGGTGGTGTTTATGGTGGTGGTGAGAGTGGTGGTGTGTGGAGATGGTTTTGATGATGGTAATGGTGATGGTGGTGCTTGTGATGATGTTGAAGAAGAAGAAGAAGAAGGAGAGGATGATGGTGAGGGTGGTGGTGGTGTCATGGAGTGGAGTAGGGGTTCGGCTATGTTGGAGGGGGTGGTGTGTGAGTGTTCTGTGAGAGAGAGGGAGTTGTGAGAGTGTGTGTGTGTATAATATATATAAAGAGAGTGATAGATATTTAGAGAGAGAGAGAGATAGATATTTAGAGAGGAGAGAGGGAGTGAAGTCGGTTGAGAGTGTGTGTGGGGGGGGGGGGGGGGTGTATGTGCTGGTGATGGGTGGGTTGTGTGTGTGTGGTGTTATTAGGAGGAGAGAGAAAGAGAGTTATATATATATATATATATATATATATATATATATAATAAATTATCGAAAATAATTTATTTAGAAAATTCAAAATAAATCCTGGAAATTTAGGGGGCTTACACCATAATATCCACACAAACAAGCACAACAAACACAAATAAATACGAACTCTGATGGAGAAAAATAACAGAACAATCGGAGTCCAATCCGAAAAGACTTCACTAGTGAACTGACTCCCCTTCAACTTCTCCTACCAATCCAACGTGAATCACCACAACTACTCAAATTTAAAAAATAGCTTACAATAGATAAATATGTTTACTGAAAACTAGATTACGAGAACGGATCAATTTGAGCCTCCTCAAACAATCTCCTTCGTATCAAACCAAATCCCTCTCCTTAGAATCCCTCTCCTTCTCTTTCGAATGACTATCATAATTAGGGTTAGGAGATCCATATTTATGTCCCCCCAATCACTAAGCAATCATGACCATTCAAACCGAACCAATAGACCAAATTAAATAGTAAAAATTTGACTCAGTACACCTGACGGCATTGCCATCGGTATGTCGTCGATATGTCGGCAGTATGCTTACAAGCACACAAATTGTCCAGAAAGGTTCTTGACTAATTTAACGTCCCACAACTACAACGGTGGCATGTTGCCAATATGTCGCCCCCTCTAATACTGTTGTGATATGTGCAATATCCAACTTTGATGAGCTCCTTTCCGTCATCTTCGATTTTTCGAGGTTTCCTGACACACAGGTAGTGCTCATCGCACACCAGGATATTCTCCAGATAGAAATTCCATCGAACACCAACAATTCTCTTCCTTCTGACTATGTGGAGGAGCTACTCATTATGACGACCCTTCTACAAAACTCAAAAAAAAATTATTGGCAAAACTTTCATGAGCATATCAGCTCCATTGTCATCAATATGTAATTTCTTAAGCTCCGCACATTTTGTCTCCAGCACATCTCGTATCCAATTATACTGAGTTACAACGTGCATAGACCGACTATAAGGTGAATTGTACTATGGCTATCACAAAGCATCGTATACCACTCTTGTTTTAGTCCCAACTCCTGCAGAAACTTTTTTATCCATAATAACTCCCGGAAATCCTCCGCTACTAAAAGAAAGCTAAATTAGCAGACGAGCCTGCAGGCTACCGAAAAAGAGAGCAAAATTAGCAAATATCCTAAGTTGTTATATGTAAAACTAAGTGCCCAACTTTGGTCTTATATTTGATCTATCAAACAATTGAATTTGTCACGCGCCGGTTCCGCAGAACAAAAAGAAGTCGGTGGACGTGATGTCGTACAAGTCTAAATCGTACTTGTACAAGACACGAACAAACACATACGGTAAAATAATCTCAGAATCAAAGTCATTGCAGTAGAAAATAAGCATAAAAGTTGATAGACACAAGATATATAAAAAATATTATCTTTATTGATAATTTGCAATGGAGTTTACAATGGCTTAGGCCAAAAGAATAACACGACTACAAATAATGGATCTTATTACAATGAAGGAAATTACATGGCTTACAACTCGAAGTACAAGAAGTTTGCAATGTTCCATATATTATGTCATTTGATAAAGAGAAGATCTTTCTAGGGAAAACTTGAAGTTGTCAGAATGAATGATACCAAAGCAAAAAATATTTATAGATAATAGCAAACTATTTATTAGTGATATCACAAAAAATATAGTACGAATGATACCAAATCGAAAATATTTATTGAAAATTTTAAATCGAATATATATATATATATATATATATATATATATATATATATATATATATATATATATAGTTGGCTTTACCATGGAACCATCCTATGTTTTACGGTTGGATTAAAATTTAGTGGTTGAGATTCAAAGTCCCCACCATCTTTTTAAGTCATTTAATTTTAACTATTTAATTTGAATCCAACCTATATAACATAATTTGGTTCTGTAATACAAAATCAGTCGACTAGCTTATATATAGAGAGGGATAGAGATAGAGATAGAGATGCATTCGGTGGAATTGGTGTCCCGTTCTCTTTTCTAGGATTTTTTTTTTCTAAATTCGTCCTCTTTCATACAAATTAAAAAAAAAAAAAAAAATCCATATATAAAATTTCAAATAAAATAAATAAATAAGCTCCCCCTCATCCCGTCATCACCCACTCAATCCAACCCTTTGGTACTTCTGGACCTATTTTCTCTCTCTTTCCCTCCAGAAGACACGAGAAATTGAAGGAAGCAGACTCCACGTGGCGCCCAGATGACGCCGCCGCCAACCAACGACGCCGCCTCCGGTGGTGACGAAGAGGAGAGACGGCTGTGGGAGGAGGCGGCTCGGCTGGGGGAGCTGACGCGGGAGCTGCAGGAGTCGGCCTCGGCGCTCATCTCCAGGACGTGGACCGAGGAGCAAGAGCTCCGCCAGAGAGCACTGGCTCTCGAGTCGGACCTCAAGAGGGTCCAGTCCGCCGTCGATTCCGCCGCACGCCGTCGATCCTCCGCCGTCGATCCCAAGGCCCTCGAGAAGGTACAAAGGCGCCGCCTTTGCAAGAATAACCCTCTTTTTTTCTCTCTCTCTATCTCTCTCTCTTTTGGAAAGATGCGATTTTTATAGGGGAGAGGAGATTTTTAGATAAAAGACCATGCATGCATTATATGAAAGTTGTAGAGGTTGAATATGGACTTTATTCTTATTGCTACTGAGTTGGTATTTGAAGACGAGAGAAGGAAACATTATGAATAGGTAATTTGATGATTTGTAGGCAACATGAAGAAATATCACCTCTTTTGTTGAAGAGGAAGGAGGGGGGGGGGGGGGGGGAGGGGGGGGGGGGGGGGGGGAGAGAGAGAGAGAGAGGGGTTTCCACTGGGCAAAACACATTATGTTATGTTAATCTCGGCCATCCAATTGGCACCCAATATCATGATCCGGACATTCCCAATTGTATAGAACTTAAAACAGAAATTTTCATATACAGTAAAGAAATTTAACTCAATTACAAAAAAGAGGAGAAGTTTAGAGAAATTGCGGATGGGATAAAGATGCGACATTGGAGTTGGCGTGCGACGGGAGCTGGGGAGAGAGACGGGGGACATGCCATGAGCGCTGACGCGTGCAATGGGGGACGCGCCATGAGCGCTGGCGCGTGCAGGCCGGACGCGCCATCAGTGCTGGCACGCGCAATCGGCGGTGGCCATGATCTCGTTGCCGACGAGGATGAGGGAGATGTTGGTGGCAGAGAGGAAGGGAAGGACGCTGGAGGCCAGCTAGGCGCAGCGCCGGGGGGCTTGGAGAGGCTGGGGATCTCGCCGTTGGGGGCGGTGATGGCGAGGGAGATGCCGGTGCCGGCGAAGGCGCGGATGAAGTCGGGGTTCGAGTCGAAGAGCTTGACGCGGTCGATGGTGGTGCGGGATTTGAGGAAGGACGCGACCTGGAAGGGAGGAGGGAGGTTGTCGGCGTAGGCGCCGTAGTTGACGCCGATGGAGGCGGTCACGGCGGTGGTGGATGAGAGGGAGTAGAAGAGTATTTGAAGAGGAATATTTTGGTGGTGGGTTTCTTCTGACTGATTTTATTTGGCGTGTGGGGAATTGCCAGAATAAGTAAATCCCTTCGGCGTGACCGCCTCCATCGACGGGAATTACTAATTAGTATTTTTGACCAAAAAAAATGCCTTCGACGTGATCGGTCCGGCCTGCGCGTGCCAGCGCTGATGGCGCGTCCGGCCTGCACGCGCCAACGCTAATGGCGTGTCCCCGTCGCACGCCAACTCCAATGTCGCACCTTTACCCCATCCGCAATTTTCGTAAACTTCTCCTCTTTTTTGTAATTGAGTTAAATTTCTTTACTGTATATGAAAATTTCTGAACTTAAAAACAAGCAGATTGTATAGTTCTTTCCCATGCGGCAAGTGAAATCAAAGTGACAAAAATGCATGTATTAATTCACATAGACTCAACTTCTGTCACTTGGATTTCACTTAACAAATGATATTGATTTTGATAAGTATACATTGATATGATCAAGACATGGATGGGGCGAGATTGACCCCCCCCCCCCCTACCCCACACACACGCACACACACACTCTTCACGGGTTTACACCCTAGTGTTAGTGGGGGGGGGGGGGGGGGGCTCGAACCCTGCCGGCTCCTCCGGGTGTTCGCGGAATAACCACTAGGCTATGGTCGGGGGGGAGAGAGAGAGAGAGAGAAGACCTGGGATTTATGCATCCAGGAGGAAGGATTCTGCCTGGGAGCATACCGGGATTATCCTGCTAGGATTGGAGGCTGTAGGGTGAGAACCTGTACCTGGAGGATGCAGTGCGTGATGCGATGTGCGATATTTTGTAATAAAGTCTACTCCGTGCTTAAGTTGAGGTAGCAAATAATTTACCTATTCCAAACTTTTACAGGTTCGAGCAACGGAAGAAACACATTTATTTTCATGTGGAGGAATAAATGTGAGTGCGGGCCGGATGCGGTGAGATACAAGTATGGGTGCGGACCTTCGGACCGAGTTTGTAGGCCTTCAGACCATGAGTTTGTAACACAATTACCTGTTCCAAATCATAGTTTTAAAAGGCGAAAGGCGCACCAAGGCGCAAAGGTTCCTGGAGCCTGAGGCGCTAGGCGCAAGGCTCAAGGCGCGCCTTTTGAAAGCTAGGCACACTTTTTTCTTTATATGTAAAAAATATCTACATTTAAAAACTTAGCTACATAGAAGTCCAAACTTCTTGAAAATATCACTAATTATAGGCACAAAATTATTCTTTATATATATATATATATATATATATATATATATATATATATATATATATATATATAAAAGCCCATTAGATATAAATAATTCAAACTATATACATATAATATACAAACCACATATATATAAGCCTTTAAATATAGAAGTACATTCTAATTTAGAAAACAATCTAAAACCCACAATAATATTAATGACAATAATTTCTATACTTTCCAATAAAGCCCATAAACTATATGACATATATATAGAAGGTTGGAATATATATATATATATATATATATATATATATATATATATATATATATATATATATATATATATATATTACGCCTAGGCGAGCCTTGTTGAGTGCCTGGAGCTTGCGCCTTTCTACACTAGGCGCACGCTTTTTTAAGGTGGTGCGCCTGGCTTGTTCCTAGACGCACGCCTAGGCGCGCTTTTTAATTCAATGTTCCAAATATATATATATATATATATATATATATATATATATATATATATATATATATATATATTGGAATGTTAATTTATTTATTACAATTTTTGGCCACCTAATGGCCCATGATTCGGCCCTGCAGGGCCAACACAACACAAGCCCGAAGGCCAACCTCTCGGCTTGCATGGCCCGCTCCACCGTTTGTACCAATTTAATTTCCACTAGGAAATTAAATTGCTTCTCTCATGGCTAGAACTGACAACCGCTAGGGAGGATATCTCCCACCTTAGCTACTTGAGCTAAGGTGCTTGGCTATATATATATATATATATATATATATATATATATATATATATATATATAGCGCGGATCAAAAGTCGCGCCCGCGAGTCTCCGCCAAAGTTCCGTCCCCCCCCTGCACCATCGAATCGGGGGGCTAGTGTAGGGCCACGCGCCCGTCCGCTTGGTCCAACGGTTGAGGACGACGGGGCTCCCGCGGGGCTATATATATATATATATATATATATATATATATGTAACGATCTCAAAAACACTGACCTTTTTCGGGGGACAAGTAGATATGTATCCCTTTACCGTGCAAACCCTCTTCTTGGTTACGGAGATCAACAACTAGGATAGACATGACGAGCGACAAAAGACTATGACGCAAGGACAAGCACAAATCTTAGATGAGCATGCCCACTGTAGGATATGACCTGCACACCTCGTGGCATCCATTAGGCCCATTTTCTGGTGTGGTGACATGACATAACATATATATATTGTTAAAGTCATCGAGTTCTTTGTACTATGCTCATGGAGGTTGCTTTAGCCCATTGACATTTTTTCTCCAGTTTGTATACATAATCAGGATGATCATCCATTTTTCAGTAGATTGATTCATTTAAACTTCATCCTCATGTCAAGTGTACCTTGGAGTAAAGCGTTATTGACTACCAGTTGTTGCAAAGGCCAGCCATGTGCAAAGGCTGGGCATACAAACAAGTCATATAGTTGTTGAGTTTGACAACAAGAATGAAGGTTTTGGTGTAGTCGAGATCCGATCTTTGTTGAAATCCCTTCCCAGAATTTGAGCCTTGAACTTGAACTTGTTAGCTGATCCATCAGCCTTCCTTTTGATTCGGAAAACCCACTCGCTTCCCACTCGATTTTATTTCCCATCAGGAGGAACCAAGTCTCAATTGTCATTTCTAAGCATTACATTATATTCATCCGCTATCTTCAGCAGATGCTTTGTGATAGGGAGAACAAATTTTGTACGATCATACTTGCTTGGCTGCCTGATAAGTATGTTGTTTTTGTAAATGGTTTGTCATAGGTGTAGGAGGAGGAGGTGGGATAGGGATGTGGGATTAACATGCTGGGAATTTGAGGCAATAACTTGTGAGGATGGACTTTGAGGCTGCAGGAAAACTGTAGTGCTATTAGTGGCATTGTAGTAAGGGTTGTAGTTTGTGGACTTCGAGGGCATAGAGAGGTGTCAACTTCTATGTGTTGGGGATGTTTACTAAAAAATGTTGGTCTCTCGATATATCCTATTTATTTCTTTTGTATACTTCTAAAACATAAATAATATTCCAAACAATATTGTAATTTGGAGTCAAATTGATCCATTTTTGACTTTGGAATATTATCATCACCTTCTTACATGTTCCACTACACAATGTTCCACCTTCAATATCTTTATATGCTTAAGAGGGGTAAGATGGTTCTCCGGCTGAAGGTAGCAGATGCTTTGTGATAGTGAGAATAAATTTTGTAGGATCATACTTGCTTGGCCGCCTTATAAGTATGTTGTTTTGTAGATGGGTTGTCATAGGTGGAGGTGGAGGTGGAGGAGGTCGGATATGGGGTTCTCATGTTGTGAACACGAGGCAATAACTTGTGACGATGGACTTCGAGGTTGCGTGAGAAACTCTAGTGCTATTAGTTGCGTTGTAGCAAGGTTTGTAGTTTGTGGGCTCTGAGGACATAAAGAGGTGGCAACTTCTCTGTGGTGGGGATGTTGTTATTAAAAAAATATTGGTTTCTCGATATATTCAATCTTGGAAATAAATTTCTTTTTTCTACTCTTTAAAACATGGATAATAGTTAAAATAATATCAAATTTTGGAGTCATGTTGAATCGTTGATCCGCTTTTGACTCATGATATATCATTACCACCTTCTTACAAGTTCCACTCCACATTGCTCTACATTCAATGCCTTTAGATGCTTGACACGGATAAGATTTTTCTGGTTGAAGGTAGTGGATGCTTTGTGATAGTGAGAACAAAATTCGTAGGATCATACTTGCTTGACCGCCTTAAAGTATGTTGTTTTGTAGGAGGAGGTGGGATACGGATGTGGGATTCTCGTGCTGTGAATTTGAGGCAATAATATGTGAAGATGGACTTTGAGGATGCAGGAAAAACTCTATGCTATGCTATTAGAGGCGTTGTAGTAAAGTTGCAGCTTGTGGACTTTGAGGACATAGAGGGGTGGCACTTCATGTGGTGGGGTCAATTCCATTTGTGGTGCGATTGATATAGGAGAGAGAATATGTGTATGTAGTGTGCGGCTGATATAGGAGAGAGAAGATGTGTATGTGGCCTTGGAATCTAAGACGACATTGAAGGTTGAACATTGTGGAGTAAGACCTATAAGAAGGTGGTGTCATATACCAGGACTTGAAAACGGATTTGTCTCACTTTCAAATTTCGATATTATTTGGAATATTATCCATGTTTTAAATAGTAGAAAACTACAAGTAATTTTAAATAGATTGAATATATCAAAAGCCCAATATATTTTTAGTAACATGATCCTGACACTTGTATGCACTTTGAGTTGTAGAATAACCAAGGAATGCACATCTGTAAGTCTTCTGATTATATGGCTTCAGCCAAGGAAAATATTTGACCCAAAAGACTTGAGCTTTTGATAATTAGGAGAGCTACAAAATAATTTTTAAAGGAACTTTTGTTGTGAAGAATTATGGTTGGCAGATGATTTATTAGATATGTAGTTGTTTGAAAAGTATGAGACAAGAAAGGAAGAGGCAATTGAGGAATAGGAATATCATGTAATAAAGCCAACCTGATTTCTTTAATATGGTGATGATGTCATTTAGCCATCCCATTATGCTCAGGATAATGGCGAGGAGTAGTGAAGTTTGAAATACCATGAGAGTTAAAATAGGATGTTAATTTTGTGTACTCACCTCCATTGTCTGAGTAGATAGAGATAATTTAATGTTGAAGGAATTTTTCTACTACAGACTTAACTTGGGGATATAGGCATCCTACTTTCTCTTTGTAGGATAAAAGCATCAGTATTTAGTAAAGTGATCCACAAGAACTAGATAGAATTTGAATACGTCGATAGAAGTTGTAGGAGATGGCCTCCAAACATAGCAATAAATTAACTCAAGAGGCCTTGAGCTGACCAATGCCAAAAAGAAGTTTATGGCTTTTATTGCAAAAACACGCATCACAGGAAGGTGAAATGGAAGAACTTGAAACGCCCGACATTTTTGAATTTTAAGAACCGAAGACAATGTCCTAATGGATGGCTACCTTAGGCAATGATGCCATAGGCTTCTCTCGCTCTTATTTAAGAGAAAACACATGATTGATGGCGCAACAATCATCAGCAACTCATACACATCATCTCTATTCCCTCCTTTGACCAGTAGTGGTCCTACTTTGAGATCCTTCACCGCCACATGCAATGTAAAAAAGTTCAGGGGACATGTTATTTGATTTGTAGAGTTTAGCAACTGAAAGCAAATATGTTTAATATGAGGGACACAAAGCATATTATTCAAATAAAGAGAATCAGAATTTGTTGATATTTGTAAGTAACCAATATGGGAGATTTTTACTCGTCATAGAGATTCATATTTTGAAGGCCCTTTGACATGGTGAGAGGCAACAGAGTCTACAAGCCATATTTTTGCCACCTGAGCAAAGTTGTGGCCTTGGCAGTGGATTGGTTTATCTCAACAGCTGCATTTGTTAGGAACTATCACTTTTGGGCGATATGCCCCTTGTGGTCGCATATTTGACAAAGAATGGGACCTGTAAGTTGAGGAGGTCCTTGATCACGATGCTAATACGTTGGAACTGAGTTGGAACGTGAAGAGGAGCTGGACTAATGGCAACTCCTTGCCGCCTGACTGTTACTGGCCTTTTTTGTTGTAATATGTAGCAGGGATGTGGCAATTATTGGTCACTTTTTGTTGTTTGAGAGCTAGTTTGTGGTCCACGAACTTTTTCTGAACTTTACTGAATGACTAATCCGAATGGTTAACACGTAGTGCCATAATTACAGAGTGAGTTATAGCCTGGACCAGCACCGTCCAATAAGTACAAAATCGTCTTCAGCAATAGGACTATTTGCCAATTTAAATCATCAAAGAATGATTTCATCACCTTAATGTTCTATATTGTTGATTTATGCCCTTCTTAGTATCATGGACTTGTTTCTTGAGGAAGCTGACCCGTGAGCGTACACAATCTCGAAGATGCCCTTCCTATAAGTACAAAATCGTCTCAGCAATAGGACTATCTGCCAATTTCAAATCATCAAAGAATGATTTCATCACCTTCATGTTTTCTGTCGGTGATTTATGCCCTTCTTAGTAATCATGGACTTGTTTTGTGAGGAAGATGACCCGTGAGTGTACACAATCTCGACTTGTATCCATGCTTTGGTTGCAGTGTGGTTTTTGTGATGATTGTTGACAACACCCCTTCAAAGCTAGATGTTATAATGGCGTCTAGAATCAGCTGGTCTTGACGATGTCATTCTGCGTTAGATGTGGATCGGACTTGTTGGCCAAAGTTTGAGGCGGTGGGTTTGCGGTTGTTATTTGCTGACGCTAACGAAAATAATTCCTATCAGTTGGCTTCAAGGGAAAATTAGCTACTGCATGAAGAGAAATAATGGATTTAGTGTTGGATGACTTTAGAATTAGCATTTGAGTCTATTGGCGATCAACAACAATGAAGCCAAGAGACTAGTGATACCATATAGTAGATTGTATATGATGGTAAATGACAAAGTCTATTGCTGTATATATTGGTATTTATATTCAAAGATTTACAAGATAATTTTTTATAACAAAAAGATTATCTTTAATTAACCAATAGAGAGACATTAACTAAAAGATAGGGAGATCTGGTTAATTTTGATTAAATAGAGAATCTTTAGCATGAGCTCGGTCACAAGTGATCTCTGTCGATGACTATTCAATGTGACAATCCGTCGACAACATATGCATGCACAAATCCTGTTTTCCATTCCAGAATGAAGCATCTTTAACTGGATTATCATTCTGTTCGCTAGTGGGTACATGCGGGTATGCTTGAAGTGCTATACATCTCCACAAAGTAACAACTTGCAAGCATGCTCACCAAGCCCTTGTCCAAAACATGTATCTTCGATTCCAGTCCAAGATTGGTGTCATCGACAGCTCCTCCATCTTGCAGGGGCGTATCAGACCCTTGTCCTTATCATTAGATAAGGGTGTTGTAAACCAAACCTGACTAACCAAGATTAGGTAGCTTTTCCTCTTTTTTTTAAAAATTTAAAGACTATAACGGTTAGCTAGAGATATTCTTATGGTTTTAAACAATTATCTTGTAAATCTTTGATTATAAATACTAATAATATGGCAATAGACTTTGCTATTTACGATTATACACACACACACTCTCTTAGATTATCAAAAAATTCCAGTATCCTGATATGAAGATATTTATGATCCTATTAGTTCATCTAAGAATTCAATTAAAATAATTATCTTAATCTTATTGAAATCATGTTTATGAATTTTTGAAAGGTTCAAACGTACTTTAGTCGTTCGCCTCCAAGATTTATTGGACTGTAAGAAAACTATGGTGCTAGAGAATATAGTCGTGAAATTTAGGTTGAACTTTTAAAAACTGTAAAGGACTCGTATAACAAAATCAAACATTTTGGTGATAGTATAGGATTTTCAGAATCAGTAGCATATAATAGTTATTGTTTGGGAAAATTTATGAAATGCCCAAAAATTGCAAAAGTTTTATGTAAAATCCACCGCAAAATAACATTTCATCGCGTGTCTAGAATTAACGATAAATATATAAAACGGATTCTGAATGGCCTTTTTGCCCTTCTAATTTATTGAAAACACCCCCGAACCCTACTCTTCAAAAAAAAAAATGTTTCGATTCTTCCTCTTCTTCCATACGCCGCTCAGTTTCGAATCTATATTTTTTTCCTCCAAAATCTTCAAACCTTCCTCTCCATTCGCAATCTTCACCCCATGTCGGCATCACAGACAGCATCATCACCGGCAGCATCACCAGTTAGAGAAGATATACCAGTTGTGGAGAAAATGAAGACAGTTGCAGAAAATCCAAAAGGAAATGACGAAAAACCACGAAAACGGATAACTAAGAAAGTTCCACATAAGGAAAAGAAAAACGATGCTAAGCAACAAGAAGTGCAAAAAGAAGGCATAATTTTAAGTTATGTTTATGATTCTGTATAAAAACACGGAGAATGACATTCTCCGTGTTAAAACGCATGAGAATGTTTATTTTCCGTGTTAAATTACACGGAGAATGTCATTCTCCGTGTAATTTAAATAAAAAATGTCATTCTCCGTGTTAAATTACACGGAGGATGCCATTCTCAGTATTAAAACGCATGAGAATGTTTATTCTCCGTGTTAAATTATACGGAGGATGCCATTCTCCGTAATTTTAACACGGAGAATGACATTCTCCGTTTTAATTATATGGAGAATGGCATCCTCCGTGTTAAAACGCATGAGAATGTTCATTATCCGTGTTAAATTACACGGAGAAAACCATTCTCCGTGTAATATAGCACGGATGATGCCATTTTCCGTGTTAAATTACACGGAGAATGGCATCCTCCGTGCTATATTACACGGAGAATGGCATTCTCATGCGTTAAAACGCATGAGAATGACCATTATCCGTCTTAAATTGCACGGAGGATGCCATTCTCCGTGTTAAATTACACGGATAATGGAATTCTATATATTAAAACGCATGAGAATGACTATTCTCCGTGTTAAATTACACGGAGAATGTCATTCTCCGTGTATAAAAACACGGAGAATGTCATTCTCCTTGTTAAATTACACAAATAATGATATTTTTCATGTTAAAAGGCATAAGAATGACTATTCTTCGTGTAATTTAACACGGAGAATGTCATTCTCCGTTTTAAATTACACGGAGAATGGTCATTCCCAGTGTTAAAACGCATGAGAATGACCATTCTCCGCTTTAAATTACACGTTTAATGACATTCTCCGTGTATAAAAACGAAGAATATTATTTTTCGTGTTAAATTACACGGAGAATGTCATTTTCCTTGTTAAATTACACGGATAATGATATTCTCCGTGTTAAAACGCATAAGAATGACTATTCTCCGTGTAATTTAACACGGAGAATGTCATTCTCCGTTTTAAATTACACGGAGAATAGTTATTCTCAGTGTTAAAACGCATGAGAATGACCATTCTCCGTTTTAAATTACACGTTTAATGGCATTTTTCGTGTATAAAAATACGAAAAATGACATTCTCCGTGTGTGAGGGGTGGTAGGACTTTGCATTTTCCTTAATGACTGTATTTGAACAACTCTTAATTGCCACCTTCTTTATTGGGAGAAGTTGAGGAGTTTGTGGCATGGCATCCGCTTCTAGCGAACTTATTAAATGAGATTCATTATGCTGACTATTAGGTTCATTTGCATTTATTGGCCAATATGGCCTATAAAAGGGGTTTCTTGAGGAGCAAATTCCATCATCTTCATAGCATTCTCATTATGAATGCACGACCCTGACTTAGCTTTAAGAGGACCCTGGCCTGGCATCAGTTGGTTGTTGGCTATGGATCTCTTCGTTCAAAGTAGTTATGTCCTTGTAGAAGAACACGTAGTAGTGAATATCGAGATGCATTGGAACACCTTGTTCGAACATGAACAACATCTTGGCAGTCCTCGTGCTTTGTCGAAAAGTTGGGGTCATGCTATGCCCTTCTCAGTAACGGTCTAGCAGTCCGTTATGCTTGAAGAGCCACAGGTTGTGCTCTGTCCTGTGGAGGAATACGCTTCGATGAAGATCCATCTTCTAGTATGTGCACCAAGAAGAATAAGGGTTGCGTTTCTGTGAAGATTAACCCCATTCTAGACTTCTTTAGGCCTTTCTGAATCTGTAATAGATCATTTGTAGAAGAACAATATGAGTCTTTGTAATAGATCCTTTGTAGAATAACAGTATGAGTCTTTCTGAATCTGTAATAGATCCTTTGTAGACATATTAATAAAAGAACTTCTTTCTATACCTTCTGTTTGAATTTTATTTTTCTGTGTCTGTATCTTTTGTAACATCTGCGGTGTCTTCTATAATAAAATCACGGAGAATGGTCATTCTCCGTTTAATAATGACGGAGAATGGCCATTTTCCGTCCCTCTTTGGCCATTCTCCGTGTTAAATAACACGGAGAGTGTCCATTATGCAGTCAAAAAACTGGAAACAGTAGACATAACAGACTTCAAAATAGCACCATTGATATCAAAAAGGTAAGAAATGTGTTAAAAAAAAGAAAGAAATGTAAGAAATATATTCAAAAAATAACCATTCACCGTGTTAATACCACGGTACATTCATAGGTGACACGACAGGAAACTAGGTCTCCCTTGAAACAAAGATTAACTAAACAACTTGAATCCATCCCCCCCCCCCCCCCCCCCGATAACATAAAAACAGAAGAGATCACAAAACAGAACAACACATTTCTGATCATTCTCCGTCTAAAACTAACAGAGAATGATTATTATCCGTCTAAACTAACTGAGAATGTCATTCTCCGTGTTAAATTACACGGAGAATAGTCATTCCAGTGTTTTAAGGCATGAGAAAGACTATTCTCCGTTTTATTTAAACGGAGAATGACTATTCTCCGTTTTATTTAAACGGAGAATGACATTATCTGTATTAAATTACACGGATAATGGCATTCTCATGCGTTGAAACACATGAGAATGACCATACTCCGTTTTAAATTACATGGAGGATGTCATTCTCCGTTTTAAATTATACGGAGAATGACATTTCCAGTGTTAAAACGCATGAGAATGCCATTATCCGTTTTAAATTATACGGAGAATGACATGTCATTCTCTGTTTCATTTAAACGGATAATGACATTCTCCGTATTAAATTACACGGATAATGGCATTCTCATGCGTTGACCATATTCCGTTTTAAATTATACGGAGAATGTCATTTTCCATTTTAAATTATACGGAGAATGGCATTTCCAGTGTTAAAACGCATGAGAATGATCATTCTTCGTCTAAAACTCACGGAGAATAGTCATTCTCAAGGGAATTGGTCATTCTCCGTCCAAAACTAACGGAGAATGATCATTCTCTGTCTAAATATAACGGAGAATGCTCTTTCTCTGTGACAAGTGAACGGAGGATGACCATTCCAGTCATGTTAGCACGTCGAATATCAGTCGCCTTCATATTCGCACAAAAGAACGAGATTAAAGATCTCTCTAATCGTTTCTCAGTTATAAATCTTCATAACAAATTCAAATTCAGCAAAAATTTCGAGAAAATCACAGTGAACGAAGATCTTCTCTCCACAATTAACCTAATCGTCGAAAAATTTCAAATCTCTCCACGAAGATGATGATGACGATGATGAGCGATGATGGTAAGCGATGATCAATGTTCGACTGAAGAAAATCACAGTGAACTACGAACGATCTTTGTGATCTCTGCTGAAGATGAGAGCAATGTAATTCAGATCTCTCGTGAAGAAGAAGACGAAAATCGCAATCCAAATCTGAGTTTTTAATTCAAAATCACAGTGTTCTAAATTTCGCCCAATTCGGGCGCCTAGGCGCCGCCTAGGCGCTAGGCGTCGGTAATCCGAGGCGAAAACCCTTATTTCGGTTCAGGAAATCGCTACGCGCCGAAAATCGGCCCAAATCGGTCCAATTCGGGAAAAATCGGGAAAAATCGGGAAAAATCGGTCAATTCGGTCTGTGCGTTTCAGGCGGGCGGTTCGGCCCAATTCGGGCGGTTCAATAATTATGAACCCGGTTCACTAAGTATAAAGAAGAAAAAAAAAAACCTAATCACTGATTCACTCCATCGATTAGGTTCCCCCTTTCCCTTCCCCGTTCCTGTTGGGAAAACCCTAATATTCAGCAGCTTCCATCGACTTCATCTCCAGCTTACGTCGACTTCGACTTCGACTTCTCCAGGTAAGGTACTTCGACCTCATCTCACTTCGACTACTTCGATTACTTCGATTTCGATTTTCGACTCACTTCGATTAATGTTTGTCACTTAATGTTTGTCACTTATTTTCAGTCTGTCTGTTAATGTTTTTGGATATTTATATGTTTGTACTCTTAATGTTTTTGTCTGGGAATGCTTTGCTGGGAATGCTGTCTGTTTGCTGGGAATGCTTTTTTACACACAAAAGGCAAGATTACAACATTGAACCTTGTAGTAAGCTTTCTGTTTACCATCTCTGTTTAGTAAAATTACAAATAGAATTACAAAATAGTAAAATTACATGATTATATTATTTACTGTCTCTCTTTAGTAGTAATCTCTTGGCTCTCTATTTAGAAGATGCTCTTTCAATATTTTCATTGTGATTATCTTCTCTCTATAAATGTTTGAACTTTGATTCTTTGAAGTTGAACCCTGTACCCTGTAATCAATAACAAACAAAAGGCATTTAGAGATAAATCTTTATTAGTTTAGAGTAGCACAAGTAAAGTTACAACAGGGAAAAAAAAAAAAAAAAAAAAAAAATCGGCGCCTAGGCGCCGCCTAGGCGCCCTAGGCGCTGTGCGGACCCTCGCCGCGCCGATTCCGACTACCGAAATTTATAACACTGCAAAATCATATATATATATATGACCAAATTTGCGCGGAGGGATATTTTTGGTACTATGAAAATGTCAATTTTGTAAATACATAGCATCTAAAGGGAATCTTGGAATATTTAACGTGAAATTATATAATTATGGGCATTTCATAAAAGCCATCCTGCGGGTGGGTTTTTCATACAAACCAACCCCGAAATTGGGTTTCTCAGCAATTTCCAGTTATTGTTTATAGGAAATCTATGTAAAAGATGGATCATTGTGTACATGGATATGATCAATTTTTAAAAATATATATCTTTTTGATTCATGGTTACAAAAATTTTAAGATCTCAATCATCTAATTAGTTCTTACGAGAATCATGATTTCTTTCTCAAAAGCATGCTGAAATTAGAGGTGGTTATTTTCTATCCGTACTAACATAGGCTTTCTTCTGATATTACTGTTTTCAGATAGATGAAGAACTATACAGGGCAAGGTGCCTCATAAAAGAAGGGGATGTGGCATCAATTCTTCCAAACAAAGATCATGGTATTGTTTCATTTGTAGATTTTGGTTTATTTTGTGGTCCTTCCTCTTCCTCTTCCCTACTAATGACTTGTCTTAGGCTGTGTCTTGGATTGCTTATCATGGCTGCTGCTGCTTTTTATTATTGAAAAAGCAGTCCCAAAAGCTGTTTTGTAACAAGCTTATCGATTTGTTAAAAAAAAAGCTAGTTCAATTTTTGGCAGCTTTTGAAAGCAGGTGGGAGACTGCTTTCAAAAGCTGCTGCTGCTGCTTTTCAAAAAGCAGCAGCACTCCCAAAACTGGCCTTAGTGATTTGGTTCAACTGTGCATGTTGTGATATCAGGGCGATTCCTGGAGATGTTTCTTGGACCTGTGAATGTTCGGGCAACTAGGAAGGAAGTTCGGCTGAAAATGAAAGAAGAGTACAACAGCTACAAGGTAAGTTGATTATCGGTACTCCACCTAAAGCAGAGAATATTTATAATTTATCATATTTCGAAGATAGAATCCCTGGTATCGAGTATAAGGCTGATGGTTCTGATGTTGATTTTGGATTCACAGGTAAGTGAAATTAGTTTTTACCCTTGTGATACAAGAATATTGGTGTGAATGTGAAGGGTTTCCTGTGAAGAACAAACTTCTATTTGCACAGGCAAGGGAGTAACACAAACATAAATTGTGGTTGCTCCAACAGTCTTGTTTATAAATGAACTATAAAACCTTCTTTATGAAAATTGTCAGCTAGCGATTATATTTGATAATGGAATTTCTTCTGGGGGATATTTGCTAGTAAACGGTATCTTGATCCATTCTCAAGGTTTTCAAGAACAACACTGAAAGCCAAGCAGTCCCGTCGAACTTTGTTGTGCTTTCACATAGTTTGTTTCACATGGAGTTCTAGCAACCATGAAAGATGATTAAATGTCTGATGAGAAGTTCAAAATGCAACATAGTAATAAGGAAATGCTACTAGCACTACTACATTCTTGTACTTGGAGAAACTCTATGGCAAGTCATAGTCCATAATGTGTGATATATAAAATTGTGATAGTACCACCACCGTGTAATCCTATCAAAAACATCTAATCAACTTTAAGGGTTTCCCAGGCGCCACTAGGCTCTAGCTAATGCAGGGTTTGGGAATGGTCAAGATGTACACATCCTACACAAATATCCTCAAGACGACAACATTTGAGATTCGTTTTTTTTTGGCTTTGAGATGGAGATATTCCTTCTGTCACGGTTAAGTTTTGTCCCCAACATTCAACAACAACAACAATAACAAAGCCTCTGTCCCAAATTTTGTTGGCGGCTGTTTGAATCGTTTTCTTCATTCACCTCTATTGAGGGCCATGTTCTATGTAACACTAACGAATACATATCCTTCTTTAAAACTTCAGTTTATGCTTGTTTAGGCCTATCTCTATTCCTAACGGTACATTTAACTAGTATCTTATCGTTCATTCTTACCAGAGCATCTACTGGTTTGGCTGCACCTGTTCAAACTACCTAAGACGATTTTATCTCATTTTGTCATCAATTGACGCCACCTCTAACTTCCCACGGATGTACTCATTTTGTGTCCTATCTTTTAATGTATTGCCATCATCCATCATAGCATTCTCATTTCAGCTAAAATTAAGTTTTTGGACATGTTTCTTGATTGCCCAACAATGATCCATCATAAAGCATGGCTGGTCTTATAGTTGTCTTATAGAATTTTCTGTTCAACTTCAAAGGTATCTTATGGTGACAGAGTACAGAAGCACTACATTTCAAAATCATCTCTCTTTCAGAGATATAGTGGATATCTGATGATAATTTTGCTCTTAATTTCTTTATAGAACATTAATCATTTTAAGAGTGTTTTAAGGTTCCTCTTACATACTGGAGTAAGCAAATACACATGTATGATTATCCAATCAATTATTTCAAGTAGGTGTTAATATGTGGTATGCCTTGATGGATGACATCATATTTCCTCAAAAATATAATTCACAATTTTCTTTTACAGGATAGAACAGCCTTTTTATTTCTTCTGTTTCCATCCATTCTACTTATTTTAAGATCTCAGATTTGGGATGGATGCATGCCAGCATTGCCAGTTCAGCTCTACCAGGTAGTAAGCTACCGACAACTTCATATTGCATCTAATCTTTATATTTTAGGATCTTGCGTCTCTCATATATTCCTTAGTTAATAGATTGTCTTTGCTTTCTCCAGGCTTGGCTGTTGTTGCTCTATACAAGTTTGGCTTTGCGAGAAAACATATTGAGAGTGAATGGAAGTGACATTCGCCCTTGGTAACAAAAAACATCCTCTCATATTTTTTATCTTACAGTTGAGGGAGAATATGAACTGACCTTGCTAGTCTAATTCAGTGCAAAGATATAAACAATTTACATTTATAATTACATCAAAAACATATAATGCCATACTCCGTTTTTTTTCCATGTGCCTCTTTTGAGGTATATGTATATATCTAAATGAAATCTCTTTTGGTGTTTGCTTACAGTTTGTTCTTGAGCTTTTTCTCTTTAAATTTATTATTGGACTCTAGCTACAATTTGATCAAACTTCCTCATGGAAGAACTTTTATGGAGATATTCTTCTTGACAAGAAACAATCTTTTCTGACTTTACTAGGAGAGTATTAAAGTACCTGTTAAACTTATGTCGGTACACCAACTAGCCTTTTGTTCATTGTTTATGTCATAGACTCATGTTATAGGAAGACAGATGATTGCATCCTTCATTGTTGATGGACTCATGGTAATCTTGATAACCGGTAACAAGTTTTACAATAGTCTTTTATACATGTTTATGGCTTGAAATGAATTGTGTTTGGTTAGTTTTGGATAAAATTGTGTAATACTAATGCTTAATACATCTTGTAGCAGCCAATTACCCTTTCTGTACACAATGTCACTACTTCATATTATTACATGCACTAAAATTTAAACAACATGTTACCTTCTGATTATCCACATCTTTTATGAAAAGTAAAGAGACTTGGATCATACAACTTCAAGCACACACTGCAAAGTGAAACAAGATATGAATGGTTTGGTCAATTTTATGTATTCATGTTATTTACAAACTTACACACATATAGTTGTCTTCATGATTAAATTTGACAGAGTTGCATGTAAGACACCCTGTGTCCGTGTCACAATGTGGCACATGTTCGTGTTCACTACGCTTTTGCTTAAAGCAGATCTATGCATTTGCAGGTGGATATACCATCACTACTGTGCTATGTTGATGGCACTTGTGAGTCTCACATGGGAGATAAAGGGGCAACCTGATTGTGCCAACAAGCAGGTACTTTTTGTTTGTTGATATCCTGATCAATTAATAAACTATCATATCCAACCTCTAGTACTTTGTGCAGAAAGGTGTACAACTGTTTTTGGTCTGGGCTATAATGCAAGGTGTAGCAATGCTCCTGCAAAATCGATACCAACGCCAACGATTATATACACGCATTGCTTTGGGAAAGGTAACGTCTCATGATTTCCAATTACATTCATGCGCTTTAACTTGTTCTTTGTTTTGTTTTGTGACCTGTTCAGTCTCGCAAGAATTTCCAGTAGGTTCGCTGGTCAAAACACACACGCACATACACAATATGTAAATGTCAACAAACACTGGCCTGCCCAGGTGGTCGAGTCTTGGAAACACCTGGGAAACCAGGTCGGTGGTTTGCATCCACATGGGCGCGCTATGCACTTAATTAGAAGCGGGAATGAACCGAGATATCCAGGGAGGGACTGCTTGAGAGACGGACTACAGTCCATATGACGTAGTACATTGCCTGGATGTGTACAGTTGTGACTACTATGTTTTTGCATTTCAGTTTATTACTTCAAAAGTCCACAATTATATTTTTAGTACTCCTTTTACTTGGCTTGACTGTTAATTGTATGACGTACCTATATAATCTTGTCTGAAAGCATTTTCATTCTCAGTAGAATTTGTCTATTGTTTTCCCTTTTTTTCTTAAACTTAGTAGGCAAAACGACAGCCAATGCCAGCAGTTTGGGGTAAATTCATCAAACTTGCTATTATCTTAACAGGCAAAAAGAATGGATGTTGTCTGGGGAGAAACTGCCGGTGTTGAAGGCCAGCTCTTGCTGTTATGCCCCATTCTTTTTACTCTGCAGGTAATGATGTGAAACCCCATTCTTTTTACTCTGCAGGTAATTATGTGGAATGATTTGTGCTTCTTTACTGTCACAACTAAGTAGGGATAATTGCATAGAGCTGATTGTTTTCAAGTATACGAGTTTGTAGCATAAATCATATAGAAAATTATATCTCCTTCCCACTTTGGCTCTCTTCTGGTCCTTATCATTACATGCACATTTAAGGTAATAAGCAAGTATTCTGTGGAGTGGGTTTATCAGCAAGCACTGGTATTACTTATCAAGTTTATAGAGGAACAAACTAGAACTGTTCAATGTCAAAACTAAGTAAGATTTGATTTTCTTTAATGTTTAAAACTACTTGAATTTAGATCTTTGAAGCATATGTTGGGATGCTACTACTCCGCATTGCTGTTGTTGGTGTCGTCTCTGAGTGGCAGGTAAGAAAGCTTATCCTTTTATGTAATTTTTCTGCTGCACCTTCTGCTACAATTGTAGCCAAAGAAGGATAAAAACTAAAGTAGTCTCCATTTGTAGTAGATATCATATTGAGTTCTAGCAATCTTTCTCTTGCTAATGCAGGTAATAGTTTGTGGAATACTGTTGGTCCTGATGGCCGTCGGGAATTTTGCGAACACAGTGCAAACCCTCGTGGCAAAGTCAAGATTCAAAGCTAAGATGAAAAGCAGTAAGAGCAAGAATGACTTGAATCAGTCCCTGTCACTAACCCATACAAGCTAGACTAGGCTGTCTTGATCTTAAAAATGGTCTCAGTTCTTATAATCACACGCATCGTGACTGGCCATCTTTGTAAAGGGTTTCAGTTTGTTTATAGACAATGTGGCTTCTAAAAGAATTGCAGGATCCAACCACTGATAGATGAGGTGAGGACTGGTATCATACCGTTTGACGATACTCTGTAATAAGTTAGTGGGGTCAAAGGGTCTTTTGATAAAGCCTGAAGTTACATACCAGTTTTGGTAGTGCTCTCCAACCTTTTGGTTGGTGAAGGGTTCATGTCATCTTAGAAATTGTTTGTTAATAAAATAAAAAAAATAGTTTTGTATTTGAGAAAATATATTCCACAGCTTGCAAGCGCATGTTTTGTTATGGAACCAAAGGGAAACTTAAAAGTAGTATCAACATGCAGCTAAAACTGAAGGTTGGTTTGTCTTGATGTATTTCTGTTGTAAATATAGGACATTCTGCAGGACAGTAGGCCGGGAACAGGCTCATTCTGATCTCAGTTAAAAATTCTTTGATTTTACATTGCATCTCTATATATTCCTGATCCTAGTGCCAAAGTTGGTGCAACTTGCCACAAAGGAATGTTTGAAAGCGTATGCACCTGTATTTTGCAAGTAATGATTGCTGGAGCTTGAAGAATTGCAAGAAAGCAGCAGCAATGTGGATCAAAGTATTTTGCCAAGGATTGACAGTGATAACATCAGGCAGAACTCTTGATGTTTATGCGTATCGGATGAAAAAATTCCGGAGAATCTATGTATACCAACTTATTTTCCTTCTCGTCTTACTCCAGCTCTAATCTTGCCGGCCTGCAGCTGCCTCCTCAATGGTCGCCCCCCAAGCACCGCCACCATACTCATTGGCCACTGGCACTTGATGTTAATGCCAACCAGCATCTAGCTAACCAGGTCGGGTTCTGCTTGACACATTATTTCATTGATCGGTTTTAACAGGACGGATTGGGGTCAGGGGATTAACGTTCAATCCAACTCTGCCGATTGCCACATTTACTGCCAATCACATATTTCGGACATTGAAGCAAGTTGCTGGGTATTTCTTAAAGTTTGAAGAATCGAAGGTATACTGCTTTGGGATACTGAAACAATCAGAAACAGAACAGAGATGGCCAAGTATGCGGAGATGACATAACAAAATATCATGTTTGTTAAGCAGTCAAGTTAAACAACCAGTTACAAGTTATTGCAAGAATGTACTTAAAAATAATGTAAACATGATTGTGCGATATGCAATGTTTGGTCTATCCACCACAGAGGCCCATAAGCAAACTGAAGTAGCTCCAGGGAAAGCACCAACAAATTACCATGATCCTTCCGCTCCCACAGCAGGATTCTGGAATGCGGAGAATCCCCAGAAAGTCTTCAGGGAATAAGGCTGAGAAATGGTCATTCCTTCTCCAGTGATCTTTGCTATCTGTAATTTAATCACACAATGGATCAGGGATTTGAATGAAGAAGATTTTGAACCTTGTGAAAACCACCTTTAACAAGCTGTTTCAACACCAACGACTAATAAGACAAACTGGAAAATGATATATAAAGTTGTATGCAAATTTATCTAATATGTATGATAATATTTCTCCAGTGGTTTGAGATGCCATCTATCTGCCAGTCCCTAAATGAGAAAACAAGTTCCTAATCCAGCATCTACGTTGCATTAATACGGGTAACAAAGCAATATGGATACGGGTAAATACAAAGAGTAGTCAACTATGTTGCATGATTTCAGACACATTACACGGGCAGATCAGGAGTTAATTCAGAGGGGGCCTGGAAAAAATGTTAGTGAGGGATTGAGGTTAAAAAAAAAAAAAATCTAATTCAAATATATGCGAGAGGATTCGAACACAAGACCTACAAAACAGTCTTGTCTACTTAACCAACTGATCTAGCCTTTAAAATGATAATAAAATAGGGGTTATATATATATATATATATATATATATATATATATATATATATATATATATATGGGAAAAAATACGAATACTGACACCAGTTTTCCGTGTTCATGCAACATAATCCAGCATACTACCCATCTCTTAAGAAACCCAGAGGCTTTCCGCCAACTGCTAATATGATGTCATGTAATGATTTATTGTATGTACAATACAGTGAACCCAGAAAATACTTTGGTCACTCAAGTGTATGTTCAAGCCAGTAGCATCTAAAATCCAAATTAAGATCAGTTTACATTCATCAGTAGTATATTATGACATTCTATTGCTGACAGCACGTTCCTAGACTGCTCAATTTCTACAAGTAAATAAGCGAGAGGAATGAAAGCTCAAAGCACTAAAATATTTCCTTTCTGTTGGAATGCGATTGAAATTGCAGCCAGTCAGTGGAATACTAGTTCAACTCATTCGGAACTTAAGTGCTGATTTAATTTGAACAAATCTGAAGATGTTCACTACTATGTTATAAGAAAAGGAGAAACAATTACGGATATCTAGTTGTTGGTACCGATTAGGTCAGGATTGTATTCCTCAAATCTACATCTTGTCCAAATTGGCATTAGTTCTAATTTTAAGTATTTAACCAAACCCACCACCCTACCTTATATTTTGGTTCTCGGTGACTCAGTCCCCTTTTTCCCATTGGGCATCAAGGTATCCAAATACTGAAATATGTAGCCTTGTCCTACCTGATACCCATTGGAGTAGAATCTGGTCCAGGACAGAGTTCAGATTGGCTCTTAATTGGGCTCAGATCTTAGTTTTTTGGACACTTTAGGCAAGGCACTATTCTAATATGAAATTGGCAAATGATAATTGTAGAAAGAGTTGGCACTAATTAATCCATCTACACTTCCATTTGGATGACCATAAGAGATAATTGGCATGTATAGCCAGGAATGTTTCGTATTCATTATCTGAGTTTGAGATATAGTCATCAGTAGCTTTCTGAACCACTAGTTTTAAGTAGTGTGATTCCACACACACACACACAAGCAGCCACTACTCTCATTTTATACAGAGAGCGCACAACTTCATTGGGGGTCTTAAGACATTCAAGGAGTTCATAACGAACGAAAAAAGATATTTTGATAAATTCAGGGAATTGTGGTTCTGTTCCTAAATTTAAAAAAATTATTTCCTTTAATGAAAAAGTTTTTGTTCTGGTTCCAAAAACTTTAGGCTGTGTTTGATTGGGCTTTTTTTTTCCATGGAAAATATTTCCACCACAAATTTTCCATCAAATGTAGTGTTTGATAGCTTATATTTTCCATGGAATTATTTTCCAAAAAACTATCATTTTCCATATTTTCTTCTAAAATGGTGGAAAATGAAACTTGTCCAACCCATAGGAAATATCATTTTCCATGGAAATAATGACAATCAAACACCCAAATTAAGTTTTCCATGGAAAATTTTAAAATTCCATGGAATTGTTTTCCTAGGAAAATAATTCCATGGAACTAATTTCTTTTCCACATATTTTCCGCATTGCAATCAAACACACCCTAAGAACAAAAATAGAAAGTCCTCATTTGTTGCTTTTGTAGTGGTTCTCTCTTTAGTTTCATTCTTAGTATTTTTTTTGTATGACCATATAGTTGTGGCTCTGATCCTAATTATAAAGGCTTAAATTAGGTAAGATTTTTCCATAGATGTCTCTGTTTTGGTTAGCCAAATACTTTAAGAGTAAATATAGAAAATCCTTGTTTGCATGGTTTTGTAGTGTGCTTTTGTTAGCCTCATTCATAGCTGGATAGGTGATTAGATATTCCGAACCAGTCACCTTAGTCTCCAAATTGTGAACACATGTAGACCAAAAACCATGAGGTTTGGATAACCTATGCATGCATCATGTGTGCAATAAAGGGCATATACATCATAAATATTTTATTACTTGATAAACAGGTAAAAGATATCCCATACAGTTCACTCCAATTCAACTTATATATTATATATGTTTGTCACATGTATATAGTTATTATAACCAGGCATTTACACCTTCATGTTCAGTTCAGAACATTAATGTAATACGTGCCCCCCAAATAGTTATATGTTCAGAACATCAAATATAGTGCATGCTCCCCCAATATCTTGTGTGTTCCGATTAAAATCAGACTGAGATTGGATTTGGTCCTGTTACATCTATTGAACCCAAACATTTATTCTGGTCAAATATTTATCCACAACATATTAGCGAAATCGGAGCAAGTCTAAGTCCAGCTTGAGTATCAGTTGGGTTAAGGCAAAAATCTCAACTGTATTATCTAGGTTTTCCTTTTCCTTTTTCCTTACAATGTAAAGACATAACTTTTAAGAATCTATGTAACTGATTGTAGACAAATAAAATGTGTAAAAGAGGATGGAAGATATTGTCTGAATAAAAACTTGATCCTATAATATAGTTCACTAACCAATTTCTTACCCCAAAACAGGACGTCTTAAACATAGCTAGTTTTCTTCACATAAATGATGGCAGAAGCAAATTGTTTTACTGAACCACCACGTGATGTGGGGGGCCTTGCACTGGCATCTATGGAATCAAGTGGCAGGAATGGAGATAGCCCATTCCCCTACGAAAGTGGGAGGATATGGTCCATATGTCCCTACAAGCAAAGAACAAGATACAAAGTAGAGTGAAAGCAAAGGAGAAATAGGAGAGGTCAGTCAATTCGGAGAGACATGACCAAGCATATCTTGCTGCAAAGCCTTAATGGCCTTGGAGTAAAGTTGTTTTGCAAGCTGTAAAACTGTGGATCTGCACACTGTTTGCAGCAGTAGCAAGAGCATCAGCTGCAGCATTACCCTCTCTGAGCAAATGGGTAATAAGGATGTAATTAGGAAGAGAGGCCTTGAGAACTCAGAGCTGGCAAGTGATGAGGATGACACAAGTAAATAAGCATTTCACTAATATACATTTCCTCAACCAAGCTTTTTCCTCTCAGACTGTGGAGCGTGACTCAACTTCAAGAAAGCTCCAAAAGATTGCAAAGTGGTAGCTTTCTCCACAGCAAAAATGTTCGAAGGACGATGGGTATATGTAAAGTTCGAAGGAATATGGGTATATGTGTATGGAAGAAAGCTCCAAAAGATTGCAAAGTGGTAAGCTTTCTCCACAGCAAAAAAAAGTTTGAAGGACGATGGGTATATGCATGTGTGTAAGTGGGGTTGATCCAAACCTACAAACTCAAAGTTAAGTTTTCCTGTTACTTTTTATCTGGAAAAAGAATATGGGAGAGAGATGGTACAGAATTACAGTTTTGGATCTATGTTTCACTTACAAATCACCAAGAGAGTACAGTAAACTCCAAGTATGTTTTTAGGATACTTTTTGCGGAGAGTGCCAAACAAAGTATAGTTCTACCATATCAGTGCGGTGACATGGTAGCTTATATAGATCGGGCTGTAAAGCTATTGAAGCACGCAATGATTTACGTCAGAGTTATATGGATGAGTTTCTGAAAAGTTGTTCCAATTATTTAGATCACAGCGTGATTTTCACCTCGAAACTTGAAAGTTCAAATTGGTGATAACAAATCAATAAGGCATATATAGTCTTTCCAAACATGGAGCCCAATTAAGATCAAGTAAAATATGCAAGTTTGAACTTTGACATTATACTTGAAAGATGATGAATATAAGGAAAGCAATGTCTAACATGACCATACCTGAAACTTGTTGATTGCTGACCTATCGCGATATAAAAGTACAAGCAAGCATTTCTCTAAAAGCTTCACAGCCTCTTCATAGGTCATGTCTTCACGCCATTCATCACGTAAAATTGGCCTTGCAAGGTGATTTCCAAATCCAGTAGCAACATGGTTGTCCTCAAAATGTGTACCGATCATGTTAACCTGGATGGCATCCACATATATAGAGGGATCATAAGCATTATGATTAATGACTTTTACATCTTTATACAGAGAAAAAATGTTCAGATTCTGTTTCTACCCAGAAAGATATAATATACCATGCCAAGATATTTCTGTCCATTCTTCACTCCGCCGAGTACAAGTGAATTAAACAAAGGATTGAATTTGTTGCGTCTGTTATACATCACACGGTTCAAATAGTTGTGGATTTCTTTCGGGCCCAAAGAGTTTCCATCATCCCACATATTATCGTACAGACTGCACAGAGGGAAATAAAGGGAACTCACAAATATTAATTACTTCACAAGGCTGTGCATGTAGTTGAGTGTTAATAGGATATACAAACTTCAAACTATTAGACTGAGATGGTAAAACTTATACAAAGGTAATTTTAGCATCTGTAAGGGGAAACAATTCTCACACAAGTTCATCAAGATAGCGCAGGATCTCCTGAAAATCGCTTATTTCTCCACTTGCTCCAAGAAGAGAATGTTTACCAATAAGTTTTATCCGCTCCACACTTTTGTAACGTAGTGTAGACCCATAAGAACCTGCCAACAACACATTTTAAGAATATCTTACAAAAGCATATAAGCAACCTAAAGTGAATATCAGGATTAAAGGAGAATCACTAATTTCAAGTGAATGCCAAACTTCTAGCAAAACAATGAAATAGTTCATCTCGTAACTCCTACAAATTAAGAATAGCAAATAGCTAGGAACATGGCCTGGCATTGCTTGAACTGCTTCAACAGTTTCTCTAGTTCCTAGTGTGGGTTTGTGCAAAGCTTTTAAGATCAAACATGGAAATGGGGAGTCTAAAATCCTATATGATAAATCGTGTCAATTTTCAAGAAAACAAAAAGAAACAATTTTGGCAAGCAGAGAGGGAGAGAGTCAAGATGTTTTCTGAAAACAAAGAACAGTACCACTGACTCTCTGCTCACTGGTTTATTTTGGGAATATTCGTTTTTAGGTCTTTTACTTTGAACTATACCATTTAAAGGACAAAAGAGAAAGGGGTTTTTTTCCCATTCTTCCTACACTTCTCTTTGTATATAATCTTGTATTCTTTCCCTCTCTCTTTCTTCATTATGTGTGTAATCCGGAGACCTTCGATAGCAAACTTCCATGTAATTCACCAAGTAATTAAACAACAAATTTCAATAAAGCATTTGCTATTTCTTTGTTCCAACTTCTAGTTACAAAGAACTAATGATAATTTGGATGCAGTCAACCAAGATAACACTTGAATCTTATGTCCAACCCTGACCTAACTAGGATCTACTCTCAACCGTTCTTTAAAAGCCAATAACTAAATGGCCT
Organism: Iris pallida; assembly: GCA_029216955.1. Classification (NCBI taxonomy): domain Eukaryota; kingdom Viridiplantae; phylum Streptophyta; class Magnoliopsida; order Asparagales; family Iridaceae; genus Iris; species Iris pallida. The sequence goes on along the minus strand of JANAVB010017195.1, from coordinate 4,237,491 downwards.
ACGATTGAACTATAAAATGTTTTAGGGCTCTGGTTTGAAGCAGATCAATTAGCAACCCCACTATAAGCTCTGAAAAACATGAGTTTGTTACATGTCCTGGTATCCTCTTTCTCTTCTGATATCCATTAACCTTACAAAGTATAGGCAGAATTGAACAGGTAACATGACTTTTTCATTTGGTGAATGAGAACATGCATCTATGTGGACAAAATCTTACTCCGATTGAGATCTGTATGTACCCACCAGGTATTCTACCTTCAAAGGGGTTTTCTCTACCTTTTGCAGCTAAAATTTAGAGCCTTCAAGTGAATACTTTCCAGAACCTATTACTAGACCTACTGCCAGTTATATGGTAAAACCTCTTGATAAGACCCTCCAAAAATTCTTAGGAGTAGTTCTAACAATTAGTCTTCTCCAATCCCTAAAGGAAAGACAGTTACATAATCCAACCCCAGAGGAAGTTCAGAAGAACAGCTAAAAACCACATTATAATTAGCAAACTTATCCTCAATTTCATCATTGTACACTTATTCTTCCACAGCTGTCTTTTATAACAATGCTGATAAAACTAGTTTCTTTATTGGTTAGCACTTAAATACCTTCAACTATCACAAATTTTGCACTTAAATACCCTATACTATTTAAAAGGCACTTGAATACCCTAAACTATATTATTTCACATAAATACCTTAGGATATCACTCTTTTGCAAGTTAGTACCTTGACGGTTTTTACCATTAGTGTGAAAGTACAACTTCGCCCTTATCTCAAATAATTCATCTTTTTCCTCCAGCATTCCTAACCCTGATCCTAGCCACTGATCCACATCCCACCTCTCTGCACTCCCGCCCCTCCTGTTGGAGGCAGCCCACCTCCTTGCCTGAGGGGCTGATAGGAACCTTTTATTATCCTTAGCTATCATACCTGGAGAGCAATTGTAAGCTCATAGGAAATAGAAAGAACCTTAAGTACAGATGGCGGTGCACTTGAATAATTGCTTAATTGTTTCAAAGACTTATCCAAAGGAGGAGGAGCTCCAGTTAAGCCTCTCTTGGACTCTAATGGCTACTTGAACGGCTACAAATCTAGGAGTAATTGCAGAATTACTTAATTGTTCACACTGGTCCTGTGTGAAATTGTAATAAAGCCTTACTCTTCATGGTCTCTGCTTTAAAAGGAGCTGTGATGAAGAAAAAGTGTGGATTAAGATTGATCTGGACTCTAGATTAATCAAAATCTAGTGAGGGAGATTCTAATAGAGAAGAGAGAGAAGAACTCATTTTTCTTCTATAATTCCTCCTCACAGAGGAAGCATGCGACCATCCATGGTCATCTCTCAGCACATATGCAATAGCAAGATAGGAAAAATATAACCTAAATATAAAGAAAAGGAGTAATTCCTCTTTTTGCCTTGGGGCAAAATAGTCCTATGTAGCATATGTTTTACACATTACCGTCAAGTTGAGTGGAAAACTAACAAAGGATAGCAACTTGCAAAAATCTGATAGGTCAGAGTATTTAAATGCCTATAAAAATACTACGGGGTTTCAAGTGCAAAAGTGTGATAGTTCAGGGTATCTTAGTGCAAATAAACCTTCTTTATTACCTGAACATTGTCCAACTGATTGTAAACTTAGCTAGCTAATTATAAAGGGTATCTTAGTGCAAATAAACCTTCTTTATTTTCTGCACATTGTCTAACAGATTGTACACTTTAGCTAGCTAATTATAATAGGATCGATCTTCATGCTTTTTCCTTGTTCCTTCTGTTGGATATCCTCTGAAATGATGAATTTATAGGCTTACAAGACTCTTCCTAATCGGTTATATTGCAGTTAGCATCAAAAGACGCCCTCTTAATTGCCTTCCTAATCACCATGGGAGGCATCTTAATTAGGAGGTGTTTGGTTTGTTGTAAATGGAATTCCATGCAACATTTGTTGCACCATTTACACCACTTCGAATGGTTAGTTCGATGTAAATGGTGTAATTGGTGCAACAAATGTTGTGTCAATTCCTCCAACTACCGTTGCATTTATTGCGGTCAAAATGACCGCAAGACCACTTATGGGATGGCAACATTTCTTACACCAGTTGCTCTTGTTCTATCTTCATTCAAGTCATTACCAAACAATGGATTTGTATTTATAACAAAAGTTGCAACCAAGTATCCAATTACATCTTTCCAAACTATGGATTTATATATCTCACATCTTTTACATGAAACCAAACAATATAGTTGCAACACCACTCAGGAACAAATGCTACATGCGACATTTGTTGCATTGTATTTATATTGACATCCAACCAAATGCCCCCTTAGTTAACAGATAGCACCATCCCTCCACGACATTTAAGAACTTGAGAAGATTTTAAAAAAAAAAACCTTTTCTATTCTATTTGCTTAGCAGCAATCAAGGTTTAATCATTCTACGTTTAACTTGATGATAACAGCCGCACAAGAAATTCTAAGAAACCAGAACAGCAGCAATCAAGGTCTAATAATTCTAGGTAAAGATATGAGTATTGACCGTAGCCATGCATTTAAGGCTAAGTATAACACTAAGATAGTCCTCCTCTTGGGAAGAGAAGTGAATGCACATGAAACATGCTGTAGAATTCGTAGCTACCTGTTTGCACATTGTATCCTGGGAGGGGCGGTCATGCAGCTTTTTATATCTAAATAATAACTGGGCATAGGTTTAGGGGTGAGCAATATACGGTTGAAAAACCGTAAACCGGGCCGAACCGAACCGAACTGGCCATTCGGTTCGGGTTGAGAAATAACGGGTCGGATCTCGGGTCTGCTATTATGAAATTTCGGGTTTCGGGTCGGCTATCGGTTATTGGGTTCGGTTACCCAACCGACCCGAAAACCGATTAGTTATTTTTTTATTTATGAAATTACTAAAATACCCCTCGGGTATATAAAAATCCTAACTCTCAGAGAACCCTAAAGTTTCTCTCTCTCACTCACTCTCGTCTCTCCGTCTCTCGCCGCCGGCTGTTACTCCCTTCTCTTCGAGAACCCTAACTCTCTAGAGAACCCTAACCCTAACTCTAAGAGACAAATCTCTCCCTCTCTCGTGCTATCTCTCTCTCTCTCGTGTTAACCCTAGATCTGGGCTGTCTGGATGTGGCTATCGAGAAACCCTAGATCTCTCTGGAGAACCCTAACTCTCGAGCTAAGCTAGATCTATCGAGATCTAGCCTTAATCTGGTAAGAAATCTAATTATTTCGATTTTATTTCGATTTTTGTCTATTTTATTTCGATTTTTCTAATTATTTGGTTACTTTTGTGCATGTGCTTGAAATCTAACCTAGATCTAGAGGATTCTAACCTAGATCTGGCCCCTTGGCCCTTGCTCTTGCTGTGATGTTGTCTTCATCTCTCGATATTAGGAATCTTGCTGTGCTCTTGCTGTGCTGTTGTCTTCATCTCTAGATCTGGCCACTGTAAGTATAATCTACCCCTTTCTTTCGTAATTTCCTGAATATCTTATGTAGATATTGTTTGCAGTGCACGAAAATATGTTTACAGTGCACGAAAATTGGTGGTTTAAAAATTTGGTTCATGAATATCTTATGTAGATTGGCATGTTAATATGTTTGCAGTGCAGCATGTTTAATGTTCTTATTAGCAGTGCAGCATGTTTAATTTTTGCACTTTGCAGTGCAGCATGTTTAATTTTTGCACTTTGCAGTGCATTATGTAGGCTCTGCTCTGCAGTGCACTTTGTTTAATATGTTAATATGCAGATTGGCATGTTAAATTTTCTGATAGTCTTTACTTTGCAGTGCATTATGTAGGCTTTGTTTAATATGTAGATTGGCATGTTAAATTTTCTGATAGTCTTTACTTTGCAGTGCACTTTGCAGTGCATTATGTAGGCTTTGTTTAATATGTTAATATGTAGATTGGCTCTGCTCTGCAGTGCACTTTGTTTAATATGTTAATATGTAGATTGGCATGTTTAATATGTTAATATGTAGATTGGCATGTTAAATTTTTGCACTTTGCAGTGCAGCATGTTTAATTTTCTGATAGTCTTTACTTTAATACTTTTTGTACTTTGGAACATTTTACTTTGTCTGTTGGTGGTTTAAATTAGCATGTTTAATGTACAAATTGTGTGATGTTTTAATTTGTTATTTATATTTTATTTTGTTCTCCAGGAAACGCTAGGGTTTGCTGGAAGCTTGGAAATGTTGTTCAATTGCTGTATGCTGAGAAGATACAATGAGGTTTCATAGCTGCAGTTCTTGAATTATATGTTGGTGCTGCTCTAATCTTGTATATCTGATGATCTGCTCCTCCAATTTGCTTGTCCAGGAAATAAGTTTATGCAGTTTAATAGCTGCAGTTCTTGAATTATATGTTGGTGCTGCTCTAATCTTTTATATCTGAATCAGTTGATCTGCTCCAATTTGCAGTTTCATAGCTGCAGTTTCAGATAATCTGATGATCTGCTCCAATTTGCTTGTCCAGGAAATAAGTTTATGCTCATAGCTGCAGTTCTTGGATTATGACTTATGAAGTTATGAGGTTTAATGCAGCCAATGGCGAGGCATAAAGTGCAGCCATTGGCGAGGCATTCGTACTTTGGTATATCTATGATGCTAATTTATTTCACGTCTTTTTCTTCAAAGTTTTACTAACATATTAGATGAAAAAAAGGCAATGATGATGAGGGCTTGGGAATAATAGAACTGATACTACATGGCATCAATATATGATGCATAAATGAGCCATATCTGAGCCACAATTTAGGTTTTTTTTTTCTCGTCTTTATTTTGTTTTCCAGGAAAAGCTAGGGTTTGATGATGATGGCAAGATAACTATCTGGAAGCCTGGAAATGTTGGTCAATTGCTCTGACTCCTGGAAATGTTGCTGAATCCTGGAAATGTTGTTTCAAAAAATTGTTGTTCAATTTATTATATTTGATTGGTTTCCTGGAAATTGGAATTCTGAGAAGATACACTGTGCATTTGTTGTTTCCAAAAATTGGAATTCTTGTTCAAAACTATGACAAAAACTGGAAATGTTCAATTTATTATATTGTATTGCTGAATCCTGGAAATTTTGCTGAATCCTGGAAATGTTGTTCAATTTATTATATTGCATTGCTTTCCTGCATTTGCTGGCTTTAATATATTATACTGCAATTTCTGGAAATGTTATTGAATTCTGGAATTTACCCTTTAAGTGGGCCGGCCCATTGGGGCCCATACAACCGACCCGAACCGAAAACCGAAAAAATAAATTCGGTTCGGCTTCGATCGGTTTGTCAACATTCGGTTCGGTTCTCGGTTTACAGGAATAAGGTTATCGGTTTTGTCGGTTTTACTATTTTCGGTTCGGTTTGAACCGAACCGAACCGTTGCTCAGCCCTACATAGGTTGAATGCATTAGAATTTAGCACCAAGGTGTAACCATGGTAATCACAAAACCTAGTAAAGAACTTCGGATTTTTGGTTGGAGACTATTCTAGTACTCACCTGCCGGAGAAGAGGCAACTTCCGAGGAAGCTTACCAAGATTGCTCATTGTGGATTCATTGGGGACTTCAATACCATCGCCAATCCATCCGGAAAGAGGAGTCATCTGTTCAATGATGACGTAGCAGCACTTGATTTCATAGCGTGCTTCACGATTTGGGATTTAGTGGAAGCTCTTTTACATGGCGATGAACATAAAGTGGCGTATTGGAACGTTATCGGAGACTCTAACATGCAATGGTTTGACTATTTTCCGTATGGATATCTACCATTCCCTATGGCTTTCCTCGGATCATTGGCTGTTACTAATCAAACTTCACATGCACGGCTGCTCCAGACCAAAGCAGTTTTGGTATTAGAGATTTTGGGTTGAGAAGAATGACGTCGAAAGGCTTGCGAGTTGGCTAGGGAACAACATACTGCTGGTTCTCCAATCTACAACATATTTTCCAAGCTGAATAATGTTAAAAAGAATCATAAATACAGGAACTATCAAAGGGCCCTCTTTGTGATGTGAATGGGCCACTAACAATATAGGGGACCTGTGTGAGTGTGCTGACTATGGTAGAGTAATGAAAGACTACGTATGCTTCATGAAGATTTCCCCTGTGGCCTGCATCAACATCTCATGAGAGATGTAGGAGCATGGTACCTACTTAGATCCTGATTGTATATCAAATTGACTATTGGAAAAATCGCTGGTTACAAATTAACATCCATCAGAAACAAAAACTCTCACTAGCCCCATAGCAACAGAAAATTATGAAAACTAGCAACACAAAGGACTGGATTTTGGGAAAGATCCATTGGTAAAAAGGTGTTAGCCAAACGTCTGCTTCAGGAAGCATTACTCATTAATAGCATTACCCGGGCAGACCTGGCCAAACTTTATGACATGGAATAAAACTTAACTATATTTTCATTATGATATGACAACATTAACAAACGAGTGGTAGCACATCACTTGAAGCAAAATTTCGACAAATATAAACTAACTCGAAATCATTGTTAAATGCCATGTAGTCAAGTTTAATATGTAGGTGGAAGCTAACCTCCGGTATCAGCAGCGAAGATAACTCCATCTTTATATTTCATTCCCAAGACTGATGTTCCTGTCACATATGGATAGCTGTGGAGAAGTTTCAGTCATTGCTAGCTAATTTACTAATCTAGATGGCATACTACAAGCCATAACTATAAGAAACCACATATGCAGTACACACAGGCATAAATTAAATATGCAAACAACAAATTAGTACTAATTTGTGGGGAATAGATAGATCTGTTAATAATTTAGGGGTTTGCGGAATCCGTGTTCATTGCTTGCCCAAGCTTGCGACTTTACCATAACGAAACCCTAATTCAATTAACAGATTACGATGGGGGAGAGAGAGAGAGAGGGTCTTTTGGGGATGTGCTGGGTTTCTGGTGACAGAAATGGTTAGAGGGGTTTTGGTTGGAGTTTTTACTTATTATTAAACCCCTAAATTATTAACAGATCTATCTATTCCCCACAAATTAGTACCAAATTTTGAAGATTAAAAAACTGCAAGGATTCAAACTTTACAGAATCAAAGATTAAAAAGAGAGAAATTTTTACAGCGTTCTTTCGGAGCTCGCCGATCCATCAAAGCCATCAGAAGTACCAAACTCGGATGGGTTTCTACTGAACTGAGGAAACAAGCGTGATTAGGAAAAAGGAAAGAAGAGGGATCGAAATGGAAATAGAGAGAGAGAGGACTTACTTCCATTGTCAATCTTCGATTTGTTGTGTTTGCTCTTCAAAACCCTAGAATTTATTTTGGGGACGAAACAACTCTTCTTCCTCTTCAAGAAAGTCGGGATTTTTTTAAATTCTATTGCATTCTGCTGGTACGGGTAGGTTTGGCTTGGCCCGAATAATTTAGGACCCGGCCCTAATAAATCGAGATCCGACCCACTCCAAGTTGGAATGGGCCTCGTTTGGTTCACGGATTCAAGGAAACCGGAAAGGAAATTTGTTCCTTTCCTTTGTTTGGTAGCCACAAATTTGGGAAACACTTTTCTGACATAGGAAAAAATAGGAGGGAAAATGGTTCCTCTCATGACCCATGGGATTCATTTTCCCTCCTCCTTTCCCAACATTAATTACCAAATATTATGACAAAAGTAGCCTTGATTTATTACCTATTTTACCAATTAACTCTTCATTATAATTATGTTGACATTGGATATTGTTGGAACAATGATATATTTTTTTTCTTTCCTTTCCTACACCAACCAAACATAGGAAAGAAAATTTGATAGGAATTCTACTTTCTCATCCCCATGGAAAATACATGGGAATTGATTTCCTTTTCGTGAACCAAACGAGGGGTGAGCAAATACTGACCGATACCGAAAAATCGAACCGAAATTATGTACCGATACCGAATTGCCGAACCGACTAAATTACGGTATAATGGTAATGGTAACGGTTTGAGTGTAATATCATACCGAAAATACCGAACCGAATCGAACCGATTCACACACAAACACACACATATATATACACACACGCGATCGCACATTTTTTAATGTTGTTCATGATTAATTTTACACTACTCATTTTCAATTTTATCTTTGTTTTGATTGGTTTCCTAGAACTTGGAATAGATTTAAGTGGACTTGAATTTATGTTAAGAATGCTAAGAATTGAGTTTTTGATCTTTTGAGCTTATATTTTTGTTTTCTCATAGAACTTTGAAATGAATTTTGGTTACTTAAACTGATACTAAAGATTAAACTTAGTGACCGTGTTTGATATTTTAAGCTCATTTTTAGGTGTTTGCGACTTGTTACATATTGTTCTAATAATTTTGATTAATTGTTTTTTGGTAGAGGCTTAGCTTTAAAATTAATGCTTCCAAAAAAGTAAAAAAAGTGTATATTATAGGTTAAGAGGTTCTACAATTTTAAGTGTGTTAATTGATCAAATATTAATTGGTAAAATACCGATACCGATCAAAAATCGACCGAATACCGATTTAACCGAAACCGAAAAAATCGATTCTAAATGGGACGATATTGGTATTGATTTTTTAAATACCGATTTAAAAAATACCGAAAAAATCGACCAAATACCGACCGATTATACCGACGCTCACCCCTAGTTAGATTTGTTTTCTACTTCCTTCTTGGTAAATTTCACTGGGTGAGCATATTCGGTTTTGGACCTAAGTTCGGTTCGGTTTAAAATAAATCGGTTCGATTTTAAAAATATTAATTTTTTTAGTATATATATATATATATATATATATATATATATATATATATATATATATATATATATATATATATATAGGATGAGGGAGGTGAGGTGCCACCCTATGGAGGGTGTCTACTTGTCACCCCCCACATGCTATCATCATGCACCCATGTGCTTGATGATAGCATGGGGGGGGGGGGGGGGGGGGGGGGGTGACAAGTAGACATCCCCCCGTGAGGTAACACCCTACCTCCCTTACTCTCTCTCTCTCTCTCTCTCTCTCTCTCTATATATATATATATATTTTTTTTTTTTTTCTCTCTCTCTCTCTCTCTCTATATATATATATATATATATATATATAATGACCTCTAGCCTAGTGGTTGAGAGAGATGCATGCAGTCCAAGTGGTCGGGAGTTCGAGTCCCAGTGGGAAAAAAAAATATATATATATATACACACACACACACATAGCACACTATAGGTATATATTAAATATATCTAGGTATATTTAGTTACTATATATATCCACAAAAAAGTGCAAATAAACCAAAAAATCGAATAACCGAAAATCGAACCGATTTAATTCAGTTCGATTAGATTAAGTTATTGGCCATTTTGGTTCGGTTTCGGTTATACTTATTTGATTTTCGATTATTCGGTTCGGTTTGAACCGAATTAACCGAATGCTCACCCTTACCTAAGACTGGGTAATGATACGTTACGTCGTTACCTTCCTTGATTAAAAAACTATGTTTGAAAAAGTTCAATGTACATACTTTTTAAGTTTACTAAGTAATTAACAACTAGTTTAAAAAAAAAAAATGAGCATTGGAATTATAATGCTAAGATGGATTATACTTGTAGGACATTAAAAGAGTAGAATAAGATACTAGTGCATTTGTAGAAAATCGGAGGTGGCATCATTTTAAAAATACAAAAATATTGTATTCAAACACTATAGCCGATTTCTTTTTTTCTTTTTTACTAACCTTATTAGTATATAATATATATGAATATTCAAACATAAGTTAATTAGTAAGTAGCATCTATATAATCATCACTTCTTTTATAATCTAAACTTTCTTTTCTTCAAAGCCTATTATTATATATTATTCATATTCGTATTCACTTTATCTGCATTTTCTTATATTGTATTCGATCTTGATCCAAACTTTTTTTAATAAACTATTGATTTTATTTTCATAAAATGCTATCATCATGTGTTAATAAAAACATATGCATATATGGCAACGCTCATATTGTAACCACTCCCAATGCACCCTTCTCTAGAAGTCATTGTTTTCATGAGTTAAACTATTGTCTACATCCTAGGAATTCTACCATCTTCAAACATCATTTCTCTCACTTTGGATGATCAAGCACCAAGATGCCATATTTGCATATCCTAGATTACAATGACTATCGCATTGCTCATCCCTATATGGCGATTGGAGCCGGTTGTGAGGTACATTCCAAGATTTCATATTTCTGAATTTTCAGTATTGAAAATGTTTCTCGTAAAACATAATTATACTTTATTTTGTATTTATGGATTTATTTCAATTTATGTGTCTTTGGTATTTGGGATATGTGTTTTTAGCTATGAGCAACATTCTAGATTTGGTTTCTAGTCTAGGTTAGTTCTATGTAACTTCCTCGGCTTTCATGCCATGGTATCGTCAAAATGGGATAATAATTTGTGCAGCTAATTAATTTTCTTGGCTTTCTATATATTCAAGTTAATGTATAGACCACCCTGGACTTGTAGAAACCCATGTCGAGCAAGCCATAAATCCCATACTAAGATTGGACTATAATGGATACCTAGAACCCTAGCTTTATGGCAAAATTCCAAGTCACCAATATACTGAGCAGTATACCATCTGGGTGAAAAAAAACCTGTACAGTAAGCTTCTTTCTGACCATTCGATTGATTGAACAGTCAGGTTCAATTCTTATGGGTTATGTTATATAAGAAGCTTACTGGACAGGTTTTCACCCCGATGTCACGATCCACCATTGAATAGCCAGGTACAAGTACATGAGTACGTCTAGTCTACGTCGTAGTATGAACGATAGTACGATGTTTATACCTTAATATGTGTCAAATTCATATAACATCATATCCAGACATGTAGTATCACAAATAGTACCTAACTCAATCACAGATAAAACTAAAATAAACATATGGAAAGTATAGCACATCCCAGAATAAAGGTACATGTCATAAAGAGTATCATGGGAATAAACCTGATCAAAATTTTGATAGTCCTTGCTATTTTAGGACTCTCAAATTTTGGATAGTCCTGATTTTTATATGGACGACCAAATTTTTGACATATTTGGATATGCACAAGACTGCAAAAATGTATTGTCCCCTAGTAATTTTGGACATGCGCATGTTGACAATGTTGGATATGCACATGACTCCCAAATTTTGGTAGTCCTATAACTACTGAAAATGTGTCGTCCCTAGTAATTCTTGTAGTGCCCTTAACATTTGTTGTTCTATTTTCGTGTGTTAGACATAATATTGTATGAAGAATGGAACTGATTAGGCTTTCATGCTCAGTTCCTAGGTTGTCTTGTAATAAAAGTGTAGAAGTCCACTGAAAGTACTTATGGTTGTTTGGTTCGACAAAGTGCAACGAAGTGAAAATTTAAAAAATCAACGTTTTGCATACGAATTGCGTACGTACATCATGCGTACTCATTTTTTTCAATTCCTTCATTTGGGTGCTTTGGAGAAGTTAAGGTTAGAAGTGGAAAATCCTAATATTTGTTGTTTGGGTAATTGCCAAAATGAGTTAAAAAGTGTAACTTTTGTGGTTCTCATGATTTGAAAAGTGTTAAAGCAGAGAGGATCCAAACGAACGTCTGATATCAAAATGAGGATTTCACACTTTAAAAAACTACTTTGAAGAAAAAAATTCGATGTCAAAATGAGAAAGTGGTGGCAGACAAAATTTACTGTTTATGTCACTTCATAGTAAATATTGTCTGCAACCAAATACGTGAAGTGGGACGAAGTGATCCCAAATCCGAATTTGAATCCAAATCACTCATAAAGTCGACCACCCAAACAAATCCTACTCGTTCTGTGCATGGTCGTTCAACCAAAGTCTTACATGGAAAAGTGGAGCCTATATTTGAGGTTGTTAAGTCACAATAACATCATATTATTTCTGCACTAGTTTATAGGAGTTTTATTTTATTGAACTTTGTATTCACTTCACTTGGTGATGTCGTTGTTTATTTTCTTATCACATTTTTTTTGACATAGGTAGTTATCATATTGTTTTTGGCAGATGTAGTTATCCTTTTGTACTAACTCCTAATTGTGCGAAGTCGTTGTTTTATTATGGTAATTTATAAAGGTACTACAAAACTTATTCAAGGTTGTCCATTTTTTATTTACAAATTTGCCACTCAAAAAGTTGCTTAGGGCTGCCTACTACCTAGTATATAAGCCATTTTTCTTCCCATTTTTTCTCCTTTGTCTTTTTCTTCCCCTTTTTTCTCCCAAATACCAAAACCCTAAACTCTAACCAATATTATATAGAAGTTAGAATGTTCTCAATCCATGTTTATGCCTAAATTTTATCTTATATTAACTAAAATTTGGTTTATGATTCATTTTGGGGAGATTTTTGAAGTTTTGAATCCATTTTAGGGTTTCGAACTTTAGGAATTCGCCCATAGTCGCGATGAGGACGATGGTGGACTTTCAAAAAATTTGACAGTCCTTTCTATAGTAAGGACTCTCAATTTTTTTTGACAGCCCTGTCTATAGTCAAGACTCTAAAGTTTTTTGACAATCCTAAAGAAAAAAAATGTTGTTTAATAAACAATATATTTTCTTTAGGACTATCAAATATTTTGACAGTTATACCAATTGGAAGGACTGTCAAAATTTTGAAAGTCCTAAATAAAACAACATATTTTATTTAGGACTGTCAAAATATTTGACAGTCCTAATTATTATATAACTTCACATATGTAAGAAGTAAGAACCATCAGCATCGCGTGATCAGCCATCACTTGTTTGACGAATGTCATGCTCCGATTCGTCGAATCGTTCGTCCTCGTATCGATTATGGTCGAATTCGATCGTCCTCGTTGGGGTGTGATATTGTACAAGCCTAAATTGTACTGTACAAGGCAAGAACATGCATTTATTCTTTTGAAACAACATGTTAAAATTAAACAATCGCAAAGAGTTGAAGACGCAGTATAAAAAGAAAATAACTTTTTATTGATAAACTCGTAACGAAGTGCAAGATCATTTTTATATTATGTATGTCATTGCGGCTACATTGTCACGCCCCAGAACCAGAATACTGGAGAACAGGGGACAGATATAGCCAACTACGTATATTGAAGTGCAACCCACCTCGCCATACGGTCACATCTGTCTAGATGCATGAGGGTTTATCTACAAGCCATTAGTCTCTTATGGTCAAGAACAATCCTAGTGTCTCAATCTCACGCAAGCAAATATATATTACAAGATGTTAGATCATTAGACATACAAAGTAAGGCGTCCCAAATATTATATATTCAGATGATCATAAAGCTAGTCATACAAAATGCGAAGACTAGCAAGAGTTGTCATACATTATCAACCCTAGGATTTGCCAATCATGTTACAGCCCTTAGGTAGACAAAAATTAAAGTTACAATACAAGCTAACACTTGCTCGGCGGCTAAATGTCTCAATATACTAATTTATAATAGAGTGGAAGAGCAAAAATAAGAAACCCACTCGTTGCCACGGTTACTCCTGATGTTCACCATCTGGCTAAAAAGCAGTTAGACCTCGGATATCACTCTGAAATTTGGTCATACAAAACCAGCTGGATCAGACCCCAGAAAGAACAAGTACCACAAGGGAGGCTCCACTTATGAACTAAAACTAGCATATAATGAATAGAAGAACTGATGCAAGAACACAATATAATAACATGAAAGACAGAGTTAAAGAACATAATAGCTTGCATTAGGAAACAGAAGAGGTGGAATATAATTTCCATGTTAATCATGAGTCAATCATTCAGGCACGGCCAATCAAGTCCTACTGCTTGCTATCATTAGCTAACTAGGGTTATCACAGGCCTAGTTACTAACAAGATACAGTTGAGATATTCCTACAGTCACAGGCCCTGCAGACTATCCAGGCTATCCAGGCAAAAGTTACGAGAGTTATCAAGAGTTATCAGGATTACTGTTGTAGTTGAGTACTTATGATTCAAGAAGTGCAACACATGATAGTGTGTTGAAAATGTTCCCTACTCGACGACATGCTACAAGTCCACAGGTGTGGCCGGGATAACGGGATCATCTGTAACTGGAAAATCTATTTGTATGAACTACTTAATCAATCTAGTCATTTAACCTAGTCAAATTCATTATGAATTCCTGACTGTGGTAACCGAGAATACATATCCTAGACATGATACAAGACGAGACAAGTAGCTTGTATAGTCACAAACAGAAAAATCAACCACGGAGTCAAGACAAGAGTTATACTAGCAAGACAGGTATAGCTGTCGCAACAATAATCAGAATTACATATGTCATGTCAGGTTTACTTGTCATGTCAAGAGTTATTTTCAGAAGTTCGTCTTGACGGGCCACTATCAAGATTATCAAGACGGGATCATATATCATGTTCAAGTCAAGTTATTAGCTCAAGATTATCAAGTTGTCAAGTCATGTCATCGTAATTTAGGCCAAGTACAAAAAAAATATGCAAAGAAGATCAAGAATATCCATGGGTTATTGAAACTATAAATTGCATATAAACTCTAGTTAAAGTGAGACAAGAAGATTCTCAAAGCCAAAACAAAGAACTACAACTTTTATGTTTTGAGTTTTACAAGATTCTAGCCACAAAACCACTTAAACAGGCAAAAATAGTACAAATCCGCGCATGGGAAATTCTGGGCAATTCCGACACATGGGAATTCCTGCACATCTGTGGATGGGAATTCTTGCACATTCGCGCATGAGAAATTCTTGCACATCTGCGCATGAAAAATCTTGCACATCCGTGCATGGGAATTCCTGCATATCCGCGCATAGGAAATTCCTGCACATCCATGCATGGAAAATTCCTGCACATCTGCGCATGGGAATTCCTGCACATCTGCGCATGGAAAATTCCTGCACATCCGTGTATGGAAATTCCTGCAGATCCGTGCATGGAAAACTCTCCTGCGTCTACACACTACTAAAATATGCTATATTAGCGATGTTGTTTAGCGACGGAATAAAATACCGTCGCTAAATATGTAATATAGCGACTCCCTTCTATTGACATCGCAAAACATCGCTGAATAGCGACTTTCAGCGACAGTAGATAAATTACGTCGCGGAATAGCGACGTTCAGCGATATATTATTAAAATATGTCGCCATATATTAAAATAGTTGTGACGTTTAGCGACGTCGACTGTTGACGTCGCTAACATTTTTACTTAGGGCACAGACTGTTTCCTTTTTCCCCCTCACTTGAAAATTTTATAATTTTCATTTTTCCTCGAGCTCTCGGCGGCTCCCTCCCCCCCGGCGACTCCCTCCCCCCCCGGCGACTCCCTCCCCTCCGTCGACCCCTACCCCCCCCCGTCGAGCTCCTCCTCCCCCAATCCATTTTCCCTCGAGCTCTCGACGACTTCCTCCCTCCCCCGACGACTCCCTCCCCCCCCGGCGACGACCCAGCGACATTCTGGTGACGTCGCAAACAACGACGTAGGGCGACGAATTTGTCATCTGTGACTAACTTTTTTGTGACCTTCATTTTTTGTCGCTAAAGTCGTCGCTAATTACCTTTAGCGACGTATTTTCCTTAATTAGCGACGTATCTGGACGTCGCTAATTTAGCTTATTTTAATAGTGACAGTACATGAGCGTAGGGAACCTACGCATATGATACGCTCAGAGTTAAAGGATGCATTGCCAGGACTTTACGGCACATGGCCTCCCGGGAACATGGGAGTCATCGTCCCAAAAAGCAAGTTCAGCCATGAAAGTTCCAAAAACTTGCCATGGCCATATCTTTCTCATCCGAACTCAAAATTAAGTAAAATAAAAGCCAAAACTGCATGAAATCAAATTCTCTACAACATGGAACCACTAGTTTTTAGAAATACCAAGTTTTTATAGATCAAAACCAAGAAAAATAAGAAAAAGTTAAAACTTTAGATCTACAAAAATCCATCCATCAAAATCGAAACTTCTAAGTTCTAAAGATGCTTAGAATCATGTAGATAAGAAGATAGAACAAATAAAAATAGAGATCTATCATATTCTCCATGGAGCAAGTTGTACTTGCCTAGGGTTGGTGGAGGAGAAAATGAAGAAGAAGAAGAAGTAAATGATAATAATGGAAGAGAGAGAGAGAGAGAGAGAGAGTAGTTGGTTTATATACCAACCCTCTCATCTCAAACGAACCCAAAACCAAACCAAGCCAAGTCAAGACAAGGTGAACCAAACCAAAACTAAACCAAGTCAAGATTGAACTAAGACAAGCAAGACAAGTCAAAATATGGGTCACCTGACAATTGTAAGAATTCCATACACGTATACGAAAATACGTATAACGAAAAATGGGAGTGACAACTCTACCCACCTTAAAAGAATTCCGTCATCAGAATTTAATCAAGAGGCTAGAGGTGTCGGGGCAAGCTATACTAACTACATGCAATCTATGACTAGCAGTCAATCAAGCAATCATTCATGCAAGCAAGAAATTTAAAGCATAAGGCATAATGAAGACATTATACCTTATGAGTCAAATAGATGTAGATATCGTGATCGCATATCATCCTCATGTTTCCAAGTTGACTCACCCAAAGAGTGATGACCCCAAGCAACACAGACTAAACTAATAGTCTTGTTCTTGAGTACCTTCTCTCTTCGGTCCAATATGGATACGGGCCTTTTCTTATACGAAAGATTGGCACCAACCACCAATTTCGATTGATCAAAGATATGGCTTGGATCCGGGATATACCGTCGCAATTGGGATACATAAAATACGTCGTATACCTCACGTAACGACGACAAAAGAGCGAGACGATAGGACACATCACCTACTCGCTCGAGAATATTAAACAGCCCTATATACCTAGGACTAAGGTTTCCCTGCACGCTGAATCGAATGACGCCACGGGTATGCGAGATCCTAAAAAATGTGGTCGTCGATAGAAAACTTAAGAGGACGCCGATGAGAATCGATCCAATGACGCTGATGATCTTGTGCAACTCGAAGATGATCTCTAACTTGTCTGACCACCTCAATAGTCTGAGTAACTATTTCTGGACCAAGCATCTTCCTCTCGCTTATATCATCCTAAGATAAAGATGACCTATACTTTCTGCCATACAGTGCCTCGAATGGTGCCATCTGGATATTGGCCTAGAAACGGTTATTATAGGAGAACTCTACTAGGTACAGGTGATCTTTCCATGAACCACCGAAGTCAAGTGTACATGATCGTAATATATCTTCAAGAGTTTGAATGTACGTTCTGACGGACCATCTGTTTGTGGATGATAAGCTGAACTGAACTTGAGACGAGTTCCCAAACTCTCTTGAAGACTTCGCCAAAAGTGTGATATAAATCTCAAATCTCTGTCGGATACGATACTGACTGGCACTCTATGCAATCTGACTATCTGTCTGAGATATATCTCTACTAGCTGATCCGTCGACTGACCAATTCTGAAAGGGAGAAAATGAGCTACCTTGGTGAGTCGGTCTACTATAAACCATATAACATCTTTTCCAATTGGGGGTTTAGGTAACCCAGTTACAAAATCCATGATAATATGCTCTCATTTCTATTCTAGGATCGGTAAAGGTTAAAGAAGTCCAGTTGGTCTCTGATGTTCATCTTTAACCTGTTGGCAAACTAAATAACGAGAGACAATCCGAGCTATCTTACTCTTCATTCCATTTCACCAGAAATGCTTACGAATATCATGATACATCTTCGTACCACCGGGATGAATTTCATACTGCGAACTATGAGCCTCTGCCATGATCTCTTGTCTGATGTCACCATTGGGTACACAAAGATGCCTTCCATGTTGGAGTGTGCCATCTTTGTGAATACATAACTCTGCTCTTCGTCCCGCTTTACATTCTGCCATAAGCCGCTGAAGCTTAGAATCTGTTGATTATGCTATCTTGATCCTCTCAACTATGCTAGACTGAACTTGTATACTGGCTATCAATGCCATATTGTCAGGAAGAACTATCTCTATCTCCATCTTCTTGTCACCCCTAATTTTCAAATTAGGGGTATTTTTGTCATTTTCTAAGTTTTATAATTTTTGGGAATTTTATTTGATTTTATATGATTTTTAGGGATTTGTTTGATTTAGTTTGAATTTTATCCAATTTGGACTTAAGTTGGAGACCCGGGTAGTCTGGACCCTAGTGGGACCCACATACTAGCTGGGCTTGGCCCACATGCCATCCTAACTAGGCTAGAAACCATAAACCATACTCCCATGGCTTAACTAGTCATTAAGAGGCTTAATTAGTCAATTAGAAGTTAAACCGAAACAAACCGAACCAAACCAAACCCAAAAAGAACCAAACTAAGTCTATTGGGTTTGGAGGCCTAATGGGTCTCCACCCAAACCCATTAGACCCCCTTGGTCGGGCACACATAGGCCACACCCCCTCCTCCTTCCTTCACACCTAAGTAACCTCTCTCTCTCCATTTCATTTCTTTTGAAGCTTCTTCTTCAAGAAGACAAATTCTAGGTAAGCTCTTAAACCCCTCATTAATTCCTCTCTTGCATTTATTTCCTTCACAATAAATGTGGAGGAGATCATTCTCCACATTTTGACCATAGATTTTGTAGGTTTTCCTAAAACCTAGTTTAAGGATTAATTGGGGGTTTTCCTTTTTAGAGTGAATATATTTATATGTATATATATATTTATATGTATTTGTGTGTGTGTATGTGTAGAAGAGAGTGTGTGTGTGAGTGTGTTTGAGTGAGAGAGTGTGTGTGTGAGTGTGCTTGAGTGAGAGAGAGTGTGTGTGTGAGTGAGAGTGTGTGTATATGTATTTATATATATAGATATGTGTGTGTATGTATTTATATATATATATAGACATGTGTGTGTGTGTGTGTATATATTTATATATGTAGATATGTATGTGTGTATAGATAGATAGATAGATAACTAGATAGCTATATAGATATATATATATATATATATATATATATAGATATATATAGAGAGAGAGGGGAAGGAGTAGTTAGAGGAGAGGAAGAAGTAGGGGATGAAGAGAATAAGAAACAACAGCAGCAACTGCTGTAGGGGGGGAGGGAATGGAGCTGCTGCCCCCCCCCCCCCCACAAGCCTACAGCAGCAGCAGTAGTTAGCAGTAGCTGCTGCAGCAGCTCCAGCATTAGCAGCAGCAGCAATAAGCAGAGCAGCAGCAGCAGCATCTAGCAGCAGCAGTAGCTCCCAAGCCCCCCCTTTAACCCCCTATATATACCCCCCTATAGATAGATGTATATATATATGTATGTGTAGGTATATATATATATATATAGATAGATAGCTAGATGTTTAGATAGATGTATATAGAATTAGAAGAAGAAGAAATGGAAGAATTAGAAGAAGAAGAATTAGAATAGGAATGAGAAGAAGAATGAGAAGAAGAATTAGAAGAGGAATGAGAAGAGGAATTAGAAGGAGAATTATAAGAAAAATTAGGAGAAGAAGAATAAGAAATAAGAATAAGGAGAAGGGAAGGGAAAAATAGAAGGAGAAGGAGAAAGAAGGATAGTAGTGTAGGAATGTAGGAAATCGAATTAGAGGAGATTGAGTGAATCAGATTTGGTGAAGGAGTGAAATTGAGCTCCGAGTGTCGGAACACGTTGAAACTTGGAGGAGACCTAGATTACGTGAATTAGATTTTGTGGGTAGGCTCCCGAGTTAAAATCGGGGTATCGTGTGGGAGTAGGACTATGGTATCGCACCGTACCATTGCGTATCTTGAGATATTCAAGATAATCGGCAATAGGCCGTAAGATGGACTGGATGTCCACTCTACCTAGGAAGCTTGGTAGGTAATGAATGTATAGGCTAGTATCCTACTACCCTAGGAAGCACGGGTCGAAATACCAAGCGTAGGTAGGCTAACTTGGTATTGGGCTAGGTTAGAAATTTACCTTTGTAAAGGATAAATTTAAGATATTGGCCTACGGCCAAGATATGGGTTTCGGAGTTCAAGATGGACTCGGATATGGGTTGTAAGAGTTGGTAATGGTTAGAAATAGTCGTCTAGACCTAGTCTTGACCTTGGTTGACCACGGTTGACTTTTTAGACCAAAAGTCAACTATGGGTCAATACTTTACCCAATTTAGTCCCAAATTCCATTAGACTTGAACAGTTGACCAAAAGTCAACTGTTAGTCACCATTGACCTAGAGTTGACCTAGAGTTGACCAGAGTTGACCCGTTGACCAAAAGTCAACCGTAAGTCAACTTTTGACCTAGTTTGATATGGGTTGACTTCCAATGTTCTTCTATGACCAAGGTTGACCCAACTAGACGTGTCTTGACCTAGAATGACTTAATAGGATTTAATTTGATTTGACTTTACTTCCTAAACATAGTATTGATACGTCTTGTTCTCTATAGGTCCTCGAGGTACTGCATTGGATCCAGTTGACATATTATATCATATCACAGGCGAGTACATTCTCTGATAACTTTTTTCCAATTTATGATAACTGTTATGATTCATGTACTTAGTGTAGATATGCTCATTCCTGACACATGGTTCTCACGGATTGGTATTCCTGGATCTCGATGAGAGATGTTGCTCCTTGTTAGCTTGGGATGTATTGTGCAAGCTCCCTTGTAGCTCTTGTGCAATATGTGGTCACTGATTCTAGAGAAGACTTGCTCCCTTCTCATTAGAATCCTATGCAGTGACGTGTCCTGTTTGGATCCATTCTACCAGTTGGGGGTGGGGGAGTAGTAGCATATGCCTGTGATCAAATCCATCTTGTATTCTTGAACAGTGTTAGTCATATACCGCACTTATGACTAGCTAGGCCAGTTCTTACAGGTACCCAAGCCGATCACAAGTTGAAACTGCTACTCACACACATTGGATAGATGGCTTACCTTGATTTGTGTACATACCATGATCAGTTCTATTTTTCTGTTCTAGCTCTAGCTCTACAGCTTACCATGCCATGATATATATATGTACACTCTATGATTTTATTGTATATGCTCTATTTACAGTCTTATGGCTTCTATTCTATCTTGAGATCTGTTATGAGATATATGTACTCGTTCCATCCTGACCGGATATGTTGAAAATATTATAGATGCAGATGAGGACTATTATTGCACTTACTACGGCCCACAGGACGTAGTAGGTTTAGAGACAGATACCCTAGATCAGCAGGGTGCAGTACCGCAGGGCGAGACACCGCCTATCCTGTAGATAGAGTAGATCTTTTGTACTGGACCTTATCTCCAGTTACTCTTGGGACTGTTATTGTTTTGTTTAGTATTAGAGACTTTGGACTTGGACTTGTATATTTCTTTGTGTTTGGACTTAACAGGTTATATTTTTATTGTCATGTTGTCTTTATCTTTCAGTCTTTACTTTATCATCTTAGTGGTGGCCCACGCAGGTCCTGAAGTCGCAATTAGTGCGATGTCATAGCAGCACTCGTCTTAGAGTGTTGACTACGAGCCTGTGTTACATATAGGAGGTAGTAGGCTAAGAGTACTCAATCACAGTAGGATCTTTCCTTGCTTATCTTGCTTACCGTCTTTGATATTGATTTAATGCATTCTAGCTGTCCTCCTTTGATATAATCCTTCTTGTGCTATATTGATATCTTCTTTTCAATCTGTCTCCAGGATGGTTATGACTCATTCTTCCGGTGAGGAGCACGGAGAGACGGAGAGGTCTGCTACCTCTGGCGGACAGGCTCCAGTCACTTCCCCTGCAGTTGGGACTTCAGTAGGGGCTCTCGGGGGTACTCCTCCAGCACTCTCGATGACTGTCCCTGGGGTCACTGTGGGTGCTCTTCCTGCAGTGCCGGGGGCTACGACGGGTGCTGTCGGGGGAGTTCCTCCTCCTCCTCCTCAGCAGGGGACTCCTCCGATGGTGGTGGGAGCTGTTCTTCCGTTGCCTCCTCTGCCTACAGATATGGTGCAGATGCTCGCATTATTTCAGCAGGTGCTGGAGTCCCAGCGGGCCCAGCACGAGGCACAGATGAGACAGACTGAGGCCATGTGCCAGGGCATGGAGGATGCCCATAGGTTAGCCCTAGCGACGGTACAGCGTGGGGCTCCACAGCAGGAGGCGCAGCAGCAGAAGCCCGGAGACATCCAGGCTTTCAAGAAGATGGGTCCGAGGGATTTCAGAGGGACCGAGGGCATTGTATATGCTGATGACTGGCTCGAGGATATCGAGCGCTAGATGAGGGCCTCCCGCCTGGCAGATGACCTGAAGGTCGAGGTGGTTGGCTTGCAGTTATTAGATATTGCCCGGACATGGTTCCGGAACGAGCAGGCTCTTGCAGGAGAGGGCCACACTTGGGCTGAGCGGGCCCTGTTCAGAGAAAAGTTCTTTTCCCCCACAGATAAGATCGGCCTAGTACGGTAGTTTTAGAACCTGCAGCAGGGCAGTATGACTGTGGAGGAGTATGCGGTGGAGTTCGGCCGGCTGAGCCGATACGCCGAATACATGGTGAGCGACCCAGTGATCCGAACAGAGCGCTTCCGGGAGGGATTGACATGGGATATCAAGATCCTAATCCCTTCCTTCTATGCGACATATGCAGAGGTCTATATAGAGGCTCGGAAGGTGGAGAGAGAGTGGGGCTTGAAGCCGAAGAGGGATAGTGAGTTGTTTTCGGGGGCCAGTAGCAGCGCGGGGGCTGCTAAGCGCCCTCAGCTTCAGCATCAGCCATTCTAGCATCATCAGCAGCAGGTGCAGGCCAGGGCACCTGTCCAGAGGGTTCAGCAGTGTCCGGGGCAGGATGATCCTCCGTGCCACTACTGCAAGAAGCCCAGTCACCTTTGTGAGTTCTGCAGGAGGAGGCTGGGTTTGTGTCTCTTTTGCGGTGCCGCTGGGCATCAGATGCATGAGTGTCCTAAGAACTCCCGTGTTGCTGGGGCAGCTCAGAGGGCACCTGTTCCGAGGGCACCAGCTAGTATGCCTGTAGTTCAGCAGCGGGGTCCACTTCCGACCCAGCAGCAGCAGTTTGTCCAGCACCGCCAGCAGAAGGGTGTTCAGGGTAGAGCCTTTGCTCTTGCAGTCGAGGAGATGGAGCCTATTGCAGATGCTGTCGCAGGTTCTGTTCTGCTCAATTCTTTTCCAGCTTTAGCCTTGTTTGATTCTGGTGCTACGTACAGTTTTGTGTCTGTTTCTTTTGCTCTTAGGCACAATATCATTGCTGAGTATCTTGGTAGGACTTGCAAGATTATGACTGGAAATGACATCATCCTGGTTAATAATGTTTGCAAGGGGCGGAGAGTTTCTTTGAGAGGCCGGAAGCTGAGTGCGTGTTTGCTCGTAATGCTACTTTCGAGTTACGATGTGGTACTCGGTATGGACTGGTTGAGCATGCACCATGCTAGCATAGACTGCAGAGGGGGCATGATTCTGTTCAGGCCGCCGGAAGAGCCAGAGTTTGAGTTCACCAGGGGTGCAGCGGAGCCAGAAGATAGATTCTGCGGAGCATTGTTGGCGGGGCCGATGTTGCCACATCCACTTATTGCTGAGTTCTTGGATATCTTTCTCGAGGAGTTGCCCGGGATGCCGCCAGATCGTGATGTTGAGTTTTCTATAGACCTAGTGTCGGGCGCTGAGCCTATCTCACAGTACGTCTATAGAATCAACAACAGTGAGTTAGCAGAGTTGAAGAAACAGGTCGATGAGCTGGAGGACAAGGGCTTTATTCGATTTAGTTCTTCACCTTGGGGCACGCCAGTTCTTTTCGTCCCGAAGAAGGATGGTACGGTACATATGTGCATTGATTATAGGGCGCTCAACAACCTTACCATCAAGAACAAGTATCCTTTGCCAAGGATTGATGACTTGTTCGACCAGTTGAGCGATGCGAGGGTGTTCTCGAAGATCGACTTGCGTACTGGGTACCATCAGTTGAAGGTGAAGCGGGATGACATTCCGAAGACTGCATTTTGGACTCGCTATGGCCAGTATGAGTATACCGTCATGCCGTTTGGGTTGACCAACGCCCCGGCGGTATTCATGAACTTGATGAACAAGGTATTTCATCAGTACCTTGACAAGTTCGTGGTGGTCTTCATTGATGACATTCTCATCTATTCGAAGACGCCAGAGGAGCACGAGGAGCACCTGAGGATTGTGTTGGACACTCTCAGGAGGGAGCAGTTGTATGGGAAGCTGTCCAAGTATGAGTTCTTCTTGGATCGTGTGGAGTTCCTAGGCCATGTTGTCTCTGGCGAGGGGATTTCAGTAGATCCGAAGAAGATTTCTGCAGTAGAGTCCTGGTCTACGCCGAGCTCAGTAGCAGAGGTTCGGAGTTTTCTGGGTCTGGCAGGTTATTACCGGAGGTTCGTGCAGGACTTTTCCAGGATTGCCCAGCCGATGACCCGACTTACCAGGAAGGACGAGGAGTTTGTTTGGTCCAAGGAGTGCCAGGCCGCCTTCGAGGAGCTGAAGGCGAGGTTGACTACAGCTCCTATCTTGACGCTGCCATCTGGATCTGGTGGTTATACGATCTACAGTGACGCTTTAGGACGGGGTTTGGGTTGTGTACTTCAGCAGCACGGGAAGGTGATTGCCTATGCATCTAGGCAGTTACGTCCTCATGAGAGGAACTACCCTACCCACGATCTGGAGCTGGCAGCGGTCATCTTTGCTTTGAAGCTGTGGAAACACTATCTGTACGGAGAGCGTATGGAGATTTACACTAACCACAAGAGCTTGAAGTACGTGTTTACCCAGAAGGAGATGAATATGAGGCAGAGGCGATGGTTAGAGCTGATGAAGGATTTTGATATATCCTTACAGTACCATCCGGGGAAGGCCAACGTGGTCGCGGATGCTTTGAGCAGGTATCCCGTGGCCATGTGTTTGACGATGGATCGTCACCTTCTGGCAGATCTGGAGAGCTTGGGCATAGAGGTGATAGTTCCTGGGTTCGAGGCACAAATGTGGGGTCTCCAGGTGCAGTCAGAGCTGATGGACAGAGTCAGGGTAGCTCAGTTTGAGGATGAGGCTCTGAGGGTCATCAGGGAGCAGGTCCGGGTAGGACTGTTGGATGAGTTCTCTATAGCGGGAGATGGGTCGTTGAGGCATGGTACCAGATTGTGCGTGCCGAGCGGAGGACTTCGGGAGGAGGTTCTTCAGGAGGCGCATCGTTCTCAGTACTCTATGCATCCTGGAGCCAACAAGATGTATAGAGACTTGAGATAGCATATTTGGTGGTATGGCATGAAATGCGAGGTGGCTCAGTTCGTTTCTAAATGCTTGGTGTGCCAGCAGGTGAAAGCCGGGAGGCAGAGACCCGGTGGATTGCTCCAACCACTACCCATTCCTGAGTGGAAGTGGAAGCATATCACTATGGACTTTGTATCTGGGCTTTCGGGCTCTCCATGAGGGAAGGATGCGATTTGGGTCATTGTTGATCGATTGACCAAATCGGCCTACTTTTTGCCTTTCAAGGTGGGTTTGTCTACGGAGAGGTTGGCCGAGATGTACGTGCGGCAGATAGTCCGATTGCACGGGGTTCCAGTGAGTATAGTCTCGGATCGGGACAGCCGATTCACTTCCCACTTCTGGAGGAGTTTGCAGCTTAGCTTGGGCATATCGCTCAAGTTCAGTACCGTATACCACCCCCAGACAGACGGACAGTCGAAGAGGACGATTCAGACCCTCGAGGATATGCTTCGTACCTGTGTCTTGGACTTCAGGGGATCTTGGGAGGACCACCTTCACTTGGTAGAGTTTGCTTACAACAACAGCTACCAAGCCAGTATAGAGATGTCACCTTTCGAGGCTCTATACGGATGGAGGTGCCGTACTCCCTTATCTTGGGATGATGTCGGCAAGAGGGTTTTGCTTGGCCCTGAGATGGTAGTGGATGCTGCAGAGAAGGTCAGACTTATCAGAGATAGACTTCGGGTGGCACAGGATAGGCAGCGGCATTGGGCCGATAGCCACCGGAGGCCGTTGGAGTTTGAGGTATAGTTTAGATTTTTCTAGTATTTGAGTCTGATTGTGATTGTTTTAGATCAAGCTCTAAGCCTTGTGTTTTGTTCTAGGTTGATGATCTTGTGTTCCTGCGGATTTCTCCGACGCGTGGCACGATTCGTTTTGGTGGCGGCGGGAAGCTTAGTCCATGATACATCGTACCTTTCCGTATCTTGGGCAGGGTCGGTGCAGTGGCTTACCGATTGGAGTTACCGCCCGCACTAGAGGGAGTGTACAGCGTGTTCCACGTGTCGCAGCTGAGATGGTATATGGCAGATCCCAGTCACGTCTTGGACCACTCCGAGATCGAAGTGGGACCGACACTCAGCTATCCAGAGAAGCCGGTTGAGATCTTGGACCGAAGAGAGAAGGTGCTCCGGAACCAGGTCATTCCCTTGGTTCGCGTTGTATGGAGGCACCACTCTCCAGGTGAGTCTACCTGGGAGAGAGAGGATGACATGCGGGAGCGATTCCCATATCTCTTCGAGCCTTGAGGTAAATTCTTTCTTTTCTTTCCTTGTTCTATTCATGTTGCTGTGTTATTCTCATTCAATTTCGAGGACAAATTTTTTTTAAGGAGGGTAGATTTGTCACCCTAAATTTTCAAATTAGGGATATTTTCGTCATTTTCCAAGTTTTATAATTTTTGGGAATTTTATTTGATTTTATATGATTTTTAGGGATTTGTTTGATTTAGTTTGAATTTTATCCAATTTGGACTTAAGTTGGAGACCCGGGTAGTCTGGACCCTAGTGGGACCCACATACTAGCTGGGCTTGGCCCACATGCCATCCTAACTAGGCTAGAAACCATAAACCATACTCCCATGGCTTAACTAGTCATTAAGAGGCTTAATTAGTCAATTAGAAGTTAAACCGAAACAAACCGAACCAAACCAAACCCAAAAAGAACCAAACTAAGTCTATTGGGTTTGGAGGCCTAATGGGTCTCCACCCAAATCCATTAGACCCCCCTTGGCCGGCCACACATAGGCCACACCCCCTCCTCCTTCCTTCACACCTAAGTAACCTCTCTCTCTCTATTTCATTTCTTTTGAAGCTTCTTCTTCAAGAAGACAAATTCTAGGTAAGCTCTTAAACCCCTCATTAATTCCTCTCTTGCATTTATTTCCTTCACAATAAATGTGGAGGAGATCATTCTCCACATTTTGACCATAGATTTTGTAGGTTTCCCTAAAACCTAGTTTAAGGATTAATTGGGGGTTTTTCTTTTTAGAGTGTATATATATATATATATATATATATATATATATATATATATATATATATATATATATATATATATATATATATTTATATGTATTTGTGTGTGTGTATGTGTAGAAGAGAGTGTGTGTGTGAGTGTGTTTGAGTGAGAGAGAGTGTGTGTGTGAGTGTGTTTGAGTGAGAGTGTGTGTATATGTATTTATATATATAGATATGTGTGTGTATGTATATATATATATATATATATATATATATATATATATATATATATATATATATATATATATATATATTTTATAGATATGTGTGTGTACATATATATATATATATATATATATATATATATATATATATATATATATATATATATATATATATATATAGACATGTGTGTGTGTATATATTTATATATGTAGATATGTATGTGTGTATAGATAGATAGATAGATAACTAGATAGCTATATAGATATATATATATAGAGATATATATATAGAGAGAGGGGAAGGAGTAGTAAGAGGAGAGGAAGAAGTAGGGGATGAAGAGAATAAGAAACAACAGCAGCAGCTGCTGTGGGGGGGGGGATGGAATGGAGCTGCTGCCCCCCCCACAAGCCTACAGCAGCAGCAGCAGTTAGCAGTAGCTGCAGCAGCAGCTCCAGCATTAGCAGCAGCAGCAATAAGCAGAGCAGCAGCAGTAGCTCCCAAGCCCCCCCTTTAACCCCCTATATATACCCCCTATATATATATATATATATATATATATATATATATATATATATATATATATATATATATATATAGATAGATAGATAGCTAGATGTTTAGATAGATGTATATAGAATTAGAAGAAGAAGAAATGGAAGAATTAGAAGAAGAAGAATTAGAAGAAGAAGAATTAGAATAGGAATGAGAAGAAGAATGAGAAGAAGAATTAGAAGAGGAATGAGAAGAGGAATTAGAAGGAGAATTAGAAGAAAAATTAGGAGAAGAAGAATAAGAAATAAGAATAAGGAGAAGGGAAGAGAAAAAGAGAAGGAGAAGGAGAAAGAAGGATAGTAGTGGAGGAATGTAGGAAATCGAATTAGAGGAGATTGAGTGAATCGGATTTGGTGAAGGGGTGAAATTTAGCTCCGAGTGTCGGAACGCTTTGAAACTTGGAGGAGACCTAGATTACGTGAATTAGATTTTGTGGGTAGGCTCCCGAGTTGAAATCGGGGTATTGTGTGGGAGTAGGACGATGGTATCGCACCGTACCATTGCGTATCTTGAGATATTCAGGATAATCGACAATAGGCCGTAAGATGGACTGGATGTCCACTCTACCTAGGAAGCTTGGTAGGTAATGAATGTATAGGCTAGTATCCTACTACCCTAGGAAGCACGGGTCGAAATACCAAGCGTAGGTAGGCTAACTTGGTATTGGGCTAGGTTAGAAATTTACCTTTGTAAAGGGTTAATTTAAGATATTGGCCTACGGCCAAGATATGAGTTTCGGAGTTCAAGATGGACTCGGATATGGGTTGTAAGGGTTGGTAATGGTTAGAAATAGTCGCCTAGACCTAGTCTTGACCTTGGTTGACCACGGTTGACTTTTTAGACCAAAAGTCAACTATGGGTCAACACTTTACCCAATTTAGTCCCAAATTCCATTAAACTTGAACAGTTGACCAAAAGTCAACTGTTAGTCACCATTGACCTAGGGTTGACCTAGAGTTGACCAGAGTTGACCCGTTGACCAAAAGTCAATCGTAAGTCAACTTTTGACCTAGTTTGATATGGGTTGACTTCCAATGTTCTCCTATGACCAAAGTTGACCCAACTAGACGTGTCTTGACCTATAATGATTTAATAGGATTTAATTTGATTTGACTTTACTTCCTAAACATAGTATTGATACGTCTTGTTCTCTATAGGTCCTCGAGGCACTGTATTGGATCCAGTTGACATATTATATCATATCACAGACGAGTACATTCTCTGATAACTTTTTCCTAATTTATGATAACTGTTATGATTTATGTACTTAGTATAGATATGCTCATTCCTGACACATGGTTCTCACGGATTGGTATTCCTGGATCTCGATGAGAGATGTTGCTCCTTGTTAGCTTGGGATGTATTGTGCAAGCTCCCTTGTAGCTCTTGCGTAATATGTGGCCACTGATTCTAGAGAAGACTTGCTCCCTTCTCATTAGAATCCTGTACAGTGACGTGTCCTGTTTGGATCCATTCTACCAGTTGGGGGTGGGGGAGTAGTAGCGTATGCCTATGATCAAATCCATCTTGTATTCTTGAACAGTGTTAGTCATATACCGCACTTATGACTAGCCAGGCCAGTTCTTACAGGTACCCAAGCCGATCACAAGTTGAAACTGCTACTCACACACATTGGATAGATGGCTTACCTTGATTTGTGTACATACCATGATCAGTTCTATTTTTCTGTTCTAGCTCGAGCTCTACAGCTTACCATGCCATGATACATATATGTACACTCCATGATTTTATTGTATATGTTCTATTTACAGTCTTATGGCTTTTATTCTATCTTGAGATCTGTTATGAGATATATGTACTCGTTCCATCCTGACCGGATATATTGAAAATATTACAGATGCAGATGAGGACTATTATTGCACTTACTATGGCCCACCGGACGTAGTAGGTTTAGAGACAGATACCCTAGATCAGCAGGGTGCAGTACCGTAGGGCGAGACACCACCTATCCTGTAGATAGAGTAGGTCTTTTGTACTGGACCTTGTCTCCAGTTACTCTTGGGATTGTTATTATTTTGTTTAGTATTAGAGACTTTGGACTTGGACTTGTATATTTCTTTGTGTTTGGACTTGACAAGTTATATTTTTATTGTCATGTTGTCTTTATCTTTCAGTCTTTACTTTATCATCTTATAGTTGTGATTGAGTACTCATATATTATCATTGCTTGTCCTCTGTTCAGAGTTGACCATATTCTCGATAGGTTTTTGATATTATATAAACTGTTATTACAGTAGTAAACCTACAGCGTTCTACGCCATTTTTACGGTGTGGGCTGGGCGTTGTTACGCACACGTGCCCTTACAGCGGGTGTGGGTCGTGACACTTCTGAAAATCTGCTAATAACTCGGGTTGCATTGTTAGCAAATAAGCTCATGCTCTTCTGCTCAATACATTATGTTGGCCTTCCTAGGATGATACTGCAGGTTGATGTCATAATCCACTAGTAACTCTAGCCATCTTCTCTGACGCATGTTAAGGTCCTTCTTGGTGAACACATACTTGAGACTTTTATGGTCGGTGAAAATCTCTACCCGATCTCCATACAAGTAATGCCTCTAAAGCTTTAGTGCAAAAACCACTGCTGCTAACTCCAAGTCATGGGTTGGATAATTCCTCTCATGATCACGGAGCTGACATGACGCATAAGCTACTACCTTGCCATGCTATATTAAGACGCATCCTAATCCTCTACCTGAAGTATCACAATAAACTGGAAATCCTTCCGTCCTATCTAGAAGCGTGAGAATGGGTGCCGTCATCAATCCTTACTTCAACTTCTCAAAGGAACTCTGACACTCTGCTGTCCAAAACTCTACATCTTTATGGGTCAACTGCGTCAATGGCGCTGAAATCCGAGGAAAGTCTGATACAAATCGTCGGTAATAGCCCGCCAATCCTAGAAAACTATGAACTTCTGCGATGGTTCTAGGGACTGGCCAGGTCTCTATAGCCACTATCTTCTAGGGATCCACTTCTACTCCACCTTTGGTGATGATGTGACCTAAGTACGAAATACGATTAAGCCAAAATTCACACTTACTGAACTTCGCATCAAACTGTGCTCTCTAAGAATTTGAAGGACTATTCGGAGATGCTGCTCATGCTCCGCTTTACTCTTACTATAGACTAAGATGTCATCTATAAACACTATCATGAACTGATCCAAATATGGCATAAATATACGATTCATGAGATCCATAAATACTGTTGGTGCATTGGTCGCTCCGAATGGCATAACAAAAAACTTCCAATGTCCATATCTGGATCTGAATGTTGTCTTTGGAATGTCTTGCTCTCTGACTCTGATTTGATGGTACTCCGACCGTAAGTCAATCTTCGAGAATACTGCCGCTCCATTGAGTTGATCGAATAAATCATCTATCCTTTGTAGGGAATATCGGTTCTTGATTGTTACGAAATTCAAGGTATGATAATCAACACATAATCTTGACATACCATCCTTCTTTTTTACAAGAAGCACCGGGGCTCCCTAAGGTGATCCACTAGCATGAATGAATCCCTTGGTTCTGAGTTCTTCAATCATCTTGTACATGATCTCCAACTCTGATGGTGCCATTCTGTAGACTCTCTGATACTGGTCCCATCCCTGTAATCAAATCAATGGTGAACTTTATCTCTCTCTAGCGGCATACCTGGAAGCTCTCTGAAAAATACATCAGGAAATTCTTCTACAAATCCGAAAAACTGAACTGCCCCTACTACTACCATCTACAAGATTGGTGGAGAAGGTTCTACTTCGCCTCTGGAAAATAAAAATTTTGCTTCGCCGGGAATACCAAAAATAATTCGCCTACATGGCACTCTATTCTTGCATATTGATCCTTCAACCAATCCATTCATAGGATCACATCATAGTTGTCCATCGAAAATTCTATCAATCTAGCGGAAAACTCTCTACCACTAACAACGATTCGACACGAGGAAAAGACTCTATCTACTCCAACAAGACCACTACCAATAAGTATATTGAGTCTTACTGATAATGACTCGGGCTCCAGTCCTATTCGTGTCGCGAATTGTGCAGACATAAATGAATACGATGCACCCGAATCAAATAATACTGATGCTGGAAAAGAGTTGACAAGAATGGTACCTACCACCACCTCACCTGATGCCAATTCTTCTGCTATTGTTAGAGCCATAGCTTGTCCATGTCCTCTTGGTGCTGTTCCCCTCTGATGGTTCCCTCTTTGCCTATTCTGAACTTGGGCATAGGCATGAGCATACTGTTGGGGCCTTTGCTGCTGAAATGCTTGAGCCTGAGGCGACAACGGTCTCGGAGGCTGATACTACTGCTGTTGCTGCACTGGTCTGGTCCCCTAACTGATGGACTAGTTAGGGTTGACGAAGATAAACTAGCTCTATACGGACATGATCCTATCATGTGGTCCAGTGCCCCATAAGCTAAGCACAACCCCTGTGCTCTGCGACACTCTGAAATTACGTTCCCAGGCTTCCCACAATGAGAGCAGCCCATTGTGGAAGATTGCTTCTACTTCTGTTGTTGAGGGTACGTCGGAGTCGAGTGCTGAACCGACAAAACTATGGCCGTCCTCCTAGGAGCTCTAATAGTCAAGGTTCTAGCTGCCGGGGCTGGTGTTGATGACTGAGACAACTGTCCATGGGACCTCTTCCGTCCTCCGGTTCGATCTACTATCCTCTGTGAAGTATATTCATGCCTCCTAGCTGCTCGCAAAATAGTATCAAAGGTCTGGTGCTCAAACTGCTCCACTGCTAGAATAATCTCTAGGTGGAGACCCTGTTGGAATCGCTGTGTCTGGTCTAATTCGGTCGTCACCAAGGTGGGAGCAAATCGACTAAGCCTTGAAAATTCGGCCGCATAACCATCGATCGTCCTTCCCATCGGCTTGAGATTGCTGAATCTTGTCTGTAAATCATAGCGAGCTACTGCATTAAAATACTTTGTTTGGAATCTATCACTGAATACCGCCCACAAAACAGGCATTACCAAACCAACCGCTTGCATCGCCCACCAACTGCGGGCTAAGTCCAATAACTGTAGGCGCACAATGGCCACCTTCTCTTCCTCTGGAATCCTAGCTTCCTCCAGGATAACCTCTATATCCTAAAGCCAAGCATCAGTAGTAATAGCATCTTCACTGTCGTCAAAGAAAGGAGGGTTCAGGTGCTTGAAGCTGTTAGCCGCATTGTTCTCCTGGTAACCAACTCTGTCCATGGCTGCTTGTACTGTCTAGTGCAGGGCATCGCCCCAACGATCTTGTGACGTAAGCAAATCTCGGATAAGTCCCACCAGGGCTCTATTGTCAGACTCTACAGGCCGGACTGGCTAAACAAGGGGCTCTGGATCCCCGGAAGGCATGACTCGGGATGCTGCCCCTGAGTGCTAGGTTTGGTCTCCAGGTTGTTGCTGGTTCACTAGAGGTGCTCCTCCCGGCTGATCGGTAGGACTAGGAACAATGCTACTGAATAAATGCCATAGGGAACAATAAAGAAGGTCCAAGATAGATCAAGGATATAAGCATGTCATCAGGTCAAGATTTAGGAAGATTAGAAGACACGAGTAGAGATCAAGGGCGAATGCTGATTGAGGCGTCTATCCAGTAAAACCCTCACACATCTTGATTTACAAGACCTGCATGGACCACTACTTAAACCATGTCACGCTCCAGAACCAGAATACTGGAGAGCAGGGGACAGAAACAGCCAGCTACGTATATTAAAGTGCAACCCATCTCGCCATACGGTCACGGCTGTCTAGATGCATGAGGGTTTATCTATAAGCCATCAGTCTCTTATGGTCAAGAATAATTCTGGTGTCTCAATCTCACGCAAGCAAATAGATATTACAAGATGTTAGATCATCCGACATACAAAGTAAGGCATCCTAAACATTACATTTTTAGATGATCATGAAGCTAGTCATACAAAATGTGAAGACTAGCAAGAGTTAAGTCATACATGATCAACCCAAGGATTTGCCAATCATGTTACAGCCCTTAGGTAGACAGAAATTAAAGTTGCAATACGAGCTAACACTTGCTCGACGGATAAACGCCTCAAAAGAATAATTTACAATAGAGTGGGAGAGCAAAAATAAGAAACCCACTTATTGCCATGGTTACTCCTGGTGTTCACCATCTAGCTGAAAAGCAGTTAGATCCTCGGGTATCACTCCAAAATCTGGCCATACAAAACCAGCTGGGTTAAAACCCAAAAAGAGCAAATACCACAAGGGAGGCTCCACTTATGAACTAAAACCAGCATATAATGAATAGAAGAATTGATGCAAGAACACAATATAATAACATGAAAGACAGAGTTAAAGAATATACTAGCTTGCATTAGAAAAATAAGAGGTAGAATATAATTTCCATGTTAACCATGAGTCAATCATTCAGGCACGGCCAATCAAGCCCTACTGCTTGCTATCATTAGCTAACTAGATTTATCACATGCCTATTTACTAACAAGGTGCAGTTGAGATATTCCCACAGTCACAGGCCCTGCAGACTTTCCAGGCTATCCAGGCAAAAGTTACGAGAGTTATCAAAAGTTTTCAGAATTACTGGTGTACTTGAGTACTTATGATTCAAAAAGTACAACACATGATATATTGTTGGAAATGTTCCCTATTCGACGATAAACTACAAGTCCACAGGTGTGGCTGGGATAACGAGATCGCCTGTAATTGGAAAATCTCTTTATATGAACTACTTGATCAATCTAGTCGTTTAACCTAGTCAAATTCATTATGAATTTCTGACCATGGTAACCAGGAATCCATGTCCTAGACATGATGCAAGACGAGATAGGTAGCTTATACAGTCACAAACAAAAAAATCAACCATGGAGTCAAGACAAGAGTTACACTAGCAAGACAGTATAGCTGTCGCAATAGCAATCAGAATTATACATGTCATGTCAGGTTTACTTGTCATGTCAAGAGTTTTTGTCAGGAGTGTGCCTCGACAGACCACTATCAAGATTATCAAAATGAGATTGTATATCATGTTCAAGTCAAGTTATTAGCTCAAGATTATCAAGTTGTCAAGTCGGGTCGTCGCAATTTAGGCCAAGTACAAAAAAAAAACATACAAAGAAGGTCAAGAACATCCATGGGTGATTGAAAATATCAATTGCATATAAACTTTAGTTAAAGTAAGATAAGAAGATTTTCAAAGCCAAGACGAAGATATACAACTTTCATGTTTTGAGTTTTACAAGATTCTAGCCACAAAACACTTAAACCGGCAAAAATAATACAAATCTGTGCATGGGAAATTCTGGACAATTCCGGCGCATAAAAATTTCTGCACATCCGCGCATGGAAATTCCTGCACATCTGTGCATGGGAATTCCTGCACATCCGTGCATGAGAAATTTTTGCACATCCGCGCATGAAAAATCCTGCACATCCGCGCATAGGAATTCATGTACATCCGTACGTAGAAAATTCCTGCACATCCGTGTATGAGAAATTCCTGTACATCCGTGCACAAAATTCCTGCACATCCGCACATGGAAGATTCCTGCACATCCGTGCATGGAAAATTCCTGCACATCCGTGCATGGAAAATTCCTACACGTCCGTGCATGGAAATTCTTGCACATTCGCGCATGGTAAACTCTCGTTGCGTCTACAGTACTTGAGCGTAGGGAACCTACGTGCATGACATGCTCAGAGTCAAAGGATGTATTGCCAGGACTTCACGGTGCATGCTCTTCTCGGTGCATGGCCTCCCGAGCGCATGGGGGTCGTTGTCCCAAACAGCAAGTTCAGCCATGAAAGTTCCAAAAACTTGCCATGGCCATAACTTTCTCATCCGAACTCAAAATTAAGCGAAATAAAAGCCAAAACTGCATGAAATCAAGTTCTCTGCAACTTAGAACCACTAGTTTTCGGAAATACCAAGTTTTTAGAGATCAAAACTAGGAAAAATAAAAAAAAAGTTAAAACTTTAGATCTACAAAAATTCATCCATCAAAACCGAAACTTTTAAGTTCTAAAGATGCTTAGAATCAAGTAGAGAAGAAGATAGAATAAATAAAAATAGAGATCCATCATGTTCTCCATAGAGTAAGTTGTACTTGCCTAGGGTTGGTGGAGGAGTAAATGAAAAAGAAGAAGAAGTAAATGATAATAATGGAAGAGAGAGTAGTTGGTTTATATACCAACCCTCTCATCTCAAACCAACCCAAAACCAAACCAAGCCAAGTCAAGCCAATGTGAAGCAAACCAAAACTAAACTAAGTCAAGATTGAACCAAGATAAGCAAGACAAGTAAAAATACGGGTCATCTGACAATTGTTAAAAATCTGTACACGTATACGAAAATACGTATAATGGAAAATGGGAGTGACATACATTCATTGAAATAACAAATGGAAAACGTCATTCGACAAGCCGCCATGAAATAATACTTATCGTTTGTAACCTCCGTTAACCGAATTTTAGATTTTTCTGAATTTTTAAAATTTCTACTTTTTTGAAGTTTCCTAAATCTTTGAAATCATGAGTTTTAATATGAAGTGTATTTTCGATCGTAATATGCTATCGGTATATTGTTGGGTCATTGGTTTGATAAAAACTATATATTTATCCTAAATAACTTTATGTCCATTTTCTAGATTTCTCATAAGTTATAAATATTACTTTTATTTAAAGAAAAAAATTTATCAAATTTGATTGTAAATAAAAATACATTTATATCTATTTTTTTAATTCTATATTTTATATTAAATTATGAGTTATATTTTCCTTCGTGTTCGACGAAGACCATTTCAATTCTATTATTTTGCCTACCAAGTTCGGACTTGGATTGTGAGCTACGACTTTTGATTTAGTAGTAACTGATGGTTAGTAGCTAAATTGTAATTAGCTAATAATTAATTAACTAATTGTTAGTATTAGTGTTAGTTGTTAGTATTTTTCTACTATTTTTTTCTATATTTATTATATTTATAATTCTGCCATTATGGTTTCCTACTATACCCTATAAATTTTGGGGACTCCCCAATATTTTTGTATGACAAATTTTTTCCTAAATTCCTACACAAAGCTCAGCTGCCACTTCTACTCTCTTGTAGCATTCTCCTGCCCCCGTCTCCTCCTGACTCGACTACCCTGCCTCGTCTCCGGCCACCCAGTCACCAAACCACCCTCTGTCTCGATCATCTTCCCCACTACTACAAGCACCACTGGCACCCCGGCCATCTTCTCTGACTACATTATGATCTCCTCCGACTGCCACAGTCCCCGACCACCATCACCATTTAAACACCACTACTACCGGCAACATCATCACCAGCATAACACCACCAGCACAACCTCTCCCCCTTCCTGTAGCCACACCCGCCACCTCCGCTTTCCTCTCCTCGCTACGACCAACGCACTATGGTCGACGCCACCCCGGTGCCGCCACCATCCTACCGCCTATATATACCACGACCACCAACTTCCCGCCGGAGTCCCACCACCACTCTTCACCATGCCGCCCTTCACCACTGTCACCACTACCACATACGTCCACCAACACCCCCAGAAACCTACCATAAGAATAGAGCGAGAGAGTAAAAACTTGATCTTCCTCTGTCGAGTGGTCGATCAGATCACGTCGACTTCTCTAGCCACTGGGACGGCGCTCCGATGAACCCGTGTGTCCCTGGACGGCGCGCCAGAGTCTAGGCGACACCACCGCGCTCGTTGAGGAGCCAAGTCGATCTTCCCAGCACCTCTGTCGGCCGGATTTGCAGCACCGTTTTGCTCCCACCTAGGTACCTTCGCTCGCTACCTCCCCTCCGTCGATATGAGCCACCAGCACCGTTGCCTGCCGATGAGCCCTAGGTGAGCTGCTCCCCTTCCACTCTTTCTATTTCTCTCTCTCACTTTGAGGATTTAGGCTAATGTGAATTTTGGTATTTTATGTCTAAATGGATTTAGGAAGATGATATAGATTAGGGATCTGGAGAAAGAATGGGCAGGCAACAGCCTCTTTTGGTTAATATAGATCAGGAATTCTCTATTAGTTTTTTATTAATATTATCAATATTAATTATCTCAATTATTGTTAATAATGTTAAGGTTAGGGTAAGTTATTAGTTGGGTTGTAAGAAATTATTTGGGCTTTGAGCCCATTGACAATCTTAATGAAATATTACGATTGGTGTTGGGCTAAACTATTTTGGCCAGTAGGCTGAATGGGCTTGGAGCCCATTGAATACATTTCGATATAAATGTTTTGAAAATTGTCTATGGGTTGGGCTTCAAGCCCAACAGCTTATATATGTAGTATTATTCTGTTATGTTTTGGTTGTGGGCTTCTAAGCCCATTGAGTTATGCTTTAATATATTGTTTAATTATTTTATTGGGATGACCCTTATATGCTGAGTTGGCTTTCAGCCTAGTAGCTTTGTTTTTGTAAAAAAAATAAATATTGTGGGCCTGACTCTTAATATTTTTTTGTTTGGGTTGTAGCCCCTATACTATTTTGTTTAAATAAGTATTTTAATTAATGTTTACTAATTAATTCTTGATACCTAGATTCTAGTATAATTTCTAATAAATGTTTTTCCAATATTTTTGGTGGTAAATATTTACATCAATTTGGTGGTGAGTACTACTAAAATAAATTTATAGTTTATATATATATATATATATATATATATATATATATATATATATATATATATATATATATATATATATATATATATATATATATATATATATATATATATATATATATATTCTAAATAAGAATTATTTTCTAAAATGATTTTTTATTATTTCAAAATATTATGGGTTAAATTCTGTTTTAGTAAAATAAGTATTTCTTTCAGTCAGTTTTGGACTTTAACTAATATTTATGGTTTTTGGTCTCTAATAGAGACTAATGATCTTATAGTTTCAAATATTTTATTAATATTTCTAAAATAAGTTTTATATGTACTTATTTATATGTTCACCTTAGGTTATAAATCTTAATCGCAACTATTATAATCGTTCGTGTCATGCATGTTGAGTCCAGCAAATTGAGGCAAGTACATTCTCTGATAATTTTCCATTTATGGTATTTTTTATGTTTCGTGTATTTAGTGTAGATATCCTTGAATCCTCGACACGATGGTTACACGGATTGGTATTTTTGGATTCCGTCATGAGATGTTATTTTCGTACATCTGGTATACCTTGTACAAGCCTTGTTATTATTCTTGTGCATTGTATATACACTAATTTCTGAGAGGATTAATCTCAGAGTATCCCACGTCATAACGTATCATGGTTGGATCTACTGTACCAGTTGGGGGCGAGGAGTATTAGTGTAGATTTGTAGTCAATACCCTCCTTGTGTATGTATTGTTTCTTGTGAGTGTTAATCATACACCTCACGTATGATTAACTAGCCCATAAAATCTTATGCAAGTTTCCAAGCCGGCCACATGTCGAAGCTAGTACTCACTCACATATAGTATGGATTCTTGACCCTTGTACATGATATAACCTGTTTTACTTATTCTTGCTCTTGTTTACAGTTTTACCATGCCATGCTACTTTCATGTACACTTTACTTATTCTCGTACATTCTCTCTATTTACTGTTACATAGTCCATATCAATTGCTGGAACTGTTGTTGGAAATGTACTTTGCTCCAATCCTGACTGGATAACTATTTTTTAGGTAATGATATGCTTCACACTTTGGACTTCATGTTAACAGATCTCGATGTACCTTTGACCGTGAGTTGACTCCTGGAAGCTCTAGACCATTATTCCTTGTTTAGATTTATGTTTCATTATCAGATTTGTCTTTGATACACGCTTGATATGTATGATCATTTGTAGATTCTGGATGGTCTAATGTTACTACCATCTTTCTTATTCATATCTGCCTTAGTCGTATGTGATTTGAGTACATGTTGTTATTGTACATCATAAATGTTGTATATATTTATTGGGTACTTGACAACATTCTACCGCCGATACTGCGATGTAGGCTGGGTGTGGCCTACGTACTCGTGCCCAAATATCTGGGTGTGGGTCGTGACATCGTTCCATACATTCATGCCCTTTTATACATTGACAAAAGCCTTCGATGATGAATCAGATTCAAAATACTTCAAAATAGGAGAGATTCGAGCCGTCTTCCGTTCTTCATCTTTAGCTAAGAGTCGTGCTCTCGCTGCATGCTTGTCACATAGGAAGTTAGGGATTAGTACACTTAGAAATGCACTAGTGAGCAGGACGAACCCATTCGCCTAAACCGATACTGCTTATTAAGGATTTGCATGCACTCGAAGTTGTCTTACTATTTAGAACTATATGAGTTACAGTTCATATCTAAGACATAATTGAAAGCAGTAAATATAAGCATTTTATATCAATTCTTACCACGACCATGCTCGTTTCTGTATAAAACATATATAATACTTACCACATGCACAAGATAATAAATGAGCATGCTATCTATCTTATATATGATTATTGGTGATATCGATACCATGAAGGACGATTATGTAGCCTTGCGATGCACCCTATCAGGCCGGGTTGCAAGTCTGACTGGAGGTCCCGCAATATCTCATGTCAAAGCACGATTTTATAATTTCCTCCTAGGTCGATTCGGTTCTGGCGTCCGAGATACTGTTTTGAGGAAAGCTAACCATGTCCACAAGTTGTCTATGACCACGATAATAAATGAACATGTAACCACCATTCCCGAAAAACCCTATTTTTGAATTTTCTATTATTTTCCAAATTTTAGTTTGAGATTTATTTTAAATAAATACTAGTTTCAATATTTTCTACTTTGAATATTTACTAATGGCATATTATAATTAGGATAGCATAGACTAAGAGTGGGAAGTTTCTAGAGGGTTCATTAGTTATGTGGATTAATTATTTAGTCGTGTGACTAATTATACAATAGTTAATTATAACTAACTAACTAACTAACTAACTAACTCACTCTAACTACTTTCCTAACAACTTCCT
This sequence comes from Iris pallida, assembly GCA_029216955.1. NCBI lineage: Eukaryota > Viridiplantae > Streptophyta > Magnoliopsida > Asparagales > Iridaceae > Iris > Iris pallida. Next base: position 4,196,515 of record JANAVB010017195.1, on the reverse strand, counting down.
TCTTCTCCATAACAATCCTAACTAATTCCTAACTATCTTCTAACTACCAAACTTGGAACCCAAGTACGCTTCTCCTATAAATGCTCCTAATGATGATTAGCATTAATCATTCCTATTATTCCTACTCATCCAAATCCACCATGCTCATGTCCAGTTCGTGTCCACCGTGTCCACCCATTTCATTAGATTCCTAGCTATTACACATACATAGCTCCTGTATCCAACATTCTGGACACATCAATACCAATCCCGCCCCCGTATCCAAACAGACCTGGACACACCATTTCCGTGTCTTCATCACTACATGACACGTACAGACTCCACATAAATCCTAATTCCAAACCCTAATCCTAATTCCTTAATGACTGCTTCTCTGTCCAGTGCCGCCATGGTCGCCAGAGCTCGTCGTCCATAGATATGCATCTACGCAACAGTGTCCAGCCATGACACAGAGTCGTTCCTCGCCGTGTCTGTAACCCTCGCCTGGCCGAGTGCCGTTGTGTTTGTGCTTTTCGCCATCACCTTCTTCCTCCTTTCGTCTTCCTCGGAGTACGACCATCATCGACGAACCAACAAGCGCCACCGATCTCCAGTCTGGCCTCGAGCTGTGTAACCTTGGTCTGTATGCTCCTCGAGCAGAGCACCGTGCCTTGAGCGTTATGCTTCGCCTCGAGCGTCATGTCGACAAGGCTTCTCGAGTCCTAGCATCGGCCGATGGCCATATATGTACTCCGGTGACTTGATCTAGCTGCCGTCAGCTCACTTTTGCCGCCTCGATGTTGATATCCATCGCAATAAGCATTTTCCCTTCCTTGGCTTCTTCTTTTTCTTCCGCACCAACTCCTTCTTCTTGGTTCTCCGACCAGATCTAATCGACTTATCGCTGTTGTCCTCGTCATCGCCAGATCAACCTAGATCTACACCCCAGCTCCGATTTAGGCACCGCTACCGCGTCGAACTTCTCGTCCGAGTGCCACCACAGTCGATCTCTCTAAGGTAAAGCTTAAATCTTCTTCTTCTTCTCTGTGCTGCTCTCTGTGTGTGTGTGTGTGTGTGTGCGTGTGAAGAGTGAGGGAGAGAGATGCTGTGGGGATCTTATGGTTCTTGTCAGTTGTGGAGTGAAGTGAGTAAATGAATGAAAGATTAGGTTAGGTTTAGTGTTAGAGAGTTCTTTGAGCCGGGTTTAGTCCACAGCCACAGGCCAACCCTTAGGGATTTAGAAGATAGATAAGAAAACAAATAAGAAATAAGAAAACGGGTCGGGTTTTGGCAGCCACTGATGAGGGGTGGGCTGCAGGCCAGAACCTTAGGGCCAAGGAAAAGAATAAGGAAAATAATAAGAAAAATAAAAGAAAGAGTGAAAAAGAAGAAAAAGCAGCAACAGTAGTAACATGTTGAGCTTGGGCTCTCATGTTTTAATGGATTTTAGCATTGGGATTTTAGGAATACCTTGATCTCTTTGGACTTAAATGGGATATTATTAGAATGATTTGAACCAAGACTCCTTGAGGCTTTTTGGGTAGAATTTAGACTAAAAAAAGAGTGACAACTGTAGGTCCTAAAAATCAAGTTGCATCCATCAAAGAAGTCATAAAAATCAAATTATGCATCCTTCAAGTGAACTGCGTAGAAGACAGATTGCGCAACAATTCGATTGCGCAGGCTGAACTGCGCACTCATCCAAGTGCGCGAGCTGACGTGGCCTCGTCATCATTACCTGACAGAGAATCAGATCTTCTGACAACTGACAGCACGGAGAACGAGGAAACTGTTCGTTTATTGTACAGCACAGCACTCGAGGACAGCTGTACATTCAGCACAATCTGCCAGACTCTCTGCAGCGCAGTCCAGCCCAGCGCAGTCCATCCCAGCGCGGTCCATCGCAGCGCAATCCGAAGCCAGCGCAATTCAGGTGGCGCACTCCGTCAAGACAACTGACAAAGTACACGTGGCCTTCATGCCATCAATGACTCATTACGTGGTAACCGTCTGTACACGATCATGCGCATTTCAATCAAATAATGCCATGTGTCCAATACAGCTGGCCCACGATCAAATAACTGCCATCGCAGTCTGATGTCTGCGCGGTCCAATGCATGCACAATCCATCATGCGCAGTCCAGAATAACTAAAAAGTAGTTATTTCCAGAACTCTATAAATAGAGTTTCAAGTCCTTCCTAGAGGGGATCATATACACACAGAGATCAGAGATCATCACCAGAGATCAGGAGTTCTTGCCAAAGTGCTGCTACAATCTTCAGAGGCTACCGTCTTCAAAGTTTACATCGTCCAAGGGATAAAGAGATCGTCATTCAGATCAGATTCCTATAGTTGTACTTTCCCAAAATTCTTGTAATCTTCTTATAAAGTTTGTTGAAATAAAGATCAACTTTTATTTTTGCAAACAAAATGGCGACTCTGCTGGGGACGACTTTCTCCTCCGACGAGGAAGTGACAACTCAATGTGACGTTGCGTCTATCGGAAAGACGCAGAAGACGCTGGTTGTAAAGGTCAACCAGACGGCCTACGAGGCGATGATCAACTCCAAGACCACTCCTCGTACTGCAACAACTTCTGCCACAAGCAAAGTTCATCCAGTGTGGGTCCCCAAGACTGTTGCGCAGTCCATTGCTTCTGCTGCTCAGACTGTTGCGCAGTCTACTGCCTCTGTTCCTAAGACTGCTGTCTCTATTGTGCAGTCTACTACTACTGCTCATGCGCAGTATGCTGCTTCCCTTGCCAGTGCACAAACTACTTCATATGCTGCTCTGTCAAAGTGCAAGACTCCTATTCCTCTGGCGCAGTTGGCTGCAACCCTGCCTGCGCAATCCACTACTCCAGCAACCAGAGTGCAACCCAAACACTCTGGCAACAAGACTCCTGCTGCGCAAGCCACTGTGACTGAGGCCAGAAGACTTTCTGCCAGAGTTACTCATGCATAATCTGCCAGTGCGCCATCAATCCATGCGCACACTGTGCCAGCGCAATCCAAAAGAGACAGCCCTTTGGCTAATCTCTCCTCTTCTCACAGCAAAGGGAAAAGCTCTGTTCCTCTTCTCAAGCATCCTGTTGCTCCTGCGTAATCCACTGGAGGTAGTCTTTTGGCTATTCCTCCTCCTCCCCAGAACAAAGGAAAAGGCCCGTTGGTCTTTTCTCAATCTTCCTCGTCTCATGACTTGGAAGACAACAGAGGGAAACGCTCTTTAGCTAACCCTTCTTCACAAAACAAAAGAAAATGCCCTTTGGTCTTTTCTTAGTCTTCCTCGGTTTTTACCGTAGAAGATCCATCTGAACGTGCTCCGGCACCAGTCAGTACAAGGACTCTCTCTCACAAGAAGTCTTTTTCCCTCCTTGCCAAAGGGAAGTATACTGATCAGAGAGAAATTCTGCCTACTCCGGTAGCAGAGTTCCAAGATCTCCCAACTCTTCAGATATTCTGCTCTAAACATGGAAAATTGCTGGTGTCTCAGACAGAAACCCCTGGGGGTGAGTTTGCTGATCTAAGAACTTATCTCAATCAGCCAACTTCGGTGAAACGCAAACAGCCAATACCGAAGACCAACCAGTATCAGAGGCAAACTTCCAGGATCAAGAATCCTGACACCTATGCCAATGAAATGAGTACTTCTTTGTATACTCAGGGGACAAAACATTTGAAGAACCGGAACCATGTTCCGAATATTGTCAAAGAACACATCCCTCGAACTTTTTCTCGTCCCGTTGTTATTCTCGATCTCCGAGAACACCTCAAGCAAAAAAGGGACAACATCTCAACATCCCCAGTGCAACCACTTGGACACCATTGCAATCACAAGGTTGTCATCAAGTGTTGTTGTCAGACAACCAGACGATCTGTCTTCGATCGTCTGAACTTTTCAAACTCTGAACCTATGTCAGAAGATGAAGACGAAGTTTTGTTCGCTTCTGTCAACATGACTTCCAGAGACACTGGGGGTAGGAAGTGCTCTAAGCACGACAAGCCTCGCAAGCCAAGCCAGCGGTATTTGGATCTACTCCAAGAATCTTATGAAGGAGTATTCCAACATACTCGATCCCGAAGCCGAGACACAATCGGTCAAAGGAATCTTCAAGATCCTTCCGGTCATCTTCCTCTTTCTCACTCAGGAGATGATTCTTTCTCTGACTACGATGCATACAGTGAGAGTTCAGAACAGACAGTGTCCTCCACTGTATCTAGAGAAGTGACAGCTTATGTTGTCACTGAAGATCCCGATGCTTCTAGTTCAGCTAGTCAAGAACAACGAATAGCTGCATTAGAAGACAAGCTGAAGACCATGGCTGAAATGGTCACAAGTATGCATTCTATCATTATGGCCTAGCATACAGTACCACCGACCGTACCTCATATAAATCCTGAAATCATAGCATCGTCGGTGCCTGTCAATACAGGACTGGGGGTAGTATCTCTTCAAGTACCTCCTGTACAGATCCAACCTACACCCAGTCAGTCAGGTGCTGGGGGTAGTGCTTACCATGCTGTTCCTCCTCATAACACTATGACTCAGCCAGCTCCTTCTACATCAGTGGAAGATGCCAATGAAGCTGTCAAACTCCTATGCACTCAGTTCGAGGCCTTCAAAGAGAAAGACAACTTACAGAGGTTGGGGATTAAGCAACCCTACCCAGTTGAATGGAAGGAGGTCCCATTTCCTTCTAAGTATAAAATCCCAACAATCTCGCTGTTTGATGGCAGCACTTCTCCCAGCCAGTTCATTAACCACTTCGAGGTAATGACTATCCAACTTCAACCAAATGACGCTCTTCTTACCAGAGTATTCGTCGGCTGTTTAGCTGACGTAGCATACGATTGGTACAGAAGCTTGCCCGATGGTTGTATCACCTCCTTCTCTAGCCTAAAACAAATCTTCTTGGAACGATTCTATGAGGGGATCAACGATATGACCATGTCAGCCCTCAATAAAATCAAACAAAGACACACTGAAACTGCTGAGAGTTTCATTGAAAGGTTCTGTCGGGAAGCTTTAAAAATACCTCCTGGAATTCCGGCCGCTGTCACCATAGACACCTGTAAGGCAAATATTTTGCCTATCATTAGTATATGGACAGGATCTACTCAGTTCCAAGACTGTCTATCCTTCATTGTCAACGCTAAAGCAGCTGAAGTTAGCGCTGATAAATTCAAGCAACTAGGGGTACAAATGTCTAACCCCGACCGGGATGAACACCAGACATCGGGTGGTAGCAATCGCCAGAACAACCACAAGGGAAAAGAAACTTTGAATATCAACTTGACGAATAAGAACAAAGAATCTCTGGCGGTCAACGTAGCTCCCCCTACGTCCACTTCTACTCCTTCAGCACCTCTACCAAGGGAACCTCGTCCGAAAGTAGAGTACTCTTTTGACGAGAATGACACAGTGAGCATCTTTAATTGCTTGATCAAAAGTAATAAGCTCCAGTTCTCAGATCCCAAGAAGCCTGATGAAGTCGGTAAGACTGATCATCCCAAGTACTGTGTTTATCACAGGTTCATTGGGCATCCCACTCGAGCATGTTATGTGCTCAAAGGCAAAATTTAAGAGCTGGTCAACGCTGGTGTTGTCACTCTACAGCAAGACGAAAAGACTGTTATCGCAAATATGGTTTCAGTTCAATTCGGTGACTTCCCGTCGCAGATGGTAGAACATGGTGTCATTCCTATCCCCAAAGCCACTCTCGAGATTGAGAATCTCCCTCCTCCACGAAGTGAAGGTCTCGTCCCCTTGTCTCTTGACAATGGCAAGATTATGTGGATTCATCCGGATCTTGCTTCAGAGTTCGAACTTCTCTCTTCCTCCAAGAAGAAAGACCGCTCCAAGGGCAAAACAAAGACTTGCAATATGGTGTCTTTTGACCCCATAGTTGACGAGGAAATCCTGCTGGGCACCAGATCAGGGAAAGCCTATCTAAAGGATTACCCTGAAGCTCCAGAGAATCCTGCTTCTTCTTCTGTGCCTGCTCCAGGGCAGCCTGCTTCCATTGAGGATATTCCTACTGCATCCTCACCGATTGTAGAGTCTATTCCTCCCAAGCCGATGGTCACCGACAAAGGCAAACAACAAGTCCGCTTCGACAAACCTTTGAAGAAGTCATCTCCTTCTGGACTTGAAAAGCCTTACAACTTCGATATCTTGGCCCAACTAGCCAATACACCGGCCCGGCTGTCCATCTTCGAGCTCTTGCGCCTCTCCAAAGAGACTCGGGAAACTCTGAGTGAGGCTCTCATGCAGGCAGAAACCTGTTTAGCCCTGCTAAAGAAGCCAAAAGCAGAACCAGTCTCTTGCCTCCATTGTCATAGTGTGTTGGAGTTAATTCCAAATATAACTTTCATACAGGATGACATGTTGATGGAAGACAACAGGCACGACCGTCCTCTATACTATACAGGATATGTCGACTCGATGAAAGTTGATCGTATTCTGATAGATCCAGGGTCTGCTCTCAGCATTATGTCGAAGACAATATTAGATGCATTGAAGATCCCAGTGCATAGTCTTTCCAGTACAATCACCACCATCCTCGGGTTCAATCAGGAAAGGAGTGAACCTCTGGACAAGATTCGCCTAAAACTCCAAATAGGCAATCTTCGCACAAAGGTGACCTTCTACATCATTGATAATCATGGTTATTCTTATAATGCTCTGTTGGGGAGACCGTTCCTGCACGAGCATAACATTGTTCCTTCGACTCTCCATCAATGTTTCAAATATGTTGATGACAATGGAGAGGTGCAAAAGGAGGTTGCCGATCTCTATCCTTTCAAAGACGTCGAAGCATACTGCAACGATGCTCGTATGTATAAGGATGAATTCATGAAGGTAGTGCTATCTCTGGACACTGAAGAAGAGCAAGAAACAGTGCCTAATGACACCCTCATCATACCTGTTAAAGGGCGGGTTTCTCGTCCTCAGTCCTCCAAGCCACTGGCTATTCACTTGCCAGTCCAGAAGCAACCAGTTGATGATGATCAGGATCAAAGGTAGCTCACCTCTTCTGAGCCACTTGTTATTGATTTATCTCATAACAAGGATAAAAGGGAGCTCACCTCCTCTGAGCCGTGTGTTATCGACCTCTGTCGTAACAAAGCCAATCCTCCTCCACGTTCTTCTTCTCCCCCTCTTGTAATCAATCTGACTAAGCCTGCTAAAGCTAAAGGTCCTGCTGTAAATACAAATGTACAAATCAATGAAAAAGCATCTACTTTCCAGTATACTGATGTCATTTATCATGCTAAGTGCTATTTAGATATGTTAGATAGCTTTCAATCGTTTACGATGGGAGTTGTGCAATCTCTTCAAACAGAAGTCTCATTCGAACATCCAAAAGATTCATATCGTATTATTCCCGCTCGAAAGAAAGGCGAGAGTCCAATACTTTTTAGTAAAGGACTGGAACAACAATTCAGTTATACGGATGATAGCAAAAGTAATGATACGGGGCATCTTCAACTTCGTCGTTACAGTCAACAATCAAAAGACATCATCCGAAAGATGGGTTATGACTTCAAGAATGGCCTCAACTATGGTAAAGGTAGAAGAACTCATATTCGTACAACTATTCCGAAAGAAAAGTCAGAGATGTACTACAGCAGGACCAAAAGAGGTCTCGGATATGCTTTACCTCTGGTATTATCTCCAGCAGCCTCTGAATCCGATAGTGAGGAGCGCTCTAACTCTTCTGATTCCAGATCATGGGATTCTGACACCAGCATTGGTCAAGTTCATCGATTGACTGTATCTTCTAATATGGTCTCCGTCGAACTTCCAGAAGGCTATGATGAGGATATTGAAGAAAATCCCGAAATAGATCCTTGGGCTCAACAAATGGATACCCAATGGGAACTCCAATTCGAACAACAAGAACCTCCTGCCGAAGATCAATTAGTTCAAATTGATGTAGGAGAGAGCGGATCACCTCGTCCAATATTTATCAGTAAGAACCTTTCAGAGGCAGATAAGCAAGAATTAATTCTTTTGATTCCAGAATACATTGATGTCTTTGCCTGGAGCTATGAAGACATGCCAGGACTAGATCCCAAAGTTGCTACTCACAAACTGAACATCTTGCCAAATGTAAAACCGGTCAAACAGCAATAACGGCGCTTCAAGCCAGAAATGATGGATGCAATCGACGATGAAGTCAAGAAGCTCATCGCTGGTGGCTTTATTCGAGAAGAGCAGCATCCTGATTGGGTAGCTAATGTCGTCCAAGTTTTAAAGAAAACCGACAAAGTTCGAGTCTGCATCGACTTTCGGGATCTTAATGAAGCATGTCCAAAAGATGAATTTTCTCTTCCTATCATGGACTCATGATCGACAACACCTGTGGATTCGAAAGAATATCTTTCATGGATGAATTCTCCGGATACAATCAGATTCGGATGAATCCTGAAGATAAAAAACATACTTCTTTCCGCACTCCTCGTGGAGTATACTGCTATACTGTAATGCCATTTGGTCTCAAGAATGCTGGTGCAACATACCAACGAGCCATGAGTACCATCTTTCGAGATCATCTGTGCAAGACTGTCGAATGCTACGTCAATGATATTGCTGTCAAAAGTCGTCTAAAGGAAGATCACATCCAAGACTTGAGAACTATCTTCAATCTCATGTGCCAACACCAACTCAAAATGAATTCCACCAAGTCATTCTTGGGTGTCTCTAGTGGCAAATTTCTCGGCTTCGTCATTACCTCTAAGGGTATACACGTGGATCCCGAGAAGATCAAAGCCATTCAAGAGATGCGTCCTCCACGCAACCTAAAAGAGCTACGAAAATTCCAAGGTCGACTTGCGTACATCAGGAGGTTCATTTCGAATCTGTCTGGACGCTGCAGACCATTTACTCAACTAATAAAGAAGGGTGTATCTTTCGTTTGGACCGAAGAATATCAACGAGCATTTGACGACATCAAGCGGTATCTCATGAATCCTCCAGTCTTGGTGCCACCAATCTCTGGCATACCATTTTTAATGTATGTCCGTGCTATGGATCATTCATTAGGTGCTTTACTTGTCCAAAAGAACAAAAAAGGCCACGAACAAGCCATCTACTATCTCAGTCGTACTATGATTGGTGCTGAACACCGTTATAGTCCGGTCAAAAAAGAATGCCTAGCTCTTATGTTTGCTGTTCAGAAGACTCTGCATTACATCATTGGCCAAACTATTCATGTCATATCCAGAGTTAATCCTCTTCGGGTACTGATGAAGAAGCCTAGCACACTCAATTCTCGGCTGGCTACATGGGCCATTCTGCTAGCCCAATATGACATGGTATATGTTCCTCAAAAGTCTGTCAAAGGTCAAGCACTGGCAGATTTCTTAGCAGCTCATCCTGTTCCAGAGACATCCAAACTCTATGACGAAATTCCAGATGAGACATTGGAATCTAATACAATCTCTGAAGAATTTTTTACTTGGCGTCTATTCTTTGACGGTGCATCCAGGATTGGACCCAATGGTGCCATTGTCGCAGGAGTTGGAGTTGTCCTTGTTTCTCCAAACGGGTCAGCTATTCAAAGAGCTTATTCTTTAGATGAGCCTTGCTCCAACAACGTGGCAGAGTACAATGCTCTACTCATCGGCCTTCAGCTAGCTAAACAACTGGATGTCGAGTATCTTGAAGTCTATGGTGACTCCAAGCTGGTTGTTAAACAGGTTAGATGGACTTATGAAGTTCGCCATCAAGATCTAGTGCCTTACTATGAAACGGCAATCAACATGGCTACATCATTTAAAGCCTTCTTCATCGAATATGTACGCCGAGCTTACAATACTGAAGTAAATGCTTTGGCCAATCTTGCAGCAGTCTTAGCCATCCCTATCAAAAGATAACAGGTGGTGGTTATCTCTAATAAGGAATTGTTCTGCGTTGAAAACAATCGTAATATTGAGTTCAGTAATCTTACTGAAGTCAATGTTATCAGTGAAGATTGGAGAGCTCCTTTCATCGACTTCGTAGTCCATGACATACTCCCTGAAGATCCCAAGGAGGCTACGAGTATTCGTCGGTGGTCTCTGCGATTCTACTACAATCAGACTACCAAAACTCTCTACCGGCAAACTTATGACGGCCTGCTCTTGCGCTGTCTTGCTGGTGATGAAGCGAAGCAAGTACTGCGTAAAGCTCACGATGGTGTCTGTGGAGCACATCAACCCGGTCCTAAACTATAGGATCGTATCCGACGCATGGGTTATTACTGGCCCTCTATGGTATCTGATGCCATCGAATATGCGAGGAAATATCGAGCCTGTCAAATCCACGCAGACTTCATTCATCAACCGTCGAAATTTTTTCATCCGACTGCTGCTTCCTGGCCTTTTGAAGCTTGGGGCATGGATATCATCGGTCCCATCAATCCTTCTTCTTCTAGGGGACATCGATTCATACTAGCAATAACCGACTACTTCTCCAAATGGGCCGAAGCTATACCATTGGCTGAAGTCAAGATCAGCAGCGTTATCAACTTCGTCAAACACCATGTCATCTATCGATTTGGTGTACCTCGAAGAATCATCCACGACAATGGACCTCAATTCATCAGCCAAAAGTTTTCAAGGTTCTGTGACGATCATCGGATTGACAATGTCGCTTCGACAGCCTACAATCCTGCTGCTAATGGCTTAGCTGAAGCTTTCAACAAGACTATCATCAAGCTCCTCAAAAAGTTTGGGTCTACTAACAAATGAAACTGGAGTGAAAAGCTTGGAGAATGTCTTTGGGCCTACCGTACTACGGTCCGTAACCCTACAGGCTGTACACCCTTCTCTTTGGTGTACGGCTGTGAAGCAGTTCTACCTCTAGAACTCCAAATTCCGTCTTTGAGGATTGCTATCGCCAACGAACTCACGACAGAGAGCAACGATCTTCTTCGACTTCAAGAGTTAGAAGCGCTCGATGAGAAGCGGTTATTGGCTCAACATCATATTGAGTTATACCAAGCCCGTATCTCAAAGACTTTCAACCGCAAAGTTAAGGTTAGAGCATTTCAGAAAGGAGAGCTCGTTCTAACCGTCAGACGTCCTATGACTATGACTCACTCGAGCAAAGGCAAATTCGATGCGAAGTAGGAAGGGCCTTACATTGTGAGCAAAGTCTTCTCAAATGGAGCCTATCAACTCACAGAGCTAGACGGTCGAGTTGCAATGATGCCTATCAATGACAAATTCCTCAAAAAGTATTATGTATAAATGTGACAGACATTACTTGTAATCATCAGACAAGTTTATAAATAAAATCCCATTTTATTTCATCTTGAATGATAGTACATAATATCAAGGAAGGTCACTATCATCCTTCTCAAAATTAGGACGCGGGCCACTACCGTCCTTATCAAAAACATGATCAGCAAAAGAGTTGAGAATATTCTTGCTGAAACCCACCAGGAACTTGCAAGCCGCCATCCTCATGGCTTATTATTCTTCTTCTTCAGTTTTCCCTGGTTCGAGAAGGAAGTCCAAGATATCCTTTGGCGGTTTGGGGGCAGACGAACCTTCGCATGTTGCTATCTGCTTTGATTGAGCCGGATCGACTAGATGTTCCTCAGTATCCGCTTTCAGCTTCGGGGTGATCTCAGCCTTCTTGGATGCATCTTCAGACGACATCTTTATGTTGAAAAGTGAAAGTGACCATCCCATCTGAATTTCTGTTCTATTTATAGACAGAGAGTTGTAAGACTATGAAGCGACACATTCATCTGACGGTTCATCCGTTCATTCATCCGACGGTTCACCCGTTCATTACATTCATCTGACGGTTCGCCCGTTCATTCATCCGACGGTTCACCCGTTCATCACATTCATCTGACGGTTCGTCCGTTCATTATATTCATCCACCCGACGGTTCGCCCGTTCATTTATCCGACGGTTTACCCATTCATCACATTCATTTGACGGTTCACCCGTTTATTACATTTATCTGACGGTTCGTCCGTTCATCCGTTCATTCCAATTATCCGACGGTTCACCCGTTCATTACATTCATCTGACGGTTCGCCCGTTCATTTATCCGACGGTTCACCCGTTCGTCACATTCATCCCGACGATTCATTTCGTTCACACATTTTGACGAATCATCTATTTCATTCATATCCGCAACTTGTCATCTTTGATTAAGTTGTCTATTGAAATAATAATATTCAATAAATTATATTTGCTATGTCTATATTACCTCTGAGCAGATATAATTGAATATGATTATTTTCCAGAATCAAGAAATATATCATGTCTTGCACCTCTGAATATATTTTCTATCGCTATTATTTATATCTGAATAAGATATGCAATAAATAATAGAGCCACAAAAAATGTCTTTTTATTGATCAAAGATGAAAGACATTACAAAGATACATATTACAAAATAAGAAGATACAGAAAATCTTTCTATTCGGTCGGTGGTGTCATCAAGTTAACCATCTACTGCTTTAAAGATTTTACTCGCTCCTCACGGGAGTCCATCACGCGTCTCCTAGCTTCCTCCATTCCAGACTTTTCATTAAAAGTCGGTAAGGTCACTAAGCGGCGGGAGATTTCAGCCTGATGAGTCGTGACATATTCATTTCGTTCTTGAGTCAGAATGTCTAGTTGCTGAGTGGCAGCTTGATGCTGTGCGACTTTATCTTCTAGAGTATGCTGAACCAGTTTCAACTCTTCTTGGAGACGGGCAATCTCCTCTTGAAGACGAACAGATTTTGCTTTCAACTCAGTAACTTTCTCCTCCTTCTCTCCAGCAGCAGAGGTGACTATCTCCATTTGTGAATCATATTCTGAAGCCTTGGCAGTATAAGTGTCTATAAAAGCCTAGAAATTAGCATTCTCAATGGCAACTTCTTGAGACATCCTTTCAAATTCAGCTTGTACTAAGGATTCCACTTCCCCTCGATTAAGATCTTTGTAGATCTTAACCGATGCTTCTAGCTCATCCAGTATGTGCTCAAGAAAAACAGCTTGAGCTTCATCTTCTTGACCTCGGATGACATTTATCAAATGGGAGGTTGGGCTTCTAACAGTAGTAAAATCAACAACTTCTTTCTCTAGTACCCTATCTACTAGGGGTCCCAATGCATTAAAGAAAAGATTGCTGAAAGAACTAATGATAAACTGGTTAGTTGCCAAAGCACCAGGGGTAGCAGCTACTCCCGTTGATGATGAAGCAGCATGTGCCTGTGCAGATGGACGTTCTTGCACTTGAATAGAGGGTTCTTTAAACATGGGAGCTAAAGTAGACCTGGTCGCTCCTCCCGGTTGTTCTTCTGCAAGGACAAATGAACCTATCATTGATTGTTGTTGTCATTAACAATTAATTAAAAAGGATCAAAAGATCAAAGGCAATCTTACCATGACTTGCCCCAACAACAAGCCTTTTGTCTGCTGGTACAGATTCCAGTCTAGCAGAGGTAGCTTCAGACATTACTGCCTGGCTACTTCCGGCCTCGGAGCCGCCCGACAGATGTCGGCTACTACTTGCTATTACTGTTATCGGTACTATATCAGTGCAAGGAGGAACCGGAGATGATTCGATTTCTATATGGATCAAAAATAGAGATGTCAGCCATTAATCTATGAAAAGAAGATTGATAATTTTATTTAATACCTTTGGGATTAGTGGTAGTAGCTTCCACCGGCGCTACTTCTTTACCCACATTCTCTTCAGGACACACGTCCACCTCAACATCCTTTTCAGAAGCTAGTGTGTCTTCAACAACTTCAGGAGATTTATGAACATCAATGTCCTCTTCTTGATTCAAAGTATCATCAATAGCCTCTATTGATGTATCTTCAGTGCTCATGCTATCCTCAGGTACTTCCTCGCTGGCAGTAGCAGCGGTATGATCAACATCATCTTGTAGACCGAAGTCGCAATTATTTAATGCTTCAATCATTAAATGATCCTCCTCTTCGCAGATTGTTCCTGGTGTAACAGGAATCTGAGTAGTTTCTACTGTTTGCCATGAAATATAAAAGAGCAGAACAATTATCGGAGGACTGTACTTTTACTTTACGTTACAAACTCGCTTGTACAAAGAAAGCCTAGGGACGAAAGCCTAGGTACAGCAGTCTAAGTACAATTGTTTATTTTAGATTCTGGGGGGTGACAATAGAGGCTCGGGAAAGCGACGGCCGCTCTGCCTTACTCCTTGGACGATCGCTATGCAGCCTTGGCTCCAGAATATTGCTCGGCGTTGAAGAAATTCTCTCTTTGCTCTCTCTCTGCTTTTTCTCTCCAAGTATTCTGGTGTTCTCTGATCTCGAAAAGGGGTCCTCTTACAAGGGAATGGCACCTTGCTATTTATAAGAAGGGAATGCAATCATTAGGGTTTGCAGTGATTGCCCCTTAGAGTGGCGGCGGCCTGTTGATTGATCAATCTGGGCCATTAATCTTGAGTGTGATGAATCTGGGCCATTTAGTATAGATTGCACCAAATTCTATCAGTAATTAATGCTGATCGGAATAAATCTCCATGATGATGATTTGCTGATGTCTGCGAATCTGAATGAATAAATTTAATTCATTCTCCTGTCACGTGTCCCAGATTATTGGGATTTGACCCAATCTTTGATTGTAGTAAATCTGGAAAATTGATTGGCTTTATGACACGTGTCCTGGGAGTCACTGAACCGTATAAGGATTGGGCCGCATAAAGTTTGAGCCGCATAAGCCTGGCTACGTGTCAGGGCAGCTTGGGGAGTGACCCCCGAATCTTCGAACCACATGATAATCTGGACCATATAATGGGTAGTGAGCCGTATGGAGATGATCCTTGTGAGCCGCATAGGACTGCGTCTGCTTGAGCCGCATAGGGCTGTTTCGATCTGGGCCGTATAGGATAACTTCAGCCTGAGCCGCATGGAGAGTCTCCACTCGAGCCGCATATAACTGGCCACGTGTCTAGGCTGCATGGTATTTTCTAGATTTCGGGGGATTGTGCCAGAGATTTTTTTTGATTTCCTAGGATTCTGTCATTATGACAGAGTCATAATTACCTCATTGTGTCAGACCTGTCGTTTCGTCAGAGCGGCCAGCCGTCAAAGCAATTAATGCAGTATAGGGCGGAGGGGGGAACTGTTTGCAAGCCACGTGTCTTCTCTTCTGAGCCGCATGGAATGTCTTAAGCCGCATAGTCCCTTGTGCCGCATGAATCTTTGAGCCGCATGGGCTATCTGAGCCGCATGGGGTTCCCTGGCCGCATGGATCTTTCTTCATTATTTTCCATGCTTCTACAAGACCCCCTTCAAAGTTTTCAATTTGCAAAATTGAAATACTTTGAATAAGAAGCATGGCTGTGTGCAAGCTCTTCTAGCCGCATATGGAGTCCTAGCCGCATAGATGTCTTGGCCGCATGGAAGTTTCAGCCGCATGAACTTTCGAGCCGCAGAGTTGTTTCAGCCGCATGGATGGCTTAGCAGCGGAGACTTTTGAGCCGCATGGCTTCTTGCCACGTGTGAGGGTCTTTAATTGCCTCCTAATTCGTTTCAGCGCCGTCTTTAGAGGGAAATCCCAAGGGCCGGTTCATTAATTCTTTTGGATTTTATGCCCTGGGTGAATCTCGGGAACGAAATTCGAGGAGTCGGTTTCGCTTTTTATGAGGCGGTTACTAGTCCACGTGTCCTCCTTCTCTCGTCCTCCTATAAATAAGAGGAGTTTGGAGAGCGAAAGGGCTTCTTTACTTTCTCTTTTTCTTCAAATTTTCTCTATCCCGATCGTCCTTTTCTTCTCTGATAACTAATGGCTCCCAAGAAGACCGTGGCAGCAAAGGACAAGAAGGCGGCCTCTTCATCGATTGCAACAGCGAAAGGCAAGAAGACTACTTCTACCTCAATTGTGGTCGTTCCTCCGCCGGTCGTCGTACCCAATATTCATCCTGACGTTCATCCCCCCATTATTGGTAAGGACATTGTATGAGTTAAAGAACCCTAACTGCTATGGCTACGTCGCATATTTTATGCATAAGCTTTTGTGAGCTTCATGTTCGTCCTATGGCTGGGCTACGAGCCGCATAAGAATAGCCACTATGTTCGCATACATGCTTTGCCGACGAAGTCGCATAAGCAACGTTGAGCCGCATGGACTTTCTCTGGACAGAGCCGCATAAGTGTTCTTCTGAGTCTTGAGCCGCATGAGGCTTCGTTAAGTTGGAGCCGCATAAGGCTTCATTAAGTTGGTACCGCATGGGTGTTTTCTTGAGCCGCATGAGGCTTGGAAGCACCCAATCATTTCTTTTTATCCATCTTTTTAACTTATCTTTCTCTGTCTTCTTTTCAGTAAATCTGTCGGTAAATACTGCTGGAGAACTCCTGGTAGGTAGTGCCCAAGCTGCTCTGGGTTATAGATATGACCATATTGTTCAGCATATGACGGATTAGTTTTTGAGTGACGAACCTCCGGCTAGACTGAATGCCATTAAGAACCAGCCTTTCTATTTCCTTAACGCTATGATGAACTCCGGAAAATTCAAAGGGGAATATTTGAAGCCTGCGTTCTTTTTTGGAGACGTCTTGACTGTGGAGAACAGTCATGTTCTGGAGGTGTCGAAGAATTGGAGTTTTGTCTCTAACGGAATGGCGATCCGTATCCTCCAAATGGAGCGACACTTCCTATTACCTTGGTTCAATATGCTCCCATTGGACCGGAAGATGGAAGAGACTTTAACCCCTACCCGAGGTGGGATGTTTGTGGAAAACATCTATTATAACAACAGTCTGAAGTTAGTGGCTGCCGGCAAGGTGCACACCAGCTGTTCTGTAACGGGATTGGTCCTAGGTACTTTTTTGAATGTATCGGGCCCCAATTTCACATTTTCTACCGCCGACACTTTTATAAATTAACTTGCTCGGAAGGGCTCCTACCCCATTGGCCGGTTGATGCTCCCTAGTTGGATACATCCTATTCCCTCGTGGACCAATCTGTCTATGTGGATCTTGCAGAAGTATGAGGCCTTTTTGTGTGAGATTGGCCTTTACTATGCCATTCGAGGCACCAGCCATGGCTTGTCCATAAATAAGAAGTTGTTCATGTCTCTGCTGGAGATGTATAACTGCCGTACGAGAACCTTCTATACACCCGTAGGGGAAATGGGGCTCGCGCTCCATGAAATACACGCGGTCTCCAAGCTTCCTTGGGGGGACGAAGCTTTTGAGGCGTATACTCCCACTAATGAGGAGTTCGAAGATTTGGAAAGACGGTATCCCGGCTTCGTGGCTCTTTACCAAGAGATATTGTGCCACTATAGCACATGTCATCAGATAGGCCAAAAGGATAGCAACTCGGAAGGGAATGCTCCCCACACCAAGGACTGGGTGCACTATCTCTTCTCGACGGATGCCTCAGGTCGAGTTGCCTTCCGTCGCCCTCGATCCCGGGAGGCGGTTAAAGACTTGGTGTCGTCGGCTAAGAGGGTGGCCACCACCAGTGACAGATTCGGAAGTAAGACCGACTCTTTTGGTTATTTTTACCAGGATACCCAAGAGCTGTTAGAGAAGGCGCTCATGGCGGGATTTTTGATGATATGGCTACGAAATTGTGTAGTCTCTGGAGGGGCTGGTTCTATCGAGAGAATTAGTCGTAACTTCATCTTTCCGGCTGTGAAGTTAGTTTTGCGAATCAGGCTAGCTCTTCTCCCGGCCATGGTGTGCAGTATACATCGTGGCCTTCGCACCTTCACATCTAAGGTCATTGCTCGCGATGTGACCAAGGATTTTGAATGGACTGAGTTGCCCTATCACTATTTGATGGGGTGGCTGTTGATGCATTATCCGTCTTTGATGAGACCGGGCTCTGAAGACGGTGTAACCGATGATAACGCATTTATCTTTCGTTATCATGACGAGCCTTGGGAGTATGAGACTATGCGGGCTTGCCGGATAGCCTTGGCGAGGGCAGATATGTACCATATTTTCGTATCCGTCCCTCGCTTTACTGCTAAGGACATAGAGGCTGTACATCTTGACGGTATTGCGCCCCCTCAACTTCTGGACGGCCAGATGCTCCTGTGGCTGCGTAACATCCGCCCCGCACATCTGGTATATCGTAACCGCAATACTGTTTTTCTGGAGCCTTATCTGTCTAGCAGGTTTGCCCGACAATTTGGATACATCCAACTTTGTCTAGACAGCCCCAGCTCCTGTCTGGGTTTTGAAGGTAGCCTTCTTGATGGTATCAGGGCTTAGCAATACTACGATACATTCCATACCCGTACCATTTTCTCGGTCCCTGCCATTAAGGCGTCAGTGGAGATCTTGTACATGGCGGCTTTGTATCATATTATGGCAAACAAGCCCCCGGTCGGTTTTAACCCGGGTGCCAGTTTTATTGTTGGTACCGGCCTGGAGGAAGGATCTCAAGGGGCCAAGAAGAGAAAGACTAGAGTTGAAGTGCCAGATTTGGATTCCGCTGCTGAGGATGATGAAGGCAACGAGCATGATGGAGATGACTCTACCCTTCCGGTGGCAGACGTAGAGGTGGATCAGCCGCCTATTTTGTCAGATGAGATGTTGGGGGATCAGCCACCCGTTGCGCCTGGCCCTACTCCAAAGCGTAGCAGGCAAGTTTCTCCTGTTGGCGGTATTTCTCGTTCTCGGAAGTTGGTTGCGACCAGACACCGTCAGCTAACTATAAGAGAAAGTGGAGAAAAAATTAACCCCGAGTCAGAGGTAGCCAAGCCACTCCCAACTCTTCCTTCTTTCTTTCCTTCTAGCTTCGATTTTAATCATCTTCTTTCCTTCTTGTAGGTGTCAAGAGAAGAAGAAGAGTCTCAAGATGCCGAGGTGGTAACCCGGGATAACGGGAATTTTAATGAACCTGTCCCTGAAATTGCTGAATTTCATCAAGATGACGTTGATCGCGTCGTCCTTCCCGCCGGGGTGGCTGGGATAGAGGAACCCGCTGAATCTTACTCGGGTAAGGAGGTCATGTCAGCTATGCACGAGCTGCCGCCTCCATGTTCCTCTCCTGGTAAGATAAGCCGACTCTTATCCTGCGAGGAGGCCTATCTGCTCTATCATCACATCCTTCAGGTCACGTCGACTGACCATTGTTCTGAGCATACAGGTCCGGCCTCTCCAGTACTGAGGATGGACACTATTGAGACGAACTATATCGAAGGGGCATCGGCGGAGAGGAGCGTACTTCCTCCTCTTCCGGCTCGTCTTGAGGGGCCTCCTGTGGGCTCGAGTTCGAAAAATCGGGTGATGGGACGGCCAGGGCAGAGAACGATGGTCCTTTCAACCTCTTCTGCTTGGGTGGCTCCGAGAGTCGACCTCTCTGCCCTACCGAGTATACAGGCTCTTTGGGTGGCGGAGGAAGAGTTATCCGTTATCCGTGCGTCGTTCTGCTCGGATTCTACCCCCCTGGTGGCAAGTTCTAGCATTGCTCCTCCGATATTGCCGGCCACGCTTCCTCTGACGCCGTCCTCGACAGAGGTCCTGGACGAATCTTTACAGGATGTGGTCGATAGCTTTCATCGTCACCAAAAAGGGGGATAGAAGCTGCTATGGACAGAGGGACCTCTTTCGTCTTGGCCCGGCAATGCGCCCAGGGTCAAATTGATATCCTTAAGGCCCTTCCTAGTGGGGCAGGGGTGGCTGCACTTCTGGAATCGAAATTGCTGGAGACTGATCAACTGGTGGCCCGGCTTCAGGTGTTGCGACAGGTTGACCTGTCTGCTGCTATTGATCAGAAGCACGGCTCCCTCGCAGCTGCTATAGAGAAGGCGAAGGCTGTTCAGGATAAAACTAGGCCAGCCATACTGTAGGATCTTCGCACTTTATCTGACCGATACGATCAATTGAGCCATGAGAGTGAAGACGTTACGGCTCGGGAAGCAACTGCCTTTCGCGGGATTGCTGATACGCGGGAACAGATCCTTGAGCTTCAGAGGAAGTTAACTTTCTTTGAGTCTGAGCTCGAGACATCCCGGATCAACAGAGGGCTGATTGTCCAGGAAGTCGATAATGTCAATAAAGCTTCGGCTGACTTGGAAGCGGCTATGAGGAAGTTGGATGACGACTGTCGGGCTCTCATGGACCTGGATAATGGAGAGCAGTTATCTCAGGAGGCTGAGCGTCGAGCTAGGCAGAGGCTCGAGGGGGGGTACTACCTTGGTGAGAAACCGGCTCCTAGAGTTGTGTAATGCTGAGCTATAGTCGGCCTTTTCTTCTTGTTTTGTTCCTGTTTTCTTTTTTTTCTTTTCTTTTTTTGAGAGGGACGTGGTCCCAAAAGATGTAATGCTTTTTTCTTCTTTCAAATAAAGAGTACTTTCCATTCTACCCTTCATTTGTATTGCTTGTTGTACCTGTGATATTGTGGTGATGTTTGCCCCGCATGGGGGACTTGTTTGTGGACCTGTTACCCATGGCATACCTTGGTTTTAGGTACAGGTAACAAGTTTAACTGAGGATACTTAGAACAGTTCCACGGCAAGGTGGTCGTGGACGTTCCCAGTATCGGGATATAGAATGCCATGGAGCAGCTGGGCTCCCGGGACATGATGAGGAATTGTGGGCCTGTACTAGGATACTTAGCAAAGGACATTTGTGGGCCTATTATCCTTGGCGTACCACGACTTAGGATACGGATAATAGGATGAAGGAGAACCAACATACTTACTCAGAGGTTATGAAGACATGGCAAGTACGAGGGTTTTGCCGTGGAGCCTTCCTACTCAGAGGCAATAAGGACATGCAGGAGTAGACTCAACGGATGATATTTATGGTCAACAGAGGACTTTTGTGGTCAACAGAGGACATTTGTGGTCAACAGAGGACATTTGTGGTCAACAGGGGACATTTGTGGTCAACAGAGGACATTTGTGGTCAACAGAGGACATTTGTGGTCAACAGAGGACATTTGTGGTCAACAGAGGACATTTGTGGACCTATTACCCTTGGTGTCCCTGGTTCAGAGTACGGATAATAAGACGAGAGAGGACCAACATACTTACTCAGAGGTAATGAGGACATGGTAAGTACGGAGGTTTTACCGTGAAATCTTCCTACTCAGAGGTAATGAGGATACGGCAGGAGTGGACTCAGCGGATGATATTTGTGGACCTATTATCCTTGGCGTACTCCGGTTGTGGGTACGGATGATAAGTCGAAAGGGAATCATCATACTTACTCAGAGGTAATGAGGACATGACAAGCATGAAGGTTTCTTCGATGGAGCCTTCCCACTCAGAGGTAATGATGACATGGCAGGAGTGGGCTCAATGAAGGAGGGTACATAGAACGACTCAGAGGTAATGAGTACATGGAAGTTCTATGTAAGGGGTGATTTATTTTTGGCGGAAATGAAACGACTCAGAGGTAATGAGGACATGGCCGTTTTGGCAATTTGTGGATCGATTACCCTTTTTGTGCACTGGGAGTACGGGTATTAGATCATGAGGGAGGATCTCTTCCAGGAAGAAAGTTCAGAGGTATGATCATACATGACTTACTATCTGAAAGAGTGACCGGGATGTGAGTTCAGAGGCACCAGCGGGTACATGACTCGATATTGTGAAAGTGTAAGTTCAGTGGCACCAGCGGGTACATGACTCGATAATCTGGGATGTTGTGAATGTGAGTTCAGAGGCACGAGAGGGTACATGAATCAATGATCTGGAGAATGGTGAGTGTGAGTTCAGCGGTACCGGCGGGTACGTGACTCAAAAATTTGGAAAATTGTGAGGATGAGTTCAGCGGTACCAGCGGGCACATGACTCAATGATCTGGAGAATTGTGAGTGTGAGTTCAGCGGTACCAGCGGGTACGTGACTCAAAAATTTAGAAAATTGTGAGGGTGAGTTCAGCGGTACCAGCGGGCACATGACTCAATGATCTTGGAAAATGTCGTTTAGACATAATATTTCTTCAGGAACTTGCCGTTGACGGGCAACATGAGCAAGTCTCCATTTTGCTTGGCGAGGCGGTAAGCACCATTGGAGAATACAGCCTCGATGATAAATGGACCTTCCCATTTTGGCTGGAACTTGCCGGTGGTCTTGTGTGTCATGACCATCGGCCTCCGGACTGCCAGAACGAGATCGCCCACTTGGAATGTTCTAATTTTGACCTTCTTGTTGAAGGCTCCGGAGATGCGAGCTGGTATAGCTCGATTCTTTGCTGAGCGAGGAGGCACTTTTCGTCTAAGGCCTCTAACTCTTGCAGTCGGCGTCGGTAGTTATCATCCGTCGTCAATTGATAAGTGAGGGCGACGCGGAGTGAGGGTATTTGAGTCTCTAATGGAAGGACTGCCTCACTCCCGTACACTAGGAAGAATGGTGTGTTTCCGATAGCTGTTCGGACTGTAGTACGGTATGCCCATAAATATTCACCGAGCTTCTCGTTCCAATCGTGTTTGTTGGAAGAGACAAACTTCTTGAGGAGTTTGATGATTGTTTTTTTGAATGCCTCTGCCAACCCATTTGCTGCCGGGTTGTACGGTATCGAAGCAATATTCTGGATGCGGTGCTTGTCGCAGAACCGATAGAAGGCGTGGCTTGCAAACTGCGGACCATTATCGTAGATGATCCTCCGGGGCAGTCCAAAGCGGTAGATGACGTGATGCTTAAGGAAGCTGATCACGTTTGAAGTCTTGACTTCTGTAAGCGGGACGGCTTCTGCCCATTTGGAGAAGTAGTCGGTGATTGCGAGTATGAAGCGATGTCCTCGGGAGGAAGGTGGAGTAATCGGACCGATGATATCCATTCCCCATGCTTCGAACGGCCAGGACGCCACTGTCGGATATAGGAATTCGGATGGCTGGTGAATGAAGTCCGCGTGGACCTGGCAGGCTTTGTACTTTTTTGCGTAGTCTATCGCATCTGCTACCATCGTAGGCCAGTAGTAGCCCATCCGGTGAACACGGTCTTGCAGTTTCGGACCAGGCTGATGGGCCCCGCAAACACCGTCATGAGCTTCTCGTATGGCTTCTTTGGCTTCCGCGTTTGACAGACACCAAGCAATAATCCAATATAGGATCGCCGATACAGCATTTTTGTCTCTGTATCGTAGAAGAATCTGAGAGAACGCCGTCTGATGGAGGTGGCTTCCTTTGGGTTCTCGGGCAGGATATCGTAGACGACGAAGTCGATGAATGGTTGTCTCTAATCTGGGGCATCATCAATCGCCTGGGCGGAATAACTTGCCACAAATTGAACGTTGTTCTTGGGGCAGACCAGTTCGTGGCCTATCACATCTACCGATTGATGAGTATGATTTGGTACTGCTAGGGAAGCGGCCAGGCCTGCTAAGGCATCGGCTTCGATATTTTGGAGTCTGAGAACGTGCTCAATGAAGAACCCCTCAAACGATGAGATGATGTCGATCGCTATTTGGTGATAGGGGATTATGTCTTCATGGCGGACCTCGTATGAACCCCGGATTTGGTTGACGATTAACTGAGAATCGCCGTATGCTTCAAGATATTCTACCCCCAGCTCTCTTGCAAGTTGGAGGCCAATGACCAAAGCGTTGTACTCGGCCACATTGTTAGAGCAGGGTTCTGTGAGAGAATAAGCGCGGTTAATCGCCAATCCGGAAGGGAAAACCAGCACCACCCCGACTCCGACGACGATGTTGCCCGTGGGTCGAGTTCTTGAAGCACCGTCGAAGAACATTCGCCATATATCATCGTGAGAGGTTGCATGTGAGTCGGCGACCTCATCTGGGATCTCCTCATATATCCTGGACGACTACGAGCTCGGATGGGCTGCCAAAAAGTCTGCCAGGGCTTGACCTTTGACAGCCTTTTGCGGGACAAAGATCATATGATAGGGGGATAGCAATATTGCCCATGTAGCGAGGCGAGAGCTGAGTGCCCCTAGTTTAGTCATGAGGACCCTGAGAGGGTTGACTCGTGAGATCACATGTATTGTTTGTCCAGTGACATAATGCCGCACCTTCTGATGGCAAACACGAGGGCAAGACATTCCTTCTCCACAGCGGTGTATCGGTGCTCTGGCCCAATCATCATTCGACTGAGGTAATATATGGCTTGCTCATGGCCTGCATCGTTATTTTGTGCCAGCAGAGCTCCGAAGGAATGCTCCATTGCTCGTACGTAGAGCAGGAATGGTTTTCCAGCAACCGGGGCCACCAGGACTGGAGGGTTCGACAAATATTCTTTGATGCTGTCGAAGGTCCGCTGACGCTCTTCGTCCCATACGAATGAGACGCCTTTCTTCATGAGGTGGGTGAATGGTCGACATCGCCCAGAGAGATTAGAAATGAACCTCCTGATGTAAGCTAGCCTCCCTTGAAGGCCTCTGAGTTTGCGGAGATTTCTCGGGGGGCCCATCTCCATGATTGCCTTTGTCTTCTCAGGGTCTACATGGATACCCTGGACGGTGATGATGAAACCCAAGAACTTCTCGCTGGATACGCCCAGGAAGGACTTCGTAGGGTTCATTTTCAAATTATGTGCTCGCATCAGGTCGAATACTGTCCTCAGATTCTGCAGATGGTCTCCCTTACAGCGACTCTTAACGGCGATGTCATCAACATAGCATTCCACCATCTTGCGTAAGTGGTCTCTGAAGATGATGCTCATGGCTCTTTGATATGTGGCGCCGGTATTCTTTAAACCGAAAGGCATGACTGTGTAACAGTATGTGCCGATCGGTGTTCGAAATGATGTATGCTTTTCGTCGTCAGGAGACATCTTAATTTGGTTGTACCCCGAGAAACCATCCATAAATAACATATGTTCGAAGCCGCAGGTGTTGTCAATCATGATGTCTGTGATAGGGAGGGGAAATTCATCTTTGGGGCATGCCTCGTTCAGATTGCGGAAGTCGATACAGATTCGAATCTTCCCATTCTTCTTGAGGATGGGTGCTATGTTGGCGACCCAGTCGGGATGTTGCTCCTCACGAATGAAGCCGCTGGCTATTAGTTTGTTGACTTCAGCTTCGATCGCATCTATGATGCCCGGATGGAAGCGTCGTTGTTGTTGCTTGACTGGCTTTGCATCTGGCCGAATGTTGACTTGTGGAGAGCAATATCGGGATTTAGCCCTGGCATGTCTTCATAGCTCCAGACGAACATATCAATATATTCTTTGACAAGTTCCAGCAGTGATTCTCGCTCTTCGTCTGTTAGGCTTTTACTGACGAAGATCGATTTTGGAGAAGATTCGCTGTCGAGATCCACTTGTATGACCTCATCTTCAGTAGGAGGTTCTCTCTGTTCGAACCGCTTTTCCCATTGTGCATCCAACTGTTGGGCCCACGGCTCTAGCTCGAGGATTTCAGGGATATCTTCGTCTTCTTCATAAGCGTCGGCGAATGCCATATTGACTGACAAGACTTATCTGAATATATCTCCAATGCTGGTATCTGAGTCAGAAGTTGGTGACCCGGTCGAATGTGAATGCCAGTCACATTCTTCATCTGAACTTTCGGGGGTCATCGTAGGTGTGACATACCCTAACCCGCATCGAGTCTTGCTATAGTAGTCCCGTGGTTTGCCAGCCGGGACTGGTGGCTTCAAAGGTAATCGTCGTCCAGTGCCATAGTTCAAGCCTGGCGTTGTCTCCAGATCATACCCCTGTTTCTGCATGAGATATTTAGATTGGGGACTATAAAGATACAGAGGCAGTCTCCCGGTGTCTGGCCCAAGGTCGACTTCTTCTATGGTGAAGGGATGCGGATCGTCCTTCCGGCCGAAGATGATTGGATGGTCCCCTCCCTCGATTATGCGGTAAGCGTCTTCCACTGGAGTAAGCTGGATCGCGGTGTACACATTTGTCACCTGTGTGTGTAGGTGAGTGCCTATACCGTATTCCATAGCATACATTGTACAAAGCTTATTAAGCTCGAGGTAGTTCAAAGATAGCCCTTTATTGATGAAGTAAGGTATCTTTTCTAGGGGATTACATCATCTGCCGAGGGAACATCAGTGTGGGCAGCGACATACTTGGCTAACTCCTGTTCCTCTTCGGCTACCCCCTGCGTAAATGAAGACTGAGAGGACGACCTGGGCAGCTTGATCGTCAGAGGTTCGGCTGGTGGAGCAGAGCGTGGAGTTGTTGGCAGACTAGCAACCCCCAGTCTGGTGCTCGATGCTGGGCGGGGAGTAGTTAGTTCGCTAGAAGTTCCAGGCCTTGCATCGGGGTGACGACCATTTTTGGGAAGGCGTATCGTCATTGGCTTGTCGGAGGGATTGAGCTTCTCCGTTTGCAGCTGGCCGACTCTCGGCAGCCTGATTGTCAGTGGCTCCGTTGTGGGTCTTGGCACATGGCTAGACCTTGGCAGCCGGATTATCATCTGCTCTTCCTGTGCCGAGAGGCTGATTGCGTCCTTACGCAGAGTGGCTGTAAGGGGTACAGACTTTTCAGGTTTGTGAGCTTGGAGATGGATCGTCAGAGGTTCTTCTGATCCTGTGGCTATCACGGTACGAGCTTGCACATCTCCTTCATCAAGGTGCTTCTTCGACTTTTCATACAGGCAGGAACCTGAGTAGTAGGATTCGACCCCTTTGAAGGGATCAATATCAGCAAATTCTGTCCTCACGAAGCCGTGTTTGTCGATATATTTGAAGCACTGGTGTAGCGTGGAAGGCATGATCATATAATCGTGTATCCACGGACGCCCCAAGAGGATGTTGTACGAAGTGTCTGCATCTATGATGTAGCAGGTGACTTCAGATTGGAGGTCGCCAATCTGACACTTCAGACGAATCTTCCCAATTGGGTAGCTCCTGCCTGAATTGAAACCGCTGATGGCGGTACTTGTAAGCGTCAGGCGATGCATTGGGATGCGGAGATGATGTAGCAGACCCTTCGGGATAATGCTTATGGAAGAGCCAGGATCAATGTGCATCCGATCCACCTTTACGTCTCCAATGTATCCAGTGTAGTATAGCGGGCGATCATGCAGGTTGGTTTTGATAAGCATGTCCTGCGGAGTGAAGACAATATTGGGCATCGCTCCCGTGCAGGCGCTGTCTTGGAGATCTGCAGGCGGGTTTTCTTCCGTGAGGTTGGCCTGAGCCAGGTATGCGTCGACATTTTGGAGTGCATCGCTTAAAGCCGCACGAACATCCTTGGAGAGTCTCAGAAGCTCGTATAATGACAACTTGGCCGGTGTGTTGGCCAATTGCACTAAGATGTCAAAGTTGTAGGGCTTCTCCAGCCCTTGTGATGCCTCTTTTCGGAGGGATTTGTCAAAGCGAGTCTCCCTCAGCCTAGGCTTGTCGGTCGTCGGAGGCTGAGCCGGTCCCGGAGCATCAGTTGTTGCGGGCTGATGATCTTCAGCCGGGTGTTCAGCCACAGGTTGGGATTGTGCCCCAGACCGCGTGACTACGGCTGTAGCTTCTTCGATATCTGCCGAGATTGTGCGACAGGACCTGACTTTTCCACTCTTTTTCTTGCAAATGGAAGATGGTGTGGGCTGAGTCACTTCTGATACCAAGTCTGGATAGACCCACATGACCTCCCCTCGTGATGTGGTAAGAGGCACTAGACCAGCAGTCTGATCTCGGGGAGGTGGAAGATTAGCAATCTCTATTGTCGCCAGAGGGATGGGGACCACACCGTCTTGGGTTTCCGTCGGAGGGAAGCTGCCGAATTGTACTGACACCATGTTGGCTGCTACGGTTACCTTTTCAAAATCGATAGCCAGAGCATTCGAATCGATGAGGTTTTGGATGTACCATTTTAGCTGGTAGCAGTCGTGTGCAGCATGGTGGACGTAGCGGTGATAATGGCAGTACTTTGGGTTCTCCATGTCTGTCTGCCGTGGTTCCCGTCTTGGTGGAGGAAGCTGAATTCTGTCTCCTTGTATGAGCATATCCAAGATGGGCTTGACGTGACCGTCTTCGAAGGAGTAAGTGATTTGCGGCCATTGTTTGTCTGTCGGCTTTGGCTCAGGTTTCTGTGCTGTATCGGCCACCATAGCCTGCTTACCCCTGCTGTCCCGATTGTTGGAGGGGCTACCCCTATTGTCGTTGTTGGTGTTAGGACGCTTGCCCTTGTTCTCTCCGTCCGAGATGTGCAATCCCAATTGGCGAGCCTTCTTCAATCGTTCTTCGGCGCTTGTGGCAATGATGATGAACGTCTTCCAGTTCTTGAATTGACTTTCGCCCATCCAGAGACTGATTGTTGGAAGCAATCTCTTTTGGCAAATTTCAATCAAGGAGGAATCCAGATTTTCAGATGGCAATTTTATTGCGGTTTGGTGAAACCGCTCGATGTAGTTCCTTGTCAGCTCCTTCTCTCCTTGGATGACGTCCATGAGGGTGGACATTGTGATGTCCTGCCCTACTTCGTAGAATCTATCCAAGAACATGCGCTTGAAGCCGGCAAAGGAGTGGATGCAGTTGTCCGGCAGATTGCGGTACCAGTCGAAGGCGACCCCTTCCAATGCCCCGATGAATAATCGTGTGAGAATGGCATCGTCATGGGGCAGATGGTTGATGGTGACCTCGAAGTAAGTGATGTACCGACTTGCTGAGGTCTTGCCATCATAAGGATTGATATTGAACGGCTTATATCTTTGTCACGACCCGCACCCGCTTTTCGGATACGAGACGTGTCCAAGCCAGCCTACGCCGCAGAGTCGGCGGTAGAACGCTGTCAAGCCCGCAAAAAATAAATGCTCAAAATAAATAATATTGCTCATTCACATTTCTAGTTTTATTACAACATTTACAACATTTATATTTAAAGGAAATACAGGATTTTACAATTAATGAAATGGTACAACTGTTTTCTATTTCTAGGTTGGCCTCAGCATACCCAAGTCTTTCCAGTGCTAAGAGTGATCGCGGCTAAACCTAAAAAATATTGGTTATCCAGTCAGGATTGGAACAAGTACACAAATCGACGATAATGCGAAAATACAATAGAATTAACAAGACATGAAAAT
Source organism: Iris pallida (assembly GCA_029216955.1). Classification (NCBI taxonomy): domain Eukaryota; kingdom Viridiplantae; phylum Streptophyta; class Magnoliopsida; order Asparagales; family Iridaceae; genus Iris; species Iris pallida. Next base: position 4,167,641 of record JANAVB010017195.1, on the reverse strand, counting down.
AACATATGAGATATCAAAACTGGTAAATAACGGATGACATAACACGATAGAGAAGAAAATAAGAAAAAACTAATAAAAGACATCTATCTAGGTGATGTGAAATATCCTTTCAACATGTGAACAACTAGGGGGTAAAATACGGCTCACTGCACGTGTCGTGTGCAGCGGCTATCGTGCAAGATTAGACATATTGGGATATTTCTGGATAGTCCACATGTATACTAAGATATTTCCCCTCCCGACTACTCCGTGTGACGAACGTGTCAATAAGCAGCAAGATATATGTATAGACATGAAATGAGAAAACTACTATGAATCGGAAAGCAATCAGAAAGTGCACTTGCCTGAGGTCCTTAGTTGGAGAAACCAATAACACTATACCACTCAAAGAGCCACAATCAGTCAACACATGCAGAAGTCTCCGGATGCTGAAATAAACAGTACTAACATTCTCAGAATAGTCAAATTAGCTAGGATTGCCTGTCCTTAAGTCCAATTCTGGATACAGGGGCAAAATGGTAATTTCGGGCAAAAACGATATCTACCGTTGGACCCGCTTTGCACCGAAAAGCGTGCCAGAGTCAACGGTCTCTAAAGTCGTCAAACTACATGTCGACGGATCCAATTTTTTGATACGAACCCAACCGTATGTCCAGAGTTGGATTCCGGCGGGCCGTGCACAAAATCATCCGTTGAGTCGGACTGGGGGGCCCGCGATACGGCAATTTTATCAACGGTCTCAGAATCGGACCAAACTTGGCATACATGACCAGAAAAATGATACGGACCTGTTGGCGTAAGTTTCATCTCGATCTGACGAGCGTGCACAAAGTAATTGGAGAATTTGCAAAGTGCACGATACGGTAAATTTCGACGGATACGCATCAAATTCGTCGCGCACACGCGCCCAATTTGAATTCTGCCAAAGCCCACACGACCACGAAGCCGTTACACAGCTTTCGATGCCTTCGGTTCGCGACTACGTCGCCCGGAATGGCGGGACGCACGTCGTGTGGGTGAATTTCTATTTTTTAAAAACAGATTTTTTGTCAACTTTATCTTAATTTTAAACAGCAATTATCCAACAAGAATTAAATCTAAAAATAGCGTTTCCATCTTGGTTAGGTTGTCTAGAAGTATGTTCAAGCGGTTTTCTAAATCTCGCGATGTTCTGGTCACAAATCGACCGCAAACATCGGACGTTGGGGCAGTTTTTATATCCTGGAAATTAAGATTTTTCCCAGTTTTGGGAATCGATTTGCGACGCGCACGAAGCGAATTAATCCAAAATATTTAAAGGGTATTGAAGTGCTATAGGTTAGCTTCGTACCTGCACAATTGGATCGAAAAACGATCAAGCGTAGGCGAAGATATCTCTTCGCGAAGTGGCCTTCCTTGATGCAACTGCTGCTGTTGCCGCTGTCATCTCGCGCGCTCGTGCGCGCGCGTTTCCCGGCGACTTGGCCGACCGGCGGTGGCCCTGAGGTGGCGCACGGCTGTGCCTGGTCGTCGGGGGTCACTAGGGTGGAGGCGTGCTAGGGTCGAGGTCGGGGCACGGGTTTGCGTCGCGGAGTTAGGGTTTGTTCGATCGAACTCTCCCTCTCTCTGTTCATATATATATATATATATGTGGTGAACTGTTGAGGGCTCGGTTTGCTCGAACATAGTTGGGTTGGCTGAGACTAATGGGGTTTGATAGTTGGGCTTCGGGTTGGCTGAGGCTAATGGGGTTTGATAGCTGGGCTTCGGGTTTGCCTATTTGTATTTCTTTTTTTCTAATTCTTTTCCTTTTTCTTTTATACACATATATATATATAATTATAACCTCACCCAACAACTAATTAATATCCGTATATACGCGTATATATCTATATACACACATATACATATGTGTATTTTATATAAATATACATACGCACATATATATATTTAGAAATTATATATATCTATATATCTAATAATATATATATATATATATATATATATATATATATATATATATATCCATACGTATATACGCATATTTATATATGGACATATACATACGAATATTTATATATATACATATTATATATATATATATTTATATATATATATATATATATATATATATATATATATATATATATATATATATATATATATATATATATATATATATATATATATATATATATATATATATATATATATATATAACCAATAATAGTAAAATAGTATTATTTCTTAATAACTTCATTAATATTGAAATAATAATAATAATAATAACAATAATAATAATAATAATAATAATAATAATAATAATAATAACAATAACAATAATAATAATAATAATAATAATAATAATAATAATAATAATAATAATAATAATAATAATAATAATAATAATAATAATAATAATAATAATAATAACGAAATTCGATAAACTGAATAAAGGCGTATATACTAATATGTACAGTCTAAAATCTCCAAAATATACGAGGGCTTATTTTATACAAAAAGTCACTGAATAATACTAATAGTAATATTTTAATATTTAACTTACGAAAAATTAGGAAATATTCATTAAACTATTAAAACGAAATGTAATACCCCCATACCAAATTCCATTGACACGAACGTCATTGGACGTGCCGCATGACTACATGGGCTTGAGCTTAGTTCGAGTCTAGTACGGGCTAAAATGGTATAATCAGTTTTCCTTAACCTCAATAATATAATTAATAGCTAAATAATCTTCGGTAAGCGTTAAGTCGCAACTTGGCTTATTTTTCCTAATTAGAACGTTACTATGGCTCGACCTTCCCTACCAGGGCTAATACACTAGTTAAGGCACACTACTGCACTACTCGTGCCATGATTCCTAGCCGTCTTGTAATCCAAATTTAATCATGATTAAAAATCATCTACCGTAATAATTAACTAAATAATTATTTACATAATTCTAAAATTACCATTTAAATAAAATAAATAAAATAAAATATTTTCGAAATTTCCGGGAAGGGGAGCTACAAACCTACCCACCTTAAAAATAATTTCGTCCTCGAAATTCTAACTTGTAAACATGCCAAAAATTCAAACAAAAATAAAATAAAAAAATAAAAATAAAATAAAATAAATTAAATCCACTATTACCACAATATCCTCGAATTTTAATTTCTCAAAAATATTTATATCTTCCTCCTTGCCATTTCGTAACTACTAATCATCGAGGACTTCTACCCACCTTTGGTCACACTAACTCCTCAAACTAAAAATCTCATAATCTTCTAACTAGTTGCTAACAATCCTACCAACAAATATCTAGGCATCTGGTTTCTAAAAATCCTCTCGTATCTATCAAGCAACCCAAAAATTTAACAAGCAAAATTTACACAAGTAGCTAAGAATATTGGTAAATTCTAATAAGCATGACCTTCATCGCTCCGAAATAAAGGACAGAAGGGTAAGGAGGAATAATCAAGGGCAATTATGAAGTCTCAAGAGCGGTAGAGAGTTTTCGACGGTACAGCTAAAAAGGGTGTTTACGAACCACTGACTTGTTTGCTAGATTGGGCTACTATAGTTCAGTCACTTGCTACGTCGAAGAGCCCTTCGTTACTTAGAGTGGCATGCAATACAGAAGTCTCGTTCTCGAAATTCTAATTCAAACAAGGTTCCATAACGGAACGAAATTTGAGAAATCAAGATGGTGATCTTGATGGGTTCTCTATTTGGACATCAGTCGTTGGTTGGATGAACATTAGGTTTCGATCTATATTGATTGGACAGGATCCCAATGATAAAACTCTTCCTACTAGATTAGGGTATTCTAGAATAGGTTTCTATCCAAGGTTGAGCTAGTTGCTAGTCGGGTTGGTTAGCTAGGTCCATAAGCCTGAAATGCGCCTTCAGTGACTTTGGTGTTTAAGTAGCACATGAGACCTCAATTGGGTAGCACACTAGTAGCATGCGCATAGTGGACTTCGAGTAGGTTACAACCATATATTTGGTCGAAGGAAATGAGTTGAAGTTGAGCCTCTAAGTGTAGCCGGGAAGTATACCGGTACTATGGTAAGGGTTTTAGCTATTGCTTTTGTCTTGAAAGTCGTACCATAAAAATAGAGTACAAAGAGATGGGTTTGAGTGGGACATGATATACCTAGATGAAGGTGGACTCGTCTAGATCTTGCATGTGAAATTTGTTGGAAGGTAACAGCTGGTCCCGTGCTCCGAATATTAATGACACGGTCGGGGACACAAAATGATCTAAATAAAAAGTGGGAGTCCAAGGGCACTAATCGTCATCCTAATGGAAGTTATTCTAATTACTCGGTAATCCTGGTATATCCTAAAAATTTTAGAAGGCTTACAGTCTACCCACCTTAGAAGCTAGGATATGGTTTTAGAAAGTTCCAAAATCCGGATATTGTGCCTCGACTCTTGTAAATGAAGAATAAGGTACGGCGTAACGGAATACGGTAGATATAGTCAAGTCAAGTGTCGTTCCTCAATAAATGGAAAACGAGTGTGTACAGCAATGACACATGGTCGATAAAATAGAATGACCTACTCGTCCACAGTATACATGAGTTATCGACCGGGTAACCAACTCTAAGGCACATCATATGAAAGGATTTCTAACAACTGGGTCGGGAATTTCTATTTGTGTCGAACCTGCCAGACTATTGTCACAAGGGTTCTAGTTAAACTAAACTTCAAACAAATGCTTAGAGGCTCACAACATTTGGTCTCTTGAGAATAGGAAATCTCCGAGGTTGGTATTTGGTCAAGGAAAGATCCTAATCACTCTCGAACTCCAATGACCCGAAGATCATGATAGTAGGTTTATTGTTAAAGGAAGGACGAGTAACTCAAGGCAAGGTTCTAGTCTCATGGCTGGCCGATGTAGCTACACTTGTGTATACCATTATCATAGCCATGGGGATACGTTGTCTCTATCTATCAAATACGAACATTCATATTTCCAAATAGTGAAAGACAAAATAATAAGAGTTCAAGAGAGATGTCACTGAATACAATTACGTGATTCAAGGAGAATATATAATTCAAGAGGAATTGTCAACGCAGTCACGGATGAGATCCTAGAGGCATTTATATCTCATTCCACGTAGGGTAATTAGATGAAGAGCGAACCAACGCATCATGGTTGATCAGACCGTAATACAATGATTCTGATTGGACAACATGTTAGCGGGCGTCCCCAATAAACATATGTCTCGGATCAAGCTCGATAAAAGGGTAAGCTTGCAAAACTAGGCTGTAATTGCAGCGTTGGTCAAGAAAGTCAAAATACAAGTACGCGAGATTTTTGAAAGGAGGTACTAGTAGTTCGAGTTTTGAGGTAATCAAATCTTTACCTGGTGTCCTTGTTCATATATTCATCCTGCTATCTTCCTATCCATAAGGCCTTGGTTGACTAATGGGTTATGGGACTCTAGGTTCTATATTCTAGGTAACTTATTAGTGTCGGTCAATTATCTCGTCAATAGATCACAAGGACCATATAACACGAGGTTAGGAGACATGCTACTCAACTTACAGAGCCTTCTCTAGTTTTAGCTTTGGATCTTCTGGGACACACAGGGCATCTCCTATTGTCTATTGTATCCTAATCTTGTGATCACGTCTAAAATCATTTTACCGAGAATTATGCCTCGCCCATATAATCTGGCTGTGGCAAACTCTTGGTTCAGTGATTTCAGATGTGATGAGCTATCAGGTATTCTACTTTATATTGACACAAGGTCAAAAGAGGTCGACAAGGCTATAGTTTTTAGCAATAATCCGTAACCTACAATTCTTCGAAGGGATTTCAATTCTATGGGTTGTGCCTCGCCAGTGCGCTGCTGGCTGCAGTGAACCTACACTATCCATTCTCAAACAATTGGCGACAGTGCGCTGCTGTCTAGTCATCGCAGTCGTTAAATTTACTCTAACTATATTCCTAAGGACTTCAAGGAGTTGCCAGAGTTTCAAACTAGTTGACTATGATAGAAAGTGTAACATCTGCCTATATGTCTCAATCCTTAAGGAAAAAGGCTGGTCGAAAGGAAATATCTGAAGATAAATAAAATAAGAACATCCTAATCTTGATTTCATAAATATTTCAAATGGTTGAGGGGAAAACCTTGGGCAATCCTACATCGAGATTTGTATATTAAAAGCAGAACCAGAAATTATAAACCAGTTACTTACAGCAAAAATAGAATTTAAAACATGCAATTCTAATTCATGATATGAAATTTATATCTAGATAGAGCAAAAGAAAACTGAACAAGTTATCGAGATTATAGCCTTGATTATGGAAAAGCCTAACTAATCAAGTGAGTAGTATACCCACGTTGGATCATATCATTATATCAAAAGCAATAGTGTACCTATAGGGTTCTAACAAGCTATCTAAATTGCATGACCTATCTAATAACCTTAACTACCCAACGGTCAATTTAATGAGGGACTCCTATTCCTAGTCATTATCTTAAATCATTTTAATCCTAATTGTGAATGAGCATTTCTTGGGTGCAGGCTCGCAATGGTACGACTAACTTAAGTTCCATCACGAGTTCGCAATCTTTTGCGAAAACTGACCTGCATGGGCCACCATAAAAACTTGTCACGACCCGCACCCGCTTTTCGAATATGAGACGTGTCCAAGCCAGCCTACGCCGCAGAGTCGGCGGTAGAACGCTGTCAAGCCCGCAAGAAATAAATGCTCAAAATAAACAATATTGCTCATTCACATTTCTAGTTTTATTACAACATTTACAACATTTATATTTAAAGGAAATACAGGATTTTACAATTAATTAAATGGTACAACTGTTTTCTATTTCTAGGTTGGCCTCAGCATATCCAAGTCTTCCCAGTGCTAAGAGTGATCGCGGCTAAACCTGAAAAATATTGGTTATCCAGTTAGGATTGGAACAAGTACACAAAACGATGACAATACAAAAACACAATAGAATTAACAAGACATAAAAATAACATATGAGATATCAAAACTGGTAAATAACGGATGACATAGCACGATAGAGAAGAAAATAAGAAAAAACTAATAAAAGACATCTATCTAGGTGATGTGAAATATCCTTTCAACATGTGAACCGCTAGGGGGTAAAATATGGCTCACTGCACGTGTCGTGTGCAGCGGCTATCGTGCAAGATTAGACATATTGGGATATTTCTGGATAGTCCACATGTATACTAAGATATTTCCCCTCCTGACTACTCCGTGTGACGAGCGTGTCAATAAGCAGCAAGATATATGTATAGACATGAAATGAGAAAACTACTATGAATCGGAAAGCAATCAGAAAGTGCACTTGCCTGAGGTCCTTAGCTGGAGAAACCAATAACACTATACCACTCAAAGAGCCACAATCAGTCAACACATACAGAAGTCTCCGGATGCTGAAATAAATAGTACTAACGTTCTCAGAATAGTCAAATTAGCTAGGATTGCCTGTCATTAAGTCCAATTCTGGGCATAGGGGCAAAACGGTAATTTTGGGCAAAAACGATATCCACTGTTGGATCCGCTTTGCACCGAAAAGCGTGCCAGAGTCAACGGTCTCTAAAGTTGTCAAACTACATGTCTACGGATCCGATTTTCTGATACGAACCCAACCGTATGTCCAGAGTTGGATTCCGGTGGGCCGTGCACAAAATTACCCATTGAGTCGGACCGGGGGGCCCGCGATACGGCGATTTTATCAACGGCCTCAGAATCGGACCAAACTTGGCATACAGGACCAGAAAAATGATACAGACCTGTTGGCGCAAGTTTTGTCTCGATCTGACGAGCGTGCACAAAGTTATTGGAGAATTTGCAAAGTACACGATACGGTGAATTTCGACGGATACGCATCAAATTCGTCGCGCACACGCGACCAATTTGAATTCCGCCAAAGCCCACACGACCATGAAGCCGTTACGCAGCTTTCGATGCCTTCGGTTCGCGACCACGTCGCCCGGAATGGCAGGATGCACGTCGTGTGGGTGAATTTCTATGTTTTAAAAACAGATTTTTCGTCAACTTTATCTTAATTTTAAACAGCAATTATCTAACAAGAATTAAATCTAAAAATAGCGTTTCCATCTTGGTTAGGTTGTCTAGAAGTCTGTTCAAGCGGTTTTCTAAATCTCGCGATGTTCTGGTCACAAATCGACCGCAAACATCGGACGTTGGGGCAGTTTTTATATCCTGGAAATCGAGATTTTTCCCAGTTTTGGAAATCGATTTGCGACGCACACGAAGCGAATTAATCCAAAATATTTAAAGGGTATTGAAGGGCTATAGGTTAGCTTTGTACCTGCATAATTGGATCGGAAAACGATCAAGCGTGGGCGAAGATATCTCTTCGCGAAGTGGCCTTCCTTGATGCAACTGCTGCTGTTGCTGCTGTCATCTCGCGCGCTCGCACGCGCGCGTTTCCCGACGACTCGGCCGACCGGCGGTGGCCCTGCGGTGGCGCGCGGCTGCGCCTGGTCGTCGGGGGTCACCAGGGTGGAGGCACGCTAGGGTCGAGGTCGGGGCGCGGGTTTGCGTCGCGGAGTTAGGGTTTGTTCGATCGAACTCTCCCTCTCTCTGTTCATATATATATATATATATATATATATATATATATATATATATATATATATATATATATGTGGTGAACTGTTGAGGGCTCGGTTTGCTCGAACAGAGTTGGGTTGGCTGAGACTAATGGGGTTTGATAGTTGGGCTTCGGGTTGGCTGAGGCTAATGGGGTTTGATAGCTGGGCTTCGGGTTTGCCTATTTGTATTTCTTTTTTTCTAATTATTTTCCTTTTTCTTTTATACACATATATATAATTATAACCTCACCCAACAACTAATTAATATCCGTATATACGCGTATATACGCGTATATATCTATTATATAAATATACATACGCACACACACACACACACATATATATATATATATATATATATATATATATATATATATATATATATATATATATATATATATATAATATATATATATATATATATATATATATATATATATATATATATATATATATATATATATATATATATATATATATATATTTAGAAATTATATATATATATATCTAATATATATATATATATATATATATATATATATATATATATATATATATATATATATATATATATATATATATATATATATATATATATATATATATATATATATATACGCATATTTATATATGGACATATACATACGAATATTTATATATATACATATTTTATATATATATACGTATATATATACACACAGATAACCAATAATAGTAAAATAGTATTATTTCTTAATAACTTCATTAATATTGAAATAATAATAATAATAATAACAATAATAATAATAATAATAACAATAACAATAACAATAACAATAATAATAATAATAATAATAATAATAATAATAATAATAATAATAATAATAATAATAATAATAATAATAATAATAATAATAATAATAATAATAATAATAACGAAATTCGATAAACCGAATAAAGGCGTATATACTAATATTTATAGTCTAAAATCTCCAAAATATACGAGGGCTTATTTTATACAAAAAATCACTGAATAATACTAATAGTAATATTTTAATATTAAACTTACGAAAACTTAGGAAATATTTATTAAACTATTAAAACGAAATGCAATACCCCCATACCAAATTCCATTGACACGAACGTCATTGGACGTGCCGCATGACTACATGGGCTTGAGCTTAGTTCGAGTCCAGTACGGGCTAAAATGGTATAATCAGTTTTTCTTAACCTCAATAATATAATTAATAGCTAAATAATCTTCGGTAAGCGTTAAGTCGCAACTTGGCTTGGTTTTCCTAATTAGAACGTTACTATGGCTCGGCCTTCCCTACCAGGGCTAATACACTAGTCAAGGCACACTACTGCACTACTCGTGCCATGATTCCTAGCCGTTTTGTACTCCAAATTTAATCATGATTAAAAATTATCTACCGTAATAATTAACTAAATAATTATTTACAAAATTATAAAATTACCATTTAAATAAAATAAATAAAATAAAATATTTTCGAAATTTCCGGAAAGGGGAGCTACAATCTTGGCGGGAATGGAACATCCCTCCAGGCAGCAGGGTATGGTTGCCGTATTCCGAGGTCTTGAGAATTTTCTCGAGCGTGGAACATGGCTCGGAGCTCCTGGGCCTCTCTTCTCGCTTCGCGGGCTTCGTCCACGGCGGTGGGGGCCGTTGTTTCAGGAGGATCGTTGCCCGGGTTCGGTGCTGCTGAATTCGAGTCCGCATTGACCGCGGGACCCGCGCTTATTTGGCCAGGCGTCCCTCCTTGTAGATTTGGAAGGGACGCTTTGATCTCGTCCACAGACTTGAACAAGGCGAGCAATATGGCGTCGAGCGTGTCGATGCGTTGGCGATCGCTGGAACCGCCTTGGCTGCTGTCTGTCATGAACACCGTCTTTACATGAGGAGAGATGGACGGAGCGGTGGAGGAAGTGCCCTCCGAATCATACCCCTGTAGTGAGAAGTCGTCGGGGTATGTGGGAATGTTCTCTTCTGGTTCGGACTCAGAAGGAACGGTACCCCCAGTTTCTGAGTTCGTCTCGTCTTGGGAGTTGTGGACGTCCTCGAGGACGTCAGGGTTTGCTGCATCTGATGGGAGAGTTGTCTCTCCCGGCTCGTCTTCTTGGAATATCGGATTGTTGTGGAGGTTTGGAGGAGTGCTACCCCCAGTCCCCGCAACCCCCTGTGTTGTGGATGACGAATCTCCCACTGTAGCAGATTTCGTTTTAGAACGGGTGTCTTCGAAGACTCCGGTGGTGGGCGCCCGCTTAGACGACAGTCTCTTAGTCATAGTAGTTGACATCTTCGGACTAGGAGTGCTGGTCTTTTTCCCTTTCCCGTCGGTGGGGACTTTCTGAGCAGAGTTGCAGGAGACGACGGGAAGTGCCTCGTCTTCTGAAGATGGCTGTTGCAGTCTTTGGAAGACGGACTGCCGGTCTTCTCGTATTGTCGCGTTATTGCAGCAGCAGTTGACAATGACTTTGGTGCAGTGACGCCCGTGGGAGGACTCTTTGCACCCCGATGCATTTTCTCTTTCCTTGCGTTTGTGGAGGACGGCCTCACGCAAGTCAGATGGGTCTGGATCGACCATGTTTGCTCTCGGGATTTTGGAAGACTTTTGCGAACCTCTCTGTTCGTCTACCGCCAGGGGCTGGACTCGAGTGGTTCTGTATAACTTCCCATCCGAGGCCCGCGTAACAGTATGCGGGACGCTCGGATGGTCAGAGATCAGATCAGCGGACCGAACTCGCCAGGCTCGCGCTGCCTTAGACCTCTTCGCTCTAGTACGTAAGGGCACATAGTAGGAAGAGTCTAAGTGATACTGGAGAGAGTCAGACATATCTTCTTGGGAGCACAAGAGATCAGGACCATAAGAGAGGCGATCGAAGACAGAGCTGCGTGGAGTAGACGTCAGGCGGCTGTCATCAGTAATCTTCATGCGGCTGGCAGACGTAGCCGCATAGGTGTTCTTCATGCGACTGGGAGTCTCAGCCGCATGAGTTTTCTTCATGCGGTTGGATGATCTGGCCGTATAGCCTTTCTTCATACGGTTGGTAGATTCATCCGTATGAGCCTCCTACATGTGGTTGGCAGATTTGGCCACAGGAGTGCTCGGCTTCTTCTTGGGGCGCATGGAATCACTCTTTGTCCCTGCAAGTCCAGCATCGTAGTACTTTCCTTTGCCGGACTTGGGGACAGCAGAGTGCACTACGGCTCGAAGTGGAGCCGTATGAGAATCGCCTTCGCCGTCTTGGATAGCAGAGAGTACCCCGTCCAAAGCTTGCGGAGGAGCAAATGATTTTAGCCTCCACTCGCAGCGAGCTTTCTTTGTGCGGGTTCGCTTCTGGATCGGGCCAGCACTTCCTTCAAAGAGCATTTCTTCAAACGCCTGTTGGTCGAAATGGACGACAATCTTCTGTTGTGTGGAGCCAAGCTTGGCTGCATCCGATTGCGTCACCAACTCCTCAGCCGTAGAGAAGTTTATCCCCAGCAGGGTCGCCATCGTATTTGCCATGAAATATAAAAGAGCAGAACAATTATCGGAGGACTGTACTTTTACTTCACGTTACAAACTCGCTTGTACAAAGAAAGCCTAGGGACGAAAGCCTAGGTACAGCAGTCTAAGTACAATTGTTTATTTTAGATTCTGGAGGGTGACGATAGAGGCTCGGGAAAGCGACAACCGCTCTGCCTTACTCCTTGGACGATCGGTATGCAGCCTTGGCTCCAAAATATTGCTCGGCGTTGAAGAAATGCTCTCTTTGCTCTCTCTCTCTCTGCTTTTTCTCTCCAAGTATTCTGGTGTTCTCTGATCTCGAAAAGGGGTCCTCTTGCAAGGGAATGGCACCTTGCTATTTATAAGAAGGGAATGCAATCATTAGGGTTTGCAGTGATTGCCCCTTAGAGTGGCGGCGGCCTGTTGATTGATCAATCTGGGCCATTAATCTTGAGTGTGATGAATCTTGGCCATTTAGTGTAGATTGCACCAAATCCTATCAGTAATTAATGCTGATCGGAATAAATCTCCATGATGATGATTTGTTGATGTCTGCGAATCTGAATGAATAAATTTAATTCATTCTCCTGCCACGTGTCCCAGATTATTGGGATTTGACCCAATCTTTGATTGTAGTAAATCTGGAAAATTGATTGGCTTTATGACACGTGTCCTGGGAGTCACTGAGCCGCATAAGGATTGGGCCGCATAAAGTTTGAGCCGCATAAGCCTGGCTACGTGTCAGGGCAGCTTGGGGAGTGACCCCCGAATCTTCGAACCACATGATAATCTGGACCATATAATGGGTAGTGAGCCGCATGGAGATGATCCTTGTGAGCTGCATAGGGCTGCGTCTGCTTGAGCCGCATAGGGCTGTTTCGATCTGGGCCGCATAGGATAACTTCGGCCTGAGCCGCATGGGAAGTCTCCACTCGAGCCGCATATGACTGGCCACGTGTCTAGGCTGCATGGTATTTTCTAGATTTCGAGGGATTGTGCCAGAGATTTTCTTTGATTTCCTAGGATTCTGTCATTATGACAGAGTCATAATTGCCTCCTTGTGTCAGACCTGTCGTTTCGTCAGAGCGGCCAGCCGTCAAAGCAATTAATACAGTATAGGGCGGAGGGGGGAACTGTTTGCAAGCAACGTGTCTTCTCTTCTGAGCCGCATGGAACGTCTTGAGCCGCATAGTCCCTTGTGCCGCATGAATCTTTGAGCTGCATGGGCTATCTGAGCCGCATGGGGTTTCCTGGCCGCATGGATCTTTCTTCATTATTTTCCATGCTTCTACATCTACCGCCGGTGAAGGAGATCGCAAAGCTTCATGCTCCTCCTCTACAATATCCTCCCTAGGCTCTGCAGCCTCCTCTCTCTGATCAGTCTCGTCCCTCTGTTCTGGACTAGGAGTTTCATGCCTAGACTCAGAGACAGGAGTAGGAGATGACATAGTAATTCCAGCAGCAGCGCTAGCAACCACCGAAGACAAAATTTGTCTTGGAGGGGTGATCACCCTCTTTCTCCTTCTGGCGGCCAGCTTCTTTCTATGGAGAGGTCTTTCGGGACTCTCCACATTTACCACATCAACCCGCTTTGGAAGAGAAGTCGGTGTGGTCGCTTCTTCTCGGGTCGACTCGGCCAGTTGCCGAGACTGCGACCTGGTAGTGACTTTCTCTGATTGATCCAAGATGAGTTTCTTCTTTGCGACTGGAGAGGAAGTTTCATTAATCCTTCTCTTCCTCTTCCTGGCCGGAGACTTAACAACTTTCAAAGAAATTCTCAGTGGTTCATTAACCTCCGCAGGGAAGTTAACTTCCCTTGGGGCTTCCAAGGGATCATCCACTGGTTCATGTTGTTCATCATTTCCTGGAGCTAACATAGAAGTTGCTCCTTTCTTCAAACGCGTCGCCGTCGCGAAGCTATCCACCAGATTGAAGTTCTCGGCGAAAGTATTTGCAGCTGTATAAAACAGTGAATATGTATATAACATTCTAGGGCCATGATCATTCTTGGTTGGCATCGAGAACACTGTCCTTGTGTCTCGAGCGTTGTAATAGGCCCATGCTCTGGCACCATCAATCAGATACCCCTTTCCTTGTAGGCAAGTTATAGCGTTGCCTACATGGAACTGGTCGTAAACAAATTGACGAGCGAAGCGACTTGGCAGATATGGTTCCAGATAACACTCCTCTTCAAATCTATATACCAAGTGGGACGGCCTGATTGTCTTCAGCCAGTCAAATGCCGCTCGACCTAACGGTTGTCTCCCAAGGTCAACTAAATTTGTCGACATATGTTTATAACCGGCTGGAGGGGCAACGCAGTAAAAATTCCATCCCTTCCCAAGGTTCAGGGCACGTCTGCAGTCCTTCAGACTAATGTACACCCACTTGCTCCGGGAGAATCTTCGCAGAAAGCTACCGCCGACTGCTCCTATGTCGGGGTTCATCAAGGACGGATGGTGCAGAAGCAACCACCCGAATAAATAGGTGTAAGGTAACTCCAGTCGAAGGAAGTTCCCCTTCTCACCCTTCCATTTGATCATGGAGTCAACATAAAGACGAAGACCTGCATTCACTCTGCAGGTCATCGCTGTCAGCAAATCCATCCGGTAGCCAAAGACTAATCGGACAGCAGCAAAAAGTATGCCGCGGTGGAAGCGGTCCACGGCGCTTGCTCCGGGTACGACGAATCGACGGAGCCAGTATGTCAGAAAACCCGCCAGCTGGGCTTCTCTTGACATGGGCCTGTAGCCCATTCTTATAAAACTCTCGACAAAATCTCCGGTCTTGAGTGGAGGGTATTGATGTTCATCATTAACTTTGATATCCATTTTCTTATTTTCTTCCATCAATCTGATCACTTCACTGTGGCTGAGGGATTGGAAGAAAGTCGGGTTGCATGTGTCATGATCCTTAGTCTTTTTCTCAATGATATGATTAAGAAAAAGATAAGGCAACCACTTTGATGAATAATAGGTGCCGGAAGAACCGCTCTTATAGTACATGGAGCATATGTTGTAATGGCACAATAGTTCGTCGAAAACAGCCACCATCTCTGTATTTTCTCGACGTAGTCTATCTAACTCGTCGTTTGTTGGAACATACTCCTCATAAGGGAAGTCTTCCGTTGGTAGGCATGAGATGTATTTTATCTCATGGAGGGCTAATCCAATCTCCTCGTAGGGTGTCATGAATGTCCCTGTCCTATAATTATACCTCTCTGCCAAGGCCAGAAACAGATGAGGGTTTGGGAGGAATCCATACACGGTAGCGTATACCGCATGATATAGCTCGATCTCTTTATGCTTGACTTCGAACTGAGCCAATATCCAGTTGGCTATGCAGTTCCACCTTCTGTTGTCTGGGTTCACCAGACCAGTCAGCCGGATGTCCTGATCCGGGTATCTTCCCTCAGCCTTTGCATATTCATTAGCAAAGATTGGTGTCCTCACCGGCAGCAGCAAGGAAGAGTTCTCTGGAGGGATGCAGCCTGGCTTCAACCCTCTGAGTAAAGTGCTATGTCGCTCAGAGGAGCTATAGAACATGTCTCTGTTGTTTGGTCCTTTCTTGACACAAATCTTTCCTGTCCTTGCCTGCTGGAGGGGAGTAATATCCCAGTCCATCCTCCTGGGATGGCTTGCATAGGCATAACGGGCTAGAGGGAGGCATCTAGCAATATCCGGTAACAGGATTAGTTTCTCCTTTCTTTGGAAGGGTCTCTGCTCAACACGGGATCTTGGCTGAGAACTCTTGTCAATAGCTTCGCCAAATAAGAACATGGGTTTCTTATGGGTAATGGCGTCAGCAGACTGCAGGGGCTGCCCATTCATCAGACTTAATAAAGTCTCATTGTCTTGAGCTACCAAGTTGGCTTGGCGGGAGGATGGCAGAGCATATTGTGGAAAAAGCACATGGGATAAATCTTCTTTAAATTCCGGTTCAGCAAGGGTCCCTGCAAATATTTCATACTCTGGGTCCTCTCTGATGTTAACTGCATCAAACAGAAAAAAAACAGAATTCAGTACAAGTAAAATCAAAGATTCTGTCAGCAAATTGCGCAAGCATCAGATTGCACAATAATAGTTTCTATGCGCACACTGTCCAGTTGCGCCAACTCATCCACTTGCACAATCCATCAGATTGTGCTGAATAACTTGCGCAAAGCATCAGTTTGTGCTGGACAGCCTTGCGCAAATTAGCAGACTGTGCTGACTTTTGCCAGCACGTTCTAACCGATTGCGCAAGAAAATAGTCTTCATAAAAATGAAAACTATTGGGTTTGTGCAACCGAAACCCTAAACAGGGCAGCGCAGTATGACCAAATCTCTAAAAAGAGACAGGTTCGAAGGATCAACAGTGTTAAAGAATCCTAAAAAGGGTCTTTCGATCGGGTTTACTACCTTGCAGTGCTGGGTGAGCAACTTCATGACGAGAAGGGCGCGGCGTAGCCTGAGCTGAAGACTCGGCGGGGGCCTTGCCTTTCTCGGCGGCGGAGCGCTTTGGAGCCATTGAGATCGACGGAAAGAAGAAGAAGAGTCAGGAAAGCTCGGGAAGTTTTCTCTTTCGAAAGTTTGAAAGCAAGTAAAGAATGGTAGAGAGAGAACTGAGAACTATTTATAGTTTTCCAAAATAAACAAACTCCTCAGATTGCGCCGAATAAACAGGGGCTAACTCCTCCGATTTTGCAGACAGGTCATCATATGCGCAACTTGATTTAAAAATCAAAATTTAAAGTATTTCGAAGCTTTGACTATTTTCAAACTTTGAAAACTTTGAAGGGGGTCTTGTAGGTCCTAAAAATCAAGTTGCACCCATCAAAGAAGTCATAAAAATTAAATTATGCATCCTTCAAGTGAACTGCGCAGAAGACAGATTGCGCAACAATTCGATTACGCAGGCTGAACTGCGCACTCATCCAAGTGCACGAGCTGACGTGGCCTCGTCATCATTACCTGACAGAGAATCAGATCTTCTGACAACTGACAGCACGGAGAACGAGGAAACTGTTCGTTTATTGTGCAGCACAGCGCTCGAGGACAACTGTACATTCAGCACAATCTGCCAGACTCTCTGTAGCGCAGTCCAGCCCAGCGCAGTCCATCCCAGCGCGGTCCATCGCAGCGCAATCCGAAGCCAGCGCAATTCAGGTGGCGCACTCCGTCAAGACAACTGACAAAGTACACGTGGCCTTCATGCCATTAATGACTCATTACGTGGTAACCGTCTGTACACGATCATGCGCATTTCAATCAAATAATGCCATATGTCCAATACAGCTGGCCCACGATCAAATAACTGCCAGCGTAGTCTGATGTCTGCGCGGTCCAATGCATGCGCAATCCATCATGCGCAGTCCAGAATAACTAAAAAGTAGTTATTTCCAGAACTCTATAAATAGAGTTTCAAGTCCTTCCTAGAGGGGATCATATACACACAGAGATCAGAGATCATCACCAGAGATCAGGAGTTCTTGCCAAAGTGCTGCTGCAATCTTCAGAGGCTACCGTCTTCAAAGTTTACATCGTCCAAGGGATAAAGCGATCGTCATTCAGATCGGATTCCTATAGTTGTACTTTTCCAGAATTCTTGTAATCTTCTTACAAAGTTTGCTGAAATAAAGATCAACTTTTGTTTTTGCAAACAACAACAAATAAGAATTTTGTAAAGTATATATGGAGATTATTAATGGAGTTTGTATTATTTCTAGGTTTGGACTAGGAGCAAGACATCAACTTGGACCTAAGGCAAGTACTCTATATTTATGTTTCTCAATACTTAATAAACACAAGTCTTTATTGTTGGTTATTTTGCATATTGAGACACGACTTTGACACGAAGTGATTATTGTACTTGACTTTGCATCATTGATATGAATCTAACCCTGACTCTGATTTCTGAACCATGGGGAGAGGAAATTTTAAGTAGATATGTGGCTAAACTTTGTACGGTACGAATCATAGTTCGACATGTACCGCACATATGTTCGAACCTGACCAAGTTTTAACCAGCCTTAGCCGGCCGCATATTGAAAATGACATTTCAAAACACGTAGGAATTAGCATTTCTATTATTGTTTCATAGTCTATTTCTCAGGATTATTCGTATTGCAGGTTGTATTTCATTACATATTCCATTGCATTGTCTGGTTCAGTTTCTATCTTCTTTTACTGCTTTATTTTGTATTGCGTGACAATATACGGTGACATACTTTGCTCCTTTTTTGACTGGATGGTTGTCTACCAGGTGTTAGCAGGCTAGCATGGAGAGATGCTTTGGAGGATTTAGAATTAGTTTAGATTATTGATGTATTATTCTTATTCGTGTATATTATTTCGAGGATTGGCCAGATTTGTCTTCGGGATGAGATGGACATGTATTATGTACAAAAGAGATAAATTGGACTGTGATTGTGTGGGTATGTGCTAAATTGTTCTCGTCTACTAGTTCTGTGATTGAGCATAGATCGATATCATGATCATTGATGACTTTTGACTTCTAGATAGCTCACTACCGTCGATTCTGCAGCGTAGGCTGGACGGGCTCACTAGCCGTACCCGATCATGCGGGCGCGGGACGTGACAGAATAGTTTAAGCTATGAAACATGTGCATGGTATGAAATAGAATTTAAGCAGTATAATTCATAAACTCACGCAACAGATTCATCTTCCTCAAAGCCGTATAACCCGATTTGGCAACCTATTTAATTTTTTTTTAATTTAGTTTTGAATATTTTTCTAGTTAGAAAATATATTTTTATTTGAAATCATATAAAAGATATTTTGAAGGAATTTGTCAAAGTATTCTTAAAATTGATTTTTTTTATAAAAAGATATATTTTTAAAACTTATTAATTTCTATTATCAATTATCTTTAAGTTTTAAATTTAGAAAATATATTTTAAATATTATGTGATCAGATTTAATATTATTTTGAATTACGATTTTGGTCAATCAATAGATTGAGATTAAATCAATCTAATTGATTGATTTAACTCATGGAAGGATTTTATTTATTAAATCCTATTCCTTTCCTAATTAGGGAAACCCCACTCCAAATATAGGGAAGGCTTCCCTTTGTTTTCTCTATAAAATTCCTCATACCACCATAGCCAATTTTTATCCCCTATGATCATCGTGTCGTGCACCGTGTCAGCGCCCTAGTTTTTTTTTCCATTAATTTTTTTTATTACAATTACATTGCCATTTCCGTGTCTGACACCCCCAGACACCAATTCAATTCTTTTGTGTCCAGTGTCTCACATGACATGCCAACCCGACACAGCCCAAGTCTCCAAATCCCTAATCCTAAATCTAACTCTAACCCTACCCCTAATTTTGGTCGACGACACCTGTGCACAAAGCCCTCACCGTTGGGTTCCTGGGCTGCGCTGCCTCGGCAGCGCAGAGAGCCGCTCCTCCTCTACCACGCTACTCACCACCGCAACTCCTCATCACGATCGGTGACGCCAAACTCTGCCGTAGCTGCCGACCTCCATCATGGCTAGCCCTCTTTCTTCGACCACTACATCTACCGTCCCCGTGACCGATCTCAACCGCTCGACAACCGTACCCTACTTGACCTCCTCCACTGCCTGGCTGGGCGAGTCCCCAACAGCAGCGCCACCCTCGCTCGTTGCTTCGCCGGCGACCGTCAGGTCTAGCGAGTCTTCGCGCTCATCCCCGTGCCCAACCACCGCATCCCAACCGGTCAACCGACCCCCACCACCATCTTTACCACACTCCACCACTACCTACATACCTCCAAGCCGACTCTCCTCCGACGCTACTGTCGAATAGACGGAGCTCCTCTACTCTGTATCTAATGGTCGCCACCAACATCACCGACCTAGCCGCGCCTTTTCGCCCAAAGTTGCCTATCAGAGTGATCTCCTAGATCTGCCCCTTGACCGTAGCTCGCCAGCCGCACGGTGACCAAGATGAGACCCTTTCATCATCTTCTTCTTCCTCCTTCCTCGACCGCTTCCGCCTCGCCTCCGTCACGCGCAACGCCGCCACCGCGCTGGAGCACACTGAGCGCTGGAGTGACCCCCGTCTGTCATTTTCCTTCTTCCAGAACTCTTTCTCTCTATTCTGGACTCCTCGTCGTCGTCGTCTCTCTCTCATTCCCTCTCAATCACTCTCTCCCTCTCACGCTCTATTCCTCTTCAATGGGGGAGAAAACTCCATTATCACCTCTCTCTCTCTATTCCTTAGTAGTTAAGGATAAGAGTAGGGGTTTATTTTTAGGGTCCGACTATACGCACCCTACCTATTTCTAAGTTGACCCCAATTTCTAAGTTTACCCCACTAATAGAAAACTAGACTGAACAAATTTCTAAGTCTACCCCAATTCTGGACAGAAATGCCCCTAACTCAAATGAAACATAACCCCACCCCAATCCACCATATCATTCAATTATTTCTAAGTCTACCCCAAACACACATTCAAATCCATCCCAACCTAACCCTAAAACTCTCCTCCTCCTCCTCCTCCTCCACCCCATTTTCGAACCGAACTCTCCCATTTGTACGACCCTAAAATTTCGAACGAAAACGCAGAAATTTTTAGGGTTTCCATCGGCACTGTTCGACTCTGGTTTGTCGGACGGATGTCAAACTGTTCGGCTCACGACAGTCGAACTTTCCTACTCTGTTCGACAACATCCTGCCGAACAGTTTGTATTTGTTCGACCATCACAGGTCGAACAGTATGGATTTGTACGTTCGACCTGTGTATGTCGAACACTTTTAATATGTTCGACCTGTGTATGTCGAACACTTTTAATATGCTCGACCTGTGTATGTCGAACAGTACGAATTTGTCCGACTCGTTCAGGTCGAACAGTTCGCGAATTTTGTTTTTTATTTTTTTTCAAAATCGAAACAGCCCAATCACTACTCGAAACAAAAACATTAGTAGGGAGATATTCTATCATTACTTTGGCCCTCCATTGTAATTTGTTTAAGCTTCAAATAATGTCTTCTAGGGTTTTTGGGTTTGAGGAAGATAGGTTGGGGTGTAGAGTTAGAAATATAAAAAGGATAAATCAGTCATTTAACAATACAACTTAAGTTACTCAGAAAAGTTGGGGTGAACTTAGAAATAGGTGGGGTGCGTATAGTCGGACCCTTATTTTTATTTATTTATGATATAAATTATATTAAGCTGCTGTCAGCAGTATAAGTATTAGTTTATTTATTATTTATAGATAGTGTTTAGTAGTATGTATCATATTATATATATGTATGTGCTACATTACTATAAGTAATTTATATTAAGTATTATTATTGTCAATATTTATATTTATAGTTATTTTTATGAAAATATACATACTAAATAATTTTCTAAAATTATTTTGCAACAAAATTATAGTACTGAGTTTAGGCCTTATATGTAATTTCAACTTGGATTTTGAATCTTAAAATATTATTATATTATTATATTATTTTCACATATTTTAAATATAGCTTCTTGACCTAAAAATAGTATTATAATATTTTTCTATTTAGTTAAATTATAGTTTGAAAATATGATTTTTCTATAGTTCCAAAATGTCACGCCCCAAAACCAGAATACTAGAGAGCAGGGGACAGATACAGCCAGCTACGTATATTGAAGTGCAACCCACCTCGCCATTCGGTCACGGCTGTCTAGATGCATGAGAGTTTATCTACAAGCCATCAGTCTCTTATGGTCAAGAACAAACCTAGTGTCTCAATCTCAAACAAGCAAATGATTGTTACAAAATGTTAGATCATCATACATACAAAGTAAGGCATCCTAAACATTACATATTCAGATGATCATGAAGCTAGTCATACAAAATGTGAAGACTAGCAAGAGTTAAGTCATACATGATCAACTCTAGGATTTGCCAATCATGTTACAACCCTTAGGCATACAAAAATTAAAGTTGCAACATGAGCTAACACTTGTTCGACGGCTAAATACCTCAAAAGAATAATTTACAATAGAATGGGAGAGCAAAAAATAAGAAACTCACTCGTTGCCACGGTTACTTCTAGTGTTCACCATCTGACTAGATGGCAGGTAGATCCTCGGGTGCTACTCCAAAATTTGGCCATACAAAACCAGCTGGGCTAGAACCCAGAAGAGCAAGTACCACAAGGGAGGCTCCACTTATGAACTAGAACCAGCATATATAAGGAATATGAGAACTGACAAAAGCACATAATTAAATAACATAAAGACATGCTTTAAAGAACCTACTAGCTTGAATTAAGAAAACATAAGGTGGAATATAATTCCCATGTTAATTATGAGACAATCATTCAGGCACGCCCAATCAAGTCCTATGGCTTGCTAGCTAACTAGGGTTATCACGGGCCTAGTTACTAACAAGATGCAGTTGATATATTCTCGTAGTCATAAGCTCTGCAGACTATCCAACTTATCCAGGCGGGGTTACAAGAGTTATCAAGAATTAAGAGAGTTTTTAGCTGACTTGGAGTGCAACACATGAGAGTGTGCTGGAAATGCGCCTACTCGACTGCAGGCAATAAGTCCATATGCGTGACCGGATAACGGGACCACCTTTAACTGGGAAATTTTGCTATGTAAACTACTTGATTAATCTAGTCGTTAACCTAGTCAGATTTATTATGAATCCCGGACCGTAGTAACCAGGAAATCTCTCTATATAAACTACTTGAGTTTTATAAGATTCTAGCTATAAAATAGCTTAAACAAGCAAAAACAGCGCAAATCCGTGCATGGGCAATTCTGGGTAAATCCGGCGCATGGGAATTCCTGCACATCCACGCATGGTAATTCCTGCACATCCGTACATGGGAAATTATGCACATCTGTTTATGGGAATTCCTACACATCCGTGCATGAGAATTCCTGTATATCCGCGCATGAGAAATTTTTGCACATCCGTACATGGAAATTTCTGCACATCCGCACATAGAAATTCCTACACATCCGTGCATAAAAAATTCTTGCACATCTGTGCATGAAATTCTTGCACATCCGTGCATGGGAATTCCTGTACATCTGCGCATGGGAATTCCTGCACATCCGCGTATGGGGAATTCCTGCACATTCGTGTATGGAAAATTTTTGCACATCCGTACATGAGAATTCCTGCACATCCGCGTATGGGAATTCCTGCACATCCGCGTATGGAAAATTATGCACATCCGCGCATGGGAAACTCATATTACATCTTCAGTACAAACGCATAGGAAACCTATGCGCATGACATGCTAGGAGTAAAAGGATGCGTTGCCAGGATTTCATGGCGCATGACCTCTCGGGCGCGTGGGGGTCATCGTCCCCAAACAAGTTTAGCCATGGAAGTTCCAAAAACTTGTCATGGTCATAACTTCCTCATCCGAACTCGAAATCAAGCAAAATGAAAGCCAAAACTGCATGACATTGAATTCTCTACAACATATAACTATTAGTTTTTGGAAATTCTAATTTTTTAGAGATCAAAACCAAGAAAAACAAAAAAAAGTTAAAACTTTAGATTTACAAAAATCTATGCATTAAAACCGAAAATTTCAAGTTCTAAAGATGCATAGAATCATATATAGGAAAATATAGAACAAATAAAAATGGAGATCCATCATTTTCTCTATGGAGCAAGTCGTACTTGCCTTAGGGTTGGTGGAGGAGTAAATGAAGAAGAAGAAGTAAATGATAATAATGAAAGAGAGAGAGAGAGAAAGAGTAGTTGGTTTGTATACCAACCCTCTCATCTCAAACCAACCCAAAACCAAACCAAGCCAAGCCAAGGTGAACCAAAACTAAACCATGTCAAGATTGAACCACGACAAGCAAGACAAGTCAAAATATGGGTCACCTGAAAATTGTCAGAAATCCGTACACGCATACCGAAAATACGTATAACAGAAAACGGGAGTGAAAACTCTTCCCACCTTAAAATTTTTCCTCGAAATTTAATCAAGAGGCTAGAGGTGTCGGGGTAAGCCATACTAACTACAGGAAACTTACGACTAGCAGTTAATTAAGCAATCATTCATGCAATCAAGGAATTAAAAGCATAAGGCATAAGGAAGACATTATACCTTATGAGCCAAACAAGTGTGGATATCGTGATCAGATGTCATCCTCACGTTCCCAAGTTGACTCACCCAAAGATTGATGACCCTAAGCAATACAGACTAAACTAAAATAGTTATGTTCTTGAGTACCTTCTCTCTTCGGTCTAATATGGATACGGGCCTTTCCTCATAGAAAGGTTGGCACCAACCACCAATTCCGAATGATCAAGGATATGGCTCGAATTCGGGATATACCGTCGCAATTGGGATACATGGAATACGCCATGTACCTTACGTAATAACGACGAAAGAGTGAGACAATATGACACATCACCTACTTGCTCGAGAATATCAAACGACCCTCTATACCTAGGACTAAGCTTTTCCCACACGCCAAATCGAATGATGCTGTGGGTAGACGAGATCCTAAGGAATACGTGGTCGCTGATAGAAAACTCAAGTGAACGTCGATGAGAATCGGCCTAATGACGCTGATGATCTTGTGCAACTTGAAGATTATCTCTAACTTGTCTGACCACCTCGATAGTTTGAGTAACCATTTCTGGACCAAGCATATGCCTCTCGCCGATATCATTCCAGGCTAATGGTGATCTGCACTTTCTGCCATACAGTGCCTCAAATGGTGTCATCTGGATACTGGCCTGGAAACTGTTATTGTAGGAGAACTCCACTAGATGTAGGTGATCTTTCTACGAACAACCAAAGTTAAGTGTACAAGATCGTAACGTATCTTCAAGGGTTTTAATCGTGCACTCTGACTGACCATCTGTCTACGGATGATAAGCTGAATTAAACTTGAGACGAGTTTCCAAAATCTCTTGAAGACTCCGCCAAAAGTACGATGTAAATCTTGAATCTCTGTTTGATACGATATTGATCGAAACTCCATACAATCTGACTATCTGCCTGAGGTACATCTCTGCTAGCTGATCCGTCGACTGACCAATCATGAAAGGAAAAAATGAGCTACCTTGGTGAGTCGGTCCACTATAACCCATATAGCATCTCTTCCAGTTGGGGATTTAGATAACCTAGTTATAAAATCTATGAATATGCTCCCATTTTTATTCTAGGATCGGTAAAGGTTGAAGAAGTCCAGCTGGTCTCTAATGTTCAGCTTTAACTTGTTGGCAAACTAAACAGCGGGAGACAAACCGAGCTATCTCCCTCTTCATATTATTCTACCAGAAATGATGACGAATATCACGATACATCTTCGTGCTACCAAGACAAATTGAATACTAAGAACTGTGAGCCTCTATCATGATCTCTTGTTTGATGTCACCACTGGGTACACAAAAATGCCTTGCATGTCGGAGAGTGCCATCTTCGTGAATACATAACTCTGCTTTTTGTTCCACTTCACATTCTGTCCTAAGCCGCTGAAGCTTAGAATTTGTTGATTGATCTATCTTGATTCTCTCAACTATGCTGGACTGAACTTGCATGCTAGCCATCAATGCCATACTGCCAGGGAGAACTATCTCTATCTTCATCTTCTGAAGATCTGCATCTGCAACTACGTTGGCCTTTCTAGGATGATACTGTAGGTTGATGTCATCATCCACTAGTAACTCTAGCCATCTTTTCTGACACATGTTGAGATCCTTCTGGGTAAACACATACTTAAGACTCTTGTGGTCGATGAAAATCTTTACCTGATCTCCATATAAGTAATGTCTCCAAAGCTTAAGTACAAAAACTACTACTGCTAACTCCAAGTCATGGGTTGAAAAATTCCTCTCATGATCACGAAGTTAACGTGATGCATAAGCTACTACCTTACCATGCTACATTAATACGCATCCTAATCCTTTGCCTGAAGCATCACAATAAACTAAAAATCCTCCAATCCTATCTGGAAGCGTGAGAATGGGTGCCGTTATTAATCCTTGCTTCAACTTCTCGAATGAACTCTAATACTCTGCTGTCCAAGCAAACTGTATATCCTTACGGATCAACGGCATCAATTGCGCTAAAATCTGAGCAAAATCTGATACAAATCGTCGATAATAGCTTGCCAATCCTAGAAAAATACAAACTTCTGTGATGGTACTGGGAACTGGCCAGGTCTCTATAGACACTATCTTTTGGGGGTCAACTTCCACTCCACCTATGGTGATGATGTGACCCAAATACAAAATACGATTAAGCCAAAATTCGTACTTAATGAACTTCGCGTACAACTGGTGTAACGCTCCAGTCCCAAAATACGTAGGACTAGGAACGAAGACATGCCAACCGTATAGTATATATACATAAGCTGTAAAATGTAGTAAAACTATGACTAATCTCATCCACACAAAATAAAAGATATCATATAATGACAATGAATTGTCTTGATACAATATGTTAGGCGGAGACAAATCCACTACCAACAAATAAGGAAGAAATACATAGAAAATGAAATAAGTTTGGCGGGCGAAGCGAAGACGATTAAAGCACAATCATCCTCGAAAAAATAGTGACGATCATGGCCACGGCTAGAACACCTGCGAAAGACAAGAACACATACCTGGTAAGATAACCAGGTCCTCAGAGGGACGTAACAAGATACAATAAATATGCCGTATAAATACTGAATATAAAATATGCCATAATTAAAGAAAGTGACAAGACATAAATAAGGCAACCTAACTGTACTAAAGTGAACATGCAGTTGAGAACAAACCTTTCGTCGCATGAGCCCTGGCTGTAAATAGGATCTGGTATAGTCCCCACTTGGGCACCAGTGACCTAAGCGCATGACGTTCAAAAACGACAGTGGCCAACCTGAGAGGCTCATATCCGTATCTCCAGCGGAGCTTCCGGGTTACAAGGGAAGTGCAATCGAAGCCCATACGATAAAGAAATGTTCTCCCCACCCAATGTACCTATCATGTCGCATCCACGACCATGTAACACTACTAATCGTCAAGTCTTCTAACATACAACTATTGACAGTTAGACCTAACGCACGTCCCATACGCATCAGTGATCAGCCAACACGTAAGTCCGAATGCTATATGCTACTCATAACTCACACATCTCGTGGCACATCAGTGTCAAAATTTATGTAATGCACTAAACTAGTGGTAGTCCCTTAACTCTAGATCCATATGCAATCAAAGGATAAATAACAAGGTATAACTAATATCACTGAGCAGGCAGTAAAGCAGGAACTGTAATAATGGTACAGCTAAAAGAACTGAAAATAATACACAGTGATATGCAATAAATAAAATACAGACAAATTTATAAACAGTAAATTATGGCAAGGTATCTTGCCTGTTATGTCGCCTGGTGTTGTGTGATGTTCAAAAAAGTCACGATTGTCCAATAGCGGGGATCGTTGTGTAGAGGTCCAAAATTGCGTGAAAATAAGAACGAGGGATCAGTCGTGATCAAGGAAAAGAATTGGGAAGAAAATATTTATGACGTTTGAAACTATATTTTGTTACCCCAAAAATTTTGTAAGTAGCTATATATATAAAAGTCGTTTTAGGTTAACAACTAAAATTTTCTAATAAAAATATTTTATATAAATACATGAAAATGTATATAATAGGAAGAAAACATAACCTTGTTATATATATATATATTTTAGGCAAAATTCATATTTAAATACAGTAAAATAATAATAATATAGTAATACTTTTAGGGCTATTGAGTTTTTATTTATCAAATTTATTTACATAAACAGAATAATACACTAAATTTTTTAATAATAAAATCAATATCATAACAAAAGTATTAAAGTAATACTGATGATGTACTAATACAATACTAATAATAATTAACAGTAATAATAATATAATAATAATACTTATAACAATAATAATAATAACAACAGTAACTAATAATAATAATAACAGTAATATTTAATAATAATAATAATAATAATAATAATATAATATAATCCCAATATATTCAGCCCTTCCCCCAATTGAGTCACAGTGAGGGAGAGAGAGAGTAAAGAGAAAGGAAAGGGCGGAGGCCGGAGAGGGGTTTGAGCAGGGACTTACGGCGATTGGCTCCGGCGCTCGACGTGGAGGCGGCGGCTCCTGCGGGTTGCCGGCGGTGGCTCCGCGAAGGCGACGGTGGAGGAAGGAGAGGCGCGATCGGGCGGTGGTCTCACGCGCTGGGGAACTTCGGCGGAGGCGCAGGGGTTTTGGCGGTCGGAGAGGAGGTGGAGTCGGAGGCGGCCGGGACTGGAGTGGAGTGACGCGGCGAAGGCACTGTACACGCGAGGGATCCGGCAGTACTCGCGATGGTCCCGAAGAAAGGGTACGGGCGGACGGGGTGCCGCCACCTGGGGACGACGGCACACAGGGCGGCTCGGATGGCCACGGCACTGTGGGGCTCCGCTGGCGAACGCACAGCCAGATACGGCGCACCGGCGGTGACGCGACTGTGCGGAAAGGCTCGGACAGGTTAGGGCTTTCCCCTCCTTCTTCTTCTTCCATGGGTGATGGTGGTGGTGTGTTCTCTTGGGTGGTGGTGGCGGATTTGGTATAACATGGCGGTGGCGTTCGTCCGGAGTCGGAAAAGGCGGAGGAGAAGGGAGGTTATGGTGGACGGTTTCGGTGGTGGACGGGTGCCTCGATGGAGGTGGTGGTGACGATGATTTCCTGGGTTAGATGGGGGCTGTCGGAGCAGGCGGGTTAGGTCGGATGATGGTGGTTATTATGACGTCGAGATGTTTTTGCCATGGTGTGGCGGTAGTGAGGGGGTTTACGGGTTCAGCCGGAGGAAGGAAGGAAGACGATGGCGGTGGTAATGGCGATGGACGTGGTGGAGAGGAAAGTCGGAAGACTGTCGAGGGTGATGACGCCGACGGTGGCGACGGAGATTGCGGTGGCAGTAGGCTAGGTTTGGGATAGAACAAGTCCGTGTCAGGGGTGTCTGACACGGCAGGGTGGACGTCCGGGATTGTCGGACGTGACAGAATTATTGTATTTGTATGGTGGGAATGTAGTAGACAGGTGGCACAGACACGATGCACAATTTGTGTACGAAAACATTTATGGAGGAGTACCTCTCCTTTTATAGGAGGTGGGAATTCCCAGTTGGATAGGGATTAGGAGGATTTAAATCCCAATTAGGTAAATCATCTATTAATTCAAATTGATTTAAAATAATTCAATCCAAATCAAATCCAATCTAAATAAGTTCTATACTTAATTTAAAATATAAAGTCAATAAAATCTTTTCCAATTTAAATTATCATATTTAATCAAATATTAAAATTAACAAAATCCTAAATATCATTTTCATAATTAAATAAATATAGTAATAATTAATTTCAAAAATCACGATAAATACTTAAATATTAATTCATGAACTAGCTTTTATAAATAACAAAATATATTAATAAGAAAATTTCACATTTCGTAAAACATTTGGAAACATTGCATATAGACCAAAAATTTCAAATTACTACTTATTTTTAAACGACAAACAAAATAACTCTTTTATACAAAAGAAAATATTTATCACATTTATTTGAACATGTACGTTTTCTATTAAAATAAATTTATAATAAAATATTTTTCTAACATATGTACCTCGACATATATTCGCACTCGTCGAGTATTTACGAAACGCAAATTTTGTATGCTACGCAAATACAACAATGAGAACTCGTATGCGGCGTGCAGATACGAAATACAAAATAAATACAAAATTAAAAAAAATCGTAGTAGAAATTTAGGGGGTTTACATCCTACCCAACTTAAAAGAATTTCGTCCTCGAAATTTAGGAAATATTAGGGTAAGTAGGCTTCAGGAGATAGAAAGAGTTTAAGGATGAGAAATCACGATTTAATTCATTAGACGAGGAGAAAAAAACTGTAGAAGAATGGAAAATAATAAAGAAAGAGCCATGCGGCCAGAAAACCCCATGCGGTTCGGAAAGCCCATGCAGCTCAGAAGACTCATGCGGCTCAACGCGTCTATGCGGCTCTATGATCTCCATGTGGCTCAGAAAGGTGCCACGTGGCATACAAACAACTCTTCCCTTACTGCATAAATTGCCTTGACGGCTGACAGCTCTGAAAAGACGACAGCCCTGACACAAAGATGTAATTATGACTCTGTCGTAATGACAGACCCCTAGGGAAACGAAGGAGATCTCTGACATAATCCCCCGAGATCTAGAAAATGCCACGCAGCCTTGGCACGTGGACAGTCATATGCGGCCTGAGCGGAGACCCCCCATGCGGCTCAGGCCGAAGTTGCCCTATGCGGCCCAGATCGAAACAGCCCTATACGGCTCAAGCGGAGGCTCCCCCTATGCGGCTCAAGCAGACGCTCCCCCATGCGGCATACGAAGACCATCTCCATGCGGCTCACGAAGAGGTTACCCGTTATGCGGCCATTTACGTCCATGCGGTCCAGATTATCATGTAACTCAAAGGTTCGGGGGCCACTCCCCAACATCTTTGACACGTGGCCGGGCTTATGCGGCTCAATCCTCATGCGGCTCAGATCCCCTCAGTGGCTCCCAGGACACGTGTCATAAAGCTAATCAATTTCCCAGATTTACTGCAATCAAAGATTGGGTCAGATCCCAATAATCTGGGACACGTAGCATAAGAATGAATTAAACTTATTCAATCAGATTCGCAAACATCAGCAGATCATCATAAGGGAGATTTATTCCAATCAGCATTAATTACTCAGAGGATTTGGCACAATCTACATTAATGGCCCAGATTCATTATACTCAAAACTAATGGCCCAGATTGATCAATTCACAGGCCGCCGCCACTTTAAGGGACAATCATTGTAAACCCTAATGATAGCATTCCCTTCTTATAAATAGCAAGGTGCCATTCCCTTGCGAAGATGACCCTTTCTCAAGATCAGATAGCACCAGAATACTTGGAGAGAAAAAAGCAGAGAGAGAGCAAAGAGAGCATTTCTTCAACGCCAAGCAATCTTCTGGAGTCAAGGCTGCATACCGATCGTCCAAGGAGTAAGGCAGAGCTGTCGTAGCTTTTTCGAGCCTCTATCGTCTCCTCCAGAATTTAAAATAAACAATTGTATTTAGACTGCTGTACCTAGGTTTTCGTCCCTAGGCTTTCTTTGTACAAGCGAGTTTGTAACGTGAAGTAAAAGTCCAGTCCTCCGATAATTGTTCTGCTCTTTTATATTTCATGGCAAATACGATGGCGACTCTGCTGGGGACCAACTTCTCCACGGCTGAGGAGTTAGTGACGCAATCGGATGCAGCCAAACTTGGCTCCACGCAACAGAAGATGGTCGTCCGCTTCGACCAACATGCGTTTGAAGAAATGCTCTCTGAAGGAAGTGCTGGCCTGGTCCAGAAGCGAACCCGCACAAAGAAAGCTCGCTGCGAGTGGAGGCCAAAATTATTTGCTCCTCCACAAGCTCTGGACGGGATACTCTCTGCTACCCAAGACGACGAAGACGACTCTCATATGGCTCCACTTCGAGCCGTAGAGCACTCTGCTGTCCCCAAGTCCAACAGAGGAAAGCACTACGATGCTGGACTTGCAGGGGCAAAGAGCGACTCTATGCGCCCCAAGAAGAAGCCGGACACTCCTATGGCCAAATCTGCCAACCCCATGCAGGAGGCTCATGCGGGTGAATCTGCCAGCCGCATGAAGAAAGTCTATGCGGCCAGATCATCCAGCCGCATGAAGAAAACTCATGCGGCTGAGACTTCCAGCCGCATGAAGAACGCCTATGCGGCTACATCTGCCAGCCGTATGACACCCACTCCGCGTGGCTCTGTCTTCGACTGCCTGTCTTATGGTCCTGATCTCTTGTGCTCCGAAGAAGAAATGTCTAACTCTCTCCAGCATCACCTAGACTCTTCCTACTATGTGCCTTTACGCACTAGAGCGAAGATGTCTAGGGTAGCGCGAGTTTGGCACGCTCGGTCTACTGATCCTGTCTCTGATCATCTGAGCGTCCCGCATACCGTTATGCGGGCCTCAGATGGGAAGTTGTACAGAACCACTCGAGTCCAGCCCCCGGTGGCCATCGGACAGAGAGGTTCGCAAAAGTCTTCCAAAATCCAGGGAGCAAACATGGTCGATCCAGACCCATCTGACTTGCGTGAGGCCATCCTCCACAAACGTAAGGAAAGAGAAGAGGTATCGGGGTGCAAAGAGTCCTTCCACGGACGTCACTGCACCCAAGTCATCGTCAACTGCTGCTGCAATAACGCAACGATACGAAAAGACCGGCAGTCCGTCTTTCAAAGACTGTAACAACCATCTTCAGAAGACGAGGCGCTTCCTGTCGTCTCCTGCAACTCTGCCCAGAAAGTCCACGTCGATGGAAGAGGGAAGAAGACAAATGTCCCCAGCCCGAAGATTTTAACTACTCTGACCAAGAAACTGTCGTCTAAACGGGTGCCCACCACCGGAGTTTTCCAAGGCACCCGTTCTAAAACAAAATCTGCTACAGCAGGAGATTCGTCGTCCACACCACTGGGGGTTGCTGGGACTGGGGGTAGCACTCCTCCGAACCTCTACGACAACCCGATGTTCCAAGAAGACGAGCTGGGGGAAACAACTCTCCCATCAGATACAGCAAACCCCGACGTCCCCGAGGACGTCCACAACTCCCAAGACGAGACGAACTCGAAAACTGGGGGTACCGTTCCTTCTGAGTCCGAACCAGAAGAGAACATTCCCACATACCCCGACGACTTCTCACTACAGGGGTATGATTCGGAGGGTGCTTCCTCCACCGCTCCGTCCATCTCTCCTCATGTAAAGACGGTGTTCATGACAGACAGCAGCCAAGGTGGTTCCAGTAATCGCCAACGCATCGACACTCTCGAAGACATATTGCTTGCCTTGGTCAAGTCTGTGGACGAGATCAAAGCGGCCCTTCCAACTTTGCAAGGAGGGACACCTGGCCAAACAAGCGCGGGTCCTGCGGTCAATGCGGACTCGAACTCGGCAGCACCGAACCCGGGCAACAATCCTCCTGAAACAACGGCCCCCACCGCCGTGGATGAAGCCCGCGAAGCGAGAAGAGAGGTCCAAGAGCTCCGAGCCATGTTCTACGCTCGAGAAAATTCTCAAGACCTCAGAATACGGCAACCATACCCTGCTGCCTGGAGGGATGTTCTATTCCCACCCAGATATAAGCCGTTCAATATCAATCCTTATGATGGCAAGACCTCAGCAAGTCGGTACATCACTTACTTCGAGGTCACCACTGACCATCTGCCCCATGATGATGCCATTCTCACACGATTATTCATCGGGGCATTGGAAGGGGTCGCCTTCGACTGGTACCGCAATCTGTCGGACAACTACATCCACTCCTTCGCTGGCTTCAAGCGCATATTCTTGGAGAGATTCTACGAAGTAGGGCAGGACATCACAATGTCCACCCTCATGGACGTCGTCCAAGGAGGGAAGGAGCTGACAAGGAACTACATCGAGCGGTTTTGCCAAACCGTAATGAAATTGCCATCTGGAAATCCGGATTCCTCCTTGATTGAAATTTGCCAAAAGAGATTGCTCCCAACAATCAGTCTCTGGATGGGCGAAAGTCAATTCAAGGACTGGAAGACGTTCATCATCAGTTCCACAAGCGCCGAAGAACGATTGAAGAAGGCTCGCCAATTGGGATTGCACATCTCGGACGGAGAGAGCAAGGACAAGCGTCCTAACACCAACAATGACAATGGAGGTAGCCCCTCCAACAATCGGGACAGCAGGGGAAAGCAGGCTATGGTGGCCGATACAACACAGAAACCTGAACCAAAGCCAGCAGACAAACAATGGCCGCAAATCACTTACTCCTTCGAAGATGGTCACGTCAAGCCCATCTTGGACATGCTCATACAAGGAGACAGAATTCAGCTTCCTCTACCAAGACGGGAACCGCGACAGGCAGACATGGAGAACCCAAAGTACTGCCATTACCACCGCTACGTCCACCATGCCACACACGACTGCTACCAGCTAAAACGGTACATCCAAAATCTCATCGATTCGAACGCACTGGCCATCGATTTCGAAGAGGTAACTGTGGCAGCCAATATGGTGTCAGTACAATTCGACAGCTTTTCTCCGACGGAAACTCAAGACGGGGTGGTCCCCATCCCTCTGGCGACAATGGAGATTGCTAATCTTCCACCTCCCCGAGATCAGGCTGCTGGTCTAGTACCCCTCACCACATCATGAGGGGAGGTCATGTGGGTCTATCCAGACTTGGTATCAGAAGTAACTCAGCCCATACCATCTTCCATTTACAAGAAGAAGAGTAGAAAAGTCAGGTCCTGCCACACAATCTTGGCAGATATCGAAGAAGCTACAGCCATAGTCACGCGGTCTGGGGCACAATCCCAACCTGTGGCTGACAATCCGGCTGAAGATCATCAGCCCGCTACAACTGATGCTCCGGGACCGGCTCAGCCTCCGACGACCGACAAGCCTAGGCCGAGGGAGACTCGCTTTGACAAATCCCTCCGAAAAGAGGCATCACAAGGGCTGGAGAAGCCCTACAACTTCGACATCTTAGCGCAATTGGCCAACACACCGGCCAAGTTGTCATTATACGAGCTTCTGAGACTCTCCAAGGATGTTCGTGCGGCTTTGAGCGATGCACTCCAGAATGCCGACGCCTATCTGGCTCAGGTCAACCTCACAGGAGAGAGCCCGCCTGCAGATCTCCAAGACAGTGTTTGCACGTGAGCGATGCCCAACATTATCTTCACTCCTCAGGACATGCTCATCAAAACCAACCTGCACGATCGCCCATTATACTACACTGGATATATCGGCGACATAAAGGTGGATCGGATGCACATCGATCCTGGCTCTTCCATAAGCATTATCCTAAAGGGTCTGCTACATCATCTTCGCATCCCAATGCATCGCCTGACGCCTACAAGCACCGCCATCAGTGGTTTCAATTCGGGCAGGAGCTACCCAATTGGGAAGATCCGTCTGAAGTATCAAATTGGCGATCTCCAATCAGAAGTCACCTGCTACATCATAGATGCAGATACTTCTTACAACATCCTCTTAGGGCGCCCGTGGATACACGATTATATGATCGTGCCTTCCACGCTGCACCAGTGCTTCAAATATGTCGACAAATACGGCTTCGTGAGGACGGAATTTGCTGATATCGATCCCTTCAAGGGGGTCGAATCCTACTACTCTGACTCCTGTCTGTACGAAAAATCGAAGAAGCATCTTGGTGAAGGAGATGTGCAAGCTCGTACCGAGACAGCCACAGGAACAGAAGAACCTCTGACGATCCACCTCCAAGCTCGCAAACCTGGCAAGTCTGCACCCCTTACCGCCACTCCGCGTAAGGACGCAATCAGCCTCTCGGCACACGAAGAGCAAATGATAATCCGGCTGCCAAGGTCTGGCCAAGTGCCAAGACCCACAATGGCGCCACTAACAATCAGGCTGCTGAGAGTCAGCCAGCTGCAAACGGAGAAGCTCAATCCCTCCGATAAGCCAATAACGATACGTCTTCCCAAGAAGGGTCGTCACCCCGATGCAAGGTCTGGAACTTCTAGCGAACTAACTACTCCCCGCCCAGTATCGAATACCAAGCTAGGGGTCGCTAGTCTGCCAACAACTCCACGCTCTGCCCCATCAGCTGAACCTCTGACGATCAAGCTGCCCAGGTTGTCCTCTCAGTCTTCATTTACGCAGGGGGTAGCCGAAGAGGAACCGGAGCTAGCCAAGTATGTGGCTGCCCACACTGATGTTCCCTCCGCAGATGATGTAATCCCCCTAGAAAAGATACCTTACATCATCAATAAAGGGCTATCTTTGAACTACCTCGAACTTAATAAGCTTTGTACGATATATGCTATGGAACACGGTATAGGCACTCACCTACACACACTGGTGACAAATGTGTACACCGCAATCCAGCTTACTCCAGTGGAAGATGCTTACTGCATAATCGAGGGAGGGGACCATCCAATCATCTTCGGCCGGAAGGACGATCCGCATCCC
Source organism: Iris pallida (assembly GCA_029216955.1). NCBI lineage: Eukaryota > Viridiplantae > Streptophyta > Magnoliopsida > Asparagales > Iridaceae > Iris > Iris pallida. Next base: position 4,131,532 of record JANAVB010017195.1, on the reverse strand, counting down.
TTCACCATAGAAGAAGTCGACCTTGGATCGGATGCCGGGAGACTGCCACTGTATCTTTATAGCCCCCAATCTAAATATCTCATGCAGAAACAGGGGTACGATCTGGAGACGACACCAGGCTTGAACTACGATACTGGACGGCGATTACCTTTGAAGCCACCAGCCCCGACAGGCAAACCACGTGACTACTATAGCAAGACTCGATGTGGATTAGGGTATGTAACACCCACGACGACCCCCGAGAGCTCAGATGAAGAATGTGACTGGCATTCACATTCGATCGGGTCACCAACTTCTGACTCTGATACCAGCATCGAAGACATATTCAGGCAAGTCTTGTCAGTCAACATGGCATTCACCGACGCTTATGAAGAAGATGAAGACATCTCTGAAATCCTTGAGCTAGAGCCGTGGGCCCAACAGCTGGATGTACAATAGGAAAAGAGGTTCGAACAGAGAGAACCTCCTACTGAAGACGAGGTTATACAGGTCGACCTCGATAGCGAATCTTCTCCAAAACCAATCTTCGTCAGTAAAAGCCTAACAGACGAAGAGCGAGAATCGCTGCTGGAACTTATCAAAGAATATATTGATGTGTTCGCCTGGAGCTATGAAGACATGCCGGGGTTAAATCCTGATATTGCTCTTCACAAGCTCAACATTCGGCCAGATATAAAGCCAGTCAAGCAACAACAGCGACGCTTCCGCCCGGGCATCATGGATATGATCGAAGCCGAAGTCAACAAACTGATAGCCAGCGGCTTCATTCGTGAGGAGCAACATCCTGACTGGGTCGCCAACATATTACCCATCCTCAAGAAGAATAGAAAGATTCGAATCTGCATCGACTTCTGCAATCTGAACGAGGTATGCCCCAAAGATGAATTTCCCCTCCCTATCACAGACATCATGATTGACAACACCTGCGGCTTCGAATGTATGTCATTAATAGATGGTTTCTCGGGGTACAACCAAATTAAGATGTCTCCTGACGACAAAAAGTATACATCATTCCGAACACCGATCGGCACATACTGTTACACAGTCATGCCTTTCGGTTTGAAGAATGCCGGCGCCACATATCAAAGTGCCATGAGCATCATCTTCAGAGACCACTTACGCAAGACGGTGGAATGCTATGTTGACGATCGCCGTCAAGAGTCGCTGTAAGGGAGACCATCTGCAGGATCTGAGGACGGTATTCGACCTGATGCGAGCACACAATTTGAAAATGAACCCCATAAAATCCTTCCTGGACGTATCCAGCGGGAAGTTCTTGGGCTTCATCATCACCACCCAGGGTATCCATGTAGACCCTGAGAAGACAAAGGCAATCATGGAGATGGGTCCCCCGAGAAATCTTCGCGAACTCAGAGGCCTTCAAGGGAGGCTAGCTTAGATCAGGAGGTTCATTTCTAACCTCTCCGAGCGATGTCGACCATTCACCCACCTCATGAAGAAAGACGTCTCATTCATATAGGACGAAGAGTGTCAGCGAGCCTTCGACAGCATCAAAGAATATTTGTCGAACCCTCCAGTCCTGGTGGCCCCGGTTGCTGGAAAACTATTTCTGCTCTACGTACGAGCAATGGAGCATTCTCTCGGAGCCCTGCTGGCACAAAACAACGATGCAGGCCATGAGCAAGCCATATATTACCTCAGTCGAATGATGATTGGGCCAGAACACCGATACACCGCTGTGGAGAAGGAATGTCTTGCCCTGGTGTTTGCCATCCAGAAGATGCGACATTATGTCACGGGACAAACCATACATGTGATCTCACGAGTCAACCCTCTCAGAGTCCTCATGACTAAACCAGGGGCGCTCAGCTCTCGCCTCGCTACATGGGCAATATTGTTGTCCCCCTATCATATGATCTTCGTCCCACAAAAGGCTATTAAAGGTCAAGCTCTGGCAGACTTTTTAGCAGCCCACCAAGGCTCGGAGTCGTCCAGAATATATAAAAAAATCCCAGATGAGGTCGCCGACTCGCATGCAACCTCTCACGATGATATATGGCGAATGTTCTTCGATGGTGCTTCAAGAACGGGACCCAAAGGCAACATCGTCGTCGGAGTCGGGGTTGTACTGGTTTCCCCTTCCGGATTGGTGATTAACCGCGCTTATTCTCTCACAGAACCCTGCTCTAACAATATGGCCGAGTACAACGCTTTGGTCATTGGCCTCCAACTTGCAAGAGAGCTGGGGGTAGAATATCTTGAAGCATACGACAATTCTCAGTTAATCGTCAACCAGATCCGGGGTTCATACGAGGTCCGCCATGAAGACATGATCCCCTATCACCAGATAGCGATCGACATCATCTCATCGTTTGAGGAGTTCTTTATTGAGCACGTTCCAGGCTCCGGAATATCGAAGCCGATGCCTTGGCAGGTCTGGCCGCTTCCCTAGCAGTGCCAAATTATGCTCATCAATCGGTAGATGTGATAGGCCACGAACTGGTCTGCCCCAAGAACAATGTTCAATTCATGGCGAGTTATTCTGCTCGGACAATCGACGATGTCCCAGATTGGAGACAACCATTCATAGACTTCGTAGTCTACGACATCCTGCCCGAGAACCCAAAGGAAGCCACCTCTATCAGAAGGCGTTCTCTCAGATTCTTCTACGATACAGAGACAAAAATGCTGTATCGTCGATCCTACGATGGATTATTGCTTCGATGTCTGTCAAACGCAGAAGCCAAAGAAGCCGTACGCGAGGCTCATGACGGTGTCTGCGGGGCCCATCAGCCTGGCCCAAAATTGCAAGACCGTCTTCACCGAATGGGCTACTACTGGCCCACGATGGTAGCAGTTGCGATAGACTATACAAGAAAGTGCAAAGCCTGCCAAGTCAACGCGGACTTCATCCACCAGCCATCCGAATTTCTATATCCGACAGTGGCGTCCTGGCCATTCGAAGCATGGGGAATGGATATCATCGGTCCGATCACTCCACCTTCTTTTCGAGGACATCGCTTCATACTCGCAATCACAGATTACTTCTCCAAATGGGCGGAGGCTGTTCCGCTTACAGAAGTAAAGACTTCAAACGTGATCAGCTTCCTTAAGCATTATGTCATCTATAGCTTTGGACTGCCCCGAAGGATCATCCACGATAATGGTCCGCAGTTCGCAAGCCACGTCTTTTATCGATTCTGCGACAGACACCAAATTCAAAATGTTGCTTCGACGCCATTCAATCTGGCAGCGAATGGGTTGGCAGAAGCATTCAACAAAACCATCATCAAGTTGCTCAAAAAGTTCGTATCATCCAACAAATGCGACTGGAACGAGAAGCTTGGTGAATGCTTATGGGCGTACCGTACTACAATCCGAACGGCCACTGGAAACATACCATTCTTCCTGGTGTACGGGAGTGAGGCAGTTCTCCCATTGGAGACTCAAATACCCTCGCTCCGCGTCGCCCTCACTTATCAATTGACGACGGATGATAACTACCGACGCCAACTACAAGAGTTAGATGCCTTAGACGAAAAGCGCCTCCTGGCTCAGCAAAGAATCGAGCTATACCAAGCTCGCATCTTCGGAGCCTTCAACAAGAAGGTCAAAATCAGAACATTCCAAGTGGGCGATCTCGTTCTGGCAGTCCGGAGGCCGATGGTCATGACACACAAGACCGCCGGCAAGTTCCAGCCAAAATGGGAAGGTCCATTTATCATCGAGGATGTATTCTCCAACGGTGCTTACCGCCTCGCCAAGCAAAACGGAGACTTGCTCATGTTGTCCGTCAACGGCAAGTCCCTGAAGAAATATTATGTCTAAACGACATATTCCAGATTATAGAGTCATGCACCCACTGGTGCCACTGAACTCACACCCACAATACTCCAGATTATCGAGTCATGTACCCGCTGGTGCCGCTGAACTCACATCCACAAACATTCCAGATTATCGAGTCACGTACCCGCTAGTACCGCTGAACTCCCATCTCAACATTCTAGATTATTGAGTCACGTACCGGCTAGTACCGCTGAACTCACATCTCAATATTTCAGATTATCGAGTCATGTACCCGCTGGTGCCGCTGAACACGCATTTCAACATTCCAGATTATCGAGTCATGTACCCACTGGTGCCTCTGAACTCACATCTCGGTCACTCTTTCAGATAGCAAGTCATGTATGATCATACCCCTGAACTTTCTTTCTGGAAGAGATCCTCCCTCATGATCCACTACCTGCACTCCCAGTACACAAAAAAGGTAACCGATCTACAAATTTCTAAAACGGCCATGTCCTCATTACCTCTGAGTCGTTTCATTTCTGCCAAAAACAAATCACCCCTTACATAGAACTTCCATGTCCTCATTACCTCTGAGTCGTTCTATGTACCCTCCTTCATTGAGCCCACTCCTGCCATGTCCTCATTACCTCTGAGTAGAAAGGCTCCATCGAAGAAACCTTCATGCTTGCCATGTCCTCATTACCTCTGAGTAAGTATGATGATTCCCTTTCGACTTATTATTCGTACCCACAACCGGAGTACGCCAAGGATAATAGGTCCACAAATATCATCCGCTGAGTCCACTCCTGCCATGTCCTCATTACCTCTGAGTAGGAAGACTTCACGGTAAAACCTCCGTACTTACCATGTCCTCATTACCTCTGAGTAAGTATGTTGGTCCTCTCTCGTCTTATTATCCGTACTCTGAACCAGGGTACGCCAAGGGTAATAGGTCCACAAATGTCCTCTGTTGACCACAAATGTCCTCTGTTGACCACAAATGTTCCCTGTTGACCACAAATGTCCTCTGTTGACCACAAAAGTCCTCTGTTGACCACAAATATCATCCGTTGAGTCTACTCCTGCCATGTCCTTATTGCCTCTGAGTAGGAAGACTCCACGGCAAAACCCTCGTACTTGCCAAGTCCTCATAACCTTTGAGTAAGTATGTTGGTTCCCCTTCATCCTATTATCCGTATCCTAAGTAGTGGTACGCCAAGGATAATAGGCCCACAAATGTCCTTTGCTAAGTATCCTAGTACAGGCCCACCATTCTTCATCATGCCCCGGGAGCCCAGTTGCTCTATGGCATTCCTCATCATGACCACAAATAAAGGGTAGAATGGAAAGTACTCTTTATTTGAAAGAAGAAAAAAGCATTACATCTTTTGGGACCACGTCCCTCTCAAAAAAGAAAAGAAAAAAGAAAACAAGAACAAAATAAGAAGAAAAGGCCGACTATAGCTCAGCATTACACAACTCCAGGAGTCGGTTTCTCACCAAGGCAGTACCCCCCTCGAGCCTCTGCCTAGCTCGGCGCTCAGCCTCCTGAGATAACTGCTCCCCATTATCCAGGTCCATGAGAGCCCGATAGTCGTCATCCAACTTCCTCAGAGCCGCTTCCAATTCAGCTGAAGCTTTATTGACATTATCGGCTTCCTGGACAATCAGCCCTCTGTCGATCCGGGCTGCCTCGAGCTCAGACTCAAAGAAAGTTAACTTCCTCTGAAGCTCAAGGATCTGTTCCCGCGTATCAGCAATCCCGCGAGAGGAAGTTGCTTCCCGAGCCGTAACGTCTTCACTCTCATGACTCAATTGATCGTATCGGTCAGACAAGGTGCGAAGATCCTTCAGTATGCCTGGCCTAGTTTTATCCTGAGCAGCCTTCGCCTTCTCTATAGCAGCTGCGAGGGAGCCGTGCTCCTGATCAATAGCAGCAGACAGGTCAACCTGCCGCAACACCTGAAGCCGGGCCACCAGTTGATCAGTCTCCGGCAATTTTGATTCCAGAAGTGCAGCCACCCCCGCCCCACTAGGAAGGGCCTTAAGGATATCAATTTGACCCTGGGCGCATTGTCGGGCCAAGACGAAAGAGGTCCCTCTATCCATGGCAGCTTCTATCCCCCTTTTTAGGTGACGATGAACGACCACATCCTGTAAAGATTCGTCCAGGACCTCTGTCGAGGACGGCGTCAGAGGGAGCGTGGCCGGCAGCATCACAGGAGTGGTGCTAGAACTGGCCACCAGGGGGGAAATTTTCGAATAAAATGATGCACGAATAGCTGCCAACTCTTCCTCTGCCACCCGAAGAGCCTGGACGCTTGGCAGGGCGGAAAGGTCGACTCTCTGGGCCGCCCTAGCAGAGGAAGACATGAGGACCATTGTCCCCTGCCCCGATTGTCCCGTCACCAGACTGGCTGAACTCGAGCCCGCAAGAGAATCATCAAGATAAGCCGGAGGGGGAGGAGGTACGTCCCTCTCCGCCAGTGCCCCTTCGACAGAGCTTATCTCAACAAGGTCCGTCCTCGGTACGGGAGGGGCAGGACCTGTATGTCCACGACAATGATCAATCGATGTGACCCGAAGGATGTGATCATAGAGCAGATAGGCCTCCTCGTAAGTTAAGATTCGGCTTATCTTACCGAGAGAGGAGCATTGAGGCTGCAGCTCGTCCGCAGCTGGCAGGGTCCCCTCACCCGTGATCTCCAAATTAAATCTGGCCAGCTCCCCTGACCCGGCCACCTCAGAGAGAGAGGCAACCTGATCAGCATCATCTGGACGAAATTCAGCAATTTCAGGGACAGGCTCACCGGAGCCCCCGTCATCACAAGTCACGATCTCGGCCACTCGAGAGTCCTCTCCTTCTGACGCCTTCAAGAGGGAAAGAAGGTGATTAAAGTCAAAACTAAAAGAAAGGAAGGACCGATAGTAACTCATTTACCTCTGAGTCAACGTCGATTTCTTCGCCTCTTTCCGTTATAGTTAGCCCGCGGTGTCTGGTTGCAGCCAGTTTCCGGGAGCGAGGAATGCCACCTATAGGAAAAAGTTGCCTGCTACGCTTTCGTGCAAGACCGGGTGCAACAGATGACTGATCAACCACTATCTTATCTGGCAAAACAGGTGGCTGATCTGTTCCTACATCTGCCACCGGAAGGGAAAGGTTATCTCTGCCAGGCTCGTCGTCTTTGTCATCTGCAGCATCAGGATCCGAATCCGGCACCTCGACTCTGTTCTTCCTCTTCCTTGTCTTGGCCCCCTGGGAACCCTCATCCAGGCCGGTACCAACGATAAAACTGGTATATGGGTTAAAACCGACAGGGGGCTTGTTCGCCATGACGTGGTACAAAGCCGCCATATACAAGATATCTACTGACGCCTTGATAGCGGAAACTGAGAAAACGGTACGGGTATAGAATGTGTCATAATAATGCCAGGCCCGGATGCCGTCTAGAAGGCTACCTTCAAAGCCCAAACAAGAGCTGGGGCTGTCTAGAAAAAGTTGGCTATACCCAAATTGCCGAGCGAACCTGCTAGGCAGATAGGGTTCCAGAAAGACAGTGTTACGGTTGCGATATACCAGATGAGCGGGGCGGATATTTCGCAGCCACAGAAGCATCTGGCCGTTCAGAAGTTGAGGGGGGCCAATACCGTCAAGGTGGACAGTCGCTACTTCCTCATCAGTAAAACGAAGGACAGATGCGAAGATGTTGTACATGTCTGCCCTCGCTAGCACCATCTGGCAAGCACGCATGGTCTCAAACTCCCAAGACTCATTACGATAGCGGAAGATAAAAGCGTCGTCATCGGTTACGCCATCTTTAGAGCCCGGTCTCATCAAAGACGGATAATGTATCAACAGCCACCCCATCAAATAATGGTAAGGCAGCTCGGTCCGTTCAAAATCTTTCGTCACATCGCGAGCAATAACCTTGGATGTGAAAGTACGAAGGCCGCGGTGTATGCTGCACACCATGGCCGGGAGGAGAGCTAGCCGGACCCGCAAAACTAGCTTCACAGTCGGAAGGATAAAATTGTGACTGATCCTCTCGATGGAACCTGCTCCGCCCGAGACTACACAGTTTCGCAGCCATATCATTAAGAATCCCGCCAGGAGCGCCTTCTCCGACAATTCTTGAGTATCTTGATAAAAATAGCCAAAAGTGTCGGTCCTGCTCCCGAATGTATCACTAGTGGTGGTCGTCCTCTTAGCTGACGACACTAAGGTTTTGACCGTCTCTAGGGACCGAGGACGTCGGGAAGTAATTTGACCGGAGGCATCTATCGGGAAGAGATAGCGCACCCAGTCCTTGGTGTGGGGAGCATGCCCTTCCGAGCTGCTTTTCTTTTTGGCTATCTGATGACATGTGCTATAGTGGCACAATATCTCTTGGTAAAGGGCCGCGAAGCCTGGATACTGTCTTTCCAAATCTTCAAACTCCTCGTTCGTGGGAGTATACGCCTCAAAAGCTTCGTCCCCCCAAGGAAGCTTGGAGATCGCATGCATTTCGTGGAGCGCAAGCCCCATTTCCCCTACGGGCGTATAGAAGGTCCCCGTACGATGATTATACATCTCCAGCAGAGACATAAACAATTTCTTGTTTATAGGCAAGCCATGGCTGGTGCCCCGAATAGCATGGTAAAGACCAATCTCGCACAGAAAGGCCTCATACTTTTGCAAAATCTACGTAGACAGATTGGTCCATGAGGGAATCGGATGTATCCAGCTAGGAAGCATCAACCGACCAATGGGATAAGAGCCCTTCCGAGCAAGTTGGTTCATGAAAATGTCGGCTGTAGAAAATATAAAATTGGAACCCGGCACATTCAAGAACGTACCCGGGGCCAACCCTATTACAGAACAGTTGGTATGCACCTTGCCCGCACACACCGAATTCAGACTGTTGTTATAATGGATGTCTCCCACGAACATCCCACTCCGGGTAGGAGTTAAAGATTCTTCCATCTTCCGGTCCAATGGGAGCATATTGAACCAAGATAATGGGAAGTGACGCTCCATTTGGGGGATGCGGATCGCCATCCCGTTAGAAACAAAACTCCAGTTCTCTGACACCTCTAGAACTTGACTGTTCTTCATAGTCAAGGCGTCTCCAAAGAAGAACGCAGGCTTCAGGTACTCCCCTTCGAATTTCCCCGAGGTCATCATAGCATTGAGAAAATAGAAAGGCTGGTTCTTGATGGCCTTCAATCTCGCCGGAGGCTCGTCGCTAGGAAATTGGTCTGCCACACGCCTAACTATATGGTCGTACCTATAGCCCAGAGCAGATTGGGCACGACCCACCAAGGGTTCCCCAGCGGCATTAACTGGCAAATTTACTGAGAAGAAGATAGAAAGAGATAAATTAAAAGATGGATAAAAGGACTGATAAGGTATTATCAAGCTTATACGGCTCCAACTTAACAGAGCCTCATGCGGCTCCAATGAAGCCTTATGCGGCTTAATCTCAGAGGAACACTTATGCGGCCCTATTCAGTAAAAATTCATACGGCAGTGCTCTCATAAAGCCCTTAGGGTTCGGACAAAATTCGTACTAACCGCATGACAGACAAAATTTGTGCGAATCCATGCGGCTCAGCATAACTCATATGGCTGCGTTGGCAAAGCATGTATACGGTCACAGCAGTTATTCTTATGTGGCTCACAGCTCGACCATAGGCCGAACATGCGACTCACGAAGGCTCGTGCATAAAGTATGCAACGTTGCCATAGCAGTTAGGGTTCTTTAACCCGTGCAATGTCCTTACCAGCAATGGGGGGATGAACGTCAGGATGAGCCGCGGGGACGACGATCGGTGGAGGAGCGGCCGCAGTCGAAGTAGAAGCAGTCTTGCCCTTCGCCGCCGCGGTCGACGAAGATGCTGCCTTCTTCACTGCAACGGTCTTCTTGGGAGCCATTATCAATCAAGAAGAAGATGAAGAGCTGGATAGGGGAAGATTCGAAGTAAAAGAGGAAGTAAAGAAATTCTCTCTCTCTCAAACTCTTCTTATTTATAGGAAGACGAGAGGGGGAAGACACGTGGAGTAATAAACCGCCTCGTATAAAGACAAAACCGACTCCTCAGATTTCGCCCCCTCTCCCATAAAGGAGATTTACCTAGGGCATAAAATCTCGAGATTTAATGAACCAACCCTTGGGATTCCCCCTAAAGACGGTGCTAAAAGCGAATTTGAGGCAATTAAAGACACGCACACATAGCAAGGAGCTGTGCGGCTGACATATCCATGCGGCTGGATTTCGCATGCGGCCAAGACATCTATGCGGCTAGGACCTCATATGCGGCTAGAAAGAGCTTGCACATGGCCATGCTTTTTATTCAAAGTATTTCAATTTTGCAAATTAAAAACTTTGAAGGGGGTCTTGTAGAAGCATGGAAAATAATAAAGAAAGAGCCATGCGGCCAGGAAACCCCATACGGTTCGGAAAGCCCATGCGGCTCAGAAGACTCATGCGGCTCAACGCGTCTATGCGGCTCTATGATCTCCATGCGGCTCAGAGAGGAGCCACGTGGCATACAAACAACTCTTTCCTTACTGCATTAATTGTCTTGACGGCTGACAGCTCTGAAAAGACGACAGCCCTGACACAAAGATGTAATTATAACTCTGTCATAATGACGGACCCCTAGGAAAACGAAGGAGATCTCTGACATAATCCCCCGAGATCCAGAAAATGCCACGCAGCCTTGTCACGTGGACAGTCATATGCGGCTCGAACGGAGACCCCCCATGCAGCTCAGGCCAAAGTTGCCCTATGCGGCCCAGATCGAAACAGTCCTATGCAGCTCAAGCGGAGGCTCCCCCTATGCGGCTCAAGCAGACGCTCTTCCATGCGGCTTACGAAGACCATCTCCATGCGGCTCACGAAGGGGTTACCCGTTATGCGGCCATCTACGTCCATGCGGTCCAGATTATCATGTAACTCGAAGGTTCGGGGGCCACTCCCCAATATCCTTGACACGTGGCCGGGCTTATGCAGCTCAATCCTCATGCGGCTCAGATCCCCTTAGTGGCTCCCAGGACACGTGTCATAAAGCTAATCAATTTCCCAGATTTACTGCAATCAAAGATTGGGTCAGATCCTAATAATCTGGGACACGTGGCATAAGAATGAATTAAACTTATTCATTCAGATTCGCAGACATCAGCAGATCATCATAAGGGAGATTTATTCCAATCAGCATTAATTACTGAGAGGATTTGGCACAATCTACATTAATGGCCTACATTCATTATACTCAAAACTAATGGTCCAGATTGATCAATCCACAGGCCGCCGCCACTTTAAGGGACAATCATTGTAAACCCTAATGATAGCATTCCCTTCTTATAAATAGTAAGGTGCCATTCCCTTGCGAAGAGGACCCTTTCTCGAGATCAGAGAGCACCAGAATACTTGGAGAGAAAAAAAGCAGAGAGAGAGAGAGAAAAGAGAGCATTTCTTCAACATCAAGCAATCTTCTGGAGTCAAGGCTGCATACCGATCGTCCAAGGAGTAAGGCAGAGCTGTCGTAGCTTTCCCGAGCCTCTATCATCACCCCCAGAATCTAAAATAAACAATTGTACTTAGACTGCTGTACCTAGGTTTTCGTCCCTAGGCTTTCTTTGTACAAGCGAGTTTGTAACGTGAAGTAAAAGTCCAGTCCTCCGATAATTGTTCTGCTCTTTTATATTTTATGGCAAACAAAAACGACATTCAACAAAAATTGACAATTTGATAACTTAAAAGAACAAATCAATGGTGCAGTTTTGTAATGATCATGTGCATGACATCCTTCTGTGTCAAATTTGGTCATACTGCCATCAATCCTAGAATCACCAAAATCTCAAAGATTTTTAATAAATTTCTTTATCTCATTCTAAGACTACTAATTCCATATTCGGGTCGCGTTAAATATCATCATGATCTTCGAGTAATCTCTATGGTTTTTATTAGTAATAAATCTTCAAAAGCTTCAATTTTTTCTCAATATTCATAATCCATAAAACTTTAATTTTTTTTTCTCTTAAGACACTTTCTTTTTCTTCTTTATTTTATTTGATTTTTCTTCTCCAGATTAACTCACAAAATTTATATTCCTAAAAAATATTTTCTTAATTCCTATATCACACAATATAAATTTCAATTTGTACCAAGTTTTGAATTCAAGGATTCTATATTCTTCTTCTTCCATCATATCTATATATGGTTTCGTTCAAACTAAATTTCGACCTCATAATCTCTTTAAAATTGAAATTTAATAAATCAATTAGTCGGAGCAATCAAGCTCTATTTTAGTCATGAAACTTCATATTCGTAATCATCATAAAAATTATCCTTAGGATATCAAGAATTTTTACTTTTTAACATTGGGTAGCTTCGAGATCTACTACATCAACATCCTACTTATCACCTCATAAATTTTTTCAATAATGGGTTTACCTTGAAGAACCGATTTGTCTCCTTCGAAAAATGATAGCACCTTTCTCAATTTTGCCACAAAAATTCCACTTATGCATATTCAATTACATTAGTTAATTTTACCACTGTTTTTGATGAGTTTTCTAATCTAACCTCTACTAACCGAGGGATGTCATTGTCACAGTTCATCTTTACATAAAAGAATCATAACGGAACGAGGTTGCATAAACTACGGAGGGATCGTAGCGAAATACGAGTAAGCAATTTAATTGGAAGGGAGAAAGTAAGTGTTGCTAATATTGCATGAAGAGTAAAAGGTGTTATGGGTAAAAGTAAATCAAGATAATACAAGAAAATAAAATGACAAGGGTTAAGCAGTCAAGATAAAACACAAGGTTAAGCATTTAACGGATTTAGCAGATCACAATCGGGCCGAAGATTTGAGTCGAGATTGACTCCAAATATATAGTCAAAAGTATATCGGTACCATGGTATAGGTTATAGTTAGTCTTTATGACCCGAAAGTCGCATCATAAAAATAAAGTGCAAGGGGACGTGTTTTAGTGGGACATAATATACCTATATGAAGGTGAGCTCGTCTAGGTCTTGCATATAAAATTTGTTGGAAGGAAAAGTCTAGTATTGTGCTCAAAATATCAAAGTCACGATAGGGAACGCCAAATGATCAAAATAGAAAGTGGGTTTTCATAAGGTACTAATTAATGCACCAAAAATAAAAGGTTGAAGCACGAAATAAAGATAATTAATGGAATCTCGTAGATCGAGGTAAAAATAAGTTAGAGACACAGTTTCTAGAGGGAAGATAGTCCCATAGATAAGTGTATGGTCAAGGGAATGATTCCAATCATTTCGAAGTTTCAAACAATTAGATGGTCACGAATAAATATCTAGATTTTGAGGAAAGGTCGAGTAAGTCAAAGATATGTTCATCGGTTTGGTCGACGACTAACTATACTTGTGTATATGCAATATCATAATCATAGGTGGTATGACAATCTAATGTGGAATACTTCTATCTCACCAGGGTGACCTTACTTGTTTCTTGGTCCTTCACCAATATCTAATCTAAAATTTCAAGTTCCTCGAAAGTTTCTCAATAACATTTCCAAGATACTCCGCCAAAAAAAAATTCAAATTATCTTAGATTGTCAACTTAAATCAAAATTTTAAATCTCTAGTCAATCTCGAAACAACCCTTGTATATCGCAAATCGTATAATTATTATCATTTTTTTTCTCCAAACCTTAAACCCAACATTTATTAAGTTTATCAGCCGAACTTCATACTACAAATAGAACATTTAAATAACTCTCGAATTTAAATTCTATATCCTTCAAATGTGTATATCTAGCTTCCAATAAGTCACAACTACTCTCAAAAGTAATATTTTTTTTCACCAAAATTTAAATATCCATAATCAAGGCCTTAAACTCGAAATCTAAATAACTTTATAAATTATAGATCATATGACGTAATTTAATTCAAAACTTTTTACCAAAATTTATCAATCATCCTCAAATTTTGGTCAATCGTAAATCATAGTTTAAAATTTTATAATCCTTTTCAAATCAAATTTATATCCCTCCAAAAGATGTATAGCTATAACTCAATAAATCATAAATGTTCAAAGACCTTCAAAAATCAAAACGCAAAATCAACTCAATTTGTTTTCTCGATCTAGCTATCCTCTTGTGTATACCACCTTGTGATATCAAGATAAAATTCCAATTATCCTTTGAAAGTGGTAATATGCTACTACCCAACTTGGATTTAACTAATCCTTAAGAATCATATTTCTAGGAAAATAAATGCCTCTATAACTCAAATAAAATCTCCATGCATATTAATTGTCAATATAACCTTCTAGCTATGTGTTTGACCTATGAGAATATACTAGTGTAGTCATCTTACTAAACACAAAACTAAGAATTTATGGTAGAAGGAGTCAAGCAAGATGTAATTCAAGGAGGTCGAACGAGAGTTCGGGATTTGAAGTCAAGAAGGGATGTCAAGTAGGTGGATGAGATTCTAGACTCTAATCCTATATTGCAGGCCCACATCAGTACAATTACGTAACCGAAGTGACAAACTCGACCTGTATGGGCCACCACAAAAACATGTAATGCCCAAGTCCCAAAATACGTAGAACTAGTAACGTAGATATGCCAGCCATATAGTATATATACGTAAGCTGTAAAATATAGTAAAACCATGACTAATCTCATCCACATAAAATAAAAGATATTATATAATGATAATGAATTGTATTGATATAATATGTTGGGCGGAGACAAATCCACTACCAACAAATAAGGGAAAAATACATGGAAAATAAAATGAGTTTGGCGGGCGAAGCGAAGACGATCAAAGTGCAATCATCCTCGAAGAAATAATAACGATCATGGCCACGGCTAGAACACCTGCGAAAGACAAGAACACACACCTGGCAAGACAACCAGGTCCTCAGAGGGACGTAACAAGATACAATAAACATGCCATATAAATACTGAATATAAAATATGCCACAATCAAAGAAAGTGACAAGACATAAATAAGGCAACCTAACCGTATTAAAGTGAACATGCAGTTGAGAACAAACCTTTCGTCGCATGAGCCCTAACTGTAAATAGGATCTGGTATAGTCCCTACTTGGGCACCAGTGACCTAAGCGCATGACGTTCAAAAACGACAGTGGCCAACCTGAGAGGCTCATACCCGTATCTCCAGCGGAGCTTCCGAATTACAAGGGAAGTGCAATCGAAGCCCATACGACAAGAAAATATTCTTCCCACCCAATGTACCTATCATGTCGCATCCACGACCATGTAACACTACTAACCGTCAAGTCTTCTAACATACAACTATTGATAGTTAGACCTAACGTACGTCCTATACGCATCAGTGATCAGCCAACACGTAAGTCTGAATTCTATATGCTACTCATAACTCACACATCTCGTGGCACATCAGTGTCAAAGTTTATATAATGCACTAAACTAGTGGTAGTCCCTTAACTCTAGGTCCATATGCAATCAAAGGATAAATAACAAGGTACAACTAATATCACTGAGCAGGCAGTAAAGCAGAAACTGTAATAATGGTACAGCTAAAAGAACTGGAAATAATACACAGTGATATGCAATAAATAAAATGCAGACAAATTTATAAACAGTAAATTATGGCAAGGTATCTTGCCTGTTATGTCGCCTGGTGTTGTGTGATGTTCAAAAAAATCACGATTGTCCAATAGCCGGGATCGTTGTGTAGAGGTCCGAAATTGCGTGAAAATAAGAACGAGGGATCAGTCATGATCAAGGAAATGAATTGGGAACAAAATATTTATGACGTTTGAAACTATATTTTGTTACCCCAAAATATTTATAAGTAGCTATATATATAAAAATCATTTTAGGTTAACAACTAAAATTTTCTAATAAAAATATTTTATATAAATACTTGAAAATGTATATAATAGGAAGAAAACATAACCTTGTTTATATATATATTTTTAAACAAAATTCATATTTAAATACAGTAAAATAATAATAATATAGTAATACTTTTAGGGCTATTGAGTTTTTATTTATCAAATTTATTTACATAAACAGAATAATACACTAATTTTTTAATAATAAAATCAATATCATAACAAAAGTATTAAAGTAATACTCATGATGTAATAATACAGTACTAATAATAATTAACAGTAATAATAATATAATAATAATACTTATAACAATAATAATAATAACAACAGTAACTAATAATAATAACAATAATATTTAATAATAATAATAATATAATATAATCCCAATATATTCAGCCCTCCCCTCCAATTAAGTCACAATGAGGGGGGGAGAGAGAGAGTAAAGAGAAAGGAAAGGGCGGAGAGGGGTTTGAGCGGGGACTTACGACGATTGGCTCCGGCGCTCGACGTGGAGGCGGCGGCTCCGACGGGTGGTCGGCGGTGGCTCCGCGAAGGCGGCGGTGGAGGAAGGAGAGGCGCGATCGGGCGGTGGTCTCACGCGCTGGAGAACTCCGGCGGAGGCGCGGGGGTTTTGGCGGTCGGAGAGGAGGTGGGTTCGGAGGCGGCCGGGACAGGAGCGGAGTGACGCGGCGGAGGTACTGTACACGCAAGGGATCCGACAGTACTCATGATGGTCGCGAAGAAAGGGTACGGGCGGACGGGGCGCCGTCACCTGGGGTCGACGGCACGCAGGGCGGCTCGGATGGCCACGGCACGGTGGGGCTCCGCTGGCGAACGCACAGCCAGACACGGCGCACTGGCGGTGGCACGACTGTGCGGGGAGGCTTGGACATGTTAGGGCTTCCCCCTCCTTCTTTTTCTTCTATGGGTGATGGTGGTGGTGTGTTCTCTTGGGTGGTGGTGGCGGATTTGGTACAACGTGGCGGTGGCATTCGGCCAGAGTCGGAAAAGGCGGAGGAGAAGGGAGGTTATGGTGGATGGTTTCGGTGGTGGACGGTTTCGGTGGTGGACGGGTGCCTCGATGGAGGTGGTGGTGACGATGATTTTCTGGGTTAGATGGGGGCTATCGGAGCAGGCGGGCTAGGTCGGATGATGGTGTCTATTGTGACGTCGGGATGTTTCTGCCATGGTGTGGCGGTAGTAAGGGGGTTTACGGGTTCAGCCGGAGGAAGGAAGGAAGACGATGGCGGTGGTAATGGCGATGGACGTGGTAGAGAGGGAAGTCGGAAGACTGTCGAGGGTGATGATGCCGACGGTGGCGGCGGAGTCGCAGTGGCCTGGGACGGAGATTGCGGTGGCAGTAGGCTAGGTTCGGGATAGAACGAGTCCGTGTCAGGGGTGTCTGACACGGCAGGGTGGACGTCCGGGATTGTCGGACGTGACAGAATTATTGTATTTGTATGGTAGGGATGTAGTAGACGGGTGGCACAGACACGATGCACAATTTATGGATGGAAAAAATTTATGGAGGAGTACCTCTCCTTTTATAGGATGTGGGAATTCCCAGTTAGATAGGGATTGGGAGGATTTAAATCCCAATTAGGTAAATCATTTATTAATTCAAATTGATTTAAAATAATTCAATCCAAATCAAATCCAATCTAAATAATTTCTATACTTAATTTAAAATATAAAGTCAATAAAATCTTTTTCAATTTAAATTACCATATTTAATCAAATATTAAAATTAACAAAATCCCAAATATCATTTTCATAATTAAAGAAATATAGTAATAATTAATTTCAAAAATCATGATAAATACTTAAATATTAATTCATGAACTAGCTTTTATAAATAACAAAATATATTAATAAGCAAATTTTACATTTCGCAAAATATTTGAAAACATTGCATATAAACCAAAATTTTCAAATTACTACTTATTTTTAAACGACGAACAAAATAACTCTTTTATACAAAAGAAAATATTTATCACATTTATTTGAACATGTACTTTTCTATTAAAATAAATTTATAATAAAATATTTTTCTAACATATGTACCTCGACACATATTCGCACTCGTCGAGTATTTACGAAACGTAAATCCCGCACGGTACGCAAATACAACAATGAGAACTCGTATGCGACGTGCAGATACGAAATACAAAATAAATACAAAATTAAAAAAAATTGTAGTAGAAATTTAGGGGGTTTACAACTGGTGCTTTCTGAAAATCTGAAAGACTACTCGGAGATACTGCTTATACTCTGCTTCACTCTTGCTATAGACTAAGATGTCATCTATAAGTACTATCACAAACTGATCCAAATAGGACATGAATATGCGATTCATGAGATCCATGAATACTACAGGCGCATTGGTCGCTCCGAATGGCATAATGAGAAACTCCCAATGTCCATATCTAGATCTGAATGCCATCTTCGGGATGTCTTGCTCTCTGACTCTAATCTGATGGTACCCTGATCGCAAGTTAATCTTCAAGAATATTGCCGCTCTACTGAGTTGATCGAATAACTCATCTATCCTTGGTAGGAGATATTTGCTCTTGATTGTTACAGAATTCAAGGTACGATAATCAATACATAATCTTGACGTACCATCCTTTTTCTTCACTAGAAACATCGGGAATCCCTAAGGTGATTCACTAGCACGAATGAATCCCTTGATTCTGAGTTCTTCAATCATCTTATACAGGATCTCTAATTCTGATGGTGCCATTCTATAGACTCTCTCTGACACTGGCACCGTCCCCAAAAGCAAATCAATGGTGAACTCGATCTCTCTCTGGCGGCATGCTTGGAATCTCTTCGAAAAATACGTCAAAAAATTCTTCTAATACTCTGAGAAACTGAACTGCTTTTTGCTACTGCCATCCGCAAGACTGGCGGAGAATGTTCTACTTCACCTCTGGAAAATGAAAACTCTTCGTCGTCGGGAATACCAAAAATAATCCTGCAACATGGCAATCTATTCTTGCATATTGATCCTTCAACCAATCTATTCCTAGGACCACGTCATAGTCGACTATCAAAAATTCTATCAATCTAGCGGGAAATTCTCTACCGCTAACTACGATTCGACACGAAAAAAGACTCTATATACTCCCACAAGACTACTACCAATAAAGATATTGAGCCTTACCAATAAAGATTCGGGCTCCAGTCCTATTTGTGTTACGAATCGTGCAGACATAAATGAATGCGATAGAATCAAATAATATCGATGCTGGAAAAGAGTTGACGAGAATAGTACCTGCCACCACCTCACCTGATGCTAATTCTTCTGCCACGGTCAGAGCCATAGCTTGACCCTGTCCTCTTGGTGCTGGTCCTCTCTACTGGTGACCTCTCTGTCTACTTTGAATCTGAGCTTGGGCCTGACCATACTGCTACGGCCTTTGCTGCTGGAATGTTTGAGCCTGAGGCGCCAATAGCCTCGGAGGCTGGTACTGCTACTGTTGTACTAGTGCTGGTGCCCTAACCGATGGATTGGTTAGGGTTGATGAAGAGGAACTGGATTTATGCGGACATAACCCTATCATGTGGTCCGATGCCCTATAAACCAAGCACAATCTCCGTGCTCTATGACATTCTGAAATCACGTGCCTAGGCATTCTATAATGAGAGCAGCCTGTTGCAGAAGATTGCTTCTGATTCTATTGCTGAGAGTACGTCGGAGTTGAGTGCTGAACCGACAAAACTGTGGTCGCCCTCATAGGAGCTTCAATGGTCAACGCCCTAGCTGCCAGGGATGGTATTGACGACTGAGATAACTGTCTATGAGGCGATCTTCCGCCCTCCAACTCGATCTACTATCCTCTAAGTAGTATATTCGTGCCTTATTGTTGCTTGCAAAATGGCATCAAATGTCTGGTGCTCAAACTGCTCAACCGCTAGAATAATCACTAGGTGGAGTCCCAGCTGAAATTACTGCGCTCTGCCCATAGCTGCTTGTACTATCTGCTGTAGGAAATCGCCCCGACGATCTTGTGATGCAAGCATCTTGGATGACTTCCATCAGGGCCCTATTGTCAGGATTTACAGGCTGGGCTGGCTGAACTGGTGGCTCTTGCTCTCTGGAAGGCACGACTCGGGATGTTGCTCCCGAGTGATGGATTTGGTCCCCAGGTTGCTGTTGGTTCACTTGCTGTGCTCCATCCGGCTGATCGGTAGGACTATGGATAATGCCACTGAAGAAAATAGCATGGGGAACAATAACGAAGGACCAAGATAGATCAAGGATAGAAGCATATTATCGGGTTAAGAATTTGGAAGATTAGAAAACACGATTATAGATAAAGGATGAATGCTGATTGAGACATCTATTCAGAAAACTCTCACACATCTTGATTTACAAGACCTGTATGGGCCACCACTTAAACCGTGTCATACCGCAGAACCAGAATACTGGAGAACGAGGGACAGACACAGCCAGTTACGTATATTAAAGTGTAACCCACCTCGCCATACGGTTACGGCTATCTAGATGCATGAGGGTTTATCTATAAGCCATCAGTCTCTTATGATCAAGAATAAGCCTAGTATCTCAATCTCAAGCAAACAAATAATTATTACAAGATGTTAGATCATCAGACATACAAAGTAAGGTGTCCCAAACATTACATATTCAGATGATCATGAAGCTAGTCATACAAAATACGAAGACTAGTAAGAGTTAAGTTGTACATGTTCAACCCTAGGATTTGCCAATCATGTTATAGCCCTTAGGCAGACAGAAATTAAAGTTGCAACACGAGCTAACACTTGATCGGCGGCTAAACTCCTCAAAGAATAATTTACAATAGAATGGGAGAGCAAAAATAAAAAATCCACTCGTTGCCACGGTTACTTCTAGTGTTCACCATCTGACTAGAAGGCATGTAGATCCTCGGGTGCTACTCCAAAATTTGACCATACAAAACCAGCTGGATCAGAACCCAAAAGAGCAAGTACCACAAGGGAGGCTCCACTTATGAACTGGAACCAACTTATATATGGAATAGGAGAACAGATAAAAGAACATAATTAAATAACATAAAGACATGCTTTAAAGAACCTAATAGCTTGCATTAAGAAAACAAGAGGTGGAATATAATTTCCATGTTAATTGTGAGACAATCATTCAGGCACGACCAATCAAGTCCTACGGTGTAACGCCCCAGTCGCAAAATACTTGGGACTAAGTACGTGGACATGCCAGCTGCATACATACGAAGGATACTCTAATATATGGAAACCTCGTTTGTATCCATAAACTGTGAAATACAGTAAACCAAGACAACTAAATCTCATCCACCAAATAAAAGAATAACATTGACATCAACTATAAAATTTGTCATTTATATAAGTAGTTGGGTGGAGACAAATCCATTACCAACTAATTTAAATGAAAGAAAATATACAAGAGAATGATCGCTAAAATGGCCAGGCGAACCAAGAGCAATCCTCTTCGAAGAAATGGAGAAGAGCACGGTCTTGGCTAGAACAACTGCAAAATATCACAAAAGTACACACCTGAAGAATTCACCTGGTACTCAGAGAGACGTAACAAGATACATAAAGAACATGCCACATAACTAAATATAAATAATATGTCATAAATCACAATTAGTAAAGTAAAATAGTCCACTACAACAGATATGGGATATGATAGCGTGCGCTGAACGCTATAGAATGCATATTATAGCATATTCTGCCCGCTATATACGCCCCCGCTATAATAATCCCATGTACAAGAATGCTATAAAGTTATAGCGTTCACGAACGCTATTCATGGATTATAGCGTTCATTGACGCTATAGATAATGTATAGCATTTTGAAACGTATGATAGTTATTGCAATTAGGAACGCTATAGAACTTTAATAGCATTCATGAACGCTATTAATATATTGTAGCGTTCATGAACGCTATAGACATGTTATAGCACTTACAAATGCTATATAGTTTACATAGCCTTTACGAACGCTATAGTTCATTAATAACATTTGTTAACGCTATAAATGTGTTATGGCGTTCCTGAACGCTGTTTATTTTTAATTGCGTTCATGTATGTTATTGTTTGCTAATAGCGTTTCGATATATATCTGCTTTTTATAGTATTTCTTTCCTGCTATTATATGTGCAACAATAGCATGTCAGAATGCTATTGCAGAGTCAAAATTATGTATTAAAAAATTTGCAGAATACAGCACATCAGAATACTATTGCAGATAATGCCACAGTTACACAAAATGCAGGTATTCAAAAATTTAAATGCGAATCAATCACAGAATGAATTCCGAACATAAGTAAATTCATTAATTTTACTGTCTAATATATGTAGAACAACGAAGTAGTACCAAACATTCAAAATCTTTAATTTTTTCATGTAGAACAACGAAGTTGTACCAAACATATGTCCAAAAATTAAACATTAACAGTGTAGTCAGCTACATATATCCCAAAATGTTGACTATCTAACATTTAGCTCCCTTCGAGCCTATCCACAACCAAAACTCATCAGAAAGCATTCTCTTCCTTCATCCAACCTACACAAAAATAGGGGGTAAATCATTAGTGTAAAAAAAAACTATCTCGAGCCGATCCAGACAATTGACGAAAAGTAAATTATTGAGATAGGAAAAGTGATTCCTTACCAGTGCACTAATTGAGTCTTATGTGTTTATATATTCTGTTGTAATTGTAAGTGTTCTCAACTCTTCTTCTCGTTTTTTGACTGAAAGCTTGAAAGGATTAATAAGTTCCAACTGAGTGCGTGCATTTTTTCATATAGATGAAGCTGATATCGCTAAATGTGGTCTATACTAAAGACTTATCAGTACAGACCAAAGCTTTCAGTTCCCATATCTGTTGTGTAGTAGAAAATAGGTTTTCTGTAGGTAAAGTTCAGTAAGGTATTATGTGCAGATATTTACTCTCCAATGTGCATCAGATCAGACGCTCTAGTGTTCAGTAAACAGTAGATTATAAGTTCAGATTATTGAAGAGGTGTGCAAATAAGTAAAAATTAGTATCAAAGAGTGTGTAGGATTAGTTTTTATTTTACATCTGTGTAATAGAATGTGAAAACAGTGAGTAAAACATAGGGGTGCATGAATTAATGTATAGTGTGTAGGAATTTATATAGCATTTAGAGGTACTGCACTAAAGACGTACCTTACTACGAGATCTCAGCTGATGCATCCAACCCAAAACTTCTTCACGAATCTCAAACTTTCTAAAACTAATAATTGATATGCCTGAAAACATATGTCAAACAATGTTAACATACACTCACATAAAGAAAAAAAGCCAAACTAAGACCAGAAAATACCTCCACCAGGAAGTTATTTGGGGTGAGGGGAAGGGTGTAGTTCCCTGTTATGCCGTGAACCCACTAGACACTAGTCATGAGAGGATTTGTTGCAGCTTTCTTTTCAATGTGATGATATTCTACATATTAAATTTCACATTCTGTGCCATGTTGGTTAGTATTCAGAACACAGTAGACTAAGTCAACAGATACGTCTGTGACATTTGGAAGCAAATGTTGATACAATGGACAAGGCAGTCAATAGTCATTGAAACAATTGAAGTGCAGGAAACAAGAAATATAAGGTAACGAAGCCTGTAAAACATAGAATGAAAAATATAACAAATAGCAACAAAAACAAAGAATATATATAACTCTAAGGAAGAAATGCACCAACAAAACAGTCAACTGAACAGTCATACATAAAAATAAAACTCAATAATGGTAAGATCAAAGGAAAATACAGTATTGTGCTGAACCGTATCCCACTGAATACATAACAAAGGAATATAAAAGTTTTAAATATTTATGAAACAAGGGAAAAGAGATGGCCACTTACTACTTCCACACACTAATCCAAAAATGATTTAATCTGTTAACATATAGATGACGCCTATAGCATTTAAAATAAAGAGTCTGCCAAAACAACTAACATAGATGTGTATTCTCATGTTTGGTATCTCATGGTAAGATGGGGTTGGAACACGTAATAAGTATCATTTACAACAACAAGAAAGGACTATTATAATGACGTTAATTCATGGAAAATACTATTATACTACAGTATAACACTCCTTTATTTATACAATGTTGAATTAGCCCTAATAGATTATTTAATGTTGAATTAGCCCTATAGATTATTCAATGTTGAATTGGCCCTACAGATAATTTTTAATATTTATTTTCATATACTAAATTAGATTACTTTGTATTGGTTCTTCATAAGTGATACTTTGGCCAAATCACGAAGCCTCCATCAGCTATGTCACAAAATTTGTAATCGCCATTTTGAGGACCATCAAAAATCTGCGCTTCCAGATCTACTACCTCCATCACCCAAACAATGTGCTCTCCATCTTGTAGCACCTTCCTCTGATGACAACTGTTGTGTGATGCAAGATGTCCCTTCGCCACCTTCTCCAAATTCTTGGAAAGTAATAACAAGATATCCCTTCGCCACCTCCTTCATTGAATAAAACCAAGTTTTAGATAAGACAAGGTTTGGCCATCAAGTAAAGTCAAACTTACCAAATATAATCAATCCTACTAAGAACTACTATAGTCGAAGAACAGGTAGGATATGATCAAGCAAGGGTGACTAAAACTTGTAATAAAATAGTCGAAAAAACGGGTAGGAACTACTTAGTCACCCATGCTTGTTGATTTACTCTACTTTTCCCTTCCACCAATAGTCGAAGAACAGGTAGGATAGGATCAAGCAAGGGTGGCTTATTCAAGGACAGCCATCTTGCTCTCATCCAGTAGATGAGACCGAGAAAGCAAACTGTGTTGCAACATTTCTAAGGTTTTCCTAAAATTCATCCCGCCTCACGGGACCATAGTATCATCTATACTTACAGGATGCTACCCTAGGTCCAAGGGGGCGGTCAACAACTCCCCCCCCAACCCCCCTTCCGAGTTTTCGGTCTCCTACTTTATACATATGTTTATAATATTATATAGTTAGTGTTTTATTGGGGAAAGAAACACAATTGAATGGTTGAATAGTTGATAAGAGCTTTTATCCAAGAGATCCCTAAGTTCAATACTTCTCTAGACAGATTGTCTTACTTATTGTTATTGGTAAGAGCTTATTGTCTTACATATATTTGTAAAATTATGCAACACTTTCTCTTCTAAATGCCATCATAATAGAAAACGCCAGTTCAAGTAACAATCACGACTATGTCAAAGAATAGAATGTACAGCAAAGACCAATGAAATGGCAAATTATCTCATCAGCTCAAGGACTCACCTAATTGCGGTACACAACATAGCCAAGAAAAAAGTACACCAGCAGGAAAGGAATAATTAAAGGTGCCAATATGGCACAGGTGAAACCAAGCAGCCCAAACAGAAGAACCCTCGGTATTTCCGTGTGATAAGGAAACGATGGAACAGAATCCAGGTCATCCTTTCTTCTGAGAATATGTCTCCTTATTAAGTTCCAAATTAGGGAAAAGAGTTGCATTACTTCAGAGGATAAACTGGCCCATCCTGAAGTCAGAACATATATAATGAAAAAGGTAGCCTGCACACATCAGGTAACAAATAGGCCAATCAATTATTGCAATGAAAAGAGTCAAAAGGGAACTATAAAGAACTTTTCAGATAAAACAGAAAAGGTAAACTGAAAAACTTTCAAAATAAGATGATATCTGGAGACTAACTATGAAGGATACTTAATTATTTGGGGAAAACATGATTATGAGTTTAGAAACTAGGGTCCGTTTGGATAGCTTTTCTGAAATTTTGTTCTAAAAACAGTTTTTGGAGAATGATGTTATAAAATAGTTTTCTGGATATAAGTTTCTGAGTTTGCGTTTGGTTACTTTTATCTGAAAATTTTTTTTATAAAAAAATTGTTAAAATTTTGTTTGCTAAATTTTTTTCTGAAATTTTTTTTTATGTTGTGTCCTTGCCACAGTTTGTGTCCACCCCCTCCCCTCCGTGTCCTGGCTTTGCCACGACGAGGTCACCGACCACAGCGAGGACAGATCCGCCGTCGAGCTCGTCCCCCGTCGACTTCGTGAAGGTTGTCGACTTAGAGCTCGTCCCCGTCGATGTCGTCCCCGTCCAAGAAGAAGGAGAGAATGTCGGAGGGAGGAGGAGCAGACGCCACAACGGTGGCGACAGCCCTCACCACCACCGCCGTCGACTTCGAGCTCGTCCCCGACTTCGAGTTCGTCTCCAGCAGCCCTCACCACCACCGCCGTCGACTTCGAGCTCGTCCCCGACTTCGAGCTCGTCTCCAGCAGCCCTCACCACCACCGCCGTCGACTTCGAGCTCGTCCCCGACTTCGAGCTCGTCTCCAGCAGCCCTCACCACCACCGACGTCGACTTCGAGCTCGTCTCCAGCAGCCCTCACCACCACCGAGGAGTCCATGAAGTGGAGCTCCACGAGCTCGTGGCGGAGGAGTTCGCGGCGAACAACCTCGGGTCGAGCTCCGCCAGCCACCGCTACCGTCCGGCCACCGCCACCGTCCCCCACCGACACTGCCACCGCCATCGACGAAGGCTGCGCTCGAGGGAGGCAAGCCTTTGCAATGTTGTGGAGGAAAAAATAATGGAGGAAGAGAGAGAAAGTTGGGGGTTTGGGGGTGGGTGGGGAGATGGGGGGCCCACAAGCATTGAATTTTTTTTTGGGAAAACAGCTTTCTGCTGTTTTCTCAAAAGTTAGTTTAAACTCTCCATTCCCAAATTTTTTTTCTGAAATCGTTTTCATAGTTGGGATAACCAAACACAAGTTTTGGAAGAACTAATGTTTAAACACAAAACATGGGTTCAAAAAAGAGAACCAAACAGGCCCTAAACTTTTCCCAAGCTACATGATAGCACCAAATAGTTATTTATGGTTAGAATTACATGACAGCACTAACAATAATAGTAATAATCACCTGACTTGGAACAGCTTTTGCAAGCTCAGTAGGGATTCCCTTTGGACTAGAAATGACATTCAGCTGCTTGATGATAGATCCAGAGAAGACATTGACAAAAAGTATATTCCAGATGTTGAAGTACAAGACTTTGTAACATGCACTTTTTTTCTGCCACTGTGAGAGACAGATCCTTCTAAAGTAGAAAATAGCATCATTAATGGAGGCACAATATAGAGGAACAATAGCAATATAATGCTAGGGAGGTACCCTGTCACAATCTGGTTTACAAAATTCCTGTAACAATTGTACTATTAGAATCTGACGGGGCTATTGGCATCCATAAATCTACCAAGCAGTACTTTTCTCATATTGATGTTCCAGATTAATAGGGAAAAGTAAAGCAACAAATGACCAATCATAAAATTATGCATTACGATGTAGGACAACAAGAATACAACAATTTACGATATAAATAATCCATTTACACCCTACGACACTCTCACCTCCTTCCTCGCATTTAAACATTAACTTAGGACATTCACTTCTATTGTTCTAAAGCTTACTTGTATCCAAAAGTCCAATCTTTTCACTATGAGGACCCTCAGGAGAGTAGTACCAGTGTTCAATTCTATAAGTAATATAACTTCCCATATAGTTCAAGATGTAGAGGGGTGCGCAGTTGCAGTGCACACAAGGATAGGATCAAGCAAGATGGCTGTCCTTGAATAAGCCACCCTTGCTTGATCCTATCCTACCTGTTCTTCGACTATTGTTGGAAGGGAAAAGTAGAGGCGGGATGAATAAGCCAAACTTGTAATAAAATAGTCGAAAAAACAAAGAAAGGAGAAAAGTAGAGTAAATCAACAAGCATGGGTGACTAAAACTTGTAATAAAATGGGAGGGCCGTAATGCATACCAGATTCTCCATGCTTTTCCTCGACCTCTAATAGCTGACTTATAGCAATGTGGATTGTCATGTACCTCAGAGGCTCATAACACTTCTTTCCTCTAAATTCAAACATCATAGAAATTATTTATCAAAAACTAATTATGAGTAACTAGACATCAACAAGTTTTTGTGCATGGATAAAAGTGGTAATAAGTGTCCAATAGCAAAATTGTTTATTCAGTAACCACCTCATTTACCACAAAACAATGTTTGAAATCAAAACCTTTTTCCAACTCAAAATGTTGGCATATATCATATTTTAGGATATATACCTGCACAATGATTCCAGTGAAAGCTCCTTCACTCGTATATCTGCAATTTTAAAATATTCTCTATAAGAAATTGATAAGCATATTAAGGATTTGTGCCAGGATATTCTCAATTAAAACTTCAAGGTAAGTGCTTGCTTCCAAAGAAAGAAAAAAGGCAAGTTACTCAGGCAGGCAAGGAGATAACCAATTTTAGTACAGAATCAGTAAAGAAAACATTCAATTCTAATAGAACTTCAAGCACTATTTAGCCCAAAAAAAAAGACATCATAAGTAGGAGGAGACGGAGTACCCAGTTTCTGATTGAGTAGACTACAATAGTAATGGTTTTTAATACATTAAAATAAAAACAAGTACCATAACCATAACCTTGTTTTCAAAAAATTAAATCTATTTGGGCTCAATACACTTCACAAAGTTCACGAAATGTCGAACACCTTGTATATACTCGACATAAATTTGTAGCTTGTATATATTCGACATCATCTGTTCTTAGAATATATGTTAACAAAATCTGTCAATATTTAATGGCTACGCACATGCTTTACATTGTCTTGTAGTAGTGCTGAATATATATAGTGTTTAATTTAGTTCCAACAACTGTTCTTAATTTGGATAAAGATTAGCAAATTACTTCTCTTGTTTGCCTCCTATTTTTTTTATTCTGGAGTGCGCGCGGAGACTCCGCCTGCAAAATTTTGGATATAGATATGTTATCCGCAAGATGTGAAAAAATAAAATAAATCAGAATAAGTGTACATTTATATATAATCAAGCAAGTAGTTCGTTCCAAAATGTCAATGGCTTTCCCAGTAGTAGGAGGACTTCCATTACATCACCATTTGTATTTCTGACAACTCTAACAAACTGAAAGTTTACAAACCCGTTCATCCAAAAGGATAAACAAATAGAAAAAAAAAAGATAAACTATTTAACTGGATTGACGATTGTGTTGATGTTGGTGGGGTTCTTAACCTATATGGATTTTGGAATGCGACAAGCATCATTCGTGCGTCAGACAATTAGAAGATGAACAGTTGGTTCTCATAAACATTTATAAGTTAGTCAGGAGCAATAGTAAGGCACATTTGGTTAGTAAAGAACAACTACAAACTAACTAATTAAAAAATATAGATCAAAGGAATGTAATTAACTAAGCAATAAAAAATTTATAGCCACCAACCATTTTCTTACTATGATATCGAAATCAATGAAATCTCAGGCTCTTAGTGAACTATTATTTGAGTGATGTAATCTCTCTGATTTATTATATTTTCATAAACAAAAGGCAAGTTCCAATAATGATTTAATTTGTAAAACTATAAACATTTCGTATTACCAATCAGAAGACACGACATAACACGTGTCCAGTCGTATCCGGTATGTCTTTAACATGACAAGACATAGATACAACATCAATTTTTTTGGAGAATCTTGCTTCCTAGCATTCAAATCAAACAAAGAAATTTGAAATTTGAGGAAAGACTTTATAATCTTAAGAAAACCCAAAAACAGAAATAGAGAAGTGCTTCCAAAACCTAAATATCTTCAAAGATTAATTCATGAAACAGAAATCTTACCAATGTCGGTGGCAAAATATCTTTAGAGAGAGGTTCTCGGCATCTAAAGCAGGAAAAAAAACCCTAAAACACTGGTGAGTAAAAAACCTATGTCTTCTGTTTCAGGAAAAACCCTAAAACACCGGCGAGTCACAGGAGAAAAAGGAAGAGGAGAAGGAGGAAGAGGAGATTTACCTTCAGAGAGGAAGAAGTGGGAGCTCGGAATAGGAAGAAATGAGAGAGGTCCTAGGAGCTGATGGGGAGAAAAAGAACACGGAAAATTTTTGGGGGAATGAAAAAGTGTTCCCCCCATAACACTTATTCTTTCAAGTCAAAAGTATACAAATTGAACTTTTTTTAATTCAATTTTAATTAATTTAGCTAACGGTTTGAAAGTGTTACAAAATAAAAAAATATGTGATTCTTATATCTAATTTAATTTTTTTTCGATTTATACCAACGATTTTTTACTGTGCTAATGGTTTTTTACTGTTAGTAATTAGTAACAGTAGAAAATCGTTGGTAATTGAGAAAAATCTGTGTTAGGAAATCCCCCTTCTTGTGTAGTGAGAGGAATAGATGACCTGCTGACCTAGATAGTAGAGGAGGAGAATATATTTAGAGGAGAGGATTTTTTTCTCCCAATCTTTTGAACAAATTTCGGGAGAGAGAAATTGGGCGCGGGAGTAAAAAAAATTGACACTATCTGCCAATAAAAGTGGCGGTATCTCCCAATTCCGATGACTCAGTCCAACAAAACTTTATAGTTATTAAATATATTTAGTATAAATAATTTTTATTATTAGTGACAGATTTAGGAGTCCTTAATGATTTTCACAAAATAATCAAAAAACACCCCTATTTTTCAATTTAATGATTAAATGTTTTTGCTGACGGAATAGTCCGTCATCATTAAATATTTATTCCGTCAGAAATAGTATTACTAACTAATTTTTTAATCCGACACAAATAATCGTTTACTAGTGACTGAATATACAAAGATATATTTCGAACGAAATAAATCTGTTCGATTTTCAGTTTATTTAGTTTAACCAATATTTTAGTTTATTTATAATTTTTTTGTCAATATATAGTAACTAAATATACAAAGATATATTTCGTATATATATTACTAAATTTTCTTATTCGATTTACCAGGGGAGAGGAATTTTATATAAAATTTCTGAAAGGTTAATTTGATTAGTTGAAGAGTATTCTGCAGACTCCTTGGCATAAAATTTTATTTTACGGTAACGATTTAATTCCATTACGACATTGTAACTTATATAGCATCCAAAATGTGCTATAGTCTTTTTTAATAATATAAAATATATAGAATACGATGCTGCTCATAATCGAACTAGATACCTTACTTTGACATACGGGCATAGCAACATAAGCAGCGTCCAGAAAAAACTATACCTTTAACAGCGTTCATAACACGCTATATAAAGTTCTGTTAACAGCAAAATAGCATAAAGGCATAAACGCTATAGATAAACTGCTATTGTATGAACTTTTAATAGCACTTCACAATGAACGCTAAGGATGATGATATTATAATAGCAGGGAGACTCGAATGCTATAGATAAACTGCTATTGTACGCCCTTTTAATAGCACTGCAGAATTAACGCTATTGATGATGACATTCTATAGCAGGGAGGCTTGAACGCTATAGATAAACTGCTATTGTATACCCTATTTGTTGTAGTGGTCCCAATCGTAACAAGATCCAATACATCATCATCGAAACAGTGGACTACCCTACAACCAAACAAGGACATGGGGTAGAACACTATTCCATAATGCGACTGTCACGACCCGATCCTAAATTATTGGGTCGAACCGGATCATGCCCAGCCTGCACCGTTGTGAGACGGCGGCAGTAAGCTGTTCTATATGCAGGTATTCACAACAAAATCTATACATTTGTCACAACTCGAATATACAAAAATTTTAAAAACTTTTTATTCAACAATTGAAAGTACAACTGGAAACAAAAGTACTGAAATAAAGTACTGAATTTAAATCAACAAACTCCAATATAATAAAACTAGAAAACTGAAAAGCAACTAGCTAGATGGTCGGCTCATCAGCCTTTGGTTCTGCGTCCTCCAAGGGGGACTCTGGCAACACCACAGGATACAATACCGGGTCATAGTAGCTATTGTACAATAGCTCAGCATCCTCAATGTTACCTAAAAATGTTGGTCTCCAGTTAGGAGGGAGCAAGTACGAATATGTATCTCACATTTCAAAATAATAATAGAAAAGTGCAGGCTAAACAGTTGAAACATTACTTTCCAGCAATTTAATATTTTACTTAAAAATAATGTGATTTGAATGTGTAAACGTCTATGACCGGCTTGGGTTGTACAATAGCATCCTAGCGACGCGATACGGCTTATCCCTGTGTGTAAGAGGGGTAAGCTCGCACAACAACAATATGCAATATGAGGGGTATTGGTCATAAATGCTACACTATTTCCCTAATATCCCCACAATCAATATCAATCAATATTTGAACCCTAGAAGAGGGTTCCGTGTGGCAATGTGGTTTAAGCATGCAACATGACAATTACTAAATAAAATGCGAGAAAACATAATCGTAACTTGCCTTTGTTTTATGACTGGAATAGATGTGTCGGTACCGGAAGGAAGTCAAACTTGTCCTCGAAACCCTACAGTCGAGAATCCTATCTTAGAATCATAATTGTACCATATCTAGGTGTGCTAGTTATAATCTCTAGAAATAACCCTAGTCAGGTTTTAAGTTATTAAGTAATCTACCGAAAATTGTCTAACGTCGCAAACTACGTTCGTTATCATTTTAATTGAATAAGTCGGTTACTGATTAATTGGGAAAAATGGCAATTACTGGTTAATTTGGCAAAACTTTATATTTTAGATATATATATAAAACTAGACTTTTTCTTTTAAATGAGAAAACATGAACTTATTAATTATTTACAAAAGTCTTGATTTGTTAACTTAATGTGACAAACCCTTATTAGTTTTCATATAAAATAATTAGTACCCATTTTAATTATGCGCCTAGCTACGCCAATAACCAACCCAGAAAAGAAAGTAAAATCTACACTACACAATACAGGATCACAAAAAATAGATAGAAAACCAGACTTATGCCCTTAACTCTATTTACATAAATTAATTAACTATTAAAAGTTGCTGGCGAGCTCTGAATGCCGGGAAGCGGTCTATTCAGGAGGCCGAGGCCATGCACTCAAAATATATAAAAAAATACCCAGTAACGAGTTCTAAATAAATTTATAGAATATAAAATATAGGTAAGTCTCAGACTTGGTCATTAAGCATCACGTTGTTGGCTAACACCTCAACGCACAGAAAGGTCCTGTAGCGTTTGTGTTTCGCCAAGGCTCATTCGACCGATACGGTCGTCGCCTAACCGGGGATACGTAAAATCTCGAAAAGCCGCAAACCAACCAACAACCAATTTGGAAATCCTTTTACAAAGACCGAGTTCGAAAGTAGATTTTGTTTTATGAAATTAATTTAAATACCAGTATTTCCAAAAGGTTTTACTGAAAATTTGGGCAGCACCTCCTCTGTAACTGGACAATCCAGCCACATAGGCGATACAAATTCCTGTACCAAAAGAAAGTCCCAAATCAGGGAATACACCAAACCAATCCACAATAATATTCCAACCCAGAGTAATAATCCACAACCAACACATATAGATGAAAGCCAAAATATAGATAAAGTCGAACCGTAAACCGAAAATGACGAATCGAAAAAACATACGCGTCCCGTGTAAATAATCCGAACCACAGAAATACAACGCCGCGACGTAAAACGTCGTGCGTATCCCCCAAACGCAACAGACTCAAATTCCGATCCCCGAAATGGGGTCGGGACCGCGTCATCATCGACACGAAAATCCAAAGGGACACGAGGACACGAAAATATACCTCGGGTGCTCGGCTAGAGCTCTCAGATATAATTATTAGAAGAATGAATTCCGCGGACAGCGGGAAACGGCTCGGAACAGAGTGCTGCGAAAGCTACGACGAGTACGGACATCGTCACAGGGGGCAATCCAAAGGTCGATCGGGGTGCTGGTCGGACAGGCCGCAGGGGAGGTCGGCCACACGGGGTCGCTGGACAGCGAGCGGGCGCGGGGAACAGGGGCAACCTGCGGGCGGTTGGCCTGGGTGGCCACAGGGTGCCGGGGGCGGCCGAGCGGGGCGGACGTGTGGCACCGGAGGCGGGCCGAGCGGGGCGGTTTTCGGAGGGGCGCACGGACGGCAGAATACGGCCGGGGGCTCGATACGGCTAGGGCACGGGTTCGGGGCACAGAAAACTTCAGAAGGTGGGGGAGAATGGTCCGGATCGGTAGGTCTCACCGAGGTGAGCGCGGGGATGGCTCTGGAATGGAAAACGGAGAAGGGAGGAGGAAGTTATGTGGGTTTGAGTGGAGGAAGAATGGTGAAGGTTCTGTGAGATCTCAAAGTTTCTGAGGGAAACTTACGTAAATGAGAGGAGAGAAGAGGAGTGCGGGTAGTGGAGAGATTTTTGTGGATCTGAGCGGTGAGTGGGGGTTGTGGGTTGAATGAGTTAAGTCATTGGTTAAGTTGGGTTCAGTCTAGTTTGGTGGGCTTTAAGTCATTGGGCTTTGGTTGGGCTAGGATTTAATAGTTACTAATTGATCATTTAATTATTCTAGGAAACCCAGCTAACAATTAATCTATAATAACAATAATAATAATAATAATAATAATAATAATAATAATAATAATAATAATAATAATAAACTAATCTAAACTAATAATCCTAATTAATCTAAATATCAAATAATTAATCTAAATCCAGAAAGCGGGTTTCACAACCTTCCCTCAGAAAATTTCGTCCTCGAAAATTTAAAGATAAGGGCCGGGGTACAATCAAAATCACTTAACCTTGATCAAAAATGGAATTTAAATCATCAGGCACGGTCGAATTCTAGGCATGATCACTAGGTACAATAATAAAAATATATGCATGATCAAAATTATCTAGATATGATCCGGGATAGAGTTAGAATATTGTTGTGATTAAAATCATTTAGGCACGAGAAATCTGGGTACAAATATGATCATAAAAAATAAGAGAAAGATCAAGTGAGGTCTCGTGAAACAGAAAAGGCAAGAAAGAAACGAATGTCAACAGTTTATTGAGAAGGCAGAAAGTAATAGAATCTTTTGAGATGAGGGACTAAAATGTCAAATTAAATTGGAATGGGGTACCAGGGTTTGTGACTCAGGAAAGATAAAAAGTTGTATGATGGTAGAATAGCAAAAATGATCAGAATAATATAACTATGATAGGAATGTAATCGAGTAAGATTTTTCCACTAAGGGCCGACTGATGATCAAAGGGAATAGAAAGAATATCGTTTTACTATTTCAACGGTCAGAAGATAAGATATGCAGGAAAAATACTTACAAGATAACTATCTTATTAATACCATGCAAAACCAATCTCTAACTAGCTGAACCTTCGGTATCTTCATAAAACTAAGATATCTGTCAAGGTATTAAAACTAAATATATATATGGAATCGTAAATCACCTAAATCAATTTTTTATCCATCGTTGTATGCCAATGGTCTTATCTCAAATACTCTCTGCTTATTCCTTCTCTAGAACCTATTATTCCATTGCTCGTGTTATTCCTTCCATGGCTATATCCGTCCTTTCTAGGTATAGTAGTCATCTAACCATAAAAGTTGATCCTTGTCAAGTATTTCTTTACTTGATTATTATATTCACATGTTTATATATTATCCAAATTTACTTCCTCCATGAGAGAATCTTACCAAATCCTAGACTTTTCTTGCTAACTCTACCTACGTCTTCCTCTATCTTCCATAACTCTTCCTTTAATCATAAAATTCAAAATTGCCAAATACCTTCATTTGTTTGAATGAGGTTTAGGCACTAGTGAGCACTACCAATGGTTCTAACCCGAATAAGTCACAAGTTAAAATATACTACTCTCTCAAGACTAGCTTACTCAAGTTATTCTTCTATCTTTCTACCCTTTAGCTAAATAATATTGATCCCAAAGATGTCCTTACTAGAAATAAGATAGGTAACAATCTATGTTTCTCCCGCATATAGCTATACACTATATACATATAGTCATCCATAAGAGGTATATCAACTATTTTAATATATAAAGCAAACCACAACTATCTACAGCTTCCAAAGTATATAACTAAAAATAATAATAATAAATAAATAAATGAATAAATAAATATAATAATATATATATGTAACGTACTAAGGTTGAAACATGAAAGAGATTGAGACAATAGAGATTAATATGGTCCAAATAAGTTCTAGGAAAAATCAAGTACAATTTTATAGAAAATCTATCCTTTCTGGCTGTGATAAGAGATTTCTGAAAATGAAAAGCCGCTTGAAATACAAATCCTCTAATTTGACAACAGTCAGAATAATTTGATGGTACAGAAAAGACAACCATATTATGGATATAGTCTTAATAATATTCGAAAACCCAAATATATCCACAGTCACTTTGCCTCAAATTCATGCCTCGCCAGAGTGCACCTGACTGCAGTAAAATTTTAGCTCCATAACTTGAATAGTAATAGGTTTTCGAGTAGTCTATCAACTTTATCTATTTCCTGGCTGAACAACATAGGAGACAAATTTGATGCATTTAGGACGTAGTCTCAATAATATCCAAAAACCTATCAACACCTGAATCACTTCAACTTAGAGTCTATGCCCTACCAGTGCAACTGGCTGCAGTATACTCGCAGTTTCTATAATTCAAATAGATGGTTACGACGCATATGTGCGAAGCCATATTAGGTCACTGAATATTTTCTTAACTTTATCCATGGGAATTTAAAAAGATAATTCAACAATTCAAAAAGTTTTTCAATGACTAAAGAAAATTCAATAATAAAATGGAATCAATTCTATGGCCGTTCCTGCTTTATGATACTCAAGCATTGAGTTAAGAAGCTTTCTAGACCTTGAATTGATCAATAAGTTGCATAGAGAGAGTAAGGCTTCAAGTTGAGTGGAGGAAGTCAACAAATAAAAATATTTTTGGTACTTGGAATAACGTAGGAAATGTCAATCCATACTGGAATTATTTTTCGAAAAATAGTTCCCTTGGGAGATATGTGAACCAGCTAAGTTGAACCAATTCTTTGGTAACAATTAACCTTGGTGCTTTATGGTTCCAAAAGAATTCGGTTCGAAATTGGTTCTGAGAAAGTCAATTGGAAATAAGGCCAAGAGAAATGGTTGGATACACTGGTCGTGGAAATACTTTGGGTAGATAAGAGTTTATTAGGTTTGCTATAGAAGAATTTGAAACTCTAAATAGCGAATGGATGTAGATTCCAAATAAAGATAGAGGAGTAAGATTTGATCAACAAATGGAGAAGTTGGAATAGGTTTGCTAAAGAAGGAGATAAATAAAAAAAATCTAATCTTAATCCAAAAACGACGAGAGAGTATGGATCCTAAAGTATGCTAGAAACTGATAAAGATATGAGATATGGAAGAAAATAATTCCGAAAGCCATGGGACACTAAAATATACCAAAAATTTAGAAAATAAAATAGGCAATAAAACATATCATCATACAATCGGCCTAATCTAGATAAGGTTTAGGTACAAACATAAGCAAGGTAACCTATAAAACTATAAGCAAGCCAAAATAAATATTTTAAAATAAATAATTTCGGCCCTATATTGTAACATGGTGAATGTAGTAGACTCTCTGTTCACCATGTATATTATATCACTTCCAATTGTTATCAGTACCAACTAATATCTAGGTATTCTAAAACTCTATTCTTCTAATTCTTAATCACCTAATATATCCTTGAGAAATACCGCCTTACATACATTCTTATTAAGATTACAATTTAGAAATTGTATCGTAGGGGAGACATGACTTTGGGAAAGATATCGTCCAGAAAAAATATAATCAAGGGTAATATGTTATGCTTCGGTAGGGTATCATCTAGTGCTAATCAATAATTCTAGGTATCATTAGCTCATCTGGTCCTAGTCTGGTTCGAGCAGCCTCCTGCTGCTCAATCTACTACTACAATTCTCTTATCATGTTTTCTTGCATCATGCATAGAAAACAAGATCTTGCTAGTACCGACTGATAGGCATAGGTCAGGTTGTCTTCATAGCCTGGCAAGTTTAGGGGCAAGCATAAACAAGGTAACCTACCGTTCTATAAGCAAGCAAAAATAGTTACTTATATATAGGTAATTCGGTCCTATGTTGTGACAAATCAATATTCTAGTGTTCTAGTTGTTTCTAGGTATGTTCACTTAAGTTGTTGATTGACCTGCATGGGCTACCACTAAAAACATGTCACGACCCGATTACAAATTATTGGGTCGAACCGGATCATGCCCAGCCTGCACCGTTGTGAGACGGCGGTAGTAAGCTGTTCTATATGCAGGTATTCACAACATCTATACATTTGTCACAACTCGAATATACGGAAAATTTAAAAACTTTTTATTCAACAATTGAAAGTACAACTGGAAACGAAAGTACTGAATTCAAATCAACAAACTCTAATACAATAAGACTAGAAAATTGAAAAGCAACTAGGTAGATGGTCGACTCATCAGCCTCTGGTTCTGCTTCCTCCAAGGGGGACTCTGGCAACACCACAGGATACAATACCGGGTCATAGTAGCTATTGTACAATAGCTCAGCATCCTCAATGTCACCTAAAAATGTTGGTCTTCAGTCAGGAGGGAGCAATTACAAATATGTATCTCACATTTCAAAATAATAATGGAAAAGTGCAGGCTAAACAGTTGAAACAATACTTTCCAGCAATTTAATATTTTATTTAAAAATAATATGATTTGAATGTGTAAACGTCTGTGACCGGCTTGGGTTGTACAATAGCATCCTAGCGACGCGATACGACTTATTGTAGGAGCGTAAAAAGTGCATCAAAGAAGGAGTCAAAGTGATAGATCATTCCACTCAAATTGATCTACTTTACGCCGCAGAGAGGCTAAATAATTTATGCCCAAGACAAGGCTAATCACTTTACGCCTAAAGCAGGCTGATCATTTTACACTCGGTCTGTACCAAGGGTTTTACGCCAAGGATAGACCTGCCACTTTTATGCTGGACAAAGTTGTCAAGTCTCGCATTTAATGCAAACTCTGACATGGAGATATTAATGATGGCATATATCACAAAATTCAAAAGGATTTATTTTTACACAGAGACCAATGTTGTCGTTTAGTATGTGGATTGAGCTACTTTACGCTCACACTATGGCTTCTTTTATGCATGAAGACAATACGAGCTTTTACGCTCAATAGTTGACGTGTGCGTAAAGTCTATTTGAGCTACTTTTACGCTCAAGGTTATTTAACAACCATTTTACGTGGGAAGTCTATATCAGGACTATTTTATGCCTAGTCTACTGCTTTACGCTCAGAGTACATTGGGGCTATTTTTATGCCCTATTCTTTCTGACCAGCTTGGAACGTGGTTTGCCTACATGGCTTTCATGCCACACATCCCGAAGAACGTGTGTACGTGCATCCTATTCTTAATGAAATGATGGGATACGTGTCAACGTATACAGAGGATGACTTTGGTCGTGGGTGGCGGTTGTTGGCGTAAAGACGGAACTTTTGCTAAGTTTTTACGCACAAGAGCCCAAGTCTATAAATGGACTTATTTTTTTCTCAAAGACAGACACACAGGGAGAGACAAGAGAGAATACAGAGATCAGAACTCAGAGATTTTGATTCTCCAGAGCATTCTTCTTTAACCTTTCTTCCAGAACAGAGTGAAGCAAAGCAGGAAAGCATTCGGCCTCGCCATCAGTGCCCAAGTACGTCGATACATTTCTGGTGACTTAGTTCTTCCGGTTGTTCAACTTCAAGCAACGATCTTCATCATTATCATATGGTCCAAGGAACAAAGTGATCATTTACAGATCAGACTTCCATAGCAATACTTTTCCAGAATCAAACTTGTACTTCTTGTACTTTTTTTCGTTTTATTTTCAAAAGCCAATTTTCTCTGGCATTTTGTTAAGTGAAACAAAATGGCGACTCTGCTGGGGAAGACCTTCTCCTCTGACGAGAAGGCAATTGCTCAATATGATGATGTTTCGGTCGGTTCGACCAAGAAGACTCTGGTTGTGCACTTCGACCAGACTGCCTATAAAGAAATGCTCCGAACTGGGGGTGGTTCTCGCTGCTCCAATGTTCAAAAGTCTCGCAAAGTACGAAAAGTTTGGATTTCTAAATCCAAAGTGGCTTCTGATCTCTCTGTTGTTTCTGATGACAAGGGAATTCTTCCCACTCCTGTCGTAGGGGCTCCCGTTCGTAACGAGGTAGTCCTTACTTCAGAGTTGCACTCTAAGTGTGACAACTTATCTCCCGTCTGTCACGGTGAAGATAATTAGGTTTCACGCCCACTGCATAAGAACCAGGTTTTACGCCCAGTGGGTAAAAACCATGTTTTACGCTCAACGCATAAGCATAAGTCTCCCATTTGTAATGCGGCAGACTCTAATGTCAATGCTTCTGAGGGTAAGAATCAGTCTCCCGTCGGTGACGTGGTAGGCCCAAATAAATTACGCTCCTCGTGTAAAACAAAATCTCCCGTCTGTGACGTGGTAGATAACCAATTTTTACGCTCTACGTGTAAAGGTAAGTCTCCTGTCTTTGACAGTGTAGATAAAATTCACAACGATGTTTTTACATCTAATGTGAATATACCTAAACGTGTACAGCATAAAAATATTATTGGTAAGGCTTCTGTCCTACACCAACAACCTTCTTATACTGCTTTACGCAAAGTACCAAACTTACAAATTACACACCATGAAAATGGAGTCCTTCGTGCTCAAAAATCTCAAGATTTACGCACACAACTCCAAACGCGTAAAAAATGTACAGTTTGGTTCTGCGAATGCAGCCAGTAATCTTCTTTATACACAAGGGACTAAACGTTTTTCTACCCCAAATGTAATAAAGAAGAATACTCCATCTGTTCCTTCTGATTTACGTGAATTGCTAATACAAAAGCGTAAGAATAGACAATCTCCGGTGACACTCCCCCAAGAAAAACATCATTGTGAATATCACCAGGTTGTGATCAACTGTTGTTGTTCGGCTTCAAAACGGTCAGTTTTTGATCGATTAAGTTTTAACTCGCCTCAATATCAAGCTGAAGACCAAGAACATGAGCTGTCATATGCATCAGTCAACATGGCATCTCATACTAACAGAGGACGACATCCAAGACGGAATATATCCCAAACTCCAGGTCAATAATAGTTCAACAGACTTCTTAATTCCTTTGAAGGAGTATATCAGAATACTCGATCAAGAAGACAAAGACAATTGCAGACTTCTGATTCAGAAGCTGGGGGTACTCAATCTTTTGAGTCTGATACCGATAGTGTGGATTCATACTTTTATACTAATCCCTCTATATCTTTAAGAGAGGTTGAATCCTACGCTGTTGGAGATGAACCAGAGACGTCATCTGCCAATACGGAATAACGTCTCACTGCCGTGGAGCAATCACTGAAAGACATGCTTAACATGGTGCAAAGCATGCATCAGATAATTTTGAATCAGCAAACTGCTCAGCCGGCAGTAGTAACACCGGTACCAGTAGTAGCACAAACTCAAGATAGTCAAGGGGCTAAAATACCTTTGAATATTCAAGAGCCTGCTGTTAATCAAAATTCTGCATCTCCATATTCCATCATTCCTGAAGACGTACCACCTCCAGTGGGGGTTACAGTACATCCAACTATTCAATCAAATGTGCTTCCTCAAACCAGTGAAGCCATTCAAGGAGTGCGTGAGCTCAAAGCACAGTTTGAAGTTTTGAGGCACAAAGATCAGCTCCAGAGGTTAGGGATTAAGCAACCTTATCCTCCTCATTGGAATGATGTACCCTTTCCACCGAAATTCAAGCCACAATCTATGGTTTTGTTCGATGAAAAAGCATCTCCCAGTCAATATATCAATTACTTTGATATTATGACTGTGCACTTGCAGAAAAATGATACTCTTCTCACTCGAGTGTTCATCGGGTGCCTGACGGGTTCAGCTTACGATTGGTATCGTAGCTTACCCGATAATTCTATTTCGTCTTTTGACGAATTCAAGGTAATGTTTCTCTCCCGTTTCTATGAAGGAGGTATGGACATGAACATGTCCTCTATGATAGAAATCAAACAAAAGGAGAAAGAAGATACTCGGACGTCCATCGAACGTTTCCGACAGGCTACTCTAAAGATGCCTCCTGGTATGCCAGATTCAGCGTTGATTGATACATGCAAGATGAATCTGCGACCATCCATTACTGTCTTCACGGGTTCCCAATTCACAGATTGGGCTTCGTTTATCATAGTAGCAGTTTCTGTCGAGACCAATGGTAGGTTGGCTCATGAGCATAGAATGATTTTCGCTTCAGAAGATAAAGGAAAAAAAAGTAATCCTGGTAATAATTCTGGCAATCATAATGTGAAAGGAAAAGATACTCTTATGGTCAATCTTTCCAAGAACAAAACGATGCCGAATAATCAAGAATCTTCCAGGCCAAAAGAAGAATACTCTTTTGACGAAAGTGATATCCCAGGGATATTCCAATGTCTGATGAAAAGTGACAAACTTCAGATTCTGGAGCCCAAGAGGCCTAATGAGGTGAATCTGACTGATAATCCCAAATATTGTATCTATCATAGATACATTAATCATCCTACCAGTGCTTGCTATATCTTGAAAAAGAAAACCCAAGAGCTGATAAATGGTGGTGCTATTGCTTTAACCAATGATGATCATACGGTTACGACCAATATGGTTTCTCTTCAGTTTGGAGATTTTCCTCCACAGCAAGTCCCAGATGGAATTATCCCAATTTCGAAGGCGACGATGAAGATCATGAATATCCCGCCTGCCAGGGAAGAAAATGCAGGATTGCTGCCGCTCACACTAAAGAATGGTGAAATCATGTGGGTACATCCTGACTTAGTGCCTGAGTTGGAAAATGAAGGTAAAACTTCAAAATCCAAGAAGGTAAGAAAGTCAAAACCTGCAATATGATTTCTCATGTTATCTCAGATCCTGATGATTTGGATCATCTATGG
The DNA here is from genome assembly GCA_029216955.1 of Iris pallida. Classification (NCBI taxonomy): domain Eukaryota; kingdom Viridiplantae; phylum Streptophyta; class Magnoliopsida; order Asparagales; family Iridaceae; genus Iris; species Iris pallida. The sequence continues at coordinate 4,089,040 of JANAVB010017195.1, read as the reverse complement.
GATGGCCTTCCTTTAGAAGATAGACTGAGAGGACTGAACATCTGTCCTCCAAGTCTAGCTCCTCCTACCAAGCTCAAGCTTACTCATCAGCAGTGGCTAGTCATGAATAGTATTTCCTTATACCGGGCACAACAAGTCTTCGCTGCTTATGAAAAAGCTCCGACAGGGATTTTTCCTAGAAACCTCAATCATTCTCCTATAGCTACAGAGATTTTTATTCCTCATTCTTCTGTAGTTACAGAGATTTCTTCTTCTTTTTCCGTTGAACCACTTGTTAAAAGTCTGCTGCCCACTCACTTGTATAGTCAGCAATCTGTCCTTCTCATGAAAAAGATGGGTTATGACTTTCAAAAGGCAGAAGGTTTGAATTATGATAAAGGAATACGACTTCCTTTACAAATTCAAAATCAAAATTCCACTGTTGGATTGGGTTCTGAAGCTCCTTACAAGAAGAAGACTAAGGGAGGGAAGACTAAATCCTGTAATATGGTACTTCCTTCTCCTGAGTCCGAAGAAGAAACTTTTGCTGGTACAAGATTTGGGAAAGAGTACCACAAAGATTAAGAAGGATCCTCCAAAGAAGCAGAAGACGCAGTGGAGACACTACCAACTCAACCTTCTCCTGTTCCGGCTAAACCTTCTGTGGTTGAAAAGGGGAAACAGAAAGCAGTACGCTTTGACGTCCCATTGAAGTCTGCTTCCAGTCAGGAGGTAGTGATGAAACCCTACAAGTTTGATATTCTAGCTCAGTTAGCCAATACTCCGGCTAGACTATCTATATTTGAACTGCTTCGCCTTTCTAGAGAAAGCAGAGAGACTTTGAGTGAAGCCTTATTTCAAGCAGATTCATGCTTGGCTCAACTCAAGAGTCCTGATAATACTCCAGTTTCATGTCCGCAATGTCATAATGTGATGGAAGCAATTCCCAACATCACCTTTACGCAAGAAGATATGCTGTTGAAGCATAACAAACATGACAGGCCTCTGTGCTATACTGGGTATATCGGATCCACTGAAATTGACAGGATTTACATTGATCCTGGGTCCTCAATTAGCATAATTCTTCAGAGTATGCTAAGACCCCTGAGGATTCCTACTAGTGATCTGACTTACACTAGTACTACAATAGTCGGTTTTAACTCTGGCAAGAGTAAACCACTAGGGAAGATTCGTCTGCAGATTCAGATTGGCGATCTCTGAACTATGGTAACCTTCTATGTTACCAACTCAGACGTATCCTATAATATCCTTCTTGGAAGACCATGGTTACATGAGCATAATATCGTGCCTTCAACTCTCCACCAATGCTTCAAGTATGTGGATTCCCAAGGAGTTGTGAAGACTGAGTTTCCTGATATCAATCCTTTCAAGGGTGTCGAAGCCTATTTTTCTGATTCAAGGCTTTATAAACAAGAGCATATGAAAGAGATATCAGACATAGCTGAGGATCAATCATCTACTGAGGATCAGTCTCTTAATGAAGATCCGCCAGAAGAGCAACCTTTGAAGATCATAGTCAAAGGACGAATCCAATCCCAATCTGTCAATGATCAACCTTTGATAATCAAGGTTAAAGAAAGAACTCAAGCTTCATCTGAGGAATCAGTAAATGTTCCTACTAAGAGCCAAGTTCAACCCTTTATGATCAAGGTCAAAGGGCGTACTTCTTGTACGAATGATCCAGAACCACCATTGACTGTCAATCTTAGCAAATCTACGCAGAAGATGGATAATGGTCCACTGTTGATTAATCCGAAGCGTAGTAATCAGATTGTAAATGATGTAAATATTGATCATTCTGTACTTTTTGACATCAATGAAGATTTCCTTTTCGAGTATATGGCTGTCAAGTTTATTGAAAGAATGACTTTATCTTCGGATGAACAAAGTCATCAATATAAAGACGACATAGAGCCAGAAGAAACTTTATACATTGATCATAAGGAAAATTCTTTTTCTCCTCATGTAGATGTTGGACCTTATGCTCAAAGCTTCCTGACATCTTCTCCCTTTCTTCTACCTGTAGCCGCTTCATCACAAGCTTGCGTAACTTTTAGACGTCACGAAGAATCTTATTTCGTGGTTCCGTCTAATAAGAAAAACAAGCGCCAAATCGTGTTTGGTCTGGCTAGAAATATCCCTGTTGCTCAGGCAGATGAGCTGAAAGATAAAGACAAAGGAAGAATCCGAATTGACAAATATAGTCAACAATCTATCAAATTATCCAGAATATGGGATATGATTTGAAGACTATGCAAGGTCTCAATCAAGGCAAGGGTAGACGACTACCATTGTGTGGTGATCCGTTTTACCAGAAGACTCGTCATGGGTTAGGATATGATCCATCTCACATGTTTAATGACGATATACAAGAAGAATTCTCTTCTAGCTCTTCGTAATCATCGAATTCAGAGGAAATATAATTCGTCGAATCCGATATGTCTCATTCCTCATATGATGAATCCGGACAAATATTCTCAATCAATATGGTTCAAATTGATGGTGAATCAGAGCCATTTAAGAATGATCCTTGGGCTCAACAGATGGATACTCAGTGGGAACTCCGTTTTGAACAGCGACAGCCACCTACAAAAGATGAGGTTATCCAGATTGATGTTGGATATGGAACTACGTCCAAACCAATATTCATCAGTAAGCATCTTTCCAAAGTTGAAAAGGAAGAGTTGATAAAACTTATCAAAGAATATATTGACATCTTTGCATGGAGTTATGAGGATATGCCAGGGTTAGATCCTAAAGTTGCTACTCATAAACTCAATATTTTGCCCAATGTCAAGCCTGTAAAACAACAGTAACGGCGCTTTAGACCAGATATGATGGATGGAATTGAAGCAGAAGTCAAAAAGTTGATTACATGTAGGTTTGTTCGTGAAGAGCAACACCCGGATTGGGTTGCCAATATTGTTCCTGTTATGAAAAAGAACGGAAAAGTCCGAGTTTGTATAGATTATCGAGATCTTAATGCAGCTTGTCCAAAGGACAAATTTTTACTTCCAATTACTGATGTCATGATAGACAATACATGTGGTTTTGAACGCATGTCTTTCATGGACGGATTCTCAGGATACAATCAGATCAAAATGCATCCAGAAGATGAGAAGCATACTGCTTTTCGTACACCCCTTGGAGTTTATTGCTATACGGTTATGCCGTTTGGCCTTAAAAATGTCGGCACTACGTATCAACGGGCTATGAGCAATATCTTTCAAGAATATCTACGAAAAATAGTTGAATGCTACGTAGATGACATTGCTGTTAAAAGTCGGTCAAAGAATGATCATATTCAGGACTTGAAGACAGTATTTGAATTGATGCGCCAGCATCAATTGAAAATGAATCCTACTAAGTCTTTCTTAGGGGTTTCTAGTGGCAAGTTTTTAGGATTTGTCATTACCTCTCAGGGTATCCATGTTGATCCTGATAAGGTTAAAGCAATTCTTGAAATACGTCCTCCTCGTAATCTAAAAGAACTCCATGGCTTTCAGGGTCGTATTGCTTATATCAGAAGATTTATATCCAATATCTCTGGGCGATGCCAACCTTTCTCCCGTTTATTGAAGAAAGGTGTATCATTTGTTTGGGATAAAGCGTGTCAGAAAGCCTTCAATGATATTAAACAATACCTTATAAATCCACCTGTTCTGGTACCTCCAGTAGTAGGAAGACCATTTTTGTTATATATTCGAGCCTTGGATCATTCACTTGGCGCTCTTCTTGCACAGAAAAGTGATATGGGTCATGAACAAGCAATATATTATCTGAGCAGAATGATGGTCGGAGCTGAACACAGGTATACTCCTGTGGAAAAGGAATGTCTAGCCTTGGTTTTTGCCGTCCAAAAGATAAGACACTATATGACAGGACAGACTATTCATGTCATCTCCAAAATAAATCCCATTCGGGTATTGATGAGAAAGCCAAGCATTCTCAACTCCAGGTTAGCCACCTGGGCGATGTTGCTTACTCCTTATGACATGGTTTATATACCTCAAAAATCAGTAAAGGGTCAAGCATTAGCTGATTTCTTAGCTGCTCACCCTATACCGGAAACATAAAAGTTATATGAGGACATTCCAGATGAAGTCGTGGATTGCAACATGACTTTGAAGAATGACATATGGCAATTATATTTTGATGGAGCGTCACGAGTGGGACCTAAAGGCAATATTGTCTCTGGGGTAGGAATCGTCTTGGTTTCTCCTGACAAAACGGTCATATACCGTGCCTATTATCTTAATGAGCCATGCTCCAACAATGTAGCAGAATATAATGCTCTATTGATCGGTCTCCAAGTAGCAAAACAATTGGATATTGAATTCCTAGAGGCTTATGGAGATTCTCAATTGATCGTTAATCAAGTTAGAGGGACTTATGAAGTCAGAAATCCTGATCTCATTCCTTATCATCAGGTGGTAGTCGAGTTGGTCCTTTCATTCAAAGGATTCTTCATTGAATTTGTACCACATTCTCAGAATGTGGAGGCTGATGCTCTTGCTAGCTTAGCTGTAGACTTGGCTGTCCCAATCCGAAGGCAAAATACAATTACTTTGTTGGACCGAGACTTGTTCTGTGTGAAGAATAATCTGCATATTGAACAAAGTTATGTCACAGAGTCAAGTTCCCAGCAGAAGGATTGGAGAACTCCATTCATTGATTATGCAGTTCATAGGATTTTGCCTGAAGATCCTAAAGAAGCTGCATCAATCAAGAGATGATCGTTTAGATTCTATTATGATTCGTCTTTGCATATGCTATACCGTCGTTCATATGATGGACTCTTGCTGCGCTGTCTTTCAGAAAGTGAAGCCAAACAAACGCTACAAGAAGCTTATGACGGTATTTGTGGTGCTCATCAACTGGGTCCTAAATTACAAGACTGCATTCGAAGAATGGGGTATTATTGGCCCTCTATGATAGCAGATGCTGTAGACTATGCCAGAAGATGTAAAGTATGTCAGATTTATGCTGATTTTATTCATCAGCTGTCTGAATTTCTACATCCTACAGCAGCCTCTTGGCCCTTCGAAGCTTGGGATATGGATATCATTGGTCCTATTAACCCTCCTTCTGTCAAGGGACATCGATTCATATTAGCTATAATCGATTACTTTTCTAAGTGGGCAGAAGCAGTTCCTCTTACTGAAGTGAAAACATCTAATGTGATCAGCTTCATCAAGCACCATGTCATTTATCGCTTCGGGATTCCTCGACGAATAATTCATGACAATGGTCCGCAATTTGCCAGTCAGGCATTTTATCGGTTCTGTGATAAGAATCGAATTCAGAATCTGGCTTCTACGGCTTATAATCCATCTGCTAATGGTTTAGCCAAAGTTTTCAATAAGACGATCATCAAACTTCTCAAAAAGTTTGTCTCTTCTAATAAACGTGATTGGAATGAGAAACTTAGAGAATGTTTATGGGCTTATCGAACAACAGTCCGAACTCCTACTGGATTTACACCATTTTTATTGGTTTATGGATGTGAGGCTGTTCTTCCCTTGGAAATCCAGATCCCATCTCTACGAATAGCTATTGCTAATGAGCTAACTACAGAGAATAATGATCGCTTACGACTCCAAGAACTTGAAGGATTGGATGAGAAGTGTCTTCAAGCACAACATCATATTGAGCTATATCAAGCCCGTATATCTCGAACTTTCAATCGTAAAGTTAAAGAGAGGGTATTCAAGATTGGCGAACTGGTATTAGCTGTTCGAAGGCCGATGGTGATGACTCATAGAAGCAAAGGGAAATTCCAAACGAAGTGGGAAGGCCCTTATGTAATTGAGTCCGTATTTTCCAATGGCGCCTATCGGTTATCAAAGCCCAATGGAGATCTACTCATGATGCCGATCAATGGAAAATTTCTTAAGAAATACTATGTATAAAAAAAGAAGACAGAATGAAAATAAAATTTCTTTTATTATTATTTTTGTTCAAGACAGAACATTAAGGACGAGGACCACTGCCTTCGTCTTCCTTATTTGAATACATAGTCAACCAATGCCTCGAAGGCATCGTTGCCTGAGTTCATAAAAAACTTGCAGGCAGCCATCCTCAGCGCTTCTTCTTCAGGAGTTTTCCCTGGCTCTACTAAGAAAGCAAGGAAGTCTTGGGGTGGCTTGGGCATAGAAGAGCTTCCACCTATTTCGGTTGGGCCTGATACAGTGGGTTCAACGGGGCACGTCTCAATGATGTTCTCAATTTTCCTGGAAACTTCATTCTTTTGCCGTACATCCCCGAAAGACATTTCCAATAGAGGAGAGGAAATAAGAATGAAATGTTACAAGCAGTTCTCACCTATTTATAGAAGAGGACTATAAATGAACCGGTCTTTGAAATTGAGAACAACCTTTCATTCCCGTAAAGACCTGTCCGTTCGTGCTATCAGGTTCATTCATTTAATTATGGAATTAAATCAATGTTTTCTTTTCCCGAAAGTTATGTTGATTCATTCATACATTGATATGGACCTATATGCTCATGACATCTGTCTCGTTATTCCCCAGCTACCAAGGTTTGGTTAAGCTGATTTCTTGTCTCCTGGGAGAGGGATTTTATATCTTCTATTTTATCAATTGATTAGAAAGTGGGATTCGTTATTTATCATGTTTCCATGACCTCTGGATAAATACTAAATCTACTTGCTTTTCCTATCTATCATTTCTATTTGACCTCTGCATAGATATTAATCTAATTTTCTTTTGAGTTCATATATACTGTTATGTCCATATTACCTCTGATAGTATTATATACATAAAAACAGAAAACAAGATTTCATTTATCTATCATGTCCATATTACATCAAGATAGATACAAATTATTTAGCATAGAAGAATTATCATTTCCATTCTCATATCATAAAAAGTCTATTACATTTCTTAGACTTTCTTACAAATCATAATGGAAATCTATTACATCTTGGATTTTCATTCTATATACACAACGATAACCTAATAGAGATCTATTTCTTCTTTGGATCTTCTTCATCGGATTCGTTGTTGGTGTCAATTCCTTGCTGTCTGAGCCTTAGTGGCGACCAGAACAGTAGGAATCAAACTCTGGTCTTCTTTCTCAGACGAGAGGAGAATTCCAGAGTATGGCAGCCCAAAGACGTGTTGTTGCCAATACAACTGGTAGAGTAGGGGCCTTTCAGAGAAGATGGGAACGTATCGGGATACGATTCCTAGTTCTGCCGTGAAAGGAACTCTACTACCCGATTTCTCGGGGTAGAGTTAACTCCACCATCCAACTCTCCGTGTATAAAGGCTCTTCCTACCAACAGAGGAAGACCCTTCTATCCCACGAAGAGTCCTGAGTTGTCTGATTTGCGCGTCAAAAGCGCATGAGCCCCCTGATGTTGATGTCAGAAGAATGCTCCTCACAGCGTCAAAATCGCCAATACCGGTTCTGAAAAAACTCTTCAGCCAAACTTCTGCAGAAAAATAACGAAGAAGAAGTATTTTAAACAGAGTATCATCAGACGCGTATTAGACGCTAACTAAAAACAGATGCTTACGCATCTTGTTTTATCTTCAACAGATTACAAAGCATTTTACGCCAATGCTTCAGGTGTACCACTATTCAGCAAGGCTTTTACGCTAGTGCTTCAGGTGTACCACTATTCAGCAAGGCTTTTACGCCAGTGGTTCAGCAAGGCATTTTACGCCAATGCTTCAGGTGTACCACTATTCAGCAAGGCTTTTATGCCAATGCTTCAGGTGTACCACTATTCAGCAAGGCTTTTACGCCAGTGCTTCAGGTGTACCACTATTCAGCAAGGCTTTTATGCCAGTGGTTCAGCAAGGCATTTTATGCCAATGCTTCAGGTGTACCACTATTCAGCAAGGCTTTTACGCCAGTGCTTCAGGTGTACTACTATTCAGCAAGGCTTTTACGCCAGTGGTTCAGCAAGGCTTTTACGCCAGTGCATCAGGTGTACCACTATTCAGCTAGGTTTTTTACGCCCGTCAAGAATTTATGCTCATGAGCAGCTATTTTCAACAGAAAGTTCAAAGGCAGATAATTACTTACGATCGGACTTACCACTTAGGTTAAATGGTTTGGCTCTAATAGTGGATGAATCTACGTCTGGTGATTGGGCGTACAAAGGAACGTCATTGGAAAGCATCGCCATTGTCACTTGTTGGAGAATGACATTGCAAAAAGTTATCTTCAGAGGAATGAGAATGAGAATATATGAAAACATTCTCGGCTATTTATAAAGACTGAAGAAACTGTTGGGAGTCTATTTCAGGAAAAGATCCTATTTTAAGGCGCTCATGACCACAATATAGATGCCACGTGTTGGATTTGTTTCTTGGGAATTAACAACCATAGAAGCAGTCAAAAGAAGTGATTAAACAATTCTGTACATCAACAGATGAGATCAACATCAAAATTTTATTTATGAGGGGGGAGTGGCCCCTACAGATAAAAGAGTCGCAATACATAAAACATTATTTTTTGTCTCCTTCGTTGGGCTGACGAAGGGAGGCACCTAACTCGCGCATATTGCGAATCCCGGAGTGACGCATCAGATTAAGAAATGCCTCTGTATCTCCTGCTCCCTCATACGCAGTTGAAGGACCGCCATCGATGCGACTGAAGACTGCTGGAATCAGTCCAAAGCAGTCTAAAAGGTTGTATGATCGTTCAAAATCAAGCCTGGACCTCGAAACCTCTTTGTTGGTAATCTCGTTCTTGGACGCCATGTCACTATAAGGATGAATGACAAGAGTGAAGAATTTCTTCTTATTTATACAATTAAATCAACTCTTCATATTCCTCGTTGGAAACTGCTCATTATTAATGCAAACTCGGGGAAGCGAAAAGGCATTCGAAAGTTTCGAGAAAGTAATTCATTGTGACGGTTAAGTGTTGACCGACACTATTAAAAATTATGCCGACTGTTGGATATCCCCGCTTTTACGCAGATGACTGTTGCGTATCCCGAATTTTACGCTGACTGGTCAAAACTCAATTTTTACGCTTCTGTTCAAAGTATTCCAAATTTTGGAGATATTTGAAAACTTTGAAGGGGGTCTTGTAGGAGCGTAAAAAGTGCTTCAAAGAAAGAGTCAAAGTGATAGATCATTCCACTCAAATTGATCTACTTTACGCCGCAGAGAGGCTAAATACTTTACGCCCAAGACAAGACTAATCACTTTACGCCTAAAGCAGGCTGATTATTTTACGCTCGGATCTGTACCAATGGTTTTACGCCAAGGACAGACCGGCCACTTTTACGCTGGATAAAGCTGTCAAGTCTCGCATTTAATGCAAACTCTGACATGGAGATATAAATAATGGCATATATCACAGAATTCAAAAGGATTTTTTTTACACAGAGACCAATGTTGTCGTTTAGTATGTGGATTGAGCTACTTTACGCTCACACTATGGCTTCTTTTATGCATGAAGACTATACGAGCTTTTACGCTCAACAGTTGACGTGTGCGTAAAGTCTATTTGAGCTACTTTTACGCTCAAGGTTATTTAACAACCACTTTACGCGGGAAGTCTATGTCAGGGCTATTTTACGCCTAGTCTACTGCTTTACGCTCAGAGTACATTGGGGCTATTTTTACGCCCTATTCTTTCTGACCAGCTTGGAACGTGGTTTGCCTACATGGCTTTCATGCCACATATCCCGAAGAACGTGTGTACGTGCATCCTATTCTTAATGAAATGATGGGACACGTGTCAACGTATACAGAGGATGACTTGGCGTAAAGACGGAACTTTCGCTGAGTTTTTACGCACAAGAGCCCAAGTCTATAAATGGACTTATTTTTTTCTCAAAGACAGACACACAGGGAGAGACAGGAGAGAATACAGAGATCAGAACTCAGAGATTTTGATTCTCCAGAGCATTCTTCTTCAACCTTTCTTCCAGAACAGAGTGAAGCAAAGCAGGAAAGCATTCGGCCTCGCCATCAGTGCCCAAGTACGTCGATACCTTTCTGGTGACTTAGTTCTTCCGGTTGTTCAACTTCAAGCATCGATCTTCATCATCATCATATGGTCCAAGGAACAAAGTGATCATTTACAGATCAGACTTCCATAGCAATACTTTCCAGAATCAAACTTGTACTTCTTGTACTTTTTTTCATTTTATTTTCAAAAGCCAATTTTCTCTGGCATTTTGTTAAGTGAAACACTTATCCCTGTGTGTAAGAGGGGTAAGCTCGCACAATAACAATATGCAATATGAGGAGTATTGGTCATAAACGCTACACTATTCTCCCAATATCTCCACAATCAATATCAATCAATATTTGAACCCTAGAAGAGGGTTTCGTGTAGCAATGTGGTTTAAGCATGCAACATGACAATTACTAAATAAAATGCGAGAAAACATAATCGTAACTTGCCTTTGTTTTATGACTGGAATAGATGTGTCGGTACTTGAAGGAAGTCAAACTTGTCCTCGAAACCCTACAGTCGAGAATCCTGTCTTAGAATCATAATTGAACCATATCTAGGTGTGCTAGTTACAATCTCTAGAAATAACCCTAGTCAGGTTTTAAGTTATTAATTAATCTACCGCAAAATGTCTAACGTCACAAACTACGTTCGTTATCATTTTAATTGAATAAGTCGATTACTGATTAATTGGAAAAAATAGCAATTACCGATTAATTTGGCAAAACTTTGTATTATATATATATATATATATATATATATATATATATATATATATATATATATATATATATATATATATATAACTAGGCTTTTTCTTTTAAATGAGAAAACATGAACTTATTAATTATTTACAGGAGTCTTGATTTGTTAACTTAATGTGACAAACCCTTATTAGTTTTCATATAAAATAATTAGTACCCATTTTAATTATGCGCCTAGCTACGCCAACAACCAACCCAGAAAAGAAAGTAAAATCTATACTACACAATACATGGTCACAGAAAATAGATAGGAAACTGGGCTTATGCCCTTACAACTATTTACATAAATTAATTAAATATTAAAAGTTGCTGGCGAGCTCTGAATGCAGGAAAGCGGTCTATTCAGGAGGCCGATGCCCTGCACTCGAAATATATAAAAAATACCCAGTAACGATTTCTAAATAAATTTATAGAATATAAATTATAGGTAAGTCTCAGACTTGGTCATTAAGCATCACGTTGTTGGCTAACACCTCAACGTACAGAAAGGTCCTGTAGCGTTTGCGTTTCGTCGAGGCTCATTCGTCCGATACGATCATCGCCTAACCGGGGATACATAAAATCTCAAAAAGTCACAAACCAACCAACAACCAATTTAGAAATCCTTTTACAAAGACCGAGTTCAAAAGTAGATTTTGTTTTATGAAATTAATTTAAATACCAGTGTATTGAAAAGGTTTTACTGAAAATTTGGGCAGCACCTCCTCTGTAACTAGACAATCCAGCCACATTGGCAATACAAATCCCTATACCAAAAGAAAGTCCCAAACCAGGGAATACACCAAACCAATCCACAATAATATTCCAACCCAGAGTAATAATCCACTACCAACACATATAGATGAAAGCCAACATATAGAAAAAGCCGAACCGCAAACCGAAAATAACGAATCGGAAAAACATACGCGTCCTGCGTAAATAATCCGAACCACAGAAATACAACGTCGTGACGTAAAACATCGTACGTATCCCCGAAACGCAACGGACTCAAATTCCGATCCCCAAAATGGGGTCGGGACCGCGTCATCATCGACATGAAAACCCAAAGGGACACGAGGACACGAAAATATACCTCGGGTGCTCGGCTGGAGCTCTCAGATATAATTATTAGAAGAATGAATTTCGCGGACAGTGGGAATCGGCTCGGAACAGAGTGCTGCGGAAGCTACGACGAGTACGGACATTGTCACATAGGGCAATCCAAAGGTGGATCGGGGTGCTGGCCGGACAGGCCGCAGGGGAGGTCGGCCACACGGGGTCGCTGGACAGCGAGCGGGCGCGGGAAACAGGGGTAGCCTGCGGGCGGTCGGCCTGGGCGGCCGCAGTGTGAAACCCATAATTTGTATTTAATAATAATGATATTATTAGTATTTCAAAATTATTATTATTATTGTTCATATTACTATTAAATATTTTTGGATGGAAAAGGATTTCGAAAGTAAATATAACATGGATTTTTGTTTTTCGGACCCAGACCCGAGTCCGAGCCCAGACCCAGGCCCGAGCCCAATTCTTTCTCTATTAATCCTGGTTTTTGACTTGGTTATTCCTTTAATAAAAAAAAGAGATAATAATAAATGAAAACTAAGTCAGCTGGTCCCGTAGGACCAGCACCCAATTGCCCCTTTTCTCCTCACGAATTGGTAAGCTGCCTTTTTCTCTCCTCCAATGCCTCACTACCATTCACGCACAGCCCATCACCCCCACCACTCTTTATTTAACCACCTTCTCCTTAATTACTCCAGCACACACCTAACCCCCCACCTTCTCAAACGTTCAGCACACACCACTCCCTATTTTAATCCCACTATCCCCACCTCCTTTTTATTCTCCCACGTATGCTTCTCTCTTCCTCACAATTCTCACAACAGAAGGATCTCTAACAACTCTCTCTCTGGAGTAGTTATGCTCTCCCTTCCCACACACAAAATCCCTCACTCTCCCTCTCCCTCTCTCGAGTACTCCTTCTGTGGAGAAACCCCCTTAGCCGAAACCCTTTTCCCGTGGCGCGAGCCCCTCACCCGGCGGTGCTCCTCCCCGCGGCTTCCCCGCGCTCCTTTCGGCCGACCTCCTTCGCGGCTCCCCGCCGTTCGCCAGCCGTCCGTGCCCCCATTTCTCCGGCGAGGCGCTGCCCTAGCCGCGCGACCCCGCGGCCAGCGCCCCACCGCGCGACCCCGCGGCCAGCGCCCTCCTCCGACGGACTTCCCGACCAGCGCCGGCCTCCGCCGTCCAGCGCGAGCCACCCCCGCCGTCAGCGCCTCCGCGTGCTGCCGACGCCACAGCGCCACCCCGCGCGCTGTCCCGACGGTCCCCCGCCATTCGCCTTTCCGACGAGCCGACCGGCCCCCGCCGTGGTCGCGTGCCCTACCGGCCGCTGCCTCGTCTACGCATGGCTCCCCGCCGCCGCGAGATCCCCTCTCCCGCAGACCCTTTCCGTGCCTCTCTTCTGTGCGTGGTCGAGTTCGGATCTGCGAGGCGTTGCTGTCCAGATCTGCGACCTGCTGTCCGAACTTCGTTTCAGTTTTTCCCCAAGTTTTTCTCGCGGCTCCCTGCCAACGGAATTTGGTAATTTCTTGGTAATCACAGTAGTTCGTCCCTCCCGTAGAGTCGGTGATGAAAATCGGTCCCCGGATTCCCTTCGGGAAATCCGGTTAGCAGCGTAGTATTTTCGGTTAGCTGCGTTAGCTTATTTTTCTGTGATTTTATCTGCTGGTTTGTGTGGATTGGTTTGATTATGGAATTCCCGGATATTTCGGGAAATTCGGTTGTTTGGGAATTATTTCTGGTGGCTTGGAAATATTTTGGTGGATATTTGCGGGATTATCTTTGGGTTGGAATAATTGCAGGTTTTCCGTGGCGCATTTCCCAGTTTTGGATTTGTCCCGAAATAGAGGAAGTGCTGCCCAAATTTTTACAAAAACTATATTTATATTGATTTCAAAATTGGCTTTCGAAAATGAATTTCTAAACCGATTTTCGGGCGACGACCGTACCGGTCTGTGGGCCCCGGCGAAATGCAAACGCACCGGTCCGACCGGACGTTGTGGTATTAGCCGAAGTTTGAGGAATGGACCGAGTCTGAGACTCTTAGCTATCTTTTTAATTATTTTAATTAATATTTAGGCTATTATTTATAGTTATTTAATTCATGCACTTTATTTAATAATTAAGTCATTTTCTCTTATTTTGATGTAAAAGAAAATTGTACAGGGCATAAGCCCACTCTAGGATGTTTAGCTGTGCCCTTGTATTGTGTAGCATAGTTTTTTATTTTATTTTCTGGGTGGATGTGATCTTGGGTGGTTTTTGATTAGACATTTAAATCGTAGTTAGAGCGTAATTTTATAATTAATTAAGAATTAATTAAATGGATGAAATATTAGTAAATAACTAGTTCACGATTTATCACTAAAAGAAAACTATATTTTTATAAATATATTACGAAAACACAAAGTTTTCCAAAGTTAAATTGATTCTCGTGTTATTTCCAAATAATCCAATTAACCAGCTAAATCAAACGCACGTAGTTGCGACGTAAACGTTAGCTGTAGATTAATACAACTTAAAACCTGACTAGGACTTACTACTAGAGATTGCAACTAGCACACTTAGCCTGGTTATTAAAGGTTCTAAGTCGAGTTCTCAACTGTAGGAACTCGAAGTTACAACTGACGTTCCTCCTCGGTACCGACTCGTCCTTCCAGTCAATCTAATACAAGGCAAGTTTCTAACTGTGTATTCCTGTATTTTATTTAGTAAAGTTAAGCTGCATGTTAAACCACTCTGCTGGCATGGAACTCTACCGACTGTTACTGTTACTGAATCTGAGACTGGGGGAATAGTGTAAACATTTATGACCAAAGCCCCTACTGAACTGACTGTGTTAGCTTACCCCTCTCATACACGGGGATAAGCCATATCGTATCGCTAGGATACTACTGATCAACCCAAGCCGGTCATAGACGTTTGCATATTCAAAATACACTGAACTATTTTAAACTGCTGAAAATCATTATTTCAAACTGTTTATCCTGCACTTTCCAATTACTATTTAAGATATGAGATGCATATTTCGTTCTTGCTCCCTCCTGACTGGAGACAACATTTTAGGTAACACTGAGGATGACGAGCTATTCTATAATGGCTATTATGACCCGGTTCTCTACCCTGCGACGGTACCAGAGCCGTCTCTGGAGGACGCTGATCCTGGGACTACAGAACCAGATGCTTAGATAGTTTTTCTTTTCTTGGAGTTTGTAGTTTATTTCAGCATTTCATTTCCAGTTATATTTCTGAATATTTTATCAAATAAAGTTTTAATTCCGAATAGAACAGTTGTGGCAAATGTACTTGTGTTGTTGTGAATACCTGCAATGGAACAGCTTACTGCCGCCGTCTCACCACGGTGCAGGCTGGGCATGGTCCGGTTCGACCCATTAAATTGGGATCGGGTCGTGACACGCAGGGTACCGGGGGCGGCCGAGCGGGACGGACGCGCGGTGCTGGAGACGGGCCGAGCGGGGTGGACGCACGGCGCCGAAGGGGGGCCGAGCAGGGCGATCGTCGGAGGGGCGCGCGGACGGCGAAAGGTGGCCGGGGGCTCGGTACGGCTAGGGTACGGGTTCGGGGCGCAAAAAACTTCAGAAGTGGGGGAGAATGGCCCAGATCGGTAGGTCTCGCCGAGGTGAGCGTTGGGATGGCTCCGGAATAGAAAATGGAGAAAGGAGGAGGAAGTTGGGTGGGTTTGAGTGGAGGAAGAATGGTGAAGGTTCTGTGAGATCTTAAAGTTTCTGAGGGAAACTTACGTAAAGGAGAGGAGAGGAGAGGAGTGCGGGTAGTGGAGAGATTTTTGTAGATCTGAGCGGTGAATGGGGGTTGTGGGTTGAATGAGTTAAGTCATTGGTTAAGTTGGGTTCAGTCTAGTTTGGTGGGTTTTAAGTCATTGGGCTTTGGTTGGGCTAGGATTTAATAGTTGCTAATTAATCATTTAATTATTCTAGGAAACCCAGCTAACAATTAATCTATAATAACAACAACAATAATAATAATAATAACCTAATCTAAACTAATAATCCTAATTAATCTAAATATCCAATAATTAATCTAAATCCAGAAAGCGGGTTTCACAACGACATTGTCCCAAGCTACTAATGGAACGGGGGGTGACATGACATTTACTAGGGTTACCTAACCATCTAATGTGTTTATGCAGTTAAGAACAAACCTTTCGTCGCATGAGTCCTGGCTATAAATAGGATATGGTATAGTCCCTACTTGGACACCAGTGACCTAAGCGCATGACGTTCAAAAATGACAGTGGCCAACCTGAGGGGGTTATCATACCCGTATCTCCAGTGGAGCTTCCGGGTTACGAGGGAATGTGTAATAGAAGTCCATACGATAAGAAAATATTTTTCCCACCCGATGCACATATCTAGGTCGCATCTACGATCATGTATCTCTACTAACTGCTAAGTCTCCTAACATGCCTCTATTAGTAGTTAGACCTAACGCATGCGCACGGGTGATCAGCCAACACGCAAGTACCTCTACATGCTACTCATCTCACACATATCTCGTGGTACAAATGTGTCAAGGTTTATACAATACGCTACAGTTGGTAGTCCCTTAACTCTAGGTCCATATGCAATCAATGGATAATAAGTAAAGTAAAGCTAATATCACCGAACAGGCAATAAATCAGGAACTGTTATAATGGAACAGCTACAAGAACTAGAAATAAGTAAACAATGATATGAAATAACAAAAATACAGACTAAATATAAGCAGTAAATATGGCAAGGTATCTTGCATGAGATTGTGTGCAAAGAGCGACGTCCAATAGCTCGAACCGTCAGAATAGTGAAGCAATGAAAGCCAAATCTCGTATACATTCTCAGATGCTGAAATAAATACCACGAATGTTTTTGGAATATAAGATATGTCTAGGAAATGCCTGTCCAAAAGTAAAATTCTGGAACAGGGGCAAAATCGTAATTTCGGGCCAAAACGATGTCCACCGTTAGACCCGTTTTGTACCAAAATACGTGCCAATATCTATGGTCTCTAAAGTCATCAAACTACAAGTCTACAGGTCCGATTGGAGGAGGCAAACTCAAATGTATGTCCAATTTTGGATTCCGATGAGTCGTGCACAAAATCGCCCGTTGGAGCGGGTTATGGGCCCGCCAAATAGGCGTTTCGATCGACCTTCTCAGAATCGGACCAAACTTGGCATACATGACTAGAAAAATGATACGGTACTACTGGCACAAGTTTTGACTCGATATGTCAAACGTACACGAAGTTAGGGCCAAGTTTGCAAAAGGTTGATACGGGGGTATCTCGACGGATATGCACTGATTTCGTCGTGCACACGCAACAAAATCGTGTCTCATCAATTCCCACACGTCGACAACATCCATACGCACCCTTCGATACATATAGTGTGCAATCACGTCACTCAGTTTGGTGGGACACATGTCGTATCAGAGAGTTCTATTGAAATTTTACAGTTTTAAAAACGGGTTTTTGTTGAAA
Organism: Iris pallida; assembly: GCA_029216955.1. NCBI lineage: Eukaryota > Viridiplantae > Streptophyta > Magnoliopsida > Asparagales > Iridaceae > Iris > Iris pallida. Next base: position 4,071,785 of record JANAVB010017195.1, on the reverse strand, counting down.
TTCAAAATCTATTTTATCGGTGCGTAGTGGACGGAAACATAAAATACCAGAAGTGTTTTGAAACCTATAGGTTGTATACCAGTACCTTTAGGTAGATTTTATGTTCGTCTATCCGTCGTTCCAGAAACGACTTCTAAAGAGGGCTCTACAAACAGTTTAATATTCTATTTTTGGGACATATTTCACTCGATTTTGCATTGATTTTCTGGGAGATGTAGCGCAAGAAATTTAAATCTATTAAAAAGGATTTGAAGAGGTATAAGTTGTCAACATACCCGCGTAAGTGGCTAGAGAAATGGTGAAGCGGGGTGGCAGGAAAACAACCACGAAGTTGGCTCTATGCTGTCGTCATTGCTGCTACTACTGCTGTGGCTGCTGCTTTTTGATGCTGTCATCGCATGGCCATGCGTCTGCTGGCGGACGACGTTGATCCAGACGGCACGCGGGCTGGTGGTGGCACTGCTGGTTGGGTTTAAGAATTTGATCGAGGTGTTTAGGGTTTTTTTATTGATATTTTTTGCGATGTTATAGAAGATGGGGTCAGCTTCTCTTCTTTGGGGGGCTCGGGTGAACATTCCCCCCCTTTCGCGGGTACTATTCACCTGGGTATATGTTGATATATTTTTAACCTATATATGTAACCATCTTTTATTTAATATATATTATATATACACAATACTCTAAATTAAATACACAAATAATCTAATAATTTAAAACTTCCTAAATACTTGAAACTTAATAAAAATTTCTAAATAGCTAAAAATTATTTCAGTAAGAAATTTTTTTCCAATTCACCTACTATATAGAAAGGTTTTGATATTTAACATAACTGAAAATCTTTGAACTCATTTTACAACAAATACCTACACTTTGAAAAGAAAATAAATATAGCTTTTGAAATTTAAGGGTTTTACATCCTACCCAACTTATAAAAATTTCGTCATCGAAATTAAACTAAAGGTAGGGGGGTATGCAATGCAATACGATATTACAGGAACTAGCAACGAAAAGTCGTACCTCGATTTGTCGGACAACGGGGGTAGATTATAAAAAGGAAACCACGCTAGCTTCATAACCTACAAGATAAGGTATCTTGGTTCAAGGCCCTACCCAACTTATAGAAGTTGGCTAACCGTGTAACTCATCGTTACAAGACTTCTAAAAATGACAGTTTCTAAAGGGTGGCCGCGATTAGTCCAAGAAAAAGTTTGAGAAATTATATTTATCCTTGTATTACGGAATCAAAGTTTTTGCAGCCTGAGAGATACTAGCGAGGCAGGACTTCAGATAACGACATCATGGCTACATATGTTTCTCAAATTCTACTTGAACCATATCCTATGCATATTGACATTTTTCCTGTATTTTTGTAAAAAGTTAATTCAAAAATATTTCATGGATTTGTCCAAGATAAGCTCAAGAACCTGTATTACATGGCATAGTAGATGTGCACTACAACCATCCGTCGTATTATGGAACAAGAAAGTTATTTGCAGCCAGATGCACACTGGCGTGACAGTAACTTTATGTGACATAATCACGGAGATATATGGTTCTCGAGTCTTACCTAGACTATGTCCTATGCATCTTGTTTGGCCTCATACCGTTCTTGGAGATAATTCGACAAACCTTCCTTCTTTGTTTGACCCTACCGTTGTTTGAAATTGATATATAGGTTTGTTTGTTTGACCTGGCATTAGGTTTTTGTTACCTTCTACTTATCAAATGACTAAAATAAACAAACCTTATAGTTATATTATAGAATATAATTAAGCTAGATTATTGATGTGATTGTGATGTTGGATAAATAGAAACGGGTAACTCTCTTAGAGATGGATCCTGGTGAGATTATGAGTCGAATATGATCGTGCCCGGATATCGGATGCCTAGAGCCTACTAGGAGAAATTGCTAGGAGTGAACTGCGAGTATCATTGAATAGGTTATAATACTATACCTACGATAGAACAAGTTGTATTGGAAGTATTGAGGAAGGAGAAGATGTATGCCAAGCTTAGTAACTACAAATTCTGTATTGATAGAGTTTCTTTCCTTGGATACATTATCTCAGGGAAGGACTTTCAGTGAATCCGAAAAAGTTAGCTACCATAGAGTCTTAGCCGACATTGCCATCTATTGCAGAGGTTAGGAGTTTTCTCGGACTTGTCGGGTATTACCGTAAGTTCGTAGATAATTTCTTACAGATTAAAAAGCCGATGACGCAGTTGAAACGTAAGAATCATGAGTCCAGTGGAAAGAAGACTGTTAGAAGGTTTTTGAGGAATTGAATAAGAGATTGACCTCAACACCTATTTTGACACTTCCTTCTGGATCGGGAGGATTCGTGGTTTATAGTGATGCATCGGGTAGTGGACTTAGATGTATTTTGATGCAACATGGAAGGTCATAGTCTACGTATCGAAGCAACTAAGGGCACATGAGAAGAATTATCCTACTTATGATTTGGAGTTAGCAATTGTGATCTTTGCATTGAAGATATGGAGTCATTATTTGTATGGAGAGCGTGTGGAGATATTTATGGATCATAAGAGTTTGATGTATGTCTTCATGCAAAAGGAGTTGAATATAAGACAGAGGCGGTGGTTGGAGCTCATGACAGACTATGACATAGATTTGTAGTACCATCCTGGCAAGGCGAACGTAGTAGCGGCCGCTTTGAGTAGGAAGCCTACTGTATATTTCTTGACAGCTCAGTCACAGTTATTAAAGGATCTTCAAAAGCTTGGAATAGAAGTCATTATGCTGGGAAAAGAATGAGTACTTGCCAATCTTGAAGTATAGTTGTCACTTGTGGATAGAATCAAGGTAGCATTACCTACAGATGCAAGATTTTGAAGACTTTGCAAGAGGACAGAGGTGAGAGAGACAAATACTTAGACTAGAGCTTGTGACGCAGATAGTCGAGAAAGTGAAGAAGATTTAGAGTCATCTTCAAGCAGCTCAAGATCGGCAGAAGCATTGGGCCGATACGCATCGTCGACCACTGGAATTCAAGGAGGGAGAGATATGTATTTCTGAGGATCTCACCGACGCGGGGCACCATTCGATTTGAAAGTAGAGGGAACTTAAGTCCAAGGTATATTGGACCGTTCGATATCATTGAGCGTGTAGGAGAGGTAGCATATCGTCTTTTATTACCCCCATCACTAGAGGGAGTGCATGATGTATTTCATGTCTTATAGCTGAGGAGGTATGTGACTGATCCCATTCATGTGGTCAATCACTCTGAGATCACAGTGGGATCCTGTTTATCATACAAGGAGCAGCCGTTAGGTATCTTGGATACGAGTGAGAAGACGCTCAGAGGGCAGGCGATTAGACCGGTTCGTGTCGCATGGAGGCACCATTCTCCGGAGAATCAACTTGGGAATGTAAAGATTCTATGCGTGAGCGTTATCCCCACTTATTCGTAGATGCCGGTAAGTCTTAGCTTAATTATTCTTATGATAAGTTTTTTTTATAATTGTGTTATTTTTAGTTTCGAGGATAAAATTTTCTAAGGTGGGTAGAGCCCCCTCATTTTTGGATCTTATTTTTAATTATTTTATATAGATGTTTTAATTTATTAAAGTCAATAATGACTATGTTAGTAGTTTACTGTAGCTTTGATTTTGGAAGCACAACAAATATTGTTTTCTCAAATCCAGTTCCATATTTGAATTCTAGACTCGTCCACCTTGAGTTGGATATATCATGTCCCATCCAATTTTGCTTTTCAATATTCCTTTGACTTTGCGCAATTTTGGGCCAACTTAGGCCAATTTGAGCCATTGACGTAATTTTAAGCCAACTTCCAATTTAATTTTTGGACTTGACATTGATCAAAACCGTATGACCCAATATATGATTTTGATCCATTTTGAGTCTACAATGCACATGCCCAGGGTGTACCATCCAATCGAGTTCTCATGTGCTACTTATTTGCAAATGGCACATGAGACTCATTAAATTAATTTTTTGGGTCCAATTTGACTAGTAATGCTACTCGGACCCTAACCTAGTCAACCCTACTTGTTAGAGCCTAACTAGGAGTACCAAAACTAAGTATACATATATTTAGGAGAATTTTAGAGGTTTAATTGGAGCCATATGTAATATTCCCTTATATATTTGGCTTGGTCAAACATTTAACCAAAATAGGAAACCTATTAATAATAGTATGATTTGGAGAACCAAATCCTATCCAAATTAGATCAAACCAAAGCCCATGCACTAAATATATATATATACCTATCAAACCCTAACCATACCCTCTCTCATAACTGCCCATTACTCCACAAATCCCTCCAAACCTAGCAGCCACAACTCCAAACCCGAAACCCTAGCCGACCCCCCTTTCTTCACAAAATATAATTTCTTCTCAATTTCTGCACCAACCACCACCACTTGGACATCCCTCTCAATATCTTCTTCCACCCTAGCAACTGTAGGAGCAACCTTACGGCCATTAGAAAGGTGCACGATGCGCTACTTGGGCCAAAACTCTGTTGAATCGAAGTCTAAAACGTCACAGCAGGTTAGTCGACTGGTAGATGATATTTCATCTACTTTTTCTCATCCGTTTCACCTTAAACCAAATCTAAGAGTTACCTTTGTATGTCTACTCCAACCTCTGGTCATCGAATTTTCTAGTTCCAAGCAGTTTGTCTGTGGCGTTGATTCTACGACAGGGTATCCAGAATTGACGAATTCTGTTGCATGCCACTTTTTGCCTATCTAAGTTTACTTTATAACCTTTATATAGTTTTATTCAGAATTTAGATGTCGATACCTTTCTGACGCATATCTGAAAGTTAGGTTTCGCATTCGTTTACTATTTTTAAAAATTCGTGATATTTGTCGTGTCACCAAACTCCAAAAAATTCTGTTTTCCTTGTGTCAAAAAGTGTCAAAACTTCATGAATCCATATTAAACTTTATATTGTGCAAGGTTTAAAATTATAAGTACTATTTTAACTATTTTTTGGGATTTTTAAAGAATTTATTAATTTTATTTTAATCGTTGTTTCAGGAGTAAATTAATGTGTCGAATTGATGAAGTCATATGTGGCATTGACATAAGACCTCTTGTGAAAGGGTTCCCCTATTGAAAATATAATTATAGCAATATATAAGTATTTATAGATAAATTCCAAAATTTAACTATATTATTTTATTATAATTGTAAAGTATTTACAAGATGTTTTGTTACCTATATGTACTTATATAATAGATGCAGTGTCGTAACAACGTTATGACAACTAGGAGGCATAGATACTCATGTAATTTATATATTGTGTGTTGATATAAAATATTAAATATAATGTATTATTATAGGTAAGCTTGGGAGGATCGATAAGGACACCGGAGTTGGACAGGCTTACCCGCAGACAACAGTTACAGGCAAGCGTGCCTTGCCTTCGTTACAGATTATTCTTTTCTGTTTTGTTGTTCTTTTTATTAGCATTGCATGACGTAGGACGTTGATACTTAGTGTCCATTTATAGACGGGTGTCGATATCATGATAGGGACATCGAGTATTGACATTAGGCATTATGTACATATTGATGTGTTCATTGATACAATTGACCACAGGACACTGACAAATTCATGATGCATGGTTTACATGACTATTGGTGGTATTGACCTCGTGTTAGCATTCCACATTTCCTTATCTGTATTTCTTTTACTTTCGAGATGACTGTACAGACTTGACATTGCTAGATTCTAGACATGGGGATTGGGGAGAACTTGACTACAATATCAGACCTATTGTCGTATGGCCCGTTGTTTAGTGACCTTTATCTCTGTAGAAGAGTAAGGGATTATCACTGTCGAGAATTAATTGTCCTTGGTGCCACGACACAATTATTGGGGATAATACCCTGTTGAGGTGCTAGTGAGCCTTAGCGGAAGGGGTCTGGTATTCTAGAAAAGTATCTCACTTGCATAGCACATAGACGGATACAGTAGATTGCCTTAGTTCATATTTTTATTTTTGTACCTTGGCATGTATATTATGCACCTTGCTAGTCCTCTGAGGACCTGGCTATTTCCCATGCTTAGACGAAGCTGAAGACTACTCGGAGGTTTACGGTTGTTGAGCTGAGACCGGAGGCGTACCGGCACAGGAGGATGAGATAGTGCCAGAGGATTTTTTGTGATCATGTTATCATCAGACTTGTGGTTGATTTGTACTTTATTTCTATTTCTGTGGTTTCAGGATATTTTACCCGCACAGACTTTGTTACTTTTATTTCTGGATATTTGAGACATTTTCTTATTTATTCTTGATCTCTTTGTGGACTCTGTGGATGTGATTAGATGTATATACCTGTGGACTGTGTTGTATTTCTTAGTGTTATCATGATTTACAGCTTAAGTATTTCGCTAATAGGCTTGTTGTGTAGCTTGGCCTATTGGTGAAGTGCTGCTGGCATGTATTCATACACCTGGTCCCACATATTTTGGGACTGGGGCATTACGATTAGTTTTAGGGTCGAGGGGAGGATAAGTAACTCAAAGTAAGGTTGTAGTCACATGGCTGGCCGATGGTAGCTACATTTGTGTATATAACTATCATGGCCGTGGGGGATGCTCTATATCTACCTGCTAGATATGAGCGTTTGTCTTTCCAAATCAGTAAAAGACAAAAGCAATAAAGAGTTCAAGAAAGATGTCATTGAATACAAGTACGTGATTCAAAGACGAATGTATAATTCAAGAGGTTTTGCGAAGGCAGTCGTGAATGAGATCCTAGATACCTTGATATCTTAATCCACGTGGGATAATCAAATGAAGAGCGAACCAAATGCATCATGGTTGATCAGACCGTAATACACTGATCATGATAAGACAATATGGCGTCCCCAGTATACATATATCCTGAACAAGCTCGATAAAGAATAAGCTAGCAAAACTAGGCTATAAATAGCAACATCATTCATGGTAGTTCAAAGTATAAGTACGGAAGATAATGATGAAAGCAGTTATAAATGGTTCAAGTTTCACAAGAATCTAAGTCTTGTCCGGTGTTTTTGCTTATACAGTCATACTACTATTTTCTTATCTAAGACCTTGGTTGGACTAATGAGCACAGTCTAGGTAATCTTCTTAAAATCCTCCTGTCACGATCCGCTCTCGAATAATCGGACACGAGTCGGACACGTCCAGCCTTCGTCAATGGACACGACGAAGTAAGCTGTACAATTCTAAGAAAAATTCTAAGATACAAGATATATAAAATAACACAGCTACTATACACGTTCCCAGAATCACCACAACCAACAAGTTATTGGTACAATATCATCCGGAGACAAATCCGGTAACATGAATAAAATTATATAATCCTGAAATCCTCAATACAATACAAGATAAAATTCTCTAAAACAAATCTAAGAAAAGATCTAACTATAACTCCGAACTTCTAAATCTATCCTGAGGCACAACTCTAACCTGGTCTTCGGGCTCTGGCCCATAAAGATGGAACATCATCCTCAAGCATACCTGCAACGTATTCTGTCAGGAAAAGAGCAAAGTACAACCCCGACAAGAAGCACTTAAACAATGTAAACTGAAATGCATGAAAAAGAATTACAATATGAACTATGGTACAAGACAGGAATATGAAACTGTAGTATATGAATAACGATGAAACTATAGTACTAGATCCTAAACAATGAACTAAACTATCAGTGTAATATGCATTTGAAATAACTATCAGAGTATGTGACCGGCTGGGTAAACAATGAACAAGAGCACATGAATATTGGTAGGTCTTAGAGTCCCACGTGCACGATGTGAGACCTAAGCTATTAGTCAATGCCTAGCTAAAATAGGATTGGTCACATATCTGTAGTATTTTTCCACCCAATGTACAAGTAAAGAACAATGAATTATGAACAATGAACGATGACAATGAACAATGAACAATGAACAATCGTGTGTACAACGTGTCAACATGAGAACATGAAGCAAGACAGAAATACAGAGTAAAGGGTTCGAGTCGGTGTACTTGCCTTGCTTTGGAAGATCTAGAATAGGAGAAGGATCTGTATGTCTACCTGCTATAGTACAAGTTGTTAGGATTATTTATTGACAATTATTAACTGACTTACTAACTAATGGAATGGTACTAATCAATTAAATATGTATATATAATAGCTAGAATAATAATAACATAATTTTATGGCAAAACAATATTTAAAATATAAGCTCTGGTTGAGACTTAGAATTATCAATGATATATTAATCTTATCAAAATAATGATTTTTAGAAAATTTGTTAGCTAAATATTTTTAACAAGATGATATATATATATATATATATATATATATATATATATATATATATATATATATATATATATATATATATATATATTTATGTGTGTGTGTGTGTGCGCGCTTAAATGGTTTAGCAAAACTTGAACAAATATATAAAAAAATAGTAGAAAATACTTTAAAGATTTCACGTAAAGTATACTCCTAAAATAACATCTCTAATCAGGGCTGGAAAATAATAGTAAAATATTAAGGCATCACTCTAAATTAATACAAAATAATAGAGATCAACTCATCACCAATATACTAACAACCTTCCAAGTCCAAGTCCAGACAATAATTATCACTGAGCCCTTAATTCCATTTGTGACTTGCACACATGTCCAGTCCACTATCAAACCCAACCAATTCAAAAAGACCAACTGAACCCCTATAGGAACACAACAGCAAGCAACTAGTTTATTTGAATTTAGAACAAACAAAATACTATAAAAAATCCTTCTGACAACAACAATCAACCATAACACAAAGCCTAACAATTTACCTACAGAACTAAAGTCCAACACACTATCTCCTATATAGGAACCAACCAATACTCAACAGCCAAGCCTTTTCGAGCAATGAAGCCTGGCATTGGTTTCAAATGCTTGCACCAGCATCCACTATAGAATGTAACTGCACAGACCAACTCTAGTTGTCTAAGCAGTCAACTCTTCACACCCAATGTACAAACTAAAAATTCCCAAAATAGAGATCGACACCTGCAGCTTGTTTGCAGACACCAACCCCAAGTATAGAGTATAAGTTATATCCAAAATTAACTCAACAGAAAATTCCCCCATCCAATATATACAACTGATCAAAGTATATACACAAACTTATTTACTCAAACTCACAAAGATCTATACAAACCAGACCCGGCAACCAAACCGAACATGAATTCGAAATAGAAATTCCTGCCCTGACTAAACTCCATTCCAGTCGACCTCTGTACCCGACACAAGCAGTTCTGGACACAGCCGACATGTTCCAAACCAAATTCCCATTCAACTATACATAACCAAAGTTTAGTACAAACTCAACCCCCCCTGCACTAGTCAAAAATCCACACAAAACTTCCAGAATTTATACAACCAAATTGAAAGAAAATCAGAATAGGAATTAAACAATCAACTAGAATAAATTCAAATAGAAATTATAAAACTCTATACACAAAAAATTTGTATAATGTATGCTGACACACATCTGTGTCAACATACGGACCCAAACTTCTTGCCTCTGCCCGTTCTCCGGACACGAGCTATATCCAGACACGATCAAGGCTGGACACAACAATCCATAGTCTCTGTTACTGGTCCAACTCTTCTTGACACACGCACCCAACACCACCCACAATCACAACTACGGCTGTTCCAAGCCAAACCACAAAATAAAAACCGATCCTGGCTAAAAATACCAAACAAGCAAATAACTGCAGGAACTCCACAACATCAAATAGGGAGGAGGAATATACCTGAAGGAAATTCAACCGATCAATGAGGACACGAGCTCCAGATGTCAGACACGGCCTTCCCGTCTCCAAATGCGAAACGAAATCCCACTACAATAATCCAATGATCATGTCCAGAGTGAACAAAGAAGACAAAACTCAGAATCATTAATACGTTCTATTGAATTTCTATTAATAACAATTAGATCGATCGATCTTATCGATCCAACCGATCGATCCGATCAAAATAAATCCAAACAAGGAACATAATAAGAAGAAGGAGAACTCACTAATGATTTTGATCCGCTAGAGTCCCGTTCGTTGAAGAGTTTGTACTGGAACCTCACCGAGATTTTGCTTGGAGAAGATGATTGATTAATTGTCGAGATTAAATTCCCCAAGGTTAAGGACCGATTGCCGCTTCTTGATCGAAAGGGAGCCTAGACAACAGCTCGATCTGCCAGAAATTCCAGTCGATCAAGAATCGATCAATCCCATAGTTGTCAAGAATGATCATAAGAGAGGGAGATCAGGGGAAAAGATTGATGACTCATCGGACATCGCTGTCGAGTTCATCGCTGGAGAAGAACGTCACTCCTTCCTCTGTTGGAGTCGATCGCTCAGCCAACGATCGACAATGAAATGAGCAGACGCCGGAGGAGACGATGATCGTCGGAGAAGATCCTCGCAGACGTCATTCGAGAAGAACAGAGCGTCGCTGAGGATGGAATGGTGCACCGCCGTCTGGGGCTCGCGGAGCCGCCGGAGAAATTATGTTGTCGCCTTCGTCATCGTCGGACACAGAAATTAGGGTTAGGGCTCAGATTGGAGGAGAAAGGAAATTGGGGGCTTGAGCTCTCAGTTCTGAATAGAGAATTGAGAAGAGAGAGAGATGAGAAAATAAGGAGTGAATGGTTAGATCATAAATAATGAATGTGAAATTTCACATAAGCCCCTCCACTGAAATGACAATTTACACAAAAGTCTCTCCCCTTTTCATAAATTGTAAGAATACCAAAAATTCAGTTAGAAAATTGGTTATAAGTTGTTATGGGTTGTTACAAATGGAGGGAAACCAAATTTGTACAAAATTTGAATTGCGCTTTTTAAAATCATTAAGAAAAATTATTTTAATAAGAAAACCAATTAAATATTTATTAGATCTATAATAACTTTAGCAGCCAAAAAATATTTTAAACCACGTCATGATACTAATCAAAATTAATATTCCATAAACAATCATAAAATAAAATATGACTAAATTATAAAATCCCAAAAAAATACAAAATTTCAGTAATTCAAAAAAGCGGGGTTACAAATCTACCCCCCTTAGAAAAATTTTGTCCTCGAAATTTTAGATGGCGCGATTAGACACGATCAAGATAATCTAGTACAAAATTTTGAAGTTGGCAAAATTTTAAAGTGGTTCAAAAATGAAATTAATGGATAATAGTCTCCATAGTGTCCGACAATCTTCATATCTGAAATCACTTTTCCTACAGTTCCTGCCTCGTCGGTATGCATCTGGCTGCAGTGAACTTTCGGTTCCATGGTCCTGATAATAGTAGACTACCGAGATATTTTGTCAACTTTATCCGATATGAAATAAATCTAGGACTTAGCTTCAATAATATCTGAGAACCTGAGAATACCCGTAATTACTTTGACTTAAAGCCCCTGCCTCGCCAGTGTACAACTAGCTGCAGTAGACTTACGGCCTCCATAATCCAGGTCATAGTATGTTGTCAAATATTTTTCTCAACTTTATCCAGAAGTTTCAAGGAAGTTTGTAAAAATTCTAGGTTAGAATAGAGGGTGATAGTATCTGTTCTTTAGAAACAATTGGATATCAAGGGACGATCAAAAGTCAACAAGTAGTTACTAGATACTATGAAAGAATAGTAAGATAGGAAAACTGTAGAAACAAGTCTCGAATGGAGATACAACAAGAAAGTTCTATAAGAAACATCAAAGAAAGATAGTGATCCACAAGTGCCCCCGGTCGCCAGTACTAGTCCGGAATCGGGATGGTCTCCACTTCCTCGGCTGTCATAAGGTAGACTCGCCCCTCTGGCTGATCTCCCTGCGGCTGCTGAACATGAAGAGGTAAGTCATCCTGCTGGGGTCCCGGTGCTCCTCATGTTCGTCCCTCAGCGGCTTCTGGACAATCTCTGACCTGGTGAGCAGGTGATCCATTGAACAAGCAAAGCCTCAGCCCCTTACGACATTCATCGTAATGATGTCCTAGGCGGTGACAGTAGTTGCAAGTGACTGCCAACTGCTGCCTCTGTGGCAGATCTGTATGAACTCTGGCTGGATAGTGACGCTGCTCTGCTGGCTGCTGTGGCCTCGCCTGAATCTGAGTCTGGGTCTTCTTTGACGGTGTCTGATAGCTGCTGCTGCCGATGTCCCTATCCCTCTTGGGCCTCGGGTCCATCTCCTTCTCCACCGCCTGAGCAATCCTGAGGATGCTCGAATAAGTAGTCGCCTGGCTGATCTCCACTGCGTGCCTCAGCTCTCTGGTGAGGCCCTTCTTGAACCTCCAAGCTCTATCCTCCAGTGCACGGACTAGGTTCTCTGTGAACCTGCTGAGTCTGGTGAACTCTGATGTGTACTCCGCCACTGTCATGGTCCCCTGCTGCAGTTCTTTGAACTACATCCGAAGCTCATCTCGCTCCATATCGGGAAAAAACTTCTCCTTGAACAGAGTTTTGAAATCTGCCCAAGAAACCTGGAGCTCAGCTAACTGAGGCTCCTCCCGGTACCAAGCTCTAGCAAGGTCAAAGAGTCACATGCTCGCCACTTCCACCTTCAAGTCATCCGGGATCCTCGCCATCTTCAGCGTCCTCTCCACATTTTCCAATCACTCATCAGCATACACTATCCCTTCATGGCCCCAAAAATCCATCGGACAGAGATTCTGGTAGTCCCTAGCCGTCCCCAGTCTCGGTGCCCCTGGTACTGTAGGTGCTACCAGTACTGGTGGAGCCAGCTCTTGGGTCCTGAGGGCATCCATGACCGTAGCTCGAAACTGTACAGCCTGATGGTTCTGTGCCTCCAGGAACTGTTGGAACATGGCCATCACCTAGGCGCCATCAAACACCATCGTCGGAGGCAGCAGAGGAAACTGATGAGGTGGTGGTGGAAATTGCTTTACTGGTACATCATCTGCGGTTTGATCCGAAGCTCCTGTAGCTCCGGGCTGATCTGCGGTCTTCCTGGTGGTAACCATCCTGAAATAGAAAGAAAACTCGTTGATTGCTAAGTCCTAGAAAAATAGTCAACCTCCTAAAAAATATTGAGTATAATCAATTTCTATATTCAATAACTATACCCTTTTCCCACGGATCCTATGCTGTAATGATTTTCCTTAGTCTAATAGGTTCCCCAATAGCACTTTATAGCCTACGTGCCATTAGGACAGACCTGCATGGGCCACCACTAAAAACATGTCACGATCCGCTCCTTTATAATCGGACACGAGTCGGACACGTCCAGCCTTCGTCAATGGATACGATGAAGTAAGCTATACAATTCTAAGGAAAACTCCAAGATACAAGATATATAAAACAACACAGCAACTATACACGTTCCCAGAATCACCACAACCCACAAGTTATTGGTACAATATCATCCGGAGACAAATCCGATAACATGAATAAAATTATATAATCCTAAAATCCTCAATACAATACATGATAAAATTCTCTAAAACAAATCTAAAAAAAGATCTAACTATAACTCTGAACTTCTAAATCTATCCTGAGGCACAACTCTATCCTGGTCTTCGGGATCTGGCCCATAAAGATGGAACATCATCCTCAAGCATACCTGTAATGTATCCTGTCAAGAAAAGAGCAAAGTACAACCCCGACAAGAAGCACTTAAACAATGTAAACTAAAATGCATGAAAAAGAATCACAATATGAACTATGGTACAAGACAGGAATATGAAACTGTAGTATATGAATAACGATAAAACTATAGTACCAGATCCTGAACAATGAACTAGATTATCAGTGTAATATGCATTTGAAATAACTATCAGAGTATATGACCGGCTAGGTAAACAATGAACAAGAGCAAATGAATAATGGTACGGCTTAGAGTCCCACGTGTACGATGTGAGACCTAAGCTATTAGTCAATGCCTAGCTAAAATAGGATTGGTCACATATCTGTAGTATTTCCCCGTCCAATGTACAAGTAAAGAACAATGAACTATGAACAATGAACGATGATAATGAATAATAAACAATGAACGATCGTGTGTACAACCTGTCAACATGAGAACATGAATCAAGACAGAAATATAGAGTAAAGGGTTCGAGTCGGTGTACTTGCCTTGCTTTGGATGATCTAGAATAGGAGAAGGATATGTATGTCTACCTGCTATAGTACAAGTTGTTATGATTATTTATTGACAATCATTAACTGACTTACTAACTAATGGAATTGTACTAATCAGTTATATATGTATATATAATAGCTAGAATAATAATAACATAATTTCATGGCAAAACAATATTTAAAATATAGGCTATGGTTGAGACTTAGAATTATCAAGGATATATTAATCTTATCAAAATATTTGTTTTTAGAAGACTTGTTAGCTAAATATTTTTAACAAGAGGATATATATATATATATATATATATATATATATATATATATATATATATATATATATATATATATATATATATATATATATATATATATATATATCAAAAAATAGTAGAAAATACTTTAAAGATTTCACGTAAAGTATACTCCTAAAATAACATCTCTAATCAGCGCTGGAAAATAATAGTAAAAATATTAAGGCATCACTCTAAATTAATACAAAATAATAGAGCTGAACTCATCACCAATATACTAACACCCTTCCAAGTCCAAGTCCAGACAATAATTATCACTGAGCCCTTAATTCCATTTGTGACTTGCACACATGTCCAATCCACTATCAAACCCAACCAATTCAAAAAGACCAACTGAACCCCTATATTAATATAACAACAAGCAACTAGTTTATTTGAATTTAGAACAAACAAACTACTATAAAAAATCCTTCTGACAACAACAATCAACCATAACACAAAGCCTAACAATTTACCTACAGAACTAAAGTCCAACACACTTTCTCCTATATAGGAACCAACCAATACTCAACAGCCAAGCCTTTTCGAGCAATGAAGCCTGGCATTGGTTTCAAATGCTTGCACCAGCATCCACCATAAAATATAACTGCACAGACCAACTCTAGTTGTCTAAGCAGTCAACTCTTCACACCCCATGTATAAACTAAAAATTCCTAAAATAGAGATCGACACCTGCAGCTTGTATGAAGATACCAACCCCAAGTATATAGTATAAGTTATATCCAAAATTAACTCAACAGAAAAATTCCCCCATCCAATATATACAACTGATCAAAGTATATACACAAACTTATTTACTCAAACTCACAAAGATCTATACAAACAAGACCCATCAACCAAACCGAACATGAATTCAAAATAGAAATTCCTGCCCTGACTAAACTCTATTCCAGCCAACCTCTGTACCCGACACAAGCAGTTCTGGACACAGCCGACATGTCCCAAACCAAATTCCCATTCAACTATGCATAACCAAAGTTTAGTACAAACTAAACCCCCCTGCACTAGTCAAAAAATCTACACAAAACTTCCAAAATTTATACAACCAAATTGAAAGAAAATCAGAATAGGAATTAAACAATCAACTAGAATAAATTCAAATAGAAATTATAAAACTCTACACACAGAAAATCTTCATAATGTATGCTGACACACATCTGTGTCAACATACGGACCCAAACTTCTTGCCTCCGCCCGTCCCCTGGACACATGTAATATCCAGACACGATCAAGACTGGACACAACAATCCATAGTCTCTGCTACTGGTCTAACTCTTCTTGACACACGCACCCGACACCACCCATAATCACAGCTACGGCTGTTCCAAGCCAAACCACAAAATAAAAACCGATCCTGGCCAAAAATACCAAACAAGCGAATAAATGCAGGAACTCCACAACATCAAATAGGGAGGAGGAATATACCTGAAGGAAATTCAACCGATCAATGAGGACACGAGCTCCAGATGTCATACACGGCCTTCCCGTCTCCAAATGCGATACGAAATCCCACTACGATAATCCAATGATCATGTCCAGAGTGAACAGAGAAGACAAAACTCAGAATCAACAATACGTTCTATGGAATTGCTATTAATCACAATTAGATCGATCGATTTTATCGATCCAACTGATCGATCCGATCAAAATAAATCCAAACAAGGAACAAAATAAGAAGAAGGAGAACTCACCAATGATTTTGATCCGCTAGAGTCCCGTTCGTTGAAGAGTTCGTACTAGAACCTCACCGAGAGTTTTCTCGGAGAAGATTATTGATTAATTGTCGAGATTAAATTCCCCAAGGTTAAGGACCGATCGTCGCTTCTTCATCGAAAGGGAGCCTAGCCAACAACTCGATCTGCCAGAAATTCAAGTCGATCAAGAATCGATCGATCCCACAGTTGTCAAGAACGATCATAAGAGAAGGAGATCAGGGGAAAAGATTGATGACTCACCGGACATTGCTGTCGAGTTCGTCGCTGGAGAAGAACGTCACCCCTTCCTCTGTTGGAGTCGATCGCTCAGCCAACGATCGATAAGGAAATGAGCAGACGCCGGAGGAGACGATGATCGTCGGAGAAGATCCTCGTAGCTGTCGTTCGAGAAGAACAGAGCTCGCTGAGGATGGAACGGTGCACCGCCGTCTGGGGCTCGCGGAGCCGCCGGAGAAATGACATTGTCGCCTTCGGCATCGCCGGACACAGAAATTAGGGTTAGGGCTCAGATTGGAGAAAAAAGGAAATTGGGGGCTCGAGCTCTCAGTTATGAACAGAGAATTAAGAAGAGAGAGAGAGAGAAAGAGAGATAAGAAAATAAGGAGTAAATGGTTATATCATAAATAATGAATGCGAAATTTCACATAAGCCCCTCCACTAAAATGACAATTTACACAAAAGTCCTTCCCCTTTTCAAAAATTGCAAGAATACCAAAAATTCAGTTATAAAATTGGTTATAAGTTATTATGGGTTGTTACAAATGGAGGGAAACTAAATTTGTGCACAATTTGAATTGTTCTTTTTAAAATCATTAAGAAAAATTATTTTAATAATAAATCAATTAAATATTTATTAGATCTATAATAACTTTAGCAGCAAAAAATATTTTAAACCACGTCATGATACTAATCAAAATTAATATTCCATAAACAATCATAAAATAAGTATGACTAAATTATAAAATCCCAGAAAATACAAAATTTCAGTAATTCAGAAAAGCGGGGTTACACCTCCTTAATGGGTTATAAGGACTAATAGAGTGATGGGTTATGAGGCATACTACCCAACTTATAAGAGTTCGACTAGGAGGGTGATTGAACAGTATACACGTATAACTAGTATGAGTCATCTTCCTAACCTCTCTGTCAAGCATGATGGGAAACAATGAGTTTAAAGTGGAAGGGAATCAAGCTGAAGGAAATCAAGATAATCAGACGAGAGTACAAAATTGGAATCAAGAGAGGAGGTCAAGTATGTGGATGAGATTCTAAACTCTAATCCTATATCTGCAGGCTCACATCGGTACAGTAACATAACCGAAGTGATAAACTTGACCTACATGGGCCACCACAAAAACATATAACGCCCCAGTCCCAAAATACTCGGGACTAAGTACGTGGACATGCCAACTGCATACATACGAAGTGTATTCCAACATATGGAAACCTCGTATGTATCCTTAAGCTGTAAAATATAGTAAACCAAGACAACTAAATCTTATCCACCAAATAAAAGAATAACATTGACATCAACTATGAAATTTTTTATTTATACATGTAATTGGGCGGAGACAAATCCAGTACCAACTAATTTAAATGAAAGAAAATATACAAGAGAATGATCGATAAAATGGCCAGACGAACCAAGAGGAATTCTCTTCGAAGAAATGGAAAAGAGCACGGTCTTGGCTAGAACACCTACAAAACATCACAAAAGCACACACCTAAAGAATTCACCAGGTCCTCATAGGGACGTAACAAGATACATAAAGAACATGCCACATAACTGAATATATATAATATGTCATAAATCACAAGTAAAGTAAAATAGTCCCAATCGTAACAAGATCCAATATCTCATCATCGAAATAGTGGACTACCCCTACAACCAAACAAGGACAAGAGGTAGAACACTATTCCATGATGCGACATTGTCCCAAGCTACTAATGGAACGGGGGTGACATGACATTGACTAGGGTTACCTAACCATCTAATGTGTTTATGTAGTTAAGAACAAACCTTTCGTCGCATGAGCCCTGGCTGTAAATAGGTTCTGGTATAGTCCCCACTTGGGCACCAGTAACCTAAGGGCATGATGATTCTAGACTCTAATCCTATATATGCAGGCTCACACCGGTACAGTAACGTAACCAAAGTGATAAAATTGACCTGCATGGGCCACCACAAAAACATGTAACGTCCCAGTCCCAAAATACTTGGGACTAAGTACGTGGACATGCCAGCTGCATACATACGAAAGATACTCCAATATATGGAAACCTCGTATGTATCCATAAGCTGTAAAATGCAGTAAACCAAGACAACTAAATCTTATCCACCAAATAAAAGAATAACATTGACATCAACTATGAAAATTTTTATTTATACATGTAGTTGGGCGGAGACAAATCCACTACCAACTAATTTAAATAAAAGAAAACATACAAGAGAATGATCGATAAAATGGCCAGGAGAACCAAGAGCAATCCTCTTCGAAGAAATGGAGAAGAACACGATCTTGGCTAGAACACCTGCGAAATATCACAAAAGTACACACCTGAAAAATTCACCAAGTTCTCAGAGGGATGTAATACGATACACAAAGAACATGCCACATAGCTGAATATATATAATATGTCATAAATCACAAGTAAAGTAAAATAGTCCCAATCGTAACAAAATCTAATACCTCATAATCGAAACAGTGGACTACCCCTACAACCAAACAAGGACAATGGATAGAACACTATTTTGTGATGCGATATTGTCCCAAGCTACTAATGGAACGGGGGTGACATGACATTGACTAGGGTTACCTAACCATCTAATGTGTTTATGCAGTTAAGAACAAATCTTTCATCGCATGATGTTTGCCATGAAATATAAAAGAGCAGAACAATTATCGGAGGACTGTACTTTTACTTCACGTTACAAACTCGCTTGTACAAAGAAAGCCTAGGGACGAAAACCTAGGTACAGCAGTCTAAGTACAATTGTTTATTTTAGATTCTGGGGGGTGATGATAGAGGCTCGGGAAAGCGACGGCCGCTCTACCTTACTCCTTGGACGATCGGTATGCAGCCTTGGCTCCAGAAGATTGCTTGGAGTGGCGGCGGCCTGTTGATTGATCAATCTGGGCCATTAATCTTGAGTGTGATGAATTTGGGCCATTTAGTGTAGATTGTACCAAATCCTATCAGTAATTAATGCTGATCGGAATAAATCTCCATGATGATAATTTGCTGATGTCTGCAAATCTGAATAAATAAATTTAATTCATTCTCCAGCCACGTGTCCCAGATTATTAGGATTTGACCCAATCTTTGATTGCAATAAATCTGGGAAATTGATTGGCTTTATGACACGTGTCCTGGGAGTCACTGAGCCGCATAAGGATTGGACCGCATAAAGTTTGAGCCGCATAAGCCTGACCACGTGTTAGGGCAGCTTGGGGAGTGGCCCTCGAATCTTCGAACCACATGATAATTTGGACCATATAATGGGTAGTGAGCCACATGGAGATGATCCTTATGAGCCGCATAGGGCTGCGTCTGCTTGAGCCGTATAGGGCTGTTTCGATCTGGGCCGCATAGGACAACTTCGACCTGAGCCGCATGGGGGGTCTCCACTCGAGCCGTATATGATTGTCCACGTGTCTAGGCTGCGTAGCATTTTCTGGATTTCGGGGGATTGTGCCAGAGATTTTCTTTGATTTCCTAGGATTCTGTCATTATGACAGAGTCATAATTGCCTCCTTGTGTCAGACCTGTCGTTTCGTCAGAGCGGCCAGCCGTCAAAGGAATTAATGCAGTATAGGGCGGAGGGGAGAACTGTTTGCAAGCCACGTGTCTTCTCTTCTGAGCCGCATGGAACGTCTTGAGCCGCATGAATCTTTGAGCCGCATGGGCTATCTGAGCCGCATGGGGTTCCCTGGCCGCATGGATCATTCTTCATTATTTTCCATGCTTCTACAAGACCCCCTTCAAAGTTTTCAATTTACAAAATTAAAATACTTTGAATAAGAAGCATGGCTGTGTACAAGCTCTTCTAGCCGCATACGAGGTCCTAGCCGCAAAGATGTCTTGGCCGCATGGAAGTTTCAGCCGCATAGATGTCTTGGCTGCATGGAAGTGTCAGCCGCATGAACTTTCGAGCCACAGAGTTGTTTCAGCCGCATGGATGGCTTAGCAGCGGAGACTTTCGAGCCGCAGAGCTTCTTGCCACGTATGAGGGTCTTTAATTGCCTCCTAATTCGTTTCAGCACCGTCTTTAGAGGGAAATTCCAAGGGCCGGTTCATTAATTTTTTTAGATTTTATGCCCTGGATGAATCTCGGGAACAAAATCCGAAGAGTCGATTTCGCCTTTTACGAGGCAGTTACTAGTCCACGTGTCCTCCTTCTCTCGTCCTCCTATAAATAAGAGGAGTTTGGAGAGCGAAAGGGCTTCTTTACTTTCTCTTTTTCTTCAAATTTTCCCTATCCCCATCGTTCTTTTCTTCTCCGATAATTAATGGCTCCCAAGAAGACCGTGGCAGCAAAGGGCAAGAAGGCGGCCTCTTCATCGATTGCAACAGCAAAAGGCAAGAAGACTACTTCTGCCTCAACTGCGACCGTTCCTCTGCCGGTCGTCGTACCCGATGTTCATCCTGACGTTTATCCCCCCATTATTGGTAAGGACATTGTATGAGTTAAAGAACACTAACTGCTATGGCTATGTCGCATATTTTATGCACGATCTTTTATGAGCTTCATGTTCGCCCTATGGCTGGGCTGCGAGCCGCATAAGAATAGCCACTATGTCCGCATACATGCTTTGCCGACGAAGCCGCCTAAGCAACGTTGAGCCGCATGGACTTTCTCTGGACGGAGCCGCATAAGTGTTCTTCTAAGTCTTGAGCCGCATGAGGCTTCGTTAAGTTGGAACCGCATGGGTGTTTTCTTTGAGCCGCATGAGGCTTGGAAGCACCCAATCATTTCTTTTCATCCATCTTTTTAACTTATCTTTCTCTGTCTTCTTTTCAGTAAATCTGCCTGTAAATGCTGCTGGAGAACTCCTGGTAGGTAGTGCCCAAGCTGTTCTGGGTTATAGATATGACCATATTGTTCAGCATATGACGGATCAGTTTCCGAGTGACAAACCTCCGGCTAGACTGAATGCCATTAAGAACCAGCCTTTCCATTTCCTTAACGCTATGATGAACTCCGAGAAATTCGAAGGGGAATATTTGAAGCCTGCGTTCTTTTTTGGAGACGCCTTGACCGTGGAGAATAGTCATGTTCTGGAGGTGTCGGAGAATTGGAGTTTTGTCTCTAACGGGATGGCGATCCGCATCCCCAAAATGGAGCGACACTTCCCATTATCTTGGTTCAATATGCTCCCATTGGACCGAAAGATGGAAGAGACTTTAACCCCTACCCGA
The DNA here is from genome assembly GCA_029216955.1 of Iris pallida. NCBI lineage: Eukaryota > Viridiplantae > Streptophyta > Magnoliopsida > Asparagales > Iridaceae > Iris > Iris pallida. Next base: position 4,050,219 of record JANAVB010017195.1, on the reverse strand, counting down.
GGCAGGATGTTTGTGGGAAACATCCATTATAACAACAGTCTGAAGTCAGTGGCTGCCGGCAAGGTGCACACCAGCTGTTCTGTAACGGGATTGGTCCCAGGTACTTTCTTGAATGTGTCGGGCCCCAATTTCATATTTTCTACTGCCGACACTTTTATAAATCAACTTGCTCGGAAGGGCTCCTACCCCATTGGCCGGTTGATGCTCCCTAGTTGGATACATCCTATTCCCTCGTGGACCAATCTGTCTATATGGATCTTACAGAAGTATGAGGCCTTTTTGTGTGAGATTGGCCTTTACCATGCTATTCGAGGCACCAGCCATGGCTTGTCCATAAACAAGAAGTTGTTCATGTCTCTGCTGGAGATGTATAACTGCCATACGGGAATCTTCTATACACCCGTAGGGGAAATGGGGCTCGCGCTCCATAAAATGCACGCGGTCTCCAAGCTTCCTTGGGGGGACGAAGCTTTTGAGACGTATACTCCCACTAATAAGGAGTTCGAAGATTTGGAAAGACGGTATCCCGGCTTCGTGGCTCTTTACCAAGAGATATTGTGCCACTATAGCACATGTCATCAGATAGCACAAAAGGATAGCAACTCGGAAGGGAATGCTCCCTACACCAAGGACTGGGTGCACTATCTCTTCCCGACGGATGCCTCAGGTCGAGTTACCTCCCATCGCCCACGATCCCGGGAGGCGGTTAAAGACTTGGTGTCGTCGGCTAAGAGGGTGGCCACCACCAGTGACAGATTCGGGAGTAAGACCGACTCTTTTGGTTATTTTTACCAGGATACCCATGAGCTGTCAGAGAAGGCGCTCCTGGCAGAATTTTTGATGATATGGCTGCAAAATTGTGTAGTCTCTGGAGGGGCTGGTTCTATCGAGAGAATCAGTCGTAACTTCATCCTTCCGGCCGTGAAGTAAGTTTTGTGAATCAGGCTAGCTCTCCTCCCGGCCATGGTGTGCAGCATACATCATGGCCTTCGCACCTTCACATCTAAGGTCATCGCTCGCGACGTGACTAAGGATTTTGAATGGACTGAGTTGTCCTATCACTATTTGATGGGGTGGCTGTTGATGCATTATCCGTCTTTGATGAGACCGGGCTCTGAAGACGGTGTAACCGATGATGACGCATTTATCTTCCGTTATCGTGACGAGCCTTGGGAGTATGAGACCATGCGGGCTTGCCGGATGGCATTGGCGAGGGCAGATATGTACCATATTTTCGTATCTGTCCCTCGCTTTACTGATGAGGAAGTAGCGACTGTCCATCTTGACGGTATTGGCGCCCCTCAACTTCTGGACGGCCAGATGCTTCTGTGGCTGCAAAATATCCGCCTCGCTCATCTGGTATATCGCAACCGTAACACTGTCTTTCTGGAACCCTATCTGCCTAGCAGGTTCGCCCGGCAATTTGGGTATAGCTAGCTTTTCTAGACAGCCCCAGCTCTTGTTTGGGCTTTGAAGGTAGCCTTCTAGACGGCATCCGGGCCTGGCATTACTATGACACATTCCACACCCGTGCCGTTTTCTTAGTTCCCGCTATCAAGGCGTCAGTAGATATCTTGTATATGGCGACTTTGTACCACGTCATGGCGAACAAGCCCCCTGTCGGTTTTAACCCATATACCAGTTTCATCGTTGGTACCGGCCTGGATGAGGGTTCCCAGGGGGCCAAGACAAGGAAGAGGAAGAACAGAGTTGAGGTGCCGGATTCGGATCCTGATGCTGCAGATGACGAAGACGATGAGCCTGATGGAGATGACCTTTCCCTCCCGGCGGCAGATGTAGGAACAGATCAGCCACCTGTTTTGCCAGATGAGATAGTGGTTGATCAGTCATCCGTTGCACCCGGTCTTGCACGAAAACGTAGCAGGCGACTTTCTCCTGTAGGTGGCATTCCTCGCTCCCGAAAACTGGCTGCAACCAGACACCGCGGGCTAACTATAACGGAAAGAGGCAAAGAAATCGACGCCGACTCAGAGGTAAATGAGTTACTATCGATCCTTCCTTTCTTTTAGTTTTGACTTTAATCACCTTCCTTCCCTCTTGTAGGCGTCAGAAGGACAGGACTCTCGAGTGGCCGAGATCGTGACTTGTGATGACGGGGGCTCTGGTGAGCCTGTCCCTGTAATTGTTGAATTTCGTCTAAATGATGCTGATCAGGTTGCTTCTCTCTCTGAGGTGGCCGGGTCAGGGGAGCTGGCCAGATTTAATTCGGAGATCGCGGGTGAGGGGACCCGGCCAGCTGCGGACGAGCTGCAGCCTCAATGCTCCTCTCTCGGTAAGATAAGCCGAATCTTAACTTGCGAGGAGGCCTATCTGCTCTATGATCACATCCTTCAGGTCACATCGATTGATCATTGTCGTGGACATGCAGGTCCTGCCCCTCCCTTGCCGAGGACGGAGCTTGTTGAGACAAGCTCTGTCGAAGGGGCACTGGCGGAGAGGGACGTAACTCCCCCCCCCTCCGACTTATCTTGATGATTCTCCTACGGGCTCGAGTTCGGCCAGTCTGGTGACGGGACAATCGGGGCAGGGGACAATGGTCCTCGTGTCTTCCTCTGCTAGGGCGGCCCAGAGGGTCGACCTTTCCGCCCTGCCAAGCGTCCAGGCTCTTCGGGTGGCAGAGGAAAAGTTGGCCGCTATCCGTGCATCATTTTATTCGAAAATTCCCCCCTGGTGGCCAGTTCTAGCACCACTCCTGTGATGCTATCGACAACGCTCCCTCTGACGCCGTCCTCGACAGAGGTCCTGGACGAATCTTTACAGGATGTGGTCGATAGCTTTTATCGTCACCTAAAAAGGGGGATAGAAGCTTCCATGGACAGAGGGACCTCTTTCGTCTTAGCCCGGCAATGTGCCCAGGGTCAAATTGATATCCTTAAGGCCCTTCCTAGTGGGGCAGGGGTGGCTGCACTTCTGGAATCGAAATTGCTGGAGACTGATCAACTGGTGGCCCGACTTCAGGTGTTGCGGCAGGTTGACCTGTCTGCTACTATTGATCAGGAGCACGGCTCCCTCGCAGCTGCTATAGAGTAGGCGAAGGCTGCTCAGGATAAAACTAGGCCAGCCATACTGAAGGATCTTCACACCTTGTCTGACCGATACGATCAATTGAGCCATGAGAGTGAAGACGTTACGGCTCGGGAAGCAACTGCCTCTCGCGGGATTGCTGATATGTGGGAACAGATCCTTGAGCTTCAGAGGAAGTTAACTTTCTTTGAGTCCGAGCTCGAGGCAGCCCGGATCGCAAGAGGGCTGATTGTCCAGGAAGCCGATAATGTCAATAAAGCTTCGGCTGACTTGGAAGCGACTCTGAGGAAGTTGGATGACGACTGTCGGGCTCTCATGGACCTGGATAATGGGGAGCAGTTATCTCAGGAGGCTGAGCGCCTAGCTAGGCAGAGGCTCGAGGGGGGTACTGCCTTGGTGAGAAACCGGCTCCTGGAGTTGTGTAATACTGAGCTATAGTCGGCCTTTTCTTCTTGTTTTGTTCCTGTTTTCTTTTTTCTTTTCCTTTTTGAGAGGGACGTGGTCCCAAAAGATGTAATGCTTTTTTTTTCTTTCAAACAAAGAATACTTTCCGTTCTACCCTTCATTTGCATTGCTTGTTGTACCTGTGATATTGTGGCGATGTTTGCCCCGCATGGGGGACTTGTTTGTGGACCTGTTACCCATGGCATACCTTGGTTTTAGGTACAAGTAACAAGTTTAACTGGGGATACTTAGAACAGTTCCACGGCAAGGTGGTCGTAGACGTTCCATGTATCGGGATATAGAATGCCATGGAGCAGCTGGGCTCCCGGGGCATGATGAGGAATAGTGGGCCTGTACTAAGATACTTAGCAAATGACATTTGTGGGCCTATTATCCTTGGCGTACCATGACTTAGGATACGGATAATAGGATGAAGGGGAACCGACATACTTACTCAGAGTTTATGAGGACATGGCAAGTACGAGGGTATGGCAGGAGTAGACTCAACGGATGATATTTGTGGTCAACAGAGGACTTTTGTGGTCAACAGAGGACATTTGTGGTCAATAAAGGACATTTGTGGTCAACAGAGGATATTTGTGGACCTATTATCCTTGGCGTACTCCGATTGTGGGTACGGATAATAAGTCGAAAGGGAATCATCATACTTACTCAGAGGTAATGAGGACATGGCAAGCATGAAGGTTTCTTCGACGGAGCCTTCCCACTCAGAGATAATGAGGACATGGCAGGAGTGGGCTTAATGAAGGAGGGTACATAGAACGACTCAGAGGTAATGAGGACATGGAAGTTCTATATAAGGGGTGATTTGTTTTTGGCGGAAATGAAACGACTCAGAGGTAATGAGGACATGGCCGTTTTGGCAATTTGTGGATCGATTACCCTTTTTGTGCACTGGAAGTACGGGTATTAGATCATGAGGGAGGATCTCTTCCAGGAAGAAAGTTCAGAGGTATGATTATACATGACTTATTATCTGAAAGAGTGACCGGGATGTGAGTTCAGAGGCACCAGTGGGTACATGACTCGATATTGTAAAAGTGTGAGTTCAGTGGCACCAGCGGGTACATAACTCGATAATCTGGGATGTTGTGGATGTAAGTTTAGAGGCACGAGAGGGTACATGACTCAATGATCTGGAGAATGGTGAGTGTGAGTTCAGCGGTACCGGCGGGTACGTGACTCGAAAATCTGGAAAATTGTGAGGGTGAGTTCAGTGGTACCAGCGGACACATGACTCAATAATCTGGAGAATTATGAGTGTGAGTTCAGCGGTACCAGCGGGTACATGACTCGAAAATCCAAAAAATTGTGAGGGTGAGTTCAGTGGTACCAGCGGGCACATGACTCAATGATCTTGGAAAATGTCGTTTAGATATAATATTTCTTCAGGAACTTGCCGTTGACGGGCAACATGAGCAAGTCTCCATTTTGCTTGGCGAGGCGGTAAGCACCGTTGGAGAATACAGCCTCGATGATAAATGGACCTTCCCATTATGGCTGGAACTTGCCAGTGGTCTTGTGTGTCATGACCATCGACCTCCGGACTGCCAGAACGAGATCGCCCACTTGGAATGTTCTGATTTTGACCTTCTTGTTGAAGGCTCCGAAGATGCGAGCTTGGTATAGCTCGATTCTTTGCTGAGCGAGGAGGCGCTTTTCGTCTAAGGCCTCTAACTCTTGTAGTCGGCGTCGGTAGTTATCATCCGTCGTCAATTGATAAGTGAGGGCGACGCAGAGTGAGGGTATTTGAGTCTCTAATGGGAGAACTGCCTCACTCCCGTACACTAGGGAGAATGGTGTGTTCCCGGTAGCTGTTCGGACTGTAGTATGGTACGCCTATAAACATTCACCGAGCTTCTCGTTCTAATCGCGTTTGTTGGAAGAGACAAACTTCTTGAGGAGTTTGATGATTGTTTTGTTGAATGCCTCTGCCAACCCATTTGCTGCCGGGTTGTATGGTGTCGAAGCAATATTCTGGATACGGTGCTTGTCGCAGAACCGATAGAAGGCATGGCTTGCAAACTGCGGACCATTATCGTGGATGATCCTCCGGGGTAGTCCAAAGCGGTAGATGACGTGATGCTTAAGGAAGCTGATCACGTTTGAAGTCTTGACTTCTGTAAGCGGGACGGCTTCCGCCCATTTGGAGAAGTAGTCTATAATTGCGAGTATGAAACGATGTCCTCGGAAGGGAGGTGGAGTAATCGGACCGATGATATCCATTCCCCATGCTTCGAACGGCCAGGACGCCACTGTCGGATGTAGGAATTCGGATGGCTGGTGAATAAAGTCCGCATGGACTTGGCAGGCTTTGCACCTTCTCGCGTAGTCTATCGCATCTGCTACCATCGTGGGCCAGTAGTAGCCCATTCGGCGAAGACGATCTTGCAATTTAGGACCAGTCTGATGGGCCCCGCAAACACCGTCATGAGCTTCTCGTATGGCTTCTTTGGCTTCCGCGTTTGACAGACACCGAAGCAATAATCCATCATAGGATCGCCGATACAGCATTTTTGTCTCTGTATCGTAGGAGAATCTGAGAGAACGCCGTCTGAAGGAGGTGGCTTCCTTTGGGTTCTCGGGCAGGATGTCGTAGACTACGAAGTCGATAAATAGTTGTCTCCAATCTGGGACATCGTCGATTGTCTGAGCGGAATAACTCGCCACGAATTGAACGTTGTTCTTGGGGCAGACCAGTTCGTGGCCTATCATATCTACTGATTGATGAGCATGATTTGGCACTGCTAGGAAAGCGGCCAGACCTGCCAAGGCATCGGCTTCGATATTTCGGAGCCTGGGAACGTGCTCAATGAAGAACCCCTCAAACGATGAGATGATGTCGATCGCTATTGGGTGATAGGGGATCATGTCTTCATGGCGGACCTCGTATGAACCCCGGTTCTGGTTGACGATTAACTGAGAATCGCCGTATGCTTCAAGATATTCTACCTCCAGCTCTCTTGCAAGTTGGAGGCCAAGGACCAAAGAGTTGTATTCGGCCACATTGTTAGAGCAGGGTTCTGTGAGAGAATAAGCGCGATTAATCACCAATCCGGAAGGGGAAACCAGCACCACCCCGACTCCGACGACGATGTTGCCCTTGGGTCTAGTTCTTGAAGCACCGTCGAAGAACATTCGCCATATATCATCGTGAGAGGTTGCATGCGAATCAGCGACCTCATCTGGGATTTTCTTATATATCCTGGACGACTCCGAGCCCGGGTGGGCTGCCAAAAAGTCTGCCAGGGCTTGACCTTTGACAGCCTTTTGCGGGACGAAGATCATATGATAAGGGGATAGCAGTATTGCCCACGTAGCGAGGCGAGAGCTGAGTGCCCCTGGTTTAGTCATGAGGACCCTGAGAGGGTTGACTCGTGAGATCACATGTATTGTTTGTCCAGTGATATAATGCCGCGTCTTCTGGATGGTAAACACGAGGGCAAGACATTCCTTCTCCACAGCGGTGTATCGGTGCTCTGGCCCAATCGTCATTCGACTGAGGTAATATATGGCTTGCTCATGGCCTGCATCATTGTTTTGTGCCAGCAGAGCTCTGAGGGAATGCTAAATTGCTCGTACGTAGAGCAGGAATGGTTTTCCAGCAACCGGAGCCACCAGGACTGGAGGGTTCGACAAATATTCTTTGATGCTGTCGAAGGCCTGCTGACACTCTTCGTCCCATACGAATGAGACGCCTTTCTTCATGAGGTGGGTGAATGGTCGACATCGCCTAGAGAGATTAGAAATGAACCTCCTGATGTAAGCTAGCCTCCCTTGAAGGCCTCTGAGTTCGCGGAGATTTCTCGGGGGACCCATCTCCATGATTGCCTTTGTCTTCTCAGGGTCTACATGGATACCCTGGGCGGTGATAATGAAACCCAAGAACTTTCCGCTGGATATGCCCAAGAAGGACTTCGTAGGGTTCATTTTCAAATTGTGTGCTCGTATCAGGTCGAATACCGTCCTCAGATCCTGCAGATGGTCTCCCTTACAGCGACTCTTGACGGCGATGTCATCAACATAGCATTCCACCGTCTTACATAAGTGGTCTCTGAAGATGATGCTCATGGTTCTTTGATATGTGGCACCGGCATTCTTCAAACCGAAAGGCATGACTGTGTAACAGTATGTGCCGATCGGTGTTCGGAATGATGTATGCTTTTTGTCGTCAGGAGACATCTTAATTTGGTTGTACCCCGAAAAACCATCTATGAATGACATACGTTCGAAGCCGCAGGTGTTGTCAATCATGATGTCTGTGATAGGGAGGGGAAATTCATCTTTGGGGCATGCCTCGTTCAGATTGCGGAAGTCGATGCAGATTCGAATCTTCCCATTCTTCTTGAGGACGGGTACTATATTGGCGACCCAGTCGGGATGTTGCTTCTCACGAATGAAGTCGCTGGCTATTAGTTTATTGACTTCAGCTTCGATCGCATCTATGATGCCCGGGCGGAAGCGTCGTTGTTGTTGCTTGACTGGCTTTGCATCCGGCCGAATGTTGAGTTTGTGAAGAGCAATATCGGGATTTAACTCCGGCATGTCTTCATAGCTCCAGGCGAACACATCAATATATTCTTTGACAAGTTCCAGCAGCGATTCTCGCTCTTCGTCTGTTAGGCTTTTATTGACGAAGATCAGTTTTGGAGAATATTCGCTGCCGAGATCCACTTGTATGACCTCATCTTCAGTAGGAGGTTCTCTCTGTTCGAACCGCTTTTCCTTTTGTGCATCCAACTATTGGGCCCACGGCTCTAGCTCGAGGATTTCGGGGATGTCTTCGTCTTCTTCATAAGCGTCGACGAATGCCATGTTGACTGACAAGACTTGTCTGAATATATCTCCAATGCTGGTACCTGAGTCGGAAGTTGGTGACCCGGTCGAATGTAAATGCCAGTCACATTCTTCATCTGAACTTTCGGGGGTCGTCGTAGGTGTGACATACCCTAACCCGCATCGAGTCTTGCTATAGTAGTCCCGTGGTTTGCCAGCCGGGACTGGTGGCTTCAAAGGTAATCGTCGTCCAGTGCCATAGTTCAAGCCTGGCGTCGTCTCCAGATCATACCCCTGTTTCTGCATGAGATATTTGGATTGGGGACTATAAAGATACAGAGGCAGTCTCCTGGTGTCTGGCCCAAGGTCGACTTCTTCTATGGTGAAGGGATGCGGATCGTCCTTCCGGCCGAAGATGATTGGATGGTCCCCTCCCTCGATTATGCGGTAAGCGTCTTCTACTGGAGTAAGCTGGATCGCGGTGTACACATTTGTCACCTATGTGTGTAGGTGAGTGCCTATACCGTGTTCCATAGCATACATTGTACAAAGCTTATTAAGCTCGAGGTAGTTCAAAGATAACCCTTTATTGATGAAGTAAGGTATCTTTTCTAGGGGGATTACATCATCTGCAGAGGGAACATCAGTATGGACAGCCACATACTTGGCTAGCTCCGGTTCCTCTTCGGCTACCCCTTGCGTAAATGAAGACTGAGAGGACGACCTGGGCAGCTTGATCGTCAGAGGTTCAGCTGATGGAGCAGAGCGTGGAGTTGTTGGCAGACTAGCGACCTCCAGCTTGGTATTCGATGCTGGGCAGGGAGTAGTTGGTTCGCTAGAAGTTCCCGACCTTGCATCGGGGTGACGACCCTTCTTGGAAAGGCGTATCGTCATTGGCTTGTCGGAGGGATTGAGCTTCTCCGTTTACAGCTGGCCGACTCTCGGCAGCCTGATTGTCAGTGGCTCCGTTGTGGGTCTTGGCACTTGGCTAGACCTTGGCAGCCGGATTATCATCTGCTCTTCCTGTGCCGAGAGGCTGATTGCGTCTTTACGCAGAGTGGCTATAAGGGGTGCGGACTTACCATGTTTGCGAGCTTGGAGATGGATCGTCAGAGGTTCTTCTGATGCTGTGGCTATCTCGGTACGAGCTTGCACATCTCCTTCATCAAGGTGCTTCTTCGACTTTTCGTACAGGCAGGAATCTGAGTAGTAGGATTCGACCCCTTTGAAGGGATCGATATCAGCAAATTCTGTCCTCACGAAGCCGTGTTTGTCGACATATTTGAAGCACTGGTGTAGCATGGAAGGCACGATCATATAATCGTGTATCCACGGGCGCCCCAAGAGGATGTTGTACGAAGTGTCTGTATCTATGACGTAGCAGGTGACTTCGGATTGGAGATTACCAATTTGACACTTTAGTCGAATCTTCCCAATTGGGTAGCTCCTGCCCGAATTGAAACCGCTGATAGCGGTGCTTATAGGCGTCAGGCGATGCATTGGGATGCGGAGATAATGTAGCAGACCCTTCGGGATAATGCTTATGGAAGAGCCAGGATCAATGTGCATCCGATCCACCTTTACGTCACCAATATATCCAGTGTAGTATAGCGTGCGATCGTGCAGGTTGGTTTTGATGAGCATGTCTTACGGAGTGAAGACAATATTGGGCATCGCTCCCGTGCAGGCGCTGTCTTGGAGATCTGCAGGCGGGTTTTCTCCCGTGAGGTTGACCTGAGCCAGGTATACGTCGGCATTTTGGAGTGCATCGCTCAAAGCCGTACGAACATCCTTGGAGAGTCTCAGAAGCTCGTATAATGACAACTTGGCCGGTGTGTTGGCCAATTGCGCTAAGATGTCGAAGTTGTAGGGCTTCTCCAGCCCTTGTGATGCCTCTTTCCGGAGGGATTTGTCAAAGCGAATCTCCCTCGGCCTAGGCTTGTCGGTCGTCGGAGGCTGAGCCGGTCCCGGAGCATCAGTTGTAGCGGGCTGATGATCTTCAGCCGGATGTTCAGCCACAGGTTGGGATTGTGCCCAGACCGCGTGACTACGGCTGTAGCTTCTTCGATATCTGCCGAGATTGTGCGGCAGGACCTGACTTTTCCACTCTTCTTCTTGTAAATGGAAGATGGTGGGGGCTGAGTCACTTCTGATACCAAGTCTGGATGGACCCACATGACCTCCCCTCGTGATGTGGTGAGAGGCACTAGACCAGCAGCCTGATCTCGGGGAGGTGGAAGATTAGCAATCTCCATTGTCGCTAGAGGGATGGGGACCACACCGTCTTGGGTTTCCGTCGGAGGGAAGCTGCCGAATTATACTGACACCATGTTGGCTGCCACGGTTACCTCTTCGAAATCGATAGCCAGAGCATTCGAATCGATGAGGTTTTGGATGTACCGTTTTAGCTGGTAGCAGTCATGTGTAGCATGGTGGACGTAGCGGTGATAATGGCAGTATTTTGGTTTCTCCATGTCTACCTGCCGTGGTTCCCGTCTTGGTGGAGGAAGCTAAATTCTGTCTCCTTGTATGAGCATGTCCAAGATGGGCTTGACGTGACCGTCTTCGAAGGAGTAAGTGATTTGCGGCCATTGTTTATCTGCCGGCTTTGGCTCAGGTTTCTGTGCTGTGTCGGCCACCATAGCCTGCTTACCCCGGCTGTCCCAATTGTTGGAGGGGCTACCCCCATTGTCATTGTTGGTGTTAGGATGCTTGCCCTTGTTCTCTCCGTCCGAGATGTGCAATCCCAATTGGCGAGCCTTCTTCAATCGTTCTTTGGCGCTTGTGGCACTGATGATGAACGTCTTCCAGTCCTTGAATTGACTTTCGCCCATCCAGAGACTGATTGTTGGGAGCAATCTCTTTTGGCAAATTTCAATCAAGGAGGAATCCGGATTTCCAGACGGCAGCTTCATTGCGGTTTGGCAAAATCGCTCGATATAGTTTCTGGTCAGCTCTTTCTCCCCTTGGACGACGTCCATGAGGCTGGACATTGTGATGTCCTGCCCTACTTCGTAGAATCTCTCCAAGAACATGCGCTTGAAGTCGGCGAAGGAGTGGATGCAGTTGTCTGGCAGGTTGCGGTACCAGTCGAAGGCGACCCCTTCCAATGCCCCGATGAATAATCGTGTGAGAATGGCATCGTCATGGGGCAGATGGTCGGTGGTGACCTCGAAGTAAGTGATGTACCGACTTGCTGAGGTCTTGCCATCATAAGGATTGATATTGAAAGGCTTATATCTTGGCGGGAATGGAACATCCCTCCAGGCAGCAGGGTATGGTTGTCGTATTCTGAGGTCTTGAGAATTTTCTCGAGCGGGGAACATGGCTCGGAGCTCATGGACCTCTCTTATCGCTTCGCGGGCTTCGTCCACGGCGTTGGGGGCCGTTGTTTCAGGAGGATCGTTGCCCGTGTTCGGTTCTGCTGAATTCGAGTCCGCATTGACCGCGGGACCCGCGCTTGTTTGGCCAGGTGTCCCTCCTTATAGAGTTGGAAGGGACGCTTTGATCTCGTCCACAGACTTGACCATGGCGAGCAATATGGCTTCGAGCGTGTCGATGCGTTGGCGATCGCTAGAACTGCCTTGGCTGCTGTTTGTCATGAACACCGTCTTTACATTAGAAGAGATGGACGGAGCGGTGGAGGAAGCACCCTCCGAATCATAACCCTGTAGTGAGAAGTCATCGAGGTATGTGGGAATGTTCTCTTCTGGTTCGGACTCAGAAGGAACGGTACCCCCAGTTTTCAAGTTCGTCTCGTCTTGGGAGTTGTGGACGTCCTTGGGGACGTCGGGGTTTGCTGCATCTGATGGGAGAGTTGTCTCCCCCGGCTCGTCTTCTTAGAATATCGGATTGTTGTGGAGGTTTGGAGGAGTGCTAACCCCAGTCCCAGCAACCCCCTGTGTTGTGGATGACGAATCTCCCACTGTAGCAGATTTCGTTTTAGAACGGGTGCCTTGGAAGACTCCGGTGGTGGGCGCCCGCTTAGACGACAGTCTCTTAGTCATAGTGGTTGACATCTTCGGACTAGGAGCGCTGGTCTTCTTCCCTTTCCCGTCGGTGGAGACTTTCTGAGCAGAGTTGCAGGAGACGACGGGAAGTGCCTCGTCTTCTGAAGATGGCTGTTGCAGTCTTTGGAAGACGGACTGCCGGTCTTCTCGTATTGTCGCATTATTGCAGCAGCAGTTGACGATGACTTGGGTGCAGTGACGCCCGTGGGAGGACTCTTTGCACCCCGATGCATTTTCTCTTTCCTTGCGTTTGTGGAGGATGGCCTCACGCAAGTCAGATGGGTCTGGATCGACCATGTTTGCTCCCGGGATTTTGGAAGACTTTTGCGAACCTCTCTGTCCGTCTGTCGCCGGGGGCTGGACTCGAGTGGTTCTGTATAACTTTCCATCCGAGGACCGCGTAATAGTATGCGGGACGCTCGGATGGTCAGAGATCAGATCAGCGGACCGATCTCGCCAGGCTCGCGCTGCCTTAGACTTCTTCGCTCTAGTGCGTAAGGGCACATAGTAGGAAGAGTCAAAGTGATACTGGAGAGAGTCAGACATATCTTCTTGGGAGCACAAGAGATCAGGACCATAAGAGAGGCGATCGAAGACAGAGCCGCGTAGAGTAGGCGTCAGGCGGCTTTTATCAGTAATCTTCATGCGGCTGGCAGACGTAGCCGCATAAGTGTTCTTCATGCGGCTGGGAGTCTCAGCCGCATGAGTTTTCTTTATGCGGCTGGATGATCTGGCAGTATAGCCTTTCTTCATGCGGTTGGTAGATTCATCCGCATGAGCCTCCTACATGTGGTTGGCAGATTTGGCCACAGGAGTGCTCGGCTTCTTCTCGGGGCGCATAGAATCACTCTTTGTCCCTGCAAGTCCAGCATCGTAGTGCTTTCCTTTGCCGAACTTAGGGACAGCAGAGTGCTCTACGGCTCAAAGTGGAGCCGTATGAGAATCGCCTTCGCCATATTGGGTAGCAGAGAGTACCCCGTCCAAAGCTTGCGGAGGAGCAAATGATTTTGGCCTCCAATCGCAGCGAGCTTTCTTTGTGCGGGTTCGCTTCTGGACCGGGCCAGCACTTTCTTCAGAGAGCATTTCTTCAAACGCCTGTTGGTCGAAACGGACGACCATCTTCTGTTGCATGGAGCCAAGCTTGGCTGCATCCGATTGCGTCACCAACTCCTCAGCCGTGGAAAAGTTTATCCCCAGCAGAGTCGCCATCGTGTTTGCCATAAAATATAAAAGAGCAGAACAATTATCGGAGGACTGTACTTTTACTTCATGTTACAAACTCGCTTGTACAAAGAAAGCCTAGGGACGAAAACCTAGGTACAGCAGTCTAAGTACAATTGTTTATTTTAGATTCTGGGGGTGACGATAGAGGCTCAGGAAAGCGACGGCCGCTCTGCCTTACTCCTTGGATGATCGGTATGCAGCCTTGGCTCCAGAAGATTGCTCGGCGTTGAAGAAATGCTCTCTTTGCTCTCTCTTCGCTTTTTCTCTCCAAGTATTCTCGTGCTCTCTGATCTCGAAAAAAGAGGGCCCTCTTGCAAGGGAATGGCACCTTACTATTTATAAGAAGGGAATACAATCATTAGGGTTTGCAGTGATTGTCCCTTAGAGTGGCGACGGCCTATTGATTGATCAATCTGGGCCATTAATCTTGAGTGTGATGAATCTGGGCCATTTAGTGTAGATTGCACCAAATCCTATCAGTAATTAATGCTGATCGGAATAAATCTCCATGATGATGATTTGCTGATGTCTGCGAATCTGAATGAATAAATTTAATTCATTCTCCTGCCACGTGTCCCAGATTATTGGGATTTGACCCAATCTTTGATTGCAGTAAATCTGAAAAATTGATTGGCTTTATGACACGTGTCCTGGGAGTCACTGAGCCGCATAAGGATTGGGCCGCATAAAGTTTGAGCCGCATAAGCCTGACCACGTGTCAGGGCAGCTTGGGGAGTGGCCCCCGAATCTTCGAACCACATGATAATCTGGACCATATAATGGGTTTTGAGCCGCATGGAGATAATCCTTGTGAGCCGCATAGGGCTGCGTCTGCTTGAGCCGCATAGGGCTGTTTCGATCTGGGGCGCATATGACAACTTCGGCCTGAGCCGCATGGGGGGTCTCCGCTCGAGCCGCATATGATTGTCCACGTGTCTAGGCTGCGTGGCATTTTCTGGATTTCGGGGGATTGTGCCAGAGATTTTCTTTGATTTCCTAGGATTCTGTCATTATGACAGAGTCATAATTGCCTCCTTGTGTCAGACCTGTCGTTTCGTCAGAGCGGCCAGCCGTCAAAGCAATTAATGCAGTATAGGGCGGAGGGGAGAACTGTTTGCAAGCCACGTGTGTTCTCTTCTGAGCCGCATGGAACGTCTTGAGCCGTATAGTCCCTTGTGCCGCATGAATCTTTGAGCCGCATGGACTATCTGAGCCGCATGGGGTTCCCTGGCCGCATGGATCTTTCTTCATTATTTTCCGTGCTTCTACACATGAGCCTTGGCTGTAAATAGGATCTGGTATAGTCCCTACTTGGGCACCAGTAACCTAAGCGCATGACGTTCAAAAACGACAGTGGCCAACCTGAGGGGGTCATCATACCCGTATCTCCAGCGGAGCTTTCGGGTTACAAGGGAATGTGTAATAGAAGCCCATAAGACAAGGAAATGTTCTTTCCACCCGATGCACCTATCTAGGTCGCATCCACGATCATGTACCTCTACTAACTGCTAAGTCTCCTAACATGCCTCTATTAGCAGTTAGACCTAACACATGCGCACGGAGCCAACATGAAAGTACCTCTACATGCTACTCATCTCACACATATCTTATGGTACAACTGTGTCAAGGTTTATGCAATACGCTACAGTTGGTAGTCCCTTAACTCTAGGTCCATATGCAATCAAAGGATAATAAGTAAAGTAAAGCTAATATCACTGAGCAGGCAATAAATCAAGAACTGTAATAATGGCACATCTACAAGAACTGAAAATAAGTAAACAGTGATATGCGATAACAAAAATACAGACTAAATATAAACATAAAATATGGTAAGGTATCTTGCGTGAGGTTGTGTGCAAATAGCGACGTCCAATAGCTCGAACCATCAGAATAGTGAAGCAATGAAAGCCAAATCCCGCATACATCATCAGATGCTGAAATAAAAACCACAAAAGTGTTTAGAATATAAGATATGTCTAAAAAAAATGCCTGTCCATAAGTCAAATTCTGGAACAAGGGCAAAATTGTAATTTTGGGTCAAAACGATATCCGCCGTTGGACCCGTTTGCACCGAAACGTGTGCCAATATCTATGGTCTCTAAAGTCTTTAAACTACATGTCTACAATTCTGGTTTGAGGAGACGAACTCAACGGTATGTTCAATTTTGGATTCCGATGAGCCGTACACAAAATTGTCCGTTGGAGCGGGTCGCGGGCCCGCCAAATAGGCGTTCCGATCGACCTTTTCAGAATCGGACCAAATTTGGCATACAAGACCAAAAAAATGATACGGTCCTGCTGGCGTAAGTTTTGACTCGATACATCGAACGTACATGGAGTTAGGGCCAAGTTTGCAAAAGGTCGATACGGGGGTATCTTGACAAATACGTACTGATTTTGTCGCGCACACGCATCGAAATCGAGTTTCGTCAGTTTTCATACGTCGGCAATATCCATACGTGCGCTTTGATGCATATAGTGCACGACCATGTCGCCTATTTTGGTGGGACGCACGTCATATCGGAGAGTTTTATTAAAATTTCACAGTTTCAAAAATAGGTTTTTGTTGAAATTCAAAATCTATTTTATCGGTGCATAGTGGATGAAAACATAAACTACCAGAAGTGTTTTGAAACCCTATAGATTGTCTACTAGTGCTTTCTGGTAGATTTTTTGTTCGTCTATCCGTCGTTCCAGAAATGACTTCTAAAGAGGGCTCTACAAACAGTTTAATGTTCTGTTTTTGGGACATATTTCACTCGATTTTGCATCGATTTTCTGGGAGATGTAGCGCAGGAAATTTAAATCTATTAAGAGAGATTCGAGGAGGTATACGTTGTCAACGTACCCGCACAAGTGGCTCGAGAAACGGTGAAGCGGGGTGGCGAGAAAAAAACCACGAAGTTGGCTCTATGTTGTCGCCATTGCTGCTATTACTGCTGTTGCTGCTGCTTCTCGCTGCTGTCTGTGCGCGGCCATGCGTCTGCCGGTGGAGATCCAGGCGGTGCGGGGGCTGGTGGCGGCGCTGCTGGTTGGGTTCAAGAATTTGATGGAGGTGTTTAGGATTTTATTTATTTATTGATATATATATATATATATATATATATATTGCGATGTTATAGAAGATGGGGTCAGCTTCTCTTCTTTGGGGGGGCTTGGGTGAACAGTGCCCCCCCCCCCCCCCCCCCGCGGGTACTGTTCTCCTAGGTATATGTTGATTTTTTTACCTATATATGTAACCGTCTTTTATTTAATATATATTATATATACACAAAATACTCTAAAATAAATACACAAATAATCTGATAATTTAAAACTTCCTAAATACTTGTAACTTAATAAAAATTTCTAAATAGCTAAAAGTTATTTCAATAAGAAGAAAATTTCCAATTCATCTACCATATAGAAAGGTTTTGATATTTAACATAAATGAAAATCTTTGAACTCATTTTACAACAAATACCTACACTTTGAAAAGAAAATAAATATAGCTTTTTGAAATTTAGGGGTTTTACATACGGCTTTCTAGCTAACTAGAGTTATCACTTGCCTAGTTTCTAACAAGATGTAGTTGAAATATTTTTGCATTCACAAGTCCTACAGACTATCCAAGTTATCCAGGCGGGGTTATAAGAGTTATCAAGAATTATGAGAGTTTTTAGCTGACTTAGAGTGCAACACATGACAGTGTGCTGGAAATGCGCCTTACTCGACGGCAGGCTATAATTCCACAGGCGTGACCGGGATTACGGGATCGCCTGTAACTGAAAAATCTCTCTATATAAACTACTTGATCAATCTAGTCGTTAACCTAGTCAGATTCATTATGAATCCCTGACCATGGTAACCAGGAATCTATGCCCTAGATATGATGCAAGATGAGACATGTAGTTTGTACAATCACAATTAGGAAAATCAACCGTGGAGTCAAGACAAGAGTTATACTAGCCAGGCAGGAATAACTGTCGCAACAGCAATCAAGATTACACATGTCATGTCGGGTTTACTTGTCATGTCAAGAGTTCTTGTCAGGAGTGCACCTCGACGGGCCAATATTATGATCTCCAAGACGGGATCATATTATCATGTTCAAGTTCAAGTTCAAGCTTATCAAGTCGGGTCGTTGTAATTTAGGCAAAGTATAAAAAACATGCAAAGAAGATCAAGTACAGTTATGGGTGATTGAAATTATCAATCACGTATAAACTCCAGTTGAAGTAAGACATGAAGATTCTCAAAGCCAAGACAAATATTTACAACTTTTATGTTTTGAGTTTTATAAGATTCTAGCTATAAAACAGCTTAAAAAAGCAAAAATAGCACAAATCCCTGCATGGGCAATTCTGGACAAATCCGGCGCATGTGAATTCCTGTACATCCGTGCATGGGAAATTCCTATACATCCGTGCATGGAATTCCTGTACTTTCGTGCATGGGAAATCCTGCACATCTGCGCATGAAATTTTTTTGTACATCGGCGCATGGGAATTCCTGCACATCTGCGCATGGAAAATTCCTGCGCATCCGCGTATGAGAATTCCTGTACATCAATGCATGGGAATTCTTGCTCATCCGTGAATTAAAAATTCCTGTACATGCGTGCATGGGAAATTTTTGCACATCCGTGCATGGGAATTCCTGTACATCCGCGCATAAAAAATTCCTACACATCCGTGCATGGAAATTCATGTACATCTGTGCATGAAATTTTTTGTACATCCGTGCATGGGAATTCTTGCACATCCTTGCATGGAAAATTCTGCACATCCGGGCGCTTGGTGGTCATTGTCCCCAAACAGCAAGTTCATTTATAGAAGTTCTAAAAACTTGCCATGGTCATAACTTCCTCATCCGAACTCAAAATCAAGCAAAATAAAAGCAAAAACTACATGAAATTGAATTCTCAACAACATAGAACCATTAGTTTTTGGAAATTCCAAGTTTTTAGAGATCAAAACCAAGAAAAACGAAAAAAGATAAAACTTTAGATCTACAAAAATCTATCCATCAAAACCGAAAATTTTAAGTTCTAAAGATGCTTAGAATCATGTAGAGAAGAAGATAGAACAAATAAAAATGAAGATCCTTCATGTTCTCTATGAAGCAAGTTGTACCTGTCTTAGGGTTGGTGGAGGAGTAAATGAAGAAAAAGAAGAAGTAAATGATAATAATAGAAAAGAGAGAGAGAGAGAGAGAGAGAGAGAGAGAGAGAGAGAGAGAGAGAGAGAGTAGTTGGTTTATATACCAACCCTCTCATCTCAAACCAACCCAAAACCAAACCAAGCCAAGCCAAGGTGAAGCAAGACTAAACCAAGTCAAGGTTGAACTAAGACAAGCAAGACAAGTCAAAATACGGGTCACCTAAAAATTTTCAGAAATCCGTACACTCATACTAAAAATACGTATAACAGAAAATGGGAGTGACACAAAATATTTATTTAAAATATTTTGGCTAATAGTTTTCAAATATCAAAACTATTTTCTTAAAATAGTTATATTTATTTATTAAACGAATTTCCTTCGAATCGAATCTTGATCGGGATTAGTCATACGTTCCTATTTTTTGTGATTCTGACTACTTCATATCAATCCTAGGCTAGTCGGACTGTTCCGGACTCAATGGCACGATCTGTTCCATCATTAAAGATCATCTTGCGTAGTTGTGACATTCGCGACTACTCTATGCCAACATGATCAAGTCACAAATCAACTGCAACTTAACTCGAGGAAAGTACACTATTGTTTTATGTGTTTATTACATTATAATGTTATTTTTTATTATGTTTTTTAAGTATCCTGTTGATATATGATTGTGACACGATAGGTTGGATTGTATTATTGCTCATTTATTGACTGTTTAGTGAGTCAGGAGAGAAAATACCTGGTAGGTAAACCCCAATGAATGTTAATGTGGATAGCTAAGTCATACACCTTACGTATGGGTTAGCCGTACCTTATAATGTAGATAACCATTTTGATGTGCCGTATTAACCCAAGCCGTTCACATCTCAAAAAGTATTTCAGACATATTGTCAGTTTTATTATACATGTTCATTGTTGTTTCACTTAACAAAATGCCTAAAAATTGGCTTTTGAAAGAAAACTAGAAAAAGTACGAAAGTACAAATTGTTCTGGGAAGTATTGCTATGAGAGTCTGATCTGAGAGAGATCACTTTGTTCCTTGGACCATACGATGATGATGAATAAAATTGCTTGAAGAAGATGAACAATCGGAAGAACTAAGTCATCGGAAAGGTATCGAGCAACGGCACTGATGGCACAGTCGAATGCTTTCTTGCTTTGCTTCACCCCGTTCTTAAGAAAAAGTTGAAGAAATTTTTCTGGGAATATCACTCTGGAAGTATAAGTTTTCTCAGAATCTCCTCTCCTGTCTCTCTGTTGATCTCTTGATGTTGTCTGTGTTGAAAATAAGTCTATTTATAGACTTAACCCTTTGTGCGTAAAAAGCAACAAAAATGGGTCTCTACGCGAGTAACTGTCACCCACGATGTAAACCATCCTCAACGCATGGTGACACGTGTCCCACTTTTTCAACAAAATAGGGAAAGCACGTACACACGTTCCTCGATAAGTGTGGCATGAAAGCCACGTAAGCAAACCACGTTCTCATGTAGTCAGGAAAGCTCGAGCGTAAAAATGACCCAAAATACACTCCCTGTATAAAGTAGCAGACTGGGCGTAAAATAGCTCAAAATAGACTTCCCGCGTAAAGTGGCTAAAAAAATAGCCTTGAGCGTAAAATTAGCTCAAATAAATTTTACGCCCACAATAACCTTGAGCGTAAAAGCTCGAATAGCTATCGTGCGTAAAAGAAGCAGTTTATTGAGCGTAAAGTAGCCCATCTGTACACTAAACGGCAGTATTGGGTTTAGTGTAAATCTAATCCTCTCGGCTTCTGTACAATCCTGCTGTCAGAAAAATGATTCTGTCAGATCAAATCACTCGCATTAAATGCGGCCTGACAGTCTGTCCCCGGCGTAAAAGTGAAGGATAACTCTCGCATAAAAGCTTCTCGCGTAGAGAATAGCATGCGTAGAGAGTAGCTCGCGTAGAGTCTGAGTTTGACTCAGTTTGAATTGCGTAAAGTTCTCAACTTCTTTGACTTAGTCTTTGAAATACTTTTTACGCTCCTACAAGACCCCCTTCAAAGTTTTCAAATTATTTTCAAAATTTGAAATACTTTGAACAGAAGCGTAAAATTCAGGATTTCAACAGTCAGCGTAGAATTCGGGATATCCAACGGTCATCCGCGTAAAAGTTGGGATATTCAACAGTCAGCATAAAAATCGAGAATTTGAACCGATTCAAAATTCTCTATAAATAGGGCTGTTCGAATTGAGATAGAACTTTACTTGTCTTTCGTAATTCCGATCTCTCTTTACTCTTCTTCTCGTCTTTCTCTCTCACTTTAAATCGATGGCCCCCAAGAAGACCGCCGCCGGCAGCAAGGGCAAGAAGCCCGTCGATTCATCGTCGGCCGACCGCACGAAAACCCCCGTCCCATCATCAACGACGCCCCAACAGAGCAACCCCGCCGTGGCTCCGGCAATGAAGGGTAAAGTACTGAACTACGTCCGCGAGTTCGTCGGAGAAGAAAACCTGAGTTTATCTCTTTACGCCCACGTTATACGTGTCAGCGTAGAAACTGAAATAATTAAATACGCCCACATTATACGTGTCAGCGTAAAATTAAGAACATACGCCCACGTTTATACGTGCCAGCGTAATATTAAGAAAATACGCCCACGTCTATACGTGTCAGCGTAAATTTCAAAATACGCTCACATCAATATGTGTCAGCGTAAAAATTAGAATACGCTCACGTCTATACGTGCCAGCGTAAAAATTAAAATACGCTCATGTCAATACATGCCAGCGTAAAATTAAAATACGCTCATGTTAACACA
Source organism: Iris pallida (assembly GCA_029216955.1). Lineage (NCBI taxonomy): Eukaryota > Viridiplantae > Streptophyta > Magnoliopsida > Asparagales > Iridaceae > Iris > Iris pallida. The sequence goes on along the minus strand of JANAVB010017195.1, from coordinate 4,028,770 downwards.
TGCCAGCGTAAAATTAAAATTACGCTCACGTCTATACGTATCAGCATAATATCTAAAATACGCTCATGTCAACACATGCCAGCGTAAAATTCAAATTACGCTCACGTCTATACGTATCAGCGTAAAATCTAAAATACGCTCATGTCAACACATGCCAACGTAAAATTTAAATTACGCTCACATCAACATGTGTCAGCATAAAATTTAACCAGTAAAAGACTTTGCGTAAAAAACACAAAACTTGTACACTTAAATTTTTTTTATCAACTTTAATAAGCGTAAAGTTTGTATAGTCAGAGTCTTTAATCTTTATGTGTAAAACTTAGACCAAATTATCTGCGTAAAAATTTCAAATTAGATTTTCACTAACTTGATTTTTTTTCTTTTGGCAGTGGATTTGCAAATTCACCCACTTGCAGAAGTATTTGGCTCATCAGCTGGTATGGTGGGCTCAAATTATTTAGAGAACCTGTCCTATATGGAATTTCCCCAGTCAAATCTAGAATATTCTACAGAGAGACGACAGCTGATATCTTCTCAAGGGGACAGAATGCTATTGTCCATGATAAATGGAGAACTGTTGACCTCGCTGGATGGCCAACAATTTGCAAAGCCAGCTTTCTTATTCGGGGATGCGATAGACTTCAAGTCACAAACACACCCCAAGAAGGAGTATTGGGTGTTCAAGTTTGAAGATAGAGCAATGTACCTCCCCGACATGGATAGAGATTATCTACTGTCTGCATTTATCCATGCCACCCATCCCCGACAGATGCTGTGGAATCTGACTCCCAGCAGTCATGGAAGGCCAGGTAGGATCATCTTCAAGAGGGATAGTGCCAACGATATAGGGTATCATGTCAGTGTTCCCAATGGCGGTATCGTCCCTTTCTCTGGTCTCTTGCCTGGATTTACTCCAAGTGAGGATTCTGCTCTGATTCAGCCAGTACAGACCCAAATATTCATCAATAAGTTCATAAGGGCTGCAGTATTATATCCCTAAGCCAACCCCAGGCTACCAGGGTGGTTAACTCCTTTCAATCAGAACTGGATCCAAATTAGTGTTTGGATCATGAAGAACTTCAAGACAGATTTGGAAGCCATCGGTCTGTATGAAGCAGTGGCCTCCACTAGTTAGGGTATAACACCGAACAGTAACTTGTTCATGGCTCTGATGGAGATATATATCAGTTCAACAGGAACTTTTGCGACCCCAAAAGGTGAAATGGGTCTCGTACTCCATGAGATGCAATTCATCTCAAAGCTGCCAATGGGGGAAGCTCCATATGAAGAATATGTTCCCTCCAACCGGGAACATGCTGAAATCAAGGAGAAAAACCCTCAATTGGTTGAGGTATATGAAGAGTTGATGTGCCATTACATGATTTGCACTACTATGCATGAAAGTGGATCTCATCTGGCATACATCAACAAGTGGACAACATATCTCTTTTACCATAAAGATAAGATATCCAAAGATGATAAAGAAAGATTTCAGGAGAATAAGGCTCCAACCCTCAACACTGGTTCAACAATCCCTGCAGATAAAATACGGGATATGATGGTTGGCTACAAATTTCCAGACAAATATTTATCCATCAAGATTGGGAAGTTCTCTGCCGGAACCGAAGCCTTGAGCTTCCTCAGATATGGCAGCCAGAAGATCTCCATGAAAGCCTTGCTGGCAGGCTTCCTTTCTCTACGGTTGAGGAGATGGGTTGTACCGGGGACCGGTACAGTTGATAGAATCCACCAAAACGTGCTATGGCCAGCGGTACGTTTGGTATTTAAAATCAGAATCAACCTGCTATCGGTAATGGTGTGCCGAATAAACGCAGGTCTGAGGACTTTTGGTGAGGAGCTAATCAACAATGCTCCTCACCGGAACGTATTTTCTAGGGTAGAAATACCCTACACTTACCTGATGGGCTGGCTGTTGTGCCATAACTGCAATTTGTTGCCACTAGGCCCAGGAGATGATACGGAGGTCTTCCTCCAGAAGTTCAGCAAAGCTACATGGACTACCACAACAGTGGCAGATACCAGAGGAGTATTAAATTATTCTTATGGTTGGAACTTTTTCTGTACCCGGCCACAAGTTCCAGCCGACTGCTTCGGCGTTCAATTTGAAGATGAAGTTGAAGGAAGAACTTTACTGTCTGCGCCAGTTTTCAGATGGCTACAGTGAATCAGACCCTCCCATCTGATGTACAGAAATGAAGACAGCTGTGCATTCGAACCATATCTACCAAATAGGTTCGCTCGCCAATTTGGATATGACCAACTTCATGTTGGTAATCCCTCTACCAGTTTTTGTCATTATGGAAAACTGATTGATGGTGCAAGAGGTTGGAGATATTTTAGCACTGCCTGTACCGGTGCCAAATTTAAAGTATCAACTGCTACCAGCACCACCGAGCTACGTATACTTCATACGTATACTCACTTTTATGCTTCCATCTGCTCCTTCGCCCATGGTTACAACGTGAGAGATAGTCTAAGATGGCCCAAGGAAGGGAATGTTGAGGAGCCAATCAGGGTACCATCAGACATACCTGACGATGCTGCCGTTCCAGATCAGTATCTGGAAGTTATCCCTACGGAAGTTGGGGAAAAAGCTGCGAAACCTATCATTATTGGCAAGTCCCAGAAACAGAAACAAGGTACAGCTGTTACTCTTTCAAAGAAGACCCCAGAAAAGAAAAAGAAGGCTACGACCAAAGGGCCTTCTAGACCAAGGACCGCTACCGTAGAGATTGATATTCCAGTTGAGGAGCCGCAACATGTTGCATCTTCTTCAGCTCATCCTGGAGAAGGGTCCTCGGCCTTCCAACCAGCAGCGTCAATGGAAGCGGTGACGGTCCTATCTCCGGGACGTCTCAGCTCAGCACTTCATTAGACTTTGCCACAAAAGACACAAGTTGTTGAGGATGTTGCTCCAGTTCATACTGTTGATCAAGAGCCCATCCCATCAGATGAACCAGCTATTAATTTTGATGATAAGGACTGGGATGGGGATTATGATGCGTACCTGGCACGTCCTACACCTACTCCAGGTAAATATAATTTATACAAAATCCATACAAAATTATGATTTTTGTACATTAACTTAAATTTTTTTTTGTAGGTGTCATCATTACATCCAAGCTTATGGCTCCTCCTCTTCCTCAAGAAGATATTTATGAGGAAAATACGGAGTCTGAGGAAGAGGATTCCTCTTCAGAAGAAGAAGATGCTCCAGAATAATATTCTCCATCTATGGAGATACAACAAGAGCCAGAAGTGGAGGCTCAGCCAGAATTGTCCTCTCCTGTTGAGGGCAAGGATAAAGAACAAACTGCAGTAGAACCTACTGTAGATGATGAAGAGGCTACTGAGGAAGAAATAAACTTCAACGAAGAATCAGTTGAAGAAGGACTCACTACAACTGAATTACTTGAAGATTCTACAGAGCCAGTAGCTGAAGAAGGTGATGAAGGCATACTCAAGTCATCAACAGAAGCTGGAGAAGTTGTAATAGCATGCTTTGCTATTGCTACCGATCCAGTACAAGTTTCTTAAGAGACAATGCCTGAACCAGAGTCAGCTGCCATAAATACCATCCCACCCACACTAATCACCGCCACCGAAACTCAAGTAGTTTCAGCTCCAGAAATGGCTGGAGTAACAAATGCTGAAGATACTGTTTCTGAAGCTCCTGGGAATCAGTTGGCTATGGTAGCAGTGCCAACAATGTCTTCATCTCAGCCTGCTACCAAGGCAACATCTGCTCCTAGTCTTCAGAGAAGAGATTTGATGGACATCGCCGCAACGCCGAGCTCGAGTACAGAAATGAATCTCTTAGTTGAGATTCATACTGATACTTTTTACAAGACTCTGGCAGCTCTAATCCAGATGGTCCTGAAGAAGGGCCTTAGTTATGAGAGCCTGAAGGCGGCGATTGCTCTGACTATCAGAAATGTTGCCATGTTCAATGATGCAGCGAGAGTAGCGGCATTGGAGAAAGTCGTAGAGGGACTTGAACAGCCCATCAAAAAATATCTGAAGCTGTCAAGTGAAACCACTGAAAGTCTCATCCAAGAGGAGCATGATGCTTTATCAGCTGAATACCTCGCTCGGGAGACGACTTTCAATGAAGCCCTCCATGAGTACAGCATAAAGGTCGCTAAAGAAAAAGCTTTTTTGGCAGGAGCAAAGCCCCAACTGGATAGCCATAGAGAAGCCTATGAAACCTCGAATATGAGAATTCATCAACAAAATGATAAAATTCGAGAAGTTGAGGCTGAGTTGGCTCGCTTGAAGGCGGAGAGAGATCAGCTGATCATAGCTCGAGACCAGCAGCTTACACAGAGCTCAATTTTGGAATAATAATTCTTTGGAGCTGAGTCTACCATCAAAACCCTTGGCGAAGCCAAGGATAAGATGATAGTCACTTTTGCTGGGCTTTCTCATATCTGCACTCCCGAAGCTCGACGCTCCTTAGCTACTAAGAATGTATTGAGCTCTCATGAAAAGCGTCTAGCAGAGCTGCAGAAACTGCTAAAAGACTTATCTGCTCCACCTTACGCAAATAAAGATCTTTTGTAATCTTCTATCTTTTTTATTTTGTAATGTTTACAAGAAATGAACATTTGTTTTATGATCCTATCATTTATTTTGAATTTAAACAATAGGTATGAGATAGAAAACACTTATCAGAGGTAATATGGACATGACCAGTCTTCTAAACTCAATAAATTATATCTATCCAGAGGTAATATGGACATGATAGATAATGGATCTCTTTTTCTGTTTAGAGTACATGATACTATCAGAGGTAATATGAACATGACAGATCGTAACAACTCAAAGAAAAATAGATTAATATCTATTCAGAGGCCAAAAAGGACATGATAGATAGAAGAAGAAGTAGACTTAATATTTATTCAGAGGTCATGAGAACTTGATAAATAATAAATCTTTTTTTTATCAGTTGGTAAGATAGAAGATCAAAATTTTCTTTTAGGAAGACAAATGATCAGCTTAACCAAACATTGGTAGCTGGGGAATAAGGAAGAAATTTATACATAATATTTCTTCAAGAATTTGCCATTAATCGGCATCATGAGCAAATCTCCATTAGGTTTAGACAACCTATAGGCACCGTTAGAGAATACCGTCTCAACGACATAAGGACCTTCCCATTTTGCTTGGAATTTCCCTTTCCTCTTATGAGTCATCACCATCGGTCTTCGGACGGCTAGAACTAGCTCACCGACTTTAAATACCCTCTCTTTCACTTTACGATTGAAAGTTCGAGATATACGGGCTTGATATAGCTAAATGTGCTGTTGCGCTTGAAGATGCTTTTCGTCCAATCCTTCAAGTCCTTGGAGTCATAAGCGATCATTGTTCTCTGTTGTTAACTCATTAGCAATGGCTATTCTAAGAGATGGAATCTGGATTTCCAATGGAAGAACAACCTCACATTCGTAAACCAGTGAGAATGGTGTAAAACCAGTCGGAGTTCGGACTGTCGTTCGATAAGCCCATAAACATTCTTCAAGTTTCTCATTCCAATCACGTTTATTAGAAGAGACAAACTTTTTGAGAAGTTTGATGATTGTTTTGTTGAAAGCTTCGGCTAAACCATTAGCAGCTGGATTATAAGCCGTAGAAGCCAGATTTTGAATCCGATTCTTATCACAGAACCGATAAAATGCTTGACTAGCAAATTGTGGTCCATTGTCATAAATTATCCATCGGAGAATCCCAAAACGATAAATGACATAGTGTTTAATGAAACTAACCATATTTGATGTTTTTTACTTCAACAAGAGGAACCGCTTCCGCCAATTTAGAAAAGTAATCGATTATAGCCAGTATAAACCGATGTCCCTTGACAGAAGGAAGGTTAATCGGACCAATAATATCCATGCCCAAGCTTCGAAGGGCCAAGAAGCTGCTGTAGGATGTAAGAATTCAGATGGTTGGTGAATAAAATCAGCATGAATCTGACAGACTTTATACTGTCTGGCATAATCTGCAGCATCTGCTATCATGGATGGCCAATAATACCCCATTCTTCGAATACGATCCTGTAATTTTGGACCTGGTTGATGAGCACCGCAGACACCATCATGAGCTTCACGAATTGTTTGCTTAGCTTCACTTTCAGAGGGACAACGTAGCAAAAGTCTGCCATATGAACGACGATATAACATATGTAAGGAAGAATCGTAGTAAAATCGAAATGATCGTCTCTTGACTGATACAGCTTCTTTTGGATCTTCAGGTAAAATTCTATGAACCGCATAATCAATGAATGGACTTCTCCAATATCTTTGTTGAGAACTTGATTCTGTAGTATAACTATTCTCGATATGCAAATTATTTTTGACACAGAATAAGTCTCGATCCAACAAAGTAATGGTGTTTTGTCTTCTAATTGGAACAACTAGGTCTGCAGCTAAGCTAGTAAGAGCATCAGCTTCCAAATTTTGAGAACGTGGTACGAACTCGATGAAGAATCCTTTGAATGAAATGACCAATTCGATTACCACTTGATGATAAGGAATGAGGTCAGGATTTTTGACTTCATATATCCCTCTGACTTGATTAACAATCAGTTGAGAGTCTCTATAAGCTTCCAGGAATTCAATATCTAATTCTTTTGCTACTTGAAGACCAATTAGTAGTGCATTATACTCCGCCACATTGTTGGAGCATGGTTCATTAAAAGAATAAGCACGGTATATGACCATTTTGTCAGGAGAGACTAGGACAATGCCTACTCCGGAGATAATATTGCCTTTAGGTCCAACCCGCGATGCTCCATCGAAATATAGTTGCCAAATGTCATCTTTCAGAGTCATGTTACAATCCATGACTTTATCTAGAATGTCTTCATATAGTTTCGATGTTTCAAGTATAGGGTGAGTTGCTAAGAAATTAGCTAATGCTTGGCCCTTTACTGATTTTTGAGGAACATAGACCATATCATAAGGAGTAAGCAACATCGCCCAGGTGGCTAACCTGGAGTTAAGAATGCTCGGTTTTCTCATCAATACCAGAATATGGTTTATTATGGAGATGACATGAATAGTCTGTCCTGACACATAATTTTGTGTCTTTTGAACAGCAAAAACCAAGGCCAAACATTCTTTTTCTACAGGAGTATACCTGTGTTCAGCTCCGACCATCATTCGACTAAGATAATAAATTGCTTGTTCATGACCTTTATCACTTTTCTGTGCAAGAAGAGCACCAAGTGAATGATCTAAGGCTCGAACATATAGCAAAAATGGTCTTCCTACCACTAGAGGTACCAGAACATGTAGATTTGTAAGGTATTGCTTGATGTCATTGAAGGCTTTCTGACACGCTTCATCCCAAACAAACGATACTCCTTTCTTTAATAAACGGAAGAAAGGTTGACATCTCCCAGAAAGATTAGATATAAATCTTCTGATATAAGCAATGCGACCTTGGAAGGCACGGAGTTCTTTTAGATTGCATGGAGGACGCATCTCAAGAATTCCTTTGATTTTATCAGTATCAACATGGATACCTTGAGAAGTGATGACAAATCCTAAAAATTTGCCACTGGAAATTCCTAAGAAAGACTTAGTAGGATTTATCTTCAGTTGATGTTGACGTATCAACTCAAATACCGTCTTTAAGTCTTGAATGTGATCATCTTTTGATCAACTTTTGACAGCAATATCATCTACATAACATTCAACTATTTTTCGTAGATGTTCTTGAAAGATGCTGCTCATGGCCCATTGATACGTAGCACCGACATTTTTCAGTCCGAACGACATAACCGTATAGCAGTAAACTCCAAGGGGTTTATGGAAAGTAGTATGCTTTTCGTCTCCTGGATGCATCTTAATTTGATTATATCCTGAAAATCCATCCATGAAAGACATGCGTTCGAAACCACATGTATTGTCTATCATGACATCGGTAATCGAAAGTGAAAATTCGTCCTTTGGACAAGCTGCATTAAGATCCCAAAAATCTATGCAAACTCGGACTTTTCCGTTCTTCTTCATAACAGGAACAATGTTGGCAACCCAGTCTGGGTGTTGTTCTTCACGAACAAAGCCACATGTAATCAACTTTTTGACTTCTGCTTCAATTGCATCCATCATGTCTGGTCAAAAATGCTGTTGTTGTTGTTTTACAGGCTTGGCATTAGGAAGAATATTGAGTTTATGAGTAGCAACTTTAGGATCTAAACCCGATATATCCTCATAACTCCATGCAAAGATATCAATATATTCCTTAATCAGCTGTACCAATTCTTCCTTTTCATCTTCAGAAATATTTTTACTGATAAATATCGGCTTGGATGTAGTTCTGTCTCCGACGTCAATTTGGACAATTTTATCCTCTGTAGGCGGCTGTCGTTGTTCAAAGCGAAGCTCCCATTGAGTGTCCATTTGTTGTGCCCAAAGGTCATTCTCAAATGGTTCTAGTTCACCATCAGTTTGAACCATGTTAACTGAGAATATACACTCAGATTCATCATAATAGTCTCCCTCAGAATATGAGGATTGTAAAAAATTGGAAGAATATTCTTCCTCCATATTTTTCTTACACATGTGGGATGTATCCGATTCGATGAATTGGATTTCTTCATAATCTGAGGATTGTGAAGAACTGGAAGTAAATTCTTCTTGTATATCCTCATTAAACATGTGGGACAGATCATATCCTAACCCATGCCAAGTTTTTTGATAAAATAGATCACCACATAATGGTAACCGTCTACCTTTACCTTGATTGAGACCTTGCATAGTCTTCAAATCATATCCCATATTTTGGATAATCTTAAGAGATTGTTGACTATATTTGTCAATTCAGATTCTTCCTTTATCTTTCTCTCTGAGATCATCTGTCTGAGTAACATAGATATTTCTAGCCAAGCCAAACAAAATTTGGTGCTTATTTTTCTTATCAGACGAAATCATAAAATAAGATTCTTCGTGACGTCTATAAGTTGCACAAGCTTGTGATGAAGCGACAACAGGAAGAAGATAGGGAGAATATGTTAGGAACCTTTAAGCATAAGGTCCAACATCGATATGAGGAGGAAATTTTTTTTCCTTATGGTCAATATATAAGGTTTCTTCTGTATTTATGTCATCTTTATATTGATGACTTTGATCATCAGAAGATAAAGTCATTCTTTCAATAAATTTGACAGCCATATACTCCAAAAGGAAATCTTTATTAATATTAGAAAGTACAGAATGATCAATATTTACATCATTTACAATTTGACTGCTATGCTTCGGATTGATTATTAACGGACCATCATCCGTCTTTCGCGTAGGCTTTCCAATGTTGATAATCAGTGGTGGTTCTGGATCATTCGTACGAGAAGTACGTCCCTTGACTTTGATCATGAGAGGTTGAACTTGGCTCTTGGCAGGAATACCCACTGATTCCTTTGACGAAGCTCGAGTTCTTCCTTTGACTTTGATCATCAGAGGTTGGTCATTGACAGGTTGGGTTGAATTCGACCTTTGACTTTAATCTTCAAAGGTTGCTCTTCTGGAGGATCTTCATTGACAAACAGATCTTCAGCAGGTGATCAATCTTCAGCCATATCTGATATCTCCTTCATATGCTCTTGTTTGTAGAGGATTGAATTCGAGAAATAGGCTTCAACACCCTTAAAAGGATTGATATCTGCAAACTCAGTCTTCACAACCCCTTGGGAATCCACGTACTTGAAGCATTGATGGAGAGTTGAAGGCACAATGTTATGCTTATGTATCCACGGTCTTCCAAGAAGGATGTTGTAAGATACATCTGAGTTAATAACATAAAATATCGCCATCATTCGAAGATCACCAATTTGAATCTTCAGACGAATCTTCTCCAGTGGTTTACTCTTTCCAGAGTTGAAACCAACTATTGTTGTACTAGTGTAAGTCAGATCACTAGTAGGGATCCTCAAGAGTCGTAGCATACTCTGAAGAATAATGCTAATAGAAGACCCAGGATCAATGTAAATCCTGTCAATTTCAGTGGATTCAATATACCCTGTATAGCACAGAGGTCTGTCGTGTTTGTTATGCTTCAACAACATATATTCTTGTGTGAAGGTGATGTTGGGAATTGCTTCCATCACACTATGACATTATGGACATGACACTGGTATATTGTCAGGAGTCTTGAGTTGAGCTAAGCATGAATCGGCTTGTAGCAAAGCTTCACTCAAAGTTTTGCGACTTTCTTTCGAAAGGCGAAGCAGCTCAAAGATCGAAAGTCTAGCCGGAGTATTAGCTAACTGGGCTAGAATATCGAACTTGTAGGGTTTCATCACCACCCCTTGATTTGAAGCAGATTTCAATGGGACGTCAAAACGTACTGCTTTTTGTTTTTCTTTCTCTACCACAGATGGTTTAGCAGGAACAGGAGATGGTTGAGCTGGAATTGTTTCAACAACGTCCTCTGCTTCTTTGGAAGATCCTTCATAATCTTTGTGGTACTCTTTCCCAGATCTCGTACCAGCAAAGGTTTCCTCTTCAGACTCAGGAGAATGAAGTACCATATTGCAGGATTTAGTCTTCTTTCCCTTATTCTTCTTCTTGCTAGGATTTTTATGAGGAACCTTAAAACCCAATCCAACAGTGGATTTTTGACTTTAAAGTTATAAAGAAAGTCGTATTCCTTTATCATAGTTTAAACCTTCCATCTTTTGAAAGTTATAGCCCATCTTTTTCATGAGATGGACTGATTGCTGACTATACAAATGAGTGGATAGCGGACTTTCAATAGATGGTTTTACAGAGGAAGAAAAAGGAATATAGACTTCTGTAGAAGGAGAAATAGAAACCTCTGTAGCCACAGGAGAAGGAGGATTTGAGAGAAGAGAAAAAATCCCAACAGGAGCTTTCTTATAAGCAGCAAAGATTTATTGTGCCCTGTATAAGGGGATACTATTCATAGCTAACCACTGCTGATGATTAAGCTTGAGTTTGGTTAAAGGAGCCAAACTTGGTGGGCATATATTCAAACCCCTCAATCTATCCTCCAAAGGAATGCCACCCCATAAATGATCCAAATCATCATGGTCTAGGGTTAAAACATGAGAAATCATGTTACAGGTTTTAACTTTTTTACCTTTCTTAGATTTTGAAGTTTTACCTTCATCCTCCATTTTAGGTACTAAATCAGGGTGTACCCACATGATTTCACCGTTTTTCAGTGTAAGAGGTAAAAGTCCTTCATTTTGCTCTCTGGCAGGCGGGATGTTCACAATCTTCATCGTCGCCTTTGGAATTGAGATAATTCCATCCGGGACTTACTGTGGAGGAAAACCTCCAAATTGAAGAAAAATCATATTGGTTGTGACCGTATGCTCATCGTTGGTTAAAGCGATGGCATTGGCATTTATCAGCTCCTGAATTTTTTTCTTCAAGACATAACAAGCCTTGGTAGGATGATTTATGTATCTGTGATAGATACAATACTTGGGATTGTCGGTCAAATTTACCTCATTAGGTTTTTTCGGCTCTGGAATCTGGAGTTTACAACTCTTTACCAGACATTGGAATATCCCCGGGATATCACTGTCGTCGAAAGAGTATTCTTCTTTTGGCTTGGAAGACTCCTGACTATTCGACATCGTTTTGGGTTTTGAAAGATTCACCACTAGGCTTTCCTTCCCTTTTCCATTACGACTGCCGGAATTATTACCAGAAGAGCCTTTCTTTTCTTAGTCTTCAGAGGCAAAAATCATCCCATGTTCACGAGCCAACCTACCATTGGTCTCGGCTGAAACTGCTACTATGATGAACGAGGCTCAATCTGTGAATTGAGAGCCCGTAAAGATAGCAATGGATGGTCGTAGATTCATCTTGCATATATCAATCAATGCTGAATCTGGCATACCAGGAGGCATTTTCAAGGTTGCCTGTCGGAAATGTTCCATGAACGTTCAAGTATCTCCCTTCTCCTTTTGTTTAATTTCTATTAAGGAGGACATGTTCATATCCATTCCTCTTTCATAGAAACGGGAAAGAAACATTGCTTTGAATTTGTCAAAAGATGAAATGCAATTATCAGGTAGACTGCGATACCAGTCGTAGGCTGAACCCGTCAAACATCCGATGAAAACTCGAGTGAGAAAAGCATCATTCTTCTGTAGATGCACAGTCATAATATCAAAGTAATTGATATACTGACTACGAGATGCCTTTCCATCAAATAACACCATCGACTGTGGCTTGAATTTCGGAGGAAAGGGTACGTCATTCCAATGAGGAGGATAAGTTTGTTTAATCCCTAACCTATGGAGTTGATCCTTGTGCTTCAGAACTTCAAACTGTGCTTTGAGCTCACGCACTGCTTGAATAGCTTCACTAGTTTGAGGAAGCACATTCGATTGAATAGTTGTTGGATGTACCGTGACCCCCACCGGAGGTGGCACATCTTCTGGGATGACAGAATCTGGAGATGCAGAATTTTGATTGACAGCAGGCTCTTGATTATTCAAAGGTATATCAACTCCTTGACCATCTTGAGTTTGTGCTGCTATCTGCACTGGTGTTACTACTGTCGGCTGAGCAGTTTGCTGATTCATTATTATTTGATGCATGCTTTGCATCATGGTGAGCATGTCCTTCAGTGATTGCTCAACGGCAGAAAGACGCTGTTCTGTATTAGCAGATGACGTCTCCGGTTCATCTACAATAGCATAGGATTCAACCTCCCTTGAACCTATAGAGGGATTGGTATAGAGGTATGAATCGATAATATCAGTTTCGGACTCCAAAGATTGGGTACCCCCAGCTTCTGAATCAGAAGTCTGCAACTGTCTTTGACTTCTTGATCGAGTATTCTGATATACTCCTTCAAAATTATCAAGAAGTCTGTTGAACGGTTGTTGACCAGGAGTCTGAGATGAATTGTGTCTTGGACGTCGTCCTCTGTTGGTATGAGATGCCATGTTGACTGACGCATATGACAACTTATGCTCTTGATCATCAACTTGTTATTGAAGTTCATTATAGCTTAATCAGTCAAAAACTGACCATTTCGAAGCCGAATAACAACATTTGATTACAATCTGGTGACACTCACAATGATGATTTTCTTGGGGGAGTATCACAGAAGATTGTCTATTTTTACGCTTTTGTACTAACAACTCGCATAAATCAGAAAAAGTAGAGGGAGTAGTCTTCTTTATTACATTTGGGGTAGAGAAACGTTTAGTCCCTTGTGTATAAAGAAGATTACTGGCTGCATTAGCTGAACCAAATTGTATATTTTTACGCGCTTGGAGTTGTGCGCGTAAATCCTGAGATTTGTTAGCACAAAGGACTCTATCAGCATTACGCGTAATTTGAAGGTTTGGTATCTTGCATAAAGCTGTGTTTTTTTTTTTTTTTTTTTTTTTAAGAAGGTTGTTGGTTGAAAACAGAAGTTTTACCAACTATGTTTTTACGCTGCGTGCGTATAGGTAAATTCACTTTAGATGCAAAGGCATCATTATGAACTTTATCTACACTGTCACAGACAGAAGATTTACCTTTACGCGTAGAGCGCAAAATATGAGTATCTGCCACGTCATGGACGAGAGATTTTCCTTTACGCGTAGAGCGTACATCTTGTGTGTCTACCACGTCACAGACGGGAGACATATTCTTACGCATAGAGCGTAAAGTTTGATTTTTACGCACTGGGAGTATAACTTGGGAGTCTGCCACATCACAGACGGGAGACATATTCTTACGCACAGAGCATAAAGTTTGGTTTTTACGCACTGGGCGTAAAACTTGGGAGTCTGCCACGTCACAGACGGGAGACATATTCTTACGCATAGATCATAAAGTTTGATTTTTACACGCAGAGCGTAAAACTTGAAAGTCTACCACGTCACAGACGAGAGACTGATTTTTACGCCCAGGGCGTATCTCTGAAGTAGAGACTACCTCGTCACAGATGGGACCCTCCATAACAGGAGTAGGAAGGATTTCTTTGCCTTCAGAGACAGCAGGGAGATCCGAGGATGGTATGGACTTAGGAATCCAAACTTTTACGCCTTCCGTGATTTCTGAACATTGGAGCAGCGAGTATTACCCCCAGTTCGGAGCATTTTTTCATAGGCAGTCTAGTCGAAGTGCACAACCAGAGTCTTCTTTGTCGATCCGACCGACACATCATCATATTGAGCAATTGCCTTCTTGTCAGAGGAGAAGGTCGTCCCCAGCAGAGTCGCCATTTTGTTTCACTTAACAAAATACCTAAAAATTGGCTTTTGAAAGAAAACTAGAAAAAGTACAAAAGTATAAATTGTTCTGGAAAGTATTGCTATAGAAGTCTGATCTGAGAGCGATCACTTTGTTCCTTGGACCATACGATGATGATGAAGAAAACTGCTTGAAGAAGACGAACAATCGGAAGAACTAAGTCACCGAAAAGGTATCGAGCAACAGCACTGATGGCACAGTCGAATGCTTTCTTGCTTTGCTTCACCCTGTTCTTGAGAAAAAGTTGAAGAAATGTTTCTGGGAATATCACTCTGGAAGTATAAGTTTTTTCAGAATCTCCTCTCATGTCTCTCTATTGATCTCTTGATGTTGTCTGTGTTGAAAATAAGTTTATTTATAGACTTAACCCTTTGTGCGTAAAAAGCAACAAAAATGGGTCTCTACGCGAGTAACTGTCACCCACGATATAAATCATCCTCTACGCATGGTGACACGTGTCCCACTTCTTCTACAAAATGGGGAAAGCACGTACACACATTCCTCGATAAGTGTGGCATAAAAGCCACGTAAGCAAACAACGTTCTCATGTAGTTAGGAAAGCTCGGGCGTAAAAATGACCCAAATACACTCCCTGCGTAAAGTAGCAGACTGGGCGTAAAATAGCTCAAAATAGACTTCCCGCGAAAAGTGGCTAAAACATAGCCTTGAGCGTAAAATTAGCTCAAATAAACTTTACGTCCACAATAACCTTGAGCGTAAAAGCTCGAATAGCTATCGTGCGTAAAAGAAGCAGTTTATTGAGCGTAAAGTAGCCCATCTGCACACTAAACGACAGTATTGGGTTTAGTGTAAATCTAATCCTCTCGGCTTCTGTGCAATCCTGCTGTCAAAAAAATGATTATGTCAGATCAAATCACTCGCATTAAATGAGGCTTGACAGTCTGTCCCCGGCATAAAAGTGGAGGATAACTCTCGCGTAAAAGCTTCTCGCGTAGGGAATAGCATGCGTAGAGAGTAGCTCGCGTAGAGTCTGAGTTTGACTCAGTTTGAATTGCGTAAAGTTCTCAACTTCTTTGACTTAGTCTTTGAAATACTTTTTACGCTCCTACAATTGTGAGTTGTCTCATTCATACATGTTCTTGCTAGTGGTTTCTTATACCTATTTATCGTTTCCAGTTCATACACATGTTTTTTTATTTTCTACTGCATCTCTATTGTCTAGCTTATTTTGTATCAAGTTACATTAATGTAATAAGGTTGTACTTTGCTCCTTTCCTGACTGGATTGTTGCAGGTGACTTGGCATGCTTCTTACTTTTGTTTTATGGACTATACGGAAGGGATAGAGACCTTGGAGGCCGACCTTAGATTCTAGATTAGATAGTTCTTTTATTTTTAGCAGGATTGCTCCCGAATATAATTTTTAATGTATTATTGAATTTGTAAATAAAATAGTTATTGTGAGTGAGCAAATATATATAATTTTGTTGTATTTGATATTGAGGCCTCGATAGTGGCTATGCTGCGGCATAGGCTAGACTTGGCTACGTATTCGTATCCCGGAAAGCAGGTGCGGGTCTCGTATGACCGATTTGGCAAACCGTAGGCACCAAACATCTCGAGCCTAATGCCCCGCTCGGCTGAGTCACGCTGTGTCGTTGACTCGAAGATGTTAAGTTGACCGAAGAACTATTGAGTCGATTCGAAGAAGTATTGATTCCAATCGATGCAAGTGTTAAGTTTATTCGAATGAAGTATTAATTGAATTGGTTTCATGTATAGGCTTTTACGTTAAAAAAATTTAGGTTGATATTTTGCCTTATTTGTAACGGAGTCCGCCGAAGATCAAAGCATCGCCTCACAACGAGCTGAGGCATAGGCACGATAGTCAAATCGGTCGGATAATTCAAAGGAGCACGAAGTGCTCGAATGGCTAATTCGGATTAGTTAGCCATGGAATAAACGATAGGCGAATCGACAAAGATGGGAGGACTCTGACCCTTCTTTCCTAATCCGTCATGCCATAATAAATTGTACCCATGTATGCTTGAAACATCGTAGATTTTCGTATGTGTGGTTTGGATAAGTAGAAGTCATAATGTGTGTTGAACACTAAGATAGAATATTGAACAATTAAAGCAAAATATTCATTAAGTGCAGGAGTCGTAATAGAATATCGAATATTTGTATCGAGGCATGCATTAGTGCGCAACTAATAGGAAATGGGATAACTATATCGAGGCGTTCACAAGTGCATGACTCGTAGAACATTGAATAACTGTACCGCATCGTAAATCTCGTGCACGAGACGTAGGACATTGAATAATAGTATCGAGATATGCATTAAGTGTACGACTCGTAGAATACTGGATAAATATGTCAGATCATGCATCACGTGTACGAGGCATAGAACATCGAATAGCCATATCGGCAAGTGCCTCAGTACCTGGGTCATAGAACATTGAAATAATATATCGATGCATGCAGAACGAATTGTAGAACATTGGAATACTGTATCGAGACGTGCATCGAATGTACGAATCGGAGAACATTGAACACTAAGTCCTATAACATCAAAAGTATGGCTTCATACGCGAAGTGAGCAGTTCTGGTACAAATGCCATTAAACTATTGATTATTCAAAGGGGCATAGTGCCTTGGTGTGTTCGAGACCTACGGGTCGCCGCTTTGGAACATTGAGTTGGGATATGGTACATCGATATATTTGAGGCCTACGAGTCATCGTTTGAAAGATTGAGTTAGGCATAAGTGCTGTAGAACATTGTTATGAAGTATGGAATATGAGTTGAGGCATGAATTTATGTATTCAGATTTAGATCATGCATGTCTTTATAGTTTTCTTAATTGTTCATTGCATGGTCATGGACAACTTGTGCACAAGGTATGGCTTCCTTGAGACGGTATGACCCGGGTATCAAGAATCATCCATCATAGGGGGAAGTGATATTTGTGCTTCGACGTAAGGCATTGCCGGACCACCGTTGGGATCATAACACAAATTGATAGAAAGCGTCGCAATGACCATATGATATTCCTTTACGGTGTCAGCAAATTAATGACCTTCATATAGATAGGAGCCGTTAGTCTGACTGGTGCAGAAATACAGATCCTGAAACATTTATGTTTCAAATATTTTTTAACATAACAGGGAAGGATGGTAAGTATTCACCTTGCATCAGCGCAAGGAAGAGTGCATCGGGCGGGTAAGAAGTCGCGACAAGGCGACAGGTTTCGATATGTTTCCTATTCTGCGTATGATATCAAGTGTAATATGTTTGCCATGAGTACATACTTTCATGCTTTATAAGATGCCGTGAAACTGATCCTAAGGTAATGATAGAAAGATCACCAAGTAAACTGCATGTTTCATAATATTACTTAATATCGGTTTAGGCGAGTAGGTTTTCTATTCACTAGAGCGAGATGTGTATTAATACCAACCCCCAGGTACTGAAGTGACTTGGACATATTGAGGATCTCGATATTCAATATGACTCTACTTTTTTTCCTACTGCAAATGTTATGAATTGAGATAACTTTTTAAAGATTTAACCATCTTGCTTTGTTTGAGTACAACTCCAGACTCGTACGACATCATGCCCTAGTGAGGACGATCGTTTCGGCTGAATTGATCCCAGGATGAACGATTCGACGGTTCAAGGAGTGACACTGAGGCAGCATGCCACAACCAAAGTTTTATTATTCCCGTTCCTTTCAACGGTTTCATGTTTTTGAACCAAAACTGCTCGCCTCGCATACGAAGCTTAGCATGTTAATTTTTTGGCCTAATTATGCTAGATAGCTATAGTTATATCATGTTCTATATCGTAGTGGTATATCGTGTATTTAATCATCATCGTCGATTTGAACATTTGAAACGATACTAATTTATTGACATGAAGGAGTAGAAGAGAAGGGGCCGAACCACCCACAAAGTATAGAATGCGTCGAGAGTAGGAGATCACTTCAAAACGATCAAAAGTCAGTTACACGAGCTCATGTAAAGCCACCAACATCGTATTAGAATCTTTCTTCAATCCTTCCTCTCGAAAATTTCAAGAATGAATGCAGAAATCGATACGAAAGCATGTCATCAAAACTAAGCAGTAAAAACATTCAGGAAAACCAAAAGCAGATCGGTCCCATTGAAGGGACTCTTATATAGAGCCCACTCGCCGAGACACGGTCCGCTGCGTATAGGACTTATTCGAACAAAAGTCGATCCATTAGTTGGAATATTTCTCGTAGCAATCATTTAAATCGATTTTATTGATGCTAAAAAGGTTTTCGTATACCAAACTCACGACTAAGTCAGACTAGTCATCTATGTTTCCGACCGTGTCTGACTTGCCACGAGCCTATTACATAATGTGCCGCCCAACGAGAGCTGTAATCCCGTATTTTCGATTTTCCCTAATTTTCTATTTTTTCCTAATTCCTAGTTTTCTAATTTTATTTTTTAGATAATATTTGAGAATTATTTTGGTGATTATTGAAAAGAGAATGACGAAGTTGTAAATATTTAAGGTGGAGTGGTATCATTTGTAATTATATGGAAGTTTAAGATTACGGAGAAGGATGACAATTTTGTAAATTGCTAGATGTGGAGTGGCATTTTAGTTATATATTCTATGTCATGATTAGCTAGGTGATTAGTGGGAACCTTCTAGATTGTCATAAGATTAGTAATTAATCCTCATGAAGTATTCTATGGCACCTAGTATATTCCAAGGAAATATTCTTTAGAATATTCTAGGAATCTTCTATTTCTAGATTAGTCCTTATCCTCCTATAAATACTTCTAATTATCATTAGCATTAACCATTCCAAATTTTCTAAAATTTCTACGGGTCCATATTGTGTCTCTGTCCATCCAATTCTCGTGTCTTGTCGTATTGGCGTGTCCACCACATTTTATTAATATTCCTATATACATTTACATCCTTTCATGTCCGACACGGCACGTCACCAATTCCCCAAGTCCATAAATTACATCTTCTTCGTGTCCCCGAGTCCGACCTTGAGGACACAGACACACCCAATTCCAACTTGCATCTATTAATTTTTGTGTCCTGCCCATGCTTGTCAACAGGACACGCTTCTGTCCCAAACCCCATCCTAACCCTAATTCCAATCTTCGTTGTGTCTGGCCAACGCAGCTGCCATGTCGCAGTTGGCTAAGCAGTTCCATCACCGCGAGATCCGTTTCCACCGTCTTGAGTCCTCCAACCACCGGATCGACGATCTCTTCCGCCAGCCGTTGCCGGACCCATGCACATGAGCCATCAGCATCGTCCTCCGTTAGATCTGCCGTATCCCAGAGCACCATCCCCGTCACTGTTTCCTCCTCCTCTTTCGGTGTCACAACAACCGCCACGACCGACCTCACTGGAGTCTTCTCGAGCGTCGTGTCCTCAATTGTTGAGCTTTGCACCTCTAGCGCCATGCCGTCCTTAAGGGTCGTGCCGTCGTGAGTTTCGAGGTGGCATTTTTAGCCACCAACTGATGTTCATCCTTCAGATCTGGAACCGTCATAGACAAGGTCTGACCGCCTCTCCTCGCCTAGTGCCACCACCGTGGCCGAGGCCGTCACTGCCGTCAAATGGTACTAGTCCTCGTGCATCGCTCCAGCGCTACCACACGAGCGTCGCTCTCAGATAAATGCTATCGATCTCGCGTACAGAGTTTTCCTCTTTCGATCTCACTTTTCTTCTTCCTCCTCTTTTCTCTTTCTTCTCATTTCTTTGGTTACTGCTATTTTCTTTCTCCTCGAGAGAGCAGCGTATAGGTGGAGAGGTCATATATATGGGTCGGGTTCCATTGGGCTAGCATGCCGGCCTTTAGGACTAGAAAAAATAAAAATAAAAAAGAAGAAGAATGAGTTTATAGGCTGGGCCGGACTATGGTCTGGGCTAAAGCAGGTTGAAAGAGGAAAAAAAAAAGAACATAAAAGGAATGGAAAGTATTAGTTGGGCTTGGGATTAATTGGGTTTTAGTTTTATTAAATTGTTTTAGCTATTAGTGATTATTTACTAATTAGTTGTTTTAAGTAGTAGTTAATAGTTAACCAATAATTGTTAGTAAGATTTATTGGTTAGTTAATTAGCTTAGTGTTTAGGATTTGCTAAATGTTTTAGAAGGAATTAAGGATTTTCTAGAACAGGAATTGTGAGATGTTTGGAACCCTAATTCTAAAATCTTGCATTATTTTTAGGTTTTGGAGTAGGGGCACAACTTTTGCAAATTGGATCTGAGGCAATTACACTCCTTACTTATGTTTGTCAATATATTATAAATACAATATTTTCTAGTCATGACATGTTCCATATAGAGACACAATTTGACACATGATTATGCTTCTTGATCATGACCGTGTTTCTTGATCCCGATTCCTATTTATTCTTCATAGTCGTGATCGTGACTTGCTTATCGTATACTGATTATGACTTGTGCCATGTTTATCATATATTGATTACGACTTATCGTTATTGATTGTTTCGTGTCTCGGGGAGAGAAAATGCCAAGTAGGTATGTGGTCACACCCAATTGATATCGTACATATCGTAAATAGCATGCATACACCTCACGTATGTCATGCCATACTCCCATCGTTAATATCCATCTTCGATGTACCGTATTACCCCAGTCGACCACATATTGAACACGGTATTTCAATTGCACATGGTTTATAGTCGTGTTTATTCTTGATCATGGTCTCTCATAGTTGTTCATCTTGTAGATTGCATCGCATGACATTATTCCGTGTCACATGTTCTGGTTCATTTATTTCTCGTATTTACTTTATTGCTTTATTTTGTATCGTGCGACATTTGTTTGTATGGATATACTTTTGTGAGCCCCATATTTTTAATATTTTTATACATATAATTTTACATATAGTTATATAGATATTATTACAGTTAGTTTAAATAGTCCTGATACTATTAGTTGTTATTAAACATTTATTTTTATTTATCAAGTGTTGTGGTGATACCTAGTTACTAAGATTTTTTGTTAGCAGATTGAGTTGATATTATTTTTGAAATGGGAGAAATATATTTATTTTGGGGCTTAGTATGAATATAAACCCATTCCTTTTCCTAAAACCTAAAATCTTAATTTCCTTCCCCAACCTATGTTAATCCAACCCACCTGGCCCAAATTGCTGTGCGAATGTATTGTATATTTTTTTCTTCTATTTTTCCTTCCTCACTTATCAACCCAAGCCCACCTTAGCCAACCCAAGAAGGGCCTGGACCTAACCCAATAGTAAAATTTGGATCTGGGTCAATGGGTCTCCCTAGCACCCAAACCCCTCCAACCCTTAAGCCTTAATTTAAGGTAGGGCGGGCGGACCCGATATCCAAATGCAGCCCACAAACCCACTTGTCCTTATATGCAACAGCACCAGTTGCTATTAGATGGGCAGGCAGACCAATCAATCGTACCCGTAAACTCGATACCCGTAAACCCTATATTTTTAAAAATACTATTTCTCTTCAACCATTGGCCGCGTCCCTTGTTCGAGTTACAGACAGCACATAAGCTACAAACCATGTATGTACGATCGGTGCAGGCGAACCCCCTCCACCTCTCTCACCTCTCCACCTATATTAGCCATCACATTCTCATCTCCTCCTCCATCTTAAACCCTAGCCGCAACATCTCCTCCTCACAACCTTTTCTACCTTCTCATGCAATTCGTCGTCGCCGACGACAGTATGCGGCAGCGCCAATGCAACGGTCACCGACCCACCTCTACGCAAGCGTATTGCAGCAGACATCCCGGAGACTTTCATTTTCGACGTCTTCCATTTGTCCAGGCTAGTCGCATTCGTTCCCGGCAACACTGACGACTCCTTGGCACGACGACACCTTCCTCTTGTGACCCGGCGAGCTCGGTGCACCCCTCTTCCCGGAGAAACCACTCTAGATACTCCAGCCTTGCCACTCCATTTTTATTGCTAATATTTAAAATAAGATGACAACTAGATGTTAATCTATGTTAGCCAGTAACGAACTCAAACATCTGTTATAGAGAATAACAAGTATTTGGGTGCGGGTCCATTTACAAGAAGAGAGATTTCCCTATGTTGTGTTGTGTTGTGTTATGTAGGAGACCATGCCCTACTATAATGCTTGATAGTGAATGTTTGATGGCAGTATTGAGTCCAACATTGCTTATATCCTATTTGAATTGGTAATATTAAAACGGGTATGAGTAAGAATGAATTCCCTGTATATTAGAAGTAGTTAGTTTCCCTCTCATACTAGTATAGGGGTGTAGAAGCATGGAAAAGCATAAAGAAAGGTTCATGCAGCCAATGATCCCCATGCGGATCAGGGATCCATGCGGTTCAAACGTCTATGCGGCTCGAATAATTCCATATGGCCCTGTCACTACCACATTTCTAGTTTGAGGGTATTTTTGTCATTTTAGAATTATTTGAATTTAATATATTTTATTAGGAATTTAAAATGATTTATTCGAATGGTGTGATTTAAATACTAGTTTAATTATTGCCATGTGATTTTGGTTAGCCTAACCTAGATTGGACCTAACCTAGATTGGGCATAACTAGTTTAGTTAGCCACTTTGAGAATTAGATGGTTTTGGTTAATGGTTTAAGTCAAGTTTAGTTAAGTTAAGTGATTTGTAAAAGACTAGGAAAGAGCCCTAGTTTCCAGGCCACCCATTAGCCTTGATTCATTCCTAGCCCTAGGATGTAATCTAAAAATCCTAACCCTAACGAAAGTGGCCAGCCAAGACCCCCCCTTGCCTATATAATGTCTCTATAGGGATTTGTGCCTCTTTTTTTATTAGTTCTTCATTTTCCTAAAGAATATGTAAGCCTTTATTTATTTTCTTCATAGTTTAATCAATAGGACTCCATTTTTATTGGGATTTCTTCCATTGTGTTCTAATCAATGTTCTCTTGCTGATTGTGGAGCCAAATCTCAGATTTGTATCAATTTGGAGATTTTGGGTGGCTTTGAAGAACTCCTTGGAAGAGACTTGTTGTGTTGAAGAACACCATAGGTAAAATTTCTATCCACCCATTAAAACTAGGTTTTCTTTGCATAAACACCTAGCTCTAGGTGTCCTGATCCTGTAGGATTAGGATTTGTAGATTTTTATGTCCTGTACGTGTCCGTATCGGACACTTATCAGTGAGGGGTGTAAGTGTTCGATGAAATGCCCAAGTTTTTGTGAAACTATTTGAATGGAAAATTGTATATTAGTGTCGCTTACATATTTCTAGTGTACTGAGAGTGAATCGAGTTCGTGTCGTGTCGCTATGACACTCGTGCACACGTGATTGGACACGTGCGCGTGGCCTAGGCGCATCCCCTGCTACTCGGGGCTTCTGTAGGATACGACACGGGATGATCCGACGCGAAACTTGGTGGACACGAGGGGGCATGCACTGACATCATGCTCCCAAAGTTTCATTGGGTCTCGTGCGCGGGTTGGGGAGTAATCAGTCGTGCACTGACTTTGTACTGACTGTGCATAGTCTATTTTCGTGCACTGACACGGCCTTATATGTTGGACACAGGGACACGTCGACCCAAAATAGGGTGACACACACCTAGCTGGACACTAGGCGAACCCACAGACACAAGCACGAGTTTTAGTTTGGGCTGTGTCGGGTGCACGACACGCGTACACCTGTGCACGACGCAGTGCCTGATTGATGTGTCTGTGTGTGCACTGTTGGGTTTAAATTATGTTGACACGTCGTGTCACGTTGCAGTGGACACGAGACACACTCTAGGACACGAACATAATGTTGTTAATCATTACCAACCATTATTTGTATATTTTAACAGGTTTTAATCATCAATTTTCAAATCCCCCAAAAACCCGATTCATGCCATGTTTTTAGTTTTTTTTTCCAGTTTTTCATTTTGATTTTTAGCATTCATTTGGATTAGTTAAATGCAGTTAATTATATGTCTAGATCCCTAATGTTGTTTACCTATATATAATCTACATATATGCTAAGCTTTGGGTTGAAATTGTGGTGTATTGGATTCGAAATGGGAATGAATGTTTGGACTATTTTCTTCAAATCTGTTATGTGTGAACCTGAGAGTTCTGAGTTGAGTTCCTTGCCTTTTTAACTGAGATTAACAGGAATTATAATATGTGGTTTGGTTCTTCATTCTAATCTGAGATTGAATGTGGGATTCAAAATTTGATTGAAAGTGTGTACTATTCAAGAAGTCTGAAAATGGGTTCCTGAAATTGATTTCCTGAGTTTCACTAATGTTTAGAACTCAAAATCTGAGTTTGATTAACTCTGAAACTGTTATGGATTACTTCCTATTTTCTGAACTAAACACCCTTCACTAAACCATGTTCCCCTCTCACAAACACACCATTACACACACCCACACACCCTAGGTTCCTGGCACACATGAACAGCCCCCTCTCCCACTCACAGCTCACTCACCCTTGCACACACTCTAAACTCTGCATACACAGTTTCAGTCACACACTCACTCTCTCTATATTTTCTATTTTTCTAATGTACATGTATGTATATATGTAATGTATATATATTGTACTGTGTATCTATATATATAATATAGTTTGTGTAATATATGGGTATATAGTATAGATACATGCATTGGGTGTATAGATTACATGAAGTATATATATACAAGTATCATATATATATATGTAACTAGTGTGTGTACTAAATATATGTATTATATTTATATATATGTGTATGTATTAGATTACATATATATATATCAATAAGAGTGTATTGTTTAAATATATATTTTGACTTGGGTATGTGTTAGGGTTGGCCTATAGGCATGATACAACCTATGGCATATATGTGAGTTTGTTTGACTAGTGAGCCTAGATTGGGCTTGTATAGCTTTATTAGACCTAGAATAGACTTGCTAGACTAGTGTAGACTTGTTTGACCTAATGTGGACTTGTTTGACCTAGTTTGACCATAGTTGACCTAGTTTGACTTCTAGGGTTGACTAGAGTTGACCAAGAGTTGACTTTGGTCTAGATTGACCTAGATTCATGTAGAATGCATTATAGTACTTTATTTTACCATTCTGGACTTGTTGTGACTTGTGCTGTTCTAAATAGGAGCCAGACACCACTCCTCGGACAGTACTTTCATATTGGACACTCAGATACCAGGCGAGTACATTCTCTGATCATTTCATATCCTGCTTAGAATTATTTTCCTGCATTAAATTACTTTACTTGATACTGTCACGTTGGTCACACGGATTAGTACTATATGGATCCTTTCTTGAGATGTTATCCCTTCAGGGAGCATCGTATACTATATGTTCTATGCATTTCACTTACATGGTATATCACTATGCTTCACGGTTCATTGATCACTTGTGACATGTACTCTCATGATCACAGAGTCTTCTTCGAATCATCCCATTTATGGGCATTCCCAGATCACCCATTTATGGGCCTACCATGTATCACCCCTTGTGGGCCTTTGCATGGAATCATAACAAAACCTGGTTGGATCCTTGTGTATTGATTGGGGGTACGGGGGAGTAGAAGTAGACATGTGAATAATATCCAAGTAGTATAATTCCCAGATCACTCTATAGTATAATTCCCAGAATCTCCTATGCCATTCACATGTTTATATTGTACTTTGACTCACTAGCCACTGATAGTTCTCTATTACAGTATATATATATTTCTATTACAGCTTTCTCTGTTTACATACTGTATTTTCTTCAGTATCTATATCTTACTTTACTGCATGATTATATTTTTTAACCTGCTATGAACTGTTGAGATGTATTGTACTCGCTCCTGTCCTGACTGGACCTGTTGAAAATATTACAGAGGACGAGGAGGAGGCTGGTGTGGATACCTATTACGGTGCTACCTTAGATGAGTGCCTGGACCTGGACCAACAGCAGGTCCCACTAGCTATGGATGACACACCCTTAGATTAGGATGTTTTCATTTACAGTATTCTATGGATGATTGTACATATTGATACTTGGGATCTGGGATTATGTATTATCTTAGACACTTAGACTCTCTGTTTGTACTTGGGGATTTCCTTCAATTTCAGCAGTTTTATTTATCTATCTATCTGCTATTTTATCATCTGTATTTCCTTGAGTTCTATATCATATCGTGCTTCTTCTTCCTTAGTTGTGATTGAGTTTACTTTTATCATGTCACCCCCATTCGGGGAGTATAAACTGCTTAGTATGTTATTGCTAGATGTTGTGACCTAGGACAACGTTCTACCGCCGACACTGCGGCGTAGGCTGGACGTACCCACGTCTCGTGTCCTTACTCTAGGGTACGGGTCGTGACACGTTTTTAGTGGTAGCCCATACAGGTCTAGACTAGAAGTGTAGTGGTATTCGAATTAGAGTATCACTACAGCCTGCAGTAGGATATAGGACATTAATTTTTAAGGTACTCAATCACATTAGAAAAAATTCTTTTATTGCCATCTAAATCCGTATTGTCAGCTGATCTTTTGAATTTTAATTGTCCGCCTTTGTTATATCGCTTTTTTCTCAGAAATTGATACTCTTGTTTGGTCTTTCTTCAGGTTGGTAGAGACTCGGTCGCAGCGTACCATTCATGGAGATGCTATAGAGGGATCTGCTACCTCTCAGCCAGTTCAGCAGAGACATGAGACTGCAGCTCCTGTCACCTCTGTTCGTATTGAGACTCCAGCAGCAGCAGCAGGGGGTATGTCTCCACCGGCTCGGAGGCAGGACCCAGTCATCGCAGAGGAGCCCTTCCAGCAGCAGCCACCTACAGGGACAGTTGACGTCGTTCAGCTGTTAGCTTTCTTTCGGCAGTACATGGAGGGTCAGCAGACCCAGCAGCTGAGGCACACAGCAGAGCTCACACGAGGCATTGAGCTGGCAGTGACCGCAGTAGAGAGAGTCGTAGCTCAGCCAGTGGCAGCCCCGCAGCCGCACCAGCCACGGGAGAAGGGCATCCAAGGTTTCCAGAAGATGCACCCGAGGGACTTCCGAGGGACAGAGGGGATCTTGTATGCCGATGAGTGGATCGAGCATATGGAAGAGATTTTCAGGTTGGCTGAGATCCCGATGAGGCTCCAGATAGAGGCAGCGGCCAGCATGATGCAGGATCTGGCTCGTACCTGGTACCAGACCGACCCGAGGGTCGGCACAACAGGATAGACTTGGGCAGCATTCAAGAAGCTGTTCAAGGAGAAGTTCTTTCCAAACGCAGCGCTGGGAGCCCTCGAGACCCAGTTCGAGGCCCTAGTCCAGGGGAGGCAATCTGTAGAGGAGTACGCAGGAGAGTTCTGCCGCCTGAGCAGATTTGTCGAGGGCTTGTCGGAGGTGACGAAGGCCCGGAGGTTCCGTAAGGGCTTGGTAAAGGAGGTCAAGTCCTACACCAAGAACGCCCGCAGCGCTACATTTGAGGAGATCCTGGTGGACGCACTAGCTACAGAGGATGATCTTGAGCTTAGGCTCAAGAGGGGACAAGACTCCCAGGGAGACAGCAGTAGCGGAGGACCGGCCAAGAGGCCGCACTTTCAGCAGCAGCACCAGCAGTACCACCAGCAGCAGAGGCTCCAGCCGCAGCAGTTTTAGCAGCCGAGGCACCAGCCAGTGCAGCATCAGCAGTAGAGGGTGCAGCAGCAGGCACCGAGGCAGCAGGCTACTACCTGTGCTTATTGTAAGAAGCCAGGACACGGGTGGAAAGAGTATAGGAAGAGGCTGGGCAAGTGCCTGATATGTAGTTCAGCAGACCATCAGATGAGGGAGTGTATTTTGACTACGGGACAAGCAGCTCAGGGAGCAGCAGTCAGAGTTCCAGGAGGCCAGCAGAGGGGACCAGTCCTGCCGACCCAGCAGCAGAGATTTATTCAGCATCAGCAGCAGGCCAGGGGAGGCCAGCAGGGGAGAGCTTTTGCCATGGCAGCTGAGGACGCAGAGGTGGTAGGAGAGCTGATCGCAGGTTCGATTCTCCTCGACTCTAGTCCAGCTTTTGCATTATTCGATTCTGGTGCTTCGCATAGTTTCATATTAGTATCTTTTGCAATTAGATACGGTATCATAGCTGAATTGTTGCCTAGGACTTACAAGATCACGACCGGGGATGGCATTATCCTCGTACGTGATATTTGTAAGGGTCGGAGAGTTGTTCTGGGAGGCCGTGAGTTGGAGGTGAGCCTGCTCGTAATGCCATTGTCGAACTACGATATAATACTCGGCATGGATTGGTTGAGCAGGCACCACGCCAGCATTGATTGCAGAGGGGCTAGAGTTCTCTTCAGAGCGCCGGGGGAGCCAGAGTTCGAGTACTCCAGACGTCAGGAGGAGCAGAGCAGCAGAGTTTTTTACGGAGTCTCGGTTGAGGAGCAGACGATTCCATACCCCTTGATAGTAGAGTATACGGATGTTTTCCCAGAGGAGTTGCCGTGATTGCCACCAGATAGAGATATAGAGTTCTCGATATACTTGGTTCCAGGAGCGGAACCCATCTCTCAGCATGTCTATCGAGTGAACAATAGTGAGTTGGTGGAGCTGAAGAAGCAAGTGGATGAGCTGCAGGACAAGGGCTTCATCCGCTCGAGTTCGTCGCTATGGGGTGCACCAGTGTTGTTTGTGCCGAAGAAAGATGGGTCAGTACAGATGTGTATTGACTATAGGGCACTCAACAACCTCACGATCAAGAACAAATGCCCACTGCCGCGGATCGACGATCTTTTTGACCAGTTGAGCGGAGCTCGAATATTTTCTAAGATTGATCTGAGGTCGGGATATCACCAGGTGAAGGTGAAGAGGGAGGATATTCCCAAGACCGCTTTCAGGATGCGGTAAGAACAGTTTAAGTTTTTGGTTATGCCGTTTGGGCTAACCAATGCACCAGCAGTGTTTATGAACCTTATGAACAAGGTGTTCCACCAGTACCTGGTTCAGTTTGTGGTGGTGTTCATTGATGACATCTTAGTATATTCCAAGACTGAGGAGGAGCACGAGGAGCATCTGCGGATAGTGCTGGAGACTCTCAAGAGGGAGCAGCTTTATGGGAAGCTCTCCAAGTGTGAGTTCTTCTTGGACCGGGTGGACTTTTTGGGGCATGTGGTGACTGGAGATGGTATCTCAGTTGACCCCAAGAAGATTGTAGTAGTTAAGGCATGGACAGCACCGACTTCAGTTGCAGAGATCAGGAGTTTCCTGGGGCTGGCAAGATATTATCGGTAATTTGTGCAGGATTTCTTCCGGGTTGCAGAGCCGTTGACTCGGTTGACCCAAAAGGATGTCGAGTTCGTTTGGTCATAGGAGTGTCAGGCAGCTTTTGATGAGTTGAAGAAGCGGCTTACGACAGCTCCGACTCTGACATTGCCTTCAGGATCAGGTGGTTTCACTATTTATAGTAACGCTTCAGGGAAGGGGCTGGGTTGTGTGTTGCAGCAGCACGGGAAGGTGATTGCCTATGCTTCCAGGCAGTTACGTCCCCATGAGAAGAACTACCCTACCCACGACCTGGAGCTGGCAGCAGTGATATTTGCTCTGAAGTTGTGGAAGCATTATCTGTATGGAGAGAGGTTGGAGATTTTTACAGATCACAAGAGCTTAAAGTATATGTTCACTCAGAAGGAGTTGAACATGAGGCAGCGCAGATGGCTAGAGTTGATGAAGGACTTTGACATCCTACTTCAGTATCACCCAGGAAAGGCCAACGTGGTTGCCGATGCCTTGAGTAGGTATCCGACAGCCATGTGTTTGAACATGGATCGGCATTTGCTTACAGACTTGGAGAGCCTCGAGATTGAGGTGATCGTGCCCGGAGTGCAGATGCAGATATGGGGCATGCAGATATAGTCGAACTTGGTGGAGAGGATCAACGTGACTCAGTTTGAAGACGTTGCTCTGCGGCGTCTCCGAGAGCAGGTTCGAGCAGGATTGGTGGACGGCGAGTTCTCTTGCAGAGGATGGTGCCTTGAGGCACGGTTCGAGGTTATGTATGCCCAGCGGAGATCTCAGGGAGCAGGTTATGAAGGAGGCCCCCAGATCTCAGTACTCTATATACCCTGGTGCCAACAAGATGTACCGAGATCTGAGGGAGCATGTTTGGTGGTCTGGGATGAAGCGGGAGGTAGCTCGCTTTGTAGCTAGGTGCTTGGTCTGTCAGCAGGTCAAGGCAGAGAGACATAGGCCCGGTGGATTATTGCAGCCGCTGCCCATTCCTGAGTAGAAATGGGAGCATATCACTATGGATTTCGTATCAGGATTACCACGTACACCATGAGAAAAAGATGCAATTTGGGTCATCGTTGACAAGTTGACCAAATCGGCCCACTTCTTGCCATTCAAGGTGGGTACGTCTACAGAGAGGCTTACGGAGATGTATATGTAGCAGATAGTCAGGATTCACGGAGTTTCGGTCAGCATCATCTCAGATCGGGATAGTCGCTTTACTTCTCATTTCTGGAGGAGTCTGCAGATTAGCTTGGGCACTCAGCTCAAGTTTAGTACTACGTACCACCCCCAGACGGACGGACAGTCAGGGAGGACTATTCAGACACTTGAGGATATGCTGTGGACGTGCGTCCTGGACTTTGGAGGTTCCTGGGAGGATCATCTTCATTTGGTGGAGTTTGCTTACAACAACAGTTTCCAGGCCAGCATTGAGATGTCATCTTTCGAGGCTCTGTACGGGCGTAGGTGCCGTACACCCTTATCTTGGGATAATATTGGTGAGCGAGCTTTACTGGAGCCAGAGATGGTTGTTGACGCAGCCGAGAAGGTGAAGCTCATCAGAAACAGACATCGCGTGGCACAGGACAGACATCGGCACTGGGCCGATAGCCACCGGAGGCCCTTGGAGTTTGAGGTACAGATTAGAGTAGGATTAGATTTAGGTTTGATTGTTTGTGTTTTATTAATCATGTTTGTTTATTATAATTAATTAAGACCTTGCTTGTGATTAGGTCGAAGACCAGGTTTTCTTGAGGATATCTCCGACTCGTGGTACGATACGTTTTGGTGGAGGCGGGAAGCTTAGCCCGCGCTTCATCGGCCCTTTCGTTATCAGCGGGAGAGTCGGTGACGTGGCATACAGGCTAGACTTGCTACCTGCACTAGTGGGAGTCCACAACGTATTCAATGTACCACAGTTGAGACGGTACGTGGCTGACCCTAGCCATGTGCTTGATCATTCGGAGATTGAGGTAGGGCCTTCTCTCAGCTATCCAGAGCAGCCAGTGGAGATTCTGGATCGACGGAAGAAGGTTCTGAGGAACCAGGTGATACCTTTGGTTCGCATCGCATGGAGGTATCATTCTCCAGGAGAGTCTACCTGGGAGCGGGAGGATGAGATGCACGAGTGATACCCTTATCTTTTTGGACCGTGAGGTATACTTTCTATCCTTCTCACCAGTTGCATTTCGCCTTTCAATTTCGAGGACAAAATTCTTTTAAGAAGGGTAGATTTGTCACTACCACATTTCTAGTTTGAGGATATTTTTGTCATTTTAGAATTATTTGAATTTAATATATTTTATTAGGAATTTAAAATGATTTATTTGAATGGTGTGATTTAAATACTAGTTTAATTATTGTCATATGATTTTGGTTAGCCTAACCTAGATTGGACCTAACCTAGATTGGTCATAACTAGTTTAGTTAGCCACTTTGAGAATTAGATGTTTTTGGTTAATGGTTTAAGTCAAGTTCAGTTAAGTTAAGTGATTTGTAAAAGACTAGGAAAGAGCCCTAGTTTCTAGGCCACCCATTAGCCTTGATTCATTCCTAGCCCTAGGATATAATCTAAAAACCCTAACCCTAACTAAAGTGGCCAGCCAAGACCCACCCTTGCCTATATAATGTCTCCATAGGGATTTGTGCCTCTTTTTTTATTAGTTCTTTATTTTCCTAAAGAATAGGTAAGCCTTTATTTATTTTCTTTATAGTTTAATCAATAGGACTCCATTTTTATTGGAATTTCTTCCATTGTGTTCTAATCAACGTTCTCTTGCAGATTGTGGAGTCAAATCTCAGATTTGCATCAATTTAGGGATTTTGGGTGGCTTTGAAGAACTCCTTGGAAGAGACTTATTGTGTTGAAGAACACTATAGGTAAAATTCCTATCCACCCATTAAAACTAGGTTTTCTTTGCATAAACACCTAGCCCTAGGTGTCCTGGTCCTGTAGAAATAGGATTTGTAGATTTTTGTGTCCTGTACGTGTCCGTATCGGACACAAATCAGTGAGGGGTGTAAGTGTTCGACGAAATGCCCCAATGGGCATTTTGTTTTGTTTTTGTGAAACTATTTGAATGGAAAATTGTATTTTAGTGTCGCTTACATATTTTTAGTGCACTGAGAGTGAATCGAGTTCGTGTCGTATCACTATGACACTCGTGCACACGTGATTGGACACGCGCGCGCGGCCTAGGCGCATCCCCTGCTACTCGGGGCTTCTGCAGGACACGACACGGGATGATCCGATACGAAACTTGGTGGACACTAGGGGGCATGCACTGACATCATGCCCCCAAAGTTTCATTGGGTCTCGTGTTCGGGTTGGGGAGTAATCAGTCGTGCACTGACTTTGCACTGACTGTGCATAGTCTATTTTCGTGCACTGACACGGCCTTATATGTTGGACACAGGGATACGTCGACCCAAAACAGGGTGACACACACCTAGCTGGACACTAGGCGAACCCACAGACACAAGCACGAGTTTTGGTTTGGGCTGTGTCGGGTGGACGACACGCGTGCACCTGTGCACGAAGCAGTGCCTGATTGATATGTCTGTGTGTGCACTGTTGGGTTTAAATTGTGTGGACACGTCGTGTCATATTGCAGTGGGTACGAGTCACACTCTAGGACACGAACACAATGTTGTTAATCATTACCAACCATTATTTGTATATTTCAACATGTTTTAATCATCAATTTTCAAATCCCCCAAAAACCCGATTCATGCCATATTCTCAGTTTTTTTTCCCAGTTTTTCATTTTGATTTTTAGCATTCATTTGGATTAGTTAAATGCAGTTAATTACATGTCTAGATCCCTAATGTTGTTTACCTATATATAATCTACATATATGCTAAGATTTGGGTTGAAATTGTGGTGTATTGGATTCGAAATAGGAATGAATGTTTGGGCTGTTTTCTTCAAATCTGTTATGTGTGAACCTGAGAGTTCTGAGTTGATTTCCTTCCCTTTTTAACTGAGATTAACAGGAATTATAATATGTGGTTTGGTTCTTAATTCTAATCTGAGATTGAATGTGGGATTCAAAATTTGATTGAAAGTGTGGACTATTCAAGAAGTCTGAAAATGGGTTCCTGAAATTGATTTCCTGAGTTTCACTAATGTTTAGAACTCAAAATCTGAGTTTGATTAACTCTGAAACTATTATGGATTACTTCCTATTTTCTGAACTAAATACCCTTCACTAAACCATGTTCCCCTCTCACACACACACCATTACACACACCCACACACCCTAGGTTCCTGGCACACATGAACAGCCCCCCCCTCTCACTCACAGCTCACTCACCCTTGTACACACTCTAAACTCTGCACACACAGTTTCAGTCACACACTCACTCTCTCTATATTTCCTATTTTCCTAATGTACATGTATGTATATATGTAATGTATATATATTGTAATGTGTAAAAAATATATATATATATATATATATATATATATATATATATATATATATATATATATATATATATATATATATATATATATATATATATATAATATAGTTTGTGTAATATAAGGGTATCTAGTATAGATACATGCATTGGGTGTATAGATTACATTAAGTATACATATACAAGTATCATATATATATATGTAACTAGTGTGTGTACTAAATATATGTATTATATTTATATATATGTGAATGTATTAGATTACATATATATATATATCAATAAGAGTGTATTGTTTAGAAAGAAAAAAGAAAATATATATATATATATATATCAATAAGAGTGTATTGTTTAGATATAGATTTTGACTTGGGTATGTGTTAGGGTTGGCCTTTAGGCATGATACAGCCTATGGCATATATGTGAGTTTGTTTGACTAGTGAGCCTAGATTGGGCTTGTATAGCTTTATTAGACCTAGAATAGACTTGCTAGACTAGTGTAGACTTGTTTGACCTAGTGTGGACTTGTTTGACCTAGTTTGACCATAGTTGGCCTAGTTTGACTTCTAGGGTTGACCAGAGTTGACCAAGAGTTGACTTTGGCCTAGATTGACCTAGATTCATGTAGAATGCATTGTAGTACTTCATTTTACCATTCTGGACTTGTTGTGACTTGTGCTGTTCTAAATATGAGCCAGACACCACTCCTTGGACAGTACTTTCATATTGGACACTCAGATACCAGGCGAGTACATTCTCTGATCATTTTATATCCTGTCTAGAATTATTTTCCTGCATTAAATTACTTTACTTGATACTATCACGTTGGTCACACGGATTAGTACTATATGGATCCTTTCTTGAGATGTTATCCCCTCAGGGAGCATCGTATACTACATGTTCTGTGCGTTTCACTTACATGGCGTATCACTATGCTTTACGGTTCATTGATCACTTGTGACATGTACTCTCATGATCATAGAGACTTCTTTGAATCATCCTATTTATGGGCATTCCCAGATCACCCATTTCTGGGCTTACCATATATCACCCCTTGTGGGCCTTTGCATGGAATCATAACATAACCTGGTTGGATCTTTGTTTATTAATTGGGGGTTCGGGGGAGTAGAAGTAGACATGTGAATAATATCCAAGTAGTGTAATTCCCAGATCACTCTATAGTATAATTCTCAGAATCTTCTATACCATTCACATGTTTATGTTGTACTCTGACTCACTAGCCACTGATAGTTCTCTATTACAGTATATATATATTTCTATTACAGCTTTCTCTGTTTACATACTGCATTTTCTTCATTATCTATATCTTACTTTACTGCATGATTATATTTTCTAACCTGCTATAAACTGTTGAGATGTATTGTACTCGCTCCTGTCCTGACTGGACCTGTTGAAAATATTACAGAGGACGAGGAGGAGGTTGGTGTGGATACCTATTACGGTGCTACCTTTGATGAGTGCCTGGACCTGGACCAGCAGCAGGTCCCACTAGCTATGGATGACACACCCTTAGATTAGGATGTTTTCATTTACAGTATTCTATGGATGATTGTACATATTGATACTTGGGATCTGGGATTATGTATTATCTTAGACACTTAGACTCTCTGTTTGTACTTGGGGATTTCCTTCAATTTTAGCAGTTTTATTTATCTATCTATCTGCTATTTTATCATCTGTATTTCCTTGAGTTCTATATCATATCGTGCTTCTTCTTCCTTAGTTGTGATTGAGTTTACTTTTATCATGTCACCCCCATTCGGGGAGTATAAACTGCTTAGTATGTTATTGCTAGATGTTGTGACCTAGGACAGCGTTCTACCGCCGACACTGCGGCGTAGGCTGGACGTACCCACGTCTCGTGCCCTTACTCTAGGTTACGGGTCGTGACAGGCCCAGAGAGGAGCCACATGGCCTTCAACAGCTTCTTTCCTTCGTCTTTTGCTACATTTAATGCCCTGACGGCTGACAGCTATGACAAATGACAGCACTGACAAAAAGGAGCAATAATGACTGACGTAATGGCGCGTTCCTAGGGAAGAGGAGAAAATCTTCTCACAGCTGGTAGAATCCATCTAATCCCGAGGCATGCGGCTGCGGCCGCCCATCTTCATGCGGCTGCATCCTTTATGCGGTCGCCCATCAGCATGCGGCTGCATCCCTTATGCGGACGCCCATCAGCATGCGGCTGCCCACTGCCATGCGGCTGACCATCTTCATGCGGCTGTTCAACCCCATGCGGCTGTCCATCTTCATGCGACCATTTAGTCTCATGCGGCCCACTTATCTGCGGCTCTCCCAAGATAATGGAGACACGTGGCAGTCTTATCTTCCTGGGATTATGGGTGTTAACAAATCCTAATCAGATTTGTTGCAATAAATGCCCAGATCAAATCAAATCGAGCAAATTAGACACGTGGCAGGCCATTACAAGTCGCGAATATTCATGCCAATCAACATTTATTATCCACAGAGATTTAATGCAATCACATTAATTGCTTAAATCTATTATATGCAAGATGGACGGCCCAGATTAATTAACTCTCAGGCTGCCGACTTTTGAGAATGGGCAATCATTGCAAAACCCTAATGATGCCCCACACTCTAATAAATAGCAAGGTGCCATTCCCTTGCAGAGAAGAGGGGGACAGAGAGAGGACCCCCGGCTCGGATCCAGAGAGAATCAGAGAGAGAATATACAGAGATCGAAAGGACAGAGGCGCATACAGAGAGAACAAAGAGAGCTTTTCTTCGTCAACGCCAAGTACTTCTTCTCCAGAGCCAGGGCTGCACCCGATCGTCCAAGGAGTAAGACAGAGCTGCCGTCGCTTTTTCGAGCCTCTATCATCACCCCCCAGAATCTAAAATAAACAATTGTACTTAGATTGCTGTACCTAGGTTTTCGTCCTTAGGCTTTCTTTGTACAAGCGAGTTTGTATTGTGAGTCTAAGTTCAGTCCTCCGATAATTATTCTGTTCTTTTACAATCAATGGCAAACACGATGGCGACTCTGCTGGGGACAAACTTCTCCACGGCTGAGGAGTTGGTGACATAATCGGATGTAGCCAAACTTGGCTCCACACAACAGAAGATGGTCGTCCGCTTCGACCAACAGGCGTTCGAAGAAATGATCTCTGAAGGAAGCGCTGGCCCGGTCCAAAAGCGGACCCGCACAAAGAAGGCTCGCAGGGAGTGGAGGCCAAAGTCATTTGCTCCTCCCCAAGATCGGAACGGAGTACTCTCTGCTACCCAAGACGGCGAAGGCGACTCTCATGCGGCCCCACTTCAAGCCATAGAGGACTCTGTTGTCCCCAAGTCCGGCGGAGGAAAGCACTACGATGCTGGACTTGTAGGGGCAAAGTGTGATTCTATGCGCTCCAGGAAGAAACCGAACAAAGGCACTAGCCGCAAAACGAAGACTCATGCGGCTAAGATTGCCAACCGCATGAATGATGACCATGCGGCCGAAACTGCCAGCCAAATGCATAACAGTCATGCGGTCAGGATTTCCAGCCGCATGGAGAAGACCTATGCGGCTGAGACTTCCAGCCGCACGAAGAAAGCCCATGCGGCTACGATTGCCAGCCGCATGAAGACTATTGATTCCAGCCGCATGCTGCCTGCTCCATGCGGTTAAGTCTTCGATCGCCTATCCTATGGTCCTGATCTCTCGTGTTCATGAGAAGACATGTCTGACTCTCTCCAGCACCACTTAGACTCTTCCTATTATGTGCCCTCACGCACCAGAGTGAAGAAGTCTAGGGCAGCGCGAGCTTGGCAAGCTCAGTCCGCTGTCCCAACCTCTGACCATCCGAGCGTTCTATATACTGTTATGCCGGCCTCTGATGGAAAGCTTTACAGAACCACTCGAGTCCAGCCCCCGGCGGCAAACGGACAGGATGGTTCCCAAAAGTCTTCCAAAATCCAGGGAGCAAACATGGTCGCTCCGGACCCATCTGACTTGCGTGAGGCTATCCTCCACAAATGCAAGAAAAGAGAAGGGGCCTCGGGGTGCAAAGGGTCCTCCCACGAACGTCACTGCACCCAAATCATCGTCAACTGCTGTTACAATAACTCGACGGTACGAGAAGACCGACAGTCCGTCTTCCAAAGACTGCAACAACCATGTTCAGAAGATGAGGCACTTCCCGTCGTCTCCTGCAACTCTGCTCAGAAAATCCCCGTTGATGGGAGAGAAAAGAAGACAAATGCACTACAACAAATATGGCCTACAATAGCATGCGCAGAACGCTATAGAAAGCCTTCTATAGCATATTCTGTCTGCTATGATCTCCTACGCTATAGTATGTCCAGACATGTGAACGCTATAACATTATAGCGTTCCTAAATGCTGTAGAAGGTTTATAGCGTTCGTGTATGTTGTTGATGGTTTATAGCGTTTATGAATGCTGTAAATACTTTATAGCATTCTAGAACGCTGTAGATTGTTTATAGCGTTCGTGAGTGCTGTGGATTACTTATAGCGTTTATGAATGCTGTGGATTATTTATAGCGTTTGTGAATGCTGTAGATGATTTATAGCGTTTGATGAATGGTTTGATTTATTATAGCGTTCATCATATGCTATCGTGGTAGCAGCAATTTAGACGTTTTGAGTGCTATAAACCTGCTACAGAATTTCATATCCTTTCATATCTGCTACAGAATTTCATATTTCATAACCTGTTTTATATTTCGATCAATTTCAATCGCAGACAATTTCAATCGCAACTTGCATTTCAATCAATCAAGATATAGTAAAGATTTGCCAAAATATGAAATGTTTCATTAGAACATTCAAGATGTACAAAAAGTAGTCATTAAAACATTCAAAACGTAGAAAAAGTAGTTGTACGCCAAAATAAACCATTCCATTTACAAAGTATCTGTATTCCAAAATAAACCATTCCATTTACAAATATCTGTAGGCCAAAAAACAGCTCGCCTCCTTCCCTCTAGCAGCTATCCATAACCATCAAAAACATTACGCCAACCTACACAAAATTGAGAAGAAAACACATTATGATATAAAAAATAAGATAGAAATATTTCTGATACTCAAGTAGTGTTATGTAATAGCTAATACAATATGTTCAGTGGCTAAGGAGGCATGCAGTGTGTTAAATGTGAAGTTGCAGGACAGTAGTGTTATGTAAAGTAGTGTAATACATGAAGTAAAGTGCAAGAAGGTTTTTACTGGACAGAGAAATTTCTGATACTCAAGTTGGACACATGTATACCTGATAAAGAGTGGACATGAATTGAACAAAGAAACAATAAGCATCAAACATATGAATGAAAGAACATACATCTGAAATAATGGACTTAAATATAATAGCTTACCATTACAAAGCCAGGAGGTTGTGACTGTATTGCAAGATATGTTGGTCTGCCACCACGAGCTATAATACCTCCACAACCATGGAACAATGTAACTTTGATATCATACTCTTTAAAAGCAGCAACATCTTCTTGGGCCTTGTACACAGTTCCCATACAGCAGTGGAGCGGCCAGCATCTTTACCAGAATCATAACCAACCATGACCTGCAAGTGTTGTGAAGAAATTTTAGTTAACTTGGAACTGTTAACATGGTTTGGTACACTTTGAAAGCACTAGCACCTCTTGTTTTCCATTATGGTTCTTTATAATATGCTCCCTATACCAATCAATTGACAGTAACTTCCTTATAACCAATCATGCTGCTCTCAAATCCTTTATAGTTTCGAATAAAGGAACCACCCTCAAACTGCTTCAAAAAAGAATTATTATATATTATTACCAATTAAGAGATTCGCTCCCTAGTTCAGCAGCCACCCTAAAGGTGTCCAAGACCTCCTTCACATCCGAAGGCACCTGAAATGCTCCATGAAGTTTAGTACTGGATTACATAAATATAAAAGTCTCAGATGTATGAATATATTTTTGTAGTTTCACTTGAGTTATTACCAACAACATTAGTGATCCTAGTGAATTTTTTATCAATTATGGCAAAAGTTGATTTTGGAAAGGGAAATTGAGCATTGTACCCAGAACAATCATTTCATTTCTCTTTCCGATCGAATTTACTTGTCTAAAATAAAAGAGTCTACATAGGAGACCCAATTGGTAAATCTGAAAGGTGGGGAAATATGTAAAAGGACATACACACTATCAATCAGTGTGGAGAAATATGGTAAAAGGACATACACAAGCAGACTGTACAGAGTAACTTGGGAAACATGACTGAGTTTTCAAGAAAAGATTGAAGTGTACCTCTATAGTTGGGGGAACTAGAGCCTATTTCCTTTCAGCTCTCTAGTAAGAAATTCCAGTTTCTTTTCTTCCTCCCACTAACTGTATACTCCCATGCCAACTTCCTGTTCACACATTGCAGGGAATAGTTAATACCAAAGGTCAATGGAAACTGCCTCCAAAAATCACAACATAATAACCCAAATATAATATGAGA
Organism: Iris pallida; assembly: GCA_029216955.1. Taxonomy (NCBI): domain Eukaryota; kingdom Viridiplantae; phylum Streptophyta; class Magnoliopsida; order Asparagales; family Iridaceae; genus Iris; species Iris pallida. The sequence goes on along the minus strand of JANAVB010017195.1, from coordinate 3,988,411 downwards.
TTCACGAATACCCTAATGTAGTAGAGCATGTAGCGCACAGTCCATCATTAAGGCAAGAAAACAGAAATGTTACAAATATTCAATAATAGGAAAGCTCACAATCTGTCTTACTTCCTACAACGAAGTGTTATACCTTACATCGCATTATTACTCTATGCGCCTTCTTATAGTGGTAAAACAGCTCCATTATACAATCAAGTATTTCTCTTATGGTGCAGGGACTTTATCATGAAGGGATGCAACTTCTACCATCAATATTAACCATAAATATTGCAACCATGTTTGGGAGAGTTAATATACATGAAGTCCCAATAGCTAATTATCTATCAAGGGGTACCAGAATCTCAAGACAAAATAAACAGAATATTGCTTAAGCAACAATCTTATACATAAAATGGCTTTCAAAGAAAGACAAATAAGCCATTTAGTTAGAAAAAGTCACTCTAAGCCCCCATCCAAATAAAGGATAGAGAAACTGCAATCAATTTAAACCGGAGGTTACTCTATCTTATCGCGTTTCCATTATTCATGAAATCTATCATTCTTTTTACTTCAATCTCTTCACAAGTACACTATCCCCTTCAGATTACTCTAAGCCTGAAGAATCGATGGCCGGGGATTTTTAAGGATGTAATACAGCAACAAAGCCTTTATCCCAAATTTTTGGGTTTTAAGGATGCAATACACTTCTCATTTTGTACACATAAAAAATGAAAAGTAAATAAAAAACAAAAAATTTAGAATGAATTCAGTCATGTTGACTTACAGGAACAGATGCTGGCTTGCAGACAGTCACGACGTCAGGTTCACTTTGTATGATCATCACATTTCCAGACAAAACTGGAGGCTCATGCCTGAAAAAGTAACTTGCTTTAGCATTTCCGATTCAACCTTTAAGTCCTTCACACATTAAAATTTCCAGATAACATAGATATTTTAAATCATTAAAAACTAATTGAGAAGTTCATATCCTCCACTACACTGTTTCTGTTTTGTCATTGGTGATTTAGCTAAGAGATGCATCTCAAATCTGGATGCTATGACTGGAGATGATTAGGATAAATTACAACAACAAAGCCTCGGCGGATGATTAGGATGAATTAGAATGTAGAATTTGAGCTAATAGAACTCTTAGCCAATATAAGAAAGGGGACGTTGGGAAGGAAGTTACTACATCAAAATATTAAAAGATTGCACCATGAAATAATGATCTCCCATGGACAATATAAATATCAAAAGAGGGAGAACAAAATTTTAAAAAAATATATCCTAGTGAGAACTAAGCAGACACATAAAACGAATTTTGATATTTTATGTAAACATATCCCATCATTGAACACTACAACTATATAGCTTTACCAAGTAGCTTGCATAATTGTATTAACTGACATGTCCCGCCCACGGACCTGCCAGGATGACATGTGCATGGGCCACATATGCCAAAGTATCAAGCCGGATGTAACAAACATCCATATTAAAGATGTCACGCCCCTGCCCGCGGTCATGCAAGGACATGACTCATGCATGGTCACATGTAAATCAACTTGGCCCTACTTGCGAAAATGTTTTAACTGGATCTACACTTGGCCCAAGTACTCCAATATAAAACAATCAAACTCTCATCCATATCCGATGCGAAGCTTCACATTAACTCTCCTTGAAATATAGATAGGGGTCAGCTAAATGAGAAAAAGCTAAGGATATCTACATGCACATTACAGAGGATAACATTATTGAAGACCCAAGTTTTACCAGCTAAAGCATAGTGATAAAAGACCTTCTGTAAACTTAACCCCTTCTAGTCATTAACAATGAAACCATGTAGGGCATTAAGAGTAAATCTAAGAATATGCTAAGAGTTATATGAAGGGAAAGATTAGAACTGGTTAATGGTTTGCAGTAAGAACAGTAGTTGCCAAACCTAATAGCATGCAGATTTGAGATGGAGGGTATGGTTTGCGGAAAGAAAGTGGATCCCCAAAGTCATAAAAGGAACAACAGTAAAGATATGGATTTACAAAGAAAAGGCATGAAGAGAAAATCAGGAGCCTAGTTATATGTTATTTGAGTAGAAATAAACTGGAAATAAATGGTACCAGTTTATTAGGATTTTAAGACCAACATCAGCAGTGCATTTTGATTGTTCAACATCACTAATTCAGCTCTAATATTTATTTGGCTAGAGATGAAGCTCAATAGGCTAGAGAGAGAGAGGGGGGGGGGAGTACCTCGAATATTCTTACAGAAGGTGAAGAAAAATTTCAACTTCAAGGTCTTTTGTTGGCAACTTGCTGGAACAAGGGATGTTCATTTTTTTCCTCACACCAAGTAAAACATTTATGTATGAAGGTCTCCAACCCCTTGCAAAAACAACAAAGAAAAGACGTCAAAGAAAAATAAGTAAAAGAGGAAATTCATATACTTCTCTAAAAATATAAAGTACATTATAGTTTCGGACGATTCCTTCTTTTCCTTAAAAAATGAAGCAAACAGATTCCTCAACAAGTTTAATGTATGTGGAAGAAATAATCAGTTGAAACCCATAAATTCACCACATTTCCATAGCCTATCGTGTTGCCATGTATGCGTTGATCGACAAATAGAAAAGCTGGTATGGTAAAAGCCATAAAAACTTAGCTGAAACATTCAGAATGCACAACTAAGCAATGAGTATCAGGACAAAGCAATAAGCATGATTAGAAATGACCCGAGACTACCCCTAGAAATCAATGAAAGAGATTTCCAACATGCAAACTAAGTTTCGGATTAAGCAAAAACTGCCAACTTTCAATCTACCAACCAGAGGAAGCCCTCACAAAACTTTATTCTGCAAAACAGTTCCACTATAGAAAATCATTAACAAGAAGCAACCTTGTTAAAAGTAGCTAAACAAATGAAATTGAAGAATCAATAAACTTTACTATTTCAAACATGTCATTCTATTAATGACATGCTTGAAATAGGTCATCCCTAACAACCATCACCTAGACCTACACCTTGTCACCTACACAGAAAAACTAGGGCCAAACCGTCCATGTAGCAGACATCTATATTGTGCCCTTAAATGTATATGTGTCCGTCGGTAGCAGCATAGCTGATAACATAGTTATATATTAAGATTTACAAACTTCTTGTAACCTGATTAGGCCTACGAAAACAAACCGACCAGGGTTCAAATTGAACAAACCATAGTAACAAATCTTTATGTTGGTTTTCTTTCAGGTTCGGCTGGATGAGAACCATGGCCTTATATTTTCCTTAACCTGACCCAACTCGCCCAAGAAGCATATACCTGTTTACCCTAACTTCAGTTGTGAAACTTGATCAACAAAGACCTACACAAAAAGAAAGATCCACACATGGGGGCCCTATAGATGTAAACAACACATAACCCACCAAATTATTGAAGACTCCACCAAGTTATCCACTAATTAGTCAAAAAACACATCCACCAAGAAAAGTTGATCAAGCATGATATCTTTCTTTATAAGGATAGTATGATATGGCTGACCAAAATAGAAAAATATGAACCAAGTTGCCAATCCTAGAATCTGAAGCAGCATAATTGGCATGAAGAAAATGTGGACTAATGTATAGTGCTTGCTTACCTTACCTTGACAAAAATCCCTCAACATCCTCTGCCCAACAATTGACATCTCCACATGCTCAAAATACCTTTTCCTTCTGCCTAACAACGACAATCAGTAAACAAATAGGTAAAGAAATTTTTATCAGTAATTGTTCAGTATGAATATTGTAAGAAGAAAAAGAAATATATGAAGATTGGGAAAGCATTAACATCCATATTGTTGAAAAGCATCAAGTTTTTGCAATCAGACCCAGCAAAGAAAGACACAAGAGCACACAACATGCTTCAGGGATCAAACACATCGAAAGACAAACATAAATGATGCAAACTAATGTAGTTTTCTTCAAACGGCATTGTCGTGTGCCGCCGTTATTTTTGTTGTTATAACAAGTAGCTGAATAAAGGCCAAGTGCACATCTAAATATGGTTGTAGAAGAACATAATGTATGAAGCAAAGCAAAAGAGGTATTGGGAGCCTTCTCTGCAGAAACCTCTCAGATTAATAAGACTTCCTTTAACGATAACATATCTAAAATATCAGAAGGATTATTAAGCATATTGTAAACTAACACAAATCATAGTATTTCACCTTCTATCGGATAAAAGCCTTAACCATGTCTAAAATAATCAGAGAAATTTAGAAAAATAGGAATTATGAAGGAATACTCACATTGAGATCGATTCGCTCGAGCACAAGATCTGGAGATATAGTAGAAAAAGATTAATGTCACAAAAAACTTAAGATCTAACCCTAAAAAATTTGGCGGGTCGACGAAGAGGATAATGCTTGGATCGAGAAGGAGGAGGAGGAGGAGCCTAAGAGTGTCGGCGCATGGACACTCTTAGGCTCGAAGCGGCTGCATACAAGGGCCTTATCCCCCTCCTTCTCCTCATGAAGAGGATTCAAGCCTCGAAGAAGACCGCCCTCGACACATCGAACCCCATTTGAAAAGGCTACCTCCGCTTCTAGCTCTTCTCCATCGGGTTTGATGTCGACGACGAGCTCGTGGTGCTTCATCCCCACCGTCTCTATATCGACGACGACCTCGTCCACTGACAGGTCGTGAAGGTCGATGAAGGTCGACGACGATGGGTCTCGACATGGTCGAGGAGCTCGGCAATGATGGTGCGACAGATTTTGGTGCCGAGGACATCCTTCCACAGGAGGAGCACTGGCAACTCTCTAATTTTGGGGCGGTGGCTCTCCAAATTTTGGACGAAAAAAAATGAGTTTAGAAAAGAAACCTTAGGTTATACTATTAGTTATACTATTTATTTATGTTTGGGCTTGGCACAAAATAGTCTGTGGCTACAATTGTTGGAAAGGAAATAAGTCTGTTCACAATAAAATATAGCTGAATGGCCAGCCTGTTTGGTCACTAGATCGGTCCATATTTTGAAAAAAAATTATAGTGATTCTACAGCATTCAGAAAATGCTACAGATAGATTTTTTATAGCACTACAGAAAAAACGTTATTGTTGATAACATTCTATAGCGGGGACACTTGAATGCGATAGAAAAACTGCTATTATAGGTCCTATTTGTTGTAGTGATGTTTCCAGCCCAAAGATTTTAACCACTATGACTAAGAGACTGTCATCTAAGCGGGTGCCCACCACCGGAGTTTTCCAAGGTACCCGTTCAAAGACGAAATCTGCTACAGTAGGAGATTCATCGTCCACACCACTGGGGGTTGCTGGAACTGGGGATAGCACTCCTCTGAACCGCTACGACAATCCGATGTTCCAAGGAGACGAGCTGGGGGAAACAACTCTCCCATCAGATGCAGAAAATCCCGACGTCTCCGAGGACGTCCACAATTTCCAAGACGAGGCAAACTCGAAAGCTGGGAGTACTGTTCCTTCTGAGTCCGAACCAGAGGAAGACATTCCCACATACCCCGATGACTTCTCATTCCAGGGGTATGATTCAGAGTGTACGTCATCCACCATCCCTTCCACTTCTACTCATGTCAGGACGGCATTCATGACAAACGACGAACAGGATGGTCCCAGTGATCGCCAACGCATCGACACTCTGGAGGCCATACTGCACTCTTTGGTCAAATCCGTGGACGAGATCAAAGAAACCCTCCCTACTCTGCAAAGAAGGATGCCTGGCCAAACAAACTTGGGTCCCGCGGTCAATGCAGACTCAAACTCAGCGGCACCAAACCCGGGCAATAATCTTTCTGAAATGTCGCTCCTACCACTGCAGACGAGGCCAGGGAGGCAAGACGAGAGGTCCAGGAGCTCCGGGCCATGTTTCACGCCCGAGAAAACTGCCAAGACCTCAGGATACGACAACCGTATCCCGCTGCGCGGAGAGATGTTCCCTTCCCACCAAAGTATAAACCATTCCACATCAATCCATATGATGGGAAGACCTCCACAAGTCGGTACATCACTTACTTCGAGGTCACCACTGACCATCTGCCCCATGACGATGCCATCCTTACACGATTATTCATTGGGGCATTGGAAGGGGTCGTCTTCGACTGGTACCGTAACCTGTCAAACAACTGCATCCACTCCTTCGCCAGCTTCAAGTGCATGTCCTTGGAGAGATTCTACGAAGTAGGACAGGACATCACAATGTCCACCCTCATGGACGTCGTTCAAGGGGAGAAAGAGCTGACAAGGAACTATATTGAGCGGTTCCGCCAAACCGCCATGAAGCTGCCGTCCGGTAATTCGGATTCCTCCTTGATTGAAATTTGCCAAAAGAGACTGCTTCCAACAATCAGCCTCTGGATGGGTGAAAGTCAATTCAAGGACTGGAAGACGTTTATCATCAGTGCCACTAGCGCCGAAGAACGGTTGAGGAAGGCTCGCCAACTAGGATTGCACATCTCAGAGGGAGAGGACAAGGGCAGCGTCCTAATGCCAACAACAACAATGGAGGTAGCTCCACCAACAATCGAGACAACAAGGGCAAGCAGGCTATGGTGGCCGATACAGCACAGAAATCTGAGTCAAAACCGGCAGACAAACAATGGCCGCAAATGACCTACTCCTTCGAAGACGGCTACGTCAAGTCCATCTTGGACATGCTCATACAAGGAGACAGAATTCAGCTCCCTCCACCAAGACGGGAACCTCGGCCGGCAGAAATAGAGAACCTAAAGTACTGCCATTACCACTGCTACGTCCACCATGCTACACACGACTGCTACCAACTAAAATGGTACATCCAACATCTCATCGATTCGAATGCTCTGGCCATCGATTTCGAAGAGGTAACTGTGGCAGCAAATATGGTGTCAGTATAATTTGGCAGCTTCCCTCCAACAGAAAGTCAAGACGGTGTGGTACCCATCCCTCTGGCAATAATGAAAATTGCTAATCTTCTACCTCCCCGGGATCAGGCTGCTGGTCTAGTGTCCCTCACCATATCACGGAGGAAGGTCATGTGGGTCCATCCAGACCTGGTACTCGAGGTGACTCAATCCACACCACCTTCCATTCGCAAGAAGAAGAGTGGAAAAGTCAGATCCTGTCACACAATCTCGACAGATGTCGAAGAGGTCACGGCTGTCGTTACCCGGTCTGGGGCACAATCCCAACCTGGGGCTGGTAACTCGGCTGAAGATCATCAGCCAGCTACTACTGACGCTCCGGGACCTTCTCAGCCTTCGACGACCGACAAGCCTAGGCCGAAGGAGACTCGCTTTGACAAATCCCTCCGAAAAGAGGCACCGCAGGGGTTGGAGAGGCCCTACAACTTCGACATCTTGGCACAATTGGCCAACACACCGGCCAAATTGTCATTATACGAGCTCCTGAGACTCTCAAAGGATGTTCGTGCGACTTTGAGTGATGCACTCCAGAATGCCGACGCCTATCTGGCTCAGGTCAACCTCATAGGAGAGAGCCCGCCTGCAGATCTCCAAGACAGCGCTTGCACGGGAGCGATGCCCAACATTGTCTTCACTCCGCAGGATATGCTCATCAAAACCAACCTGTATGACCGTCCGTTATATTACACTGGATACATCGGCGACGTAAAAGTGGATCGAATGCACATTGATCCTGGTTCTTCCATAAGCATCATCCCGAAGGGTCTGTTACATCATCTCCGCATTCCTATGCATCGCCTAACGCCAACAAGCACCGCCATCTGCAGTTTTAATTCGGGCAAGAGCTACCCGATTGGAAAGATTCGCTTGAAGTACCAAATCGGCGATCTTCAGTCAAAAGTAACCTGTTACGTCATAGATGCGGACACTTCTTACAATATCCTATTGGGGCATCCCTGGATACACGATTCCATGATCGTACCTTCCATGCTACACCAGTGCTTCAAGTATGTCGACAAACACGGCTTCTTGAGGACAGAATTTGCCGACATCGATCCCTTCAAAAGGGGTCGAATCCTACTACTTAGACTCCTGCCTATAAGAAAAGTCGAAGAGGCACCTTGATAAAGGAGATGTGCAAGCTCGTACTGAGACAGCCACAGGATCAGAAGAACCTCTGACGATCTACCTCCAAGCTCGCAAACCTGGCAAGTCCGCACCCCTTACAGCCACTCTGCGTAAGGACGCAAACAGCCTCTCGACACAAGAAGAGCAAATGATAATCCGGCTGCCAAGATCCGGCCAAGCGCCCAGACCCACAACGGAGCCACTGACAATCAGGCTGCCTAGAGTCGGTAACCACAAATGGAGAAGCTCAACCCCTCCGACAAGCCAATGACGATACGCCTTCCCAAGAAGAATCGTCCCCCCGATGCAAGGTTTGGGGCTTCTAGCGAGCCAACAACTCCCCGTCCAACATCGAGTACCAAACTGGGGGTCGCTAGTTTGCCAACGACTCCACGTTCTGCTCCACCGGCAGAATCCCTGACGATCAAGCTGCCCAGGTCATCCTCTCAGTCTTCATTTATACAGGGGGTAGCTGAAGAAGAACCGGAACTGGCCAAGTATGTGGCTGCCTACACTGATGTTTCTTCTGCAGATGATGTAATCCCGCTAGAAAAGATACCTTACTTCATCAATAAAGGGCTATCTTTGAACTATACCGAGCTTAATAAGCTTTGTACAATGTATGCTATGGAACACGGTATAGGCACTCACCTACAAACACAGGTGACAAATGTTTACACCGTAAATCAGCTAACTCCCGCGGAAGGCGCGTACTGCATAATCGAGGGAGGGGACCATCCAATCATCTTCGGCCGGAAGGACGATCTACAGCCCTTCACTATAGAGAAGGTCGATCTTGAATCAGATACCGGATGACTGCCTCTGTACCTTTATATCCCCCAATCCAAGTACCTCATGCAAAAACAGGGGTATGATCTGTAGACTACGCCAGGCTTGAACTACGGCACCGGTCGACGATTACCTTTAAAGCCACCAGTCCCAGCTGGCAAACCACGGGACTACTATAGCAAGACCCGATGTGGGCTAGGGTATGTTACACCCACAACGACCCCTGAAAGTTCAGATGAGAAATGCGACTGGCATTCACATTCAACCGGGTCACCAACTTCTGATTCGGATGCCAGCATCAGAGACGTATTCAGACAAGTCCTGTCAGTCAATATGGTATTCGCCGACGCTTACGAAGAAGATAAAGACATTTCTAAAATCCTCGAGTTAGAGCCGTGGGCCCAACAGCTAGATGCACAATGGGAAAAGAGGTTCGAACAGAGAGAACCTCCTACTGAAGATGAGGTTATACAGGTCGACCTCGGCGACGAATCTTCTCCAAAACCAGTCTTCGTCTGTAAAAGTCTGACAGACGAAGAGCAAAAATCGCTACTGGAACTCGTCAAAGAATACATTGATGTGTTCGCCTGGAGTTATGAAGACATGCCAGGGTTAAATCCTGATATTGCTCTTCACAAACTCAACATTCGACCAGATGCAAAGCCAGTCAAGTAACAACAACGACGCTTCCGTACAGGCATCATGGATGCAATCGAAGCCAAAGTCAACAAACCCATAGCCAGCGGCTTCATTCGCGAGGAGCAACATCCAGACTAGGTCGCCAACATAGTATCGGTCCTCAAGAAGAATGGGAAGATTCGAATCTGCATCGACTTCTGCAATCTAAACGAGGCATGTCCCAAAGATGAATTCCCCCTCCCTATCACATACATCATGATCGACAACACATGCGGCTTCAAATGCATGTCATTCATGGATGGCTTCTCGGGGTACAACCAAATCAAGATGTCCCCTGACGACGAAAAGTATACATCATTTCAAACATCGATTGGCACATACTGCTACACAGTTATGCCTTTCGGTTTAAAGAATACTGGAGCCACATATCAAAGAGCCATGAGTATCATCTTCAGGGATCACTTGCGCAAGACCGTGGAGTGCTATATTGATGACATCGCCGTCAAAAGTCGCCATAAGGGAGACCATCTGTAGGATCTGAGGACGGTATTCAACCTGATGCGAACACACAACCTGAAGATGAATCCCACAAAATCCTACTTGGGTGTATTTAGCGAAAAGTTCTTGGGTTCTATCATCACCGCCCAGGATATCCACGTAGACCCTGAGAAGACAAAGGCAATCATGGAGATGGGTCCCCCGAGAAATCTCCGAGAACTTCAAGGCCTCCAAGGGAGGTTAGCTTACATTAGGAGGCTCATTTCCAACCTCTTCGGGAGTTGTCAGCCATTCACCCATCTCATGAAGAAGGGTATCTCATTCGTATGGGACAAAGAATGTCAGCGTGCCTTCGACAGCATCAAAGAATATTTGTCAAACCCTCCGGTCCTGGTGGCCCCGGTTGCTGGAAAACCATTCCTGCTCTATGTACGAGCAATAGAGCATTCCCTCGGCGCTCTGCTAGCACAAAACAAAGATGCAGGCCATGAGCAAGCTATATATTACCTCAGCCGAATGATGATCGGGCCAGAGGACCGATATACCACCATGGAGAAGGAATGCCTCGCCCTGGTGTTCGCCATTCAAAAGACATGGCACTATGTCACAGGACAAACCATACATGTGATCTCAAGAGTCAACCCTCTCAGGGTCCTCATGACTAAACCAGGGGCACTCAGCTCTCGTATCGCTACATGGACAATATTACTGTCCCCCTACCTTATGATCTTCGTCCCACAAAAGGCTGTTAAAGGTCAAGCCCTGGCAGACTTTTTGGCAGCCCACCCTGGCTCGAATTCGTCCAGGATATATGAAAGAATCCCAGATGTGGTCGCCGACTCGCATGCAACCTCTCATAATGATATATGGCGAATGTTCTTCGATGGCGCCTCAAGGACCGGACCTAAGGGCAACATCGTCGTCGGAGTCGGGGTGGTGCTGGTGTCTCCTTCCTAATTGGTGATCAATTGCGCTTACTCCCTCACAGAACCCTGCTCTAAAAATATGGCCGAGTACAATGCTTTGGTCATTGGCCTCCAACTTGCAAGAGAGCTGGGGGTAGAATATCTTGAAGCATACGACGATTCACAGTTAATCGTCAATCAGATCTGGGGTTCATACGAGGTTCGCCATGAAGACATGATCCCCTATTAACAAATAGCGATCAACATCATCTCGTCATTTGAAGGGTTCTTCATCGAACACGTTTCCAGACTCTAAAATATCGAAGCCGATGCCTTAGCTGGCCTTGCCGCTTCCTTAGCGGTTCCGAACTATGCTCGCCAATTAGTGGATGTGGTAGGCCATGAACTGGTCTGTCCGAAGAATAACGTTCAATTCGTGGCGAGTTATTCCGCTCAGACGATCGACGAAGTCCCAGACTGGATACAACCATTCATTGACTTCGTAGTTTACGACATCCTACCCGAGAACCCAAAGGAAGCCACCGCTATCAGAAGGCGCTCTCTCAGATTCTTCTACAATACAGAGACGAAAATGCTGTATCGCCGATCCTACGATGGATTATTGCTTCGATGTCTGTCAAATACAGAAGCCAAGGAAGCCGTACGCGAAGCTCATGACGGTATCTGTGGGGCCCATCAGCCTGGCCCAAAATTGCAAGACCGCCTTCGCCGAATGGGCTACTACTGGCCCACGATGGTAGCAGATGCGATAGACTATGCAAGAAAGTGAAAAGCTTGCCAAGTCCACGCGAACTTCATCCACCAACCATCCGAATTCCTACATCCGACAGTAGCGTCCTGGCCACTCGAAGCATGGGGAATGGATATCATCGGTCCGATCACCCCACCTTCTTTCCGAGGACATCGCTTCATACTCGCAATCACAGATTATTTCTCCAAATGGTTAGAAGCTGTCCCGCTTGCAGAAGTCAAAACTTCAAATGTGATCAGCTTCTTCAAGCATCACGTCATCTATCGCTTTGGACTGCCCAGAAGGATCATCCACGATAATGGTTCGCAGTTCGTAAGCCACGCCTTCTATCGGTTTTGCGACAAGCACCGCATCCAGAATATTGCTTCAACACCATACAACCCAGCAGCGAATGGATTGGCAGAAGCATTCAACAAAACAATCATCAAACTTCTCAAGAAGTTCGTATCGTCCAACAAATACGACTAGAACGAGAAGCTTGGTGAATGCTTATGGGCATACCGTACCACAGTCCGAACGGCCACAGGGAACACACCATTCTTCCTGCTGTACGGGAGTGAGGCAGTTCTCCCATTGGAGACTCAAATACCCTCGCTCCACGTCGCTCTCACTTATTAATTGACGACGGACGATAACTACCGTCGTCGGCTACAAGAGTTGGAGGCCTTAGATGAAAAGCACCTCTGGGCTTAGCAACGAATCGAGCTATACCAAGCACGTATCTCCGGAGCCTTCAACAAGAAGGTTAAAATCAGAACATTCCAAGTGGGCGATCTTGTTCTGGCAGTTCGGAGGCCGATGGTCATGACTCACAAAACTGCCAGCAAATTCCAGCCAAAATGGGAAGGTCCATTTATCATTGAGGCCGTATTCTCCAACGGTGCTTACCGCCTCGCAAAACAAAATGGAGACTTGCTCATGCTGCCCGTCAACGGTAAGTTCCTGAAGAAATATTATGTCTAAACGATATTTTCCAGACTATCGAGTCATTTACCCGCTGGTGCCGCTGAACTCACATTTCCAAATTCCAGATTATCGAGTCATGTACCCGCCGGTACCGCTGAACTCACATCTACAACACTCCAAATCATCGAGTTATGTACCCGCTGGTGCCGCTGAACTCACACTTCCAAATTCTAGATTATTGAGTTATGTACCCGCTGGTGCCGCTGAACTCACATTCACAATATTCCAGATCACCGAGTCATGTACTCTTTCGTACCGCTGAACTCACATCCCTCCAAATATCTCAGATTATCAAGTTATGTACCCGCAGGTGCCTCTGAACTCACATTCCGGTCACTCTTTTAGGTAGTAAGTCATGTATGATCATACCTCTGAACTTATTTCTCTGAAAGAGCTCCTCCCTCATGATCCACTACCCGCACTCTCAGTGCACAAAAAGGGTAAAGGATCCACAAAATTTCTAAAACGACCACGTCGATGTTACCTCTGAGTCATTTCACTTCCGCCAAAAACAAATCACCCCTCTACATAGAACTTCTATGTCCTCATTGTTGGCCCATTGGTCATATGGTCAAACTGATTTTAATAATTGATCGAACTCTGTCTGGATATATGAAGCTAGTCAGGATGTATCGGACTCTTGGACATGATCAAGAAAAGCTATCTACACCGTTCAAGACCGAAGCAATATTTGCCTGTTCGAGTCTGTATTTCTTTGAGCAATGTATTTTTTATTTTATTTAGGAATACGTTGTACACCGAGTCGTACTGGCAAATAAGCTATTCCAAAATATTTTCAAAATGTCTTTTAAAATGTCCTTAGTTTTGAAAAACATTCTTATTAACAAAAGCTTCAAAAAGATTTTCAAAAAGGTTTTCAAAAATTCCCAAAATCTATTTTTCAAAACCTAACCTAACCCTAACAAAACTCGGTCAGAGTTCGGCCAGAGTTCGGTTAGTAACCGTTTTGATTTTTGAATTCTCTGGAACTTGGTCCTCCTGCAGTTGCAGATTTGACCGAGATTTTCTCATCGAGTTCTGCCCGAATTCTGCCAGATTTCTGTCTTTGGAATTCCTATAAATAGAGAAGGATTTCGATCATTTCAACTCACTCATTCACTTTCAATCTTCTCTCTTCTAAATAGCTTTCAGTCTTCCAAAAAAATTTCTCGAGCTTCAAATTTCAGATCCCAAGCCAATTACAATCCTCTAGTCGATTTGCCAGTGCGGTACGGTCTAGAAGTTTCTGAGAGATTGTAATCAGAAGGCTTGATTGAAGAATACCTCTTCACAATTGAAGTTGGATGAGTTCTTCGTATCAAAGCTCGCGTTGTAGAAGTTGCAAGGACTTCGTAAGAAAACTTGCGGTTTTGCCAATAGTAGATTCAACTGGTAGCAAGAGTTCTACCGACTGGATTAGTCCTCAACAGAGGAAAACCAGTATACATCGCTGTCTTTGCGTTTGCTTTTCTTATCTCTGCCTTTACATTACTTAGTTGTGATTATTATTCTGTGATCTTGCTGCTAACATTTTTTAATTAGCATATTTCCGTTGTCAACTCTATTTACCCCTCCTCTAGAGCATTGTGCTTTGCGATTTCGTTCCTACAATTGGTATCAGAGCGGGTGTTACAGGTAAAGCAAGGTAACAATGCAATTATTTATTCATTGTTATATAGATCACAGCACAACACATGACAACTGTGAAATTCATAAGTAAAGGCCAGGCCACAAACAGACCTCCACTGTTTGATGGTACGAATTATACCTATTGGAAAACATGGATGAGTTTCTTCTTGAAATCACTTAACTTTGATTTATGGTCTATTGTTATTGATGGCTATCAAAAGCCACCTCGTATAAATGTTGATGGAGTTTTAGTTGAAAAACCCCATAACAGATATACAGAGAAGGAAAAGAAAAAGGCCAGTCTTGACGCACGTGCTATTAACGCTATATTTTGTGCTTTAGACATAACTGAATTTAACAGGGTGTCTATCTGCACAACGGCTAATGAAGTATAGAAGCCACTTGAAGTCACACATGAAGGCACGATTCAAGTCAAAGAATCAAATGTCAGCAGACTTACTCAAGAGTATGAGGTGTTCAAGATGAAGTCCAATGAAACAGTTACTCAGATGTTCGAAAGATTACTGGATATTGTAAATCCTTTATCCTCCCTAGGCAAAGAATATAGTAACCATGAGAAGATTCGCAAACTCCTGCGAGCACTTACCAAGAACTGGATTCCAAAGGCTACTGCAATCATTGAAGGGAACGACCTCACAACTATGTCCCTCGAAGTACTTATGGGTAAGCTACTCACTCATGAACTGGAGCTACAAGATTTTGAAGAGCCTGCACCAAAGGAGAAGACAATCACTTTCAAGGCTCAGTACAGAAAAGCTGCTGAAGGTGACTCAGACAGCAATGAATCTGATGCTGAAAATCAAGCACTCCTAGCAAGGAAATTCAAAAGATTCATGAGATATGAGAAGAAAGCCAAAGAAAACAATAGCACCAACAACTGGTATCAAGATGATGTCTGCTATGGCTGCAAGAAGAAGGGACACATGGAGAAGAATTGTCCTACAAACTCATCATCAATCAAGAAGAGCAACAGGTATGAAAAAGGGAACCTGAAGAGATCAACATCTCGGAGATATGCCAACACCAGTATATGGCATGAAAGTGAAGCCAGCGACTCAAAAGACGAACAATTAGAAGACGCTACAAATGTATACTTTATGGCATCCGATCAGGTACCTACTGAACCTGTAGTTGATACATATGATGACTTCACCTTTGAGCAACTAGGAGATGTCTTCAGTGAACTGATAAGTGATTACAGGAAACTGCGTAGCAAATATCAGACCTCTAAGAAGGTACTCAAAGAGTACAAAGGAGAAATAGGAAGACTTACCGACCTACTAACTGTGGTTAGAAATAATGTTAGTGAGTCTGGTGAGCTTTCCTCTATAAAGCTCTTATTACACGAGACTACCAAATCATCTGAAGAGAAAGACAAAGTTATTGACCAACTCAAAGAAGAACTTTCTAAAGAGAAGAAAAGTCTTCAAAGTGCACAAATCAGAATGGAAACACTCACTTCTGATTATACTAAGTTGTATGACACTTCCAAAAGATTAGAAATTAGGTTAGGAAAACAGCCTGAGACTGCTGCTTCCTTCCCTAATACGTGTCACTTACCAAAAATTCGAAACATTTCGAAACCAAACACTGTCAGACCTAACCCTATCAATCCTTTACCCCAAAAGGTTAAGCCCAAACAGGATTATAGGCATGCTTTCTTCTATACTAGAAAACCTAAACCTACCAACCATGCACACCACTCAGCTTTCAACACTCGACATGCACAATGTCATTATTGTGGCCTCATTGGTCATATTTCATCTGCATGTAGAATCAGAAAGCTTGTTGATTTAAATATTTATGCTTGGATACCAAAGGCTAACATTTTAGGACCCTACAAGAAATGGGTACCAAAAGTTTCATCTGCAAATTATTTTGTAGGTGGAACACCTTTCACATGCTAGAAGCAAATGGATCCTCGATAGCGGTTGTTCACGGCATATGACCGGTGACGCTACACTATTTGCAACACTGTCGAAGAAAAAGAAGGAAGGCTATGTCTCCTTCGGTAATAACTTGAAAGGGTATATTATTGGTATTGGTGATGTTGGTAAGTCTCCCTATCCTGTGATTAAGGATGTCTGTCTGGTTACCGAGTTGAAACATAATCTACTCAGCATAAGTCATCTAGCTGATCATGGTTATGGCATCAACTTTGGCAAAGACAAATGTACTATAGTTGATAGCTCAACTGGTAGTACTATCTTTGAAGGTATCAGGGAAGACAACATATGTGTTTTCTATTTGTTGGAAGAAACTAACATTTCAGGTCGATGCTTAATGGCTAAAAGTGATGAGAGTCATCTGTGGCACATGAGACTCGGTCACGCAAATATGGACACAATCTCAAGATTATCCACAAAGAAGCTAGTACGCGGTTTACCAGACATTACATTCAAGAAGGATTCAGTATGCAGCCAATGTGAAAAGAACAAAGCTACCAGATCCATATTCAAGTCAGTAAATGCAGTATGTACTACCAGACCTCTACAATTGCTACATATGGACTTATTTGGTCCTAGCAGAGTTACTAGCCTGGGCGGTAAGCTTTATGCTTTTGTAATTGTAGATGATTTCTCTAGATACACGTGGGTATACTTCTTGACACGCAAGAATGATGTATTATCTGAATTTTTCGCCTTTTGCAAGAAAGTATAGAATGAAAAAGGTTACATGATCACTCGTATTAGAAGCGATCATGGTGGCGAATTCGAGAATACAGAATTTGAGCAATTTTGTGACACACACGATTTTGTTCACGAGTTCTCCTGCCCTAGGACTCCACAACAAAATGGAGTTGTGGAACGTAAGAACAGAACTCTATCCGAAATGGCCAGAGTAATGTTAAACCAGTTTAGTCTACCCAAATATTTCTGGGCTGAAGCTGTCAATACAGCTTATTTTGTTCTCAATAGAGTTCTAATTCGACCAAATCGAAGAAGACTCCGTTTGAGTTATGGTTTGATAGAATTCCATCAGTTTCATATTTTAGAATATTTGGTTGTAAATGCTTTATTCTTAATACAAAAGATAATTTGGGAAAGTTTGAAGAAAAGGCCGATGAAGGTATATTTTTAGGTTATACGGCCAAGAGCAAAGGATACAGAGTCTTCAACAAACGAACCATGATCATCGAAGAGTCAATCAACGTCACTTTTGATGAACTGAATCAAATGACTATCGATGACAATGACGAAGATCCAACTGTACCAAGCTCAACAACAGCTGATTCTCAATCAAGCTCGGTACTAGCTGATCCTCCTAGAGAAGATCCAGGAACCAGCTACCTTCAGAGTCTGTCAAAACGATTAAAATTTATGGCTGATCATCCAAACGATTTGGTAATTGGTGACATTACCAAAGGTGTAAGTACTCGTACATCCAGTAGAGATATTGTTTCTAGTGTTGCATTCATTTCACAGCTAGAACCCAAAACTATTAATGAAGCATGTAGTGATAGTTTTTGGATAGATGCTATGCAAGAGAAATTAAACCAATTTGAACGGAATCAAGTTTGGGAACTTGTTCCCAAGCCTATTGATCATCCGGTCTTTGGCACCCGTTGGGTATTTTGAAATAAACTGAATAAGAATGGTTTAGTGACTCGTAATAAGGCTCGACTCGTAGCTCAAGGATACAATCAGGAAGAAGGTATCGACTACGATAAGACTTTTGCCCCAGTTGCGATATTAGAATCCATTCGCATGTTATGTGCATTTGCATGTTTTCGTAATTTCAAATTATTTCAAATGGATGTCAAGAGTGTATTTTTAAATGGTTTTATAAAAGAAGAAGTTTTTGTAGCACAACCTCCAGGTTTCACAGATTTTAAAAACCCTGATCATGTTTTCCAGTTGAAGAAAGCTTTATACGGTTTGAAACAAGCCCCTCGTACTTGGTATGATCGTCTAAGCTCTTTCCTACTTGACAACGGTTTTTCAAAAGACAAGGTTGACACTATACTTTTTATTAAGTCCTTTAATGGTAAGCTTCTTTTAATACAAGTCTATGTTGATGATATCGTATTTGGATCTACTGATGAATCTCTGTGTCAAGAATTTTCTAAGTGTATGCAGAATGAGTTTGAGATGAGCATGATGGGAGAGCTGAAATTCTTTTTCGGACTGCAAATCAAACAAACTGATAATGGGACGTTCATAAATCAAGCCAAGTACACAAAAGATTTGCTAAAGAAGTTTGATCTAGACAATGTCAAACCTATTGGCACTCCGATGGCAACTTGAACAAAGCTTGATATTGATGAACAAGGCAAGCCGATCGACACACGTAAGTATCGAGGTATGATCGGTAGTTTACTTTATTTAACTGCTAGTCGTCCAGATATTATGTTTAGTGTTTGCCTGTGTGCACGTTTTCAAGCTAACCCAAAGGAATCACATCTGTGTACAGTTAAGCGTATCTTTTCGATACCTTAAGGGCACTTCTTCTGTTGGCTTATGGTATCCCAAAACTAAGTCCTTTGACCTTATTGGTTATTCGGATGCAGATTTTGCTGGATGCAAAGTTGATAGAAAAAGTACCAGTGGCACATGTCATTTCTTAGGCAAGGCTTTAGTCTCATGGTTTAGTAAAAAGCAAAATTCTGTAGCCCTATCAACAACAGAGGCTGAGTATATCGCCGCAGGACGTTGTTGTGCTCAGATTTTGTGGATAAAATAAATCCTGGAAGACTATGATTTATTTTATACACATATTCCCATTTTCTGTGATAACACGAGCACTATTAATTTGACTAAGAATCCTATATGTCATTCTTGTACAAAACATATCGAGATTCGACATCATTTTCTTAGAGATCATCATCAAAATAGAGATATTAACCTTGTATACATAGATACTGAGAATCAATTAGCTGACATTTTCACAAAACCTCTAGCAGAAGATCGTTTCAATTATTTACGTCGAGAATTAGGAATTTTGGACGTCAATAATGTTAATTGATTTTATTTTATGATTTTATTTTAATATGCAAAAACTGTGTTAGAGACAAGCCCATAAAGAGTCTGTCTGTCACCACAACTACGGTTGAAGCGAAGCGGTACTTAAGAGTTCCCCGGTGAACCTCCGCCAGCTGGGACAGTACTCCTACAGCTAATCTGAAACAGTCGCTGTGTAAAGAAATTTAATTTATAAAATAACATTAATTATATTATTTTAATATCAAAATTACTAATCTTTGAATTAAATATTTGAAATGAGCCAACGAAAAAGAAAGTATTTCAAACTAACCCCAGGCAAATTCGGCCAGACTTCGGACCGAATTCGGCCCGAGTTCGGTTGAAGGTATCAGGTTATATAACCAGAACCCGAGAGCCTTTCTTCTTCATTGCTTCTAAACTTCATCCAACAGCAACAGCAGCCGCGTGAGAGAACCCCCTAACCCTAGTTCTTCACCACCCCTTCTCTTCCAATCCAAGTGGTGAAATCAATCCAAACTTTGGATTCGTGCGACGTTCGTCGTTCTCTACAACATAATCAAATCTCGGGAGGTATAACTCTTTTTTTCCCCTCTATTTAATTTCGTGCTATTTACTTATTTTGCACAAATGGCACCTAAGAGATTTAACCCATTCAAGAGGAAGAAGACAACCAACCCAAGTGAGGAAGGTTCATCTTCGAATCCACCCACGGATTCTCTCTTTTTGCCAGTCCAATCTAGCGATGGCGCGTTCGACGGGTTTTACTTTCAAACCCTAGATCAGGCCCTATTGTGGTATGGAGATTTTTTCATGAGATCCATATGTACAGGCGCTCCCATCAAGTGGACTGTATTTTTAGAACACCGACCTTTCTTTGAGGCATTAGGGTTACAATATTTTGTTAAACTCTGTTTTCCCGTAGCAACTAATGCCATTAGACTGTTCTACTGCAATATCATATTAAACACGTTTGATGTAAGCACTCATGTTGGAGGATTAGATATCAATTTCAATGATGTTATCTTAGCAGAAATCCTTGGTATTCCCAACGAAGGTGAACCGCTTGTTGATATCACTGAATTTGATTTCCCCGACGGTACGACACTTACTAGTTTTAAAGCAGAACTTTGTGCACCTGATCGAGTTCGCTCTGGAAAGTTCAAGGCAAACAACTTGAACTTGTTTAATTATGAATTGCATCGTATCATTTAGTCCACCCTTCTTCCGAAATCTACTTCGAAGGATGATGTCACGTCTCTTGAATTATCTTCTATATATCACATTATTAAGGGGATTCCATTTTCTGCCCCTAAGACCATTATTCAGATGATGGGACGTTGTCGTGCAAGAGATAGAAATCTCTCTTATGCGATGATTCTCCCACGCATCTTCCAGCGTTTCGACATTGATTTATCTACTTGTACTCAAGACCCTGAGCCCAAGTTTCTCAAGTTATCTCGTCGCAGTATGACTGCTGCTGCTCCTCCTACTGCCCCTGCTACTGCTCCTCCTCCTCCACCTCCTCAGCAGTATACTATGACATTTGAGGGCATACACCAGTATCTTTCAGATTTGCACGTCTCGATGACGGACATGGCTCGCGAACGTGAGTTTCGCGACGTCACCCGTTATCAGGCGATTGTAAATTCTTTAACTGATCTTCGATTTGCCCAGACTGGACATTCTGTCGGTTCCATTCCTAGAGATCCAGCTTTCTCTGGTTACCGCTGTGAGGATGAGGCTGTTCATGCCTAATTTCAGCCCGGTAACGCATATGATTGGTACCGTTCTGACCGTGCTCCTCGAGATTATGTTGCTGAGTTTTACACTGGCGCTCCTCCTTAACCTTCTGGCGCGGGTACCTCTGCAGCTGGTCCTTCTGGACATGCTGGTCATGCTGATGATGATGATGATGATGAGGATATGTGATATGTTATCTAATTTTTGAGACTTAGACATTATCTACTGTATACTTGGAAATGCTCCGACATTCCAAGTTTTTCTATCTTTTAGACTTTATTATCAGTATTTCTTTTGAGGACTTGTACTGGATATTTTTATGTCTTTTGGACATCATTTCATCTTTATGGATTTCGTAGTTTATGGTTCACATCCGTTTATTTACTTAGCATTTTTTTCTGCTTTAATAACTGTCTGTGAAATAATTCTTTGTTTATTATAAACTGCCTGAGTACAAATACATGCATGTAATGTCATTCTCATTTCTTTTTTATTTTTCTATCAATTATCATGATTATTTTCTTATATTTCTTCACTGTCTGTTATTTATGCATTGATTGCGGGGGAGTTTTTCTCTTTTGCAATTATTTTGCTAAATGACAACGGGGGAGAAAAATAAAGATCTAATATTTCTTTTGAGAAAATACAGGACATGAACAATTTTTGATTTTATTTCAAGCTTAAATGTTATATCATTCATAGTTTGTCAATTATCAAAATGGGGGAGATTGTTGGCCCATTGGTCATATGGTCAAACTGATTTTAATAATTGATCAAACTCTGTCTGGATATATGAAGCTAGTCAGGATGTATCGGACTCTTAGACATGATCAAGAAAAGCTATCTACACAGTTCAAGACCGAAGCAATGTTTGCCTGTTCGAGTCTGTATTTCTTTGAGCAATGTATTTTTCATTTTATTTAGGAATACGTTGTACACCGAGTCGTACTGGCAATAGGCTATTCCAAAATGTTTTCAAAATGTCTTTTAAAATGTCCTTAGTTTTGAAAAACATTCTTATTAACAAAAGCTTCAAAAAGGTTTTAAATAAGGTTTTCGAAAATCTCCAAAATCTATTTTTCAAAACCTAACCTAACCCTGACAGAACTCGGCCAGAGTTCAGCTAGAGTTCGGTTAGTAACCGTTTTGATTTTTGAATTCTCTGGAACTTGGTCCTCCTGCAGTTGCGGATTTGACCGAGATTTCCTCATCGAGTTCTACCCGAATTCTGCCCGAATTCTGCCCGAATTCTGTCTTTGGAATTCCTATAAATAGAGAAGGATTTCGATCATTTAAACTCACTCATTCACTTTCAATCTTCTCTCTTCTAAATAGCTTTCAGTCTTCCAAAGAGTTTTTTTGAGCTTCAAATTTCAGATCCCAAGCCAACTACAATCCTCTAGTCGATTTGCCAGTACGGTACAGTCTAGAAGTTTCTGAGAGATTGTAATCAGAAGGCTTGATTGAAGAATATCTCTTCATAATTGAAGTTGGACGAGTTCTTCGTATCAAAGATCGCGTTGTAGAAGTTGCAAGGACTTCGTAAGAAAACTTACGGTTTTGCCAAGTGGATTCAACTGGTAGCAAGAGTTCTACCGACTGGATTAGTCCTCAACAGAGGAAAACCAGTATACATCGCTGTCTTTGCGTTTGCTTTTCTTATCTCTGTATTTACATTACTTAGTTGTGATTATTATTCTGTGATCTTGCTGCTAACATTTTTTAATTAGCATATTTCCGCTGTCAACTCTATTCACCCCCCCTCTAGAGCATTGAGCTTTACGATTTCATTCCTACACTCATTACCTCTGAGTCGTCCTATGTACCCCTTCATGGAGCCCACTCCTGCCATGTCCTCATTACCTCTGAGTGGGAAGGCTCCATCGAAGAAACCCTCATATTTGTCATGTCCTCATTACCTCTGAGTAAATATGTTGGTCCTCCCTCGACTTATTATCTGTACCAAAAAAAAACCCCAGGGTACGCCAAGGATAATAGGTCCACAAATATCATCCGTTGAGTCCACTCCTACCATGTCCTCATCACCTCTGAGTAGGAAGACTCCGCGGTAAAACCCTCATACTCGCCATGTCCTCATTACCTCTGAGTAAGTATGTTGGTTCTCTCTCGTCTTATTATCCGTATCCTGAACCAGGATACGCCAAGGATAATAGGTCCACAAATATCATCCGTTGAGTCGACTCCTGCCATGTCCTCATTACCTCTGAGTAGGAAGACTACGCGGTAAAACCCCCATACTTGTCATGTCCTCATTACCTCTGAGTAAGTATGTTGGTTCCCTTTTATCCTATTATCCGTATCCTAAGTCAGGGTATGCCAAGGATAATAGGCCCACAAATGTCCTTTGCTAAGTTTCTTAGTACAGGCCCACCATTCCTCATCATACCCCGGGAGCCCAGCTGCTCCATGGCATTCTTTCTTCCGATACCCATAACGTCCATGACCACCTTGTCGTGGAATCGTTCTAGGTATCCCCATCAAACTTGTTATCCGTAACTAAAACTAAGGTATGCCAAGGGTAACAGGTCCACAAACAAGTCCTCCATTCGGGGCAAACATCACCATAACACCACAAGCACAACAGGCAGTACAAATAAAGGGTGGAATAAAGCATGCTCTTTTATTTGGAAGGCAAAAAGTACTACATGTTCTAAGGATAATGTCCCATTTAAAGAAAGAAAAAGAACGAAAACAAAAAAAAAAGGGAGAAAAAGGCCGTCTATGGTTCGGTATTGCATAATTCCAGAAGACGGTTCTTCACCAAGGTGGTCCCCTGTTCAAGCCGCTGTTTAGCCCGGTGCTCCGCCTGCTGGGATAACCGCTCCACATTATCCAAGTCCATATGTGCCTGCCAGTCGTCCTCTAACTTCTTCAGGGCAATTTCCAGACCAGCCGAAGCTCGATTCATTCTGTCAGTCTCCTGGATAATTAGCCCCCTTTCGGTACGGGCAGCCTCAAGCTCAGACTCCAGAAAAGCTAACTTCCTCTGAAGCTCAAGGATCTGCTCTAGCGTGTCAATAATCCCACAGGAGGCAGTCGCTTCCCGAGCCGTAACGTTTTCACTCTCGCAGCTCAACTGATCATATCGTTCAGACAGATCACGGAGGTCCTTCAGTATGGCCGGCCTGGTCTTATCCCGAGCAGCCCTTATCTTCTCTACAGCAGCTGTGAGGAAACCGCGCTCCTGATCTATAGCAGTAGACAGATAAGCCTGCCCCAGCACCTGAAGCTGGTCCTGTCACGCCCCAGAACCAGAATACTGGAGAGCGGGGGCAGACATAGCCAGCTAAGTATATTGAAATGGATTCCATCTCGTTATACGGTCACGGCTGTCTAGATACATGAGGGTTTACTACAAGCCAACAGTCTCCTATGGTCATGAACAAGCCTAGTGTCTCAATCACAAGCAAGTAAGTAAATGTTACAAGATGTATGATCATTAAATATACAATAATAATGCGTCCCAAATATTACATATTCAGCTGATCATGAAGCTAGTCGTTACAAAATGTGAGGACTAGCAAGAGTTTAGTCATACATGATCAACCCTAGGATCTGTCAATCATGTTACAGCCCGTAGGCAGACAGTAAGTAAATACAATCGAGCTAAACAGGTGCTCGTCGGCTAAACGCCTCAAAAGAATATTTTTACAATAAAGTGGGATAGCAAAAATAAACCCACTCGTTGCCCGGGTTACGTCTGGTGTTCACCATCGGGCTGGAAAAGCGGTAGATCCTCTGGAGCTGCTCCGAAATCTGGCCATACAAAACCAGCTGGGTCAGATCCCAGAAAGAGCAAGTGCCACAAAGGAAGCTTCACTTAGGAACTAAAACCAGCAATCAGCACAAGATATAAATAAAAGTAAGAACTAGAAATAAAGAAAACACATCAGGATAATATACGACGAGATAACCATGGAACTATTCAGATTACCAGGTTACAACCCGTAAACCAAACAAGGACCGGGGTTGTAACCCTTCGTCTGAACAGAACTTGGAATTCTCACCATTTATCGGTAAAATAAATACAGGCATTCAGGTCATATAGCAATCTGGAACAGGATTAGGACAAAACTAGACTGGTTAGACTCCATCCAATCATTTCACGGCCAAGCAAGAATTACGGCTTGATACTTTAACTAACTAGGGTTGTCACAAGCCTAATTACTAATAAGATGCAGTGAGATTATTCCACAGCCACAAGCCCTGCAGACCATCCAGGTTACCCAGGACGAAAGATTAGGGTTGAATTCAGGTGGGTACATCGTCCAGGAAATGCGTGTACCCTTAGGTAGCTTGAAGGGTGCAACATATGACAGTGTGCTGGAAATGTGCCCTACTCGACGGCAGGCTACAGATCCCAAGCACGCCCAGGTAACGGGATTGCCTGTAGCTGGGAGATCTCTTCATGACTACTGTATTAATCTAGTTATTAGCCTTAGTCCATTTTAGTAGGTACTCCTGACCGTGGTACTCAGGAGTCCCCTCCTAGACATGATGCAAGACAGGACTGGATTATTTGTACAAGCACAATCGCCCACGGTGTCCATGTTATTATACAGGTCATGTCATGTCAGGTAGCCGTCGTAACAGCTTATCAGATATAATCATGTCAGGTGTACTTGTCAGGAGTGCGCCACGACGGGCCACTATCAGGTCATGCCAGGTCACTTATCAGGAGTGCACCACTATGGGTCACCATCGTGTTATGCTAGTTCCTTGTCATATCATGTCATGTACAATAGTCATTCCAAACATATTAAGTAAAATCAAGTTCATGACAAAAGGCGTAAGGATATAAAATGGGCGTAAAATATCTAATAAAATATCCATATTCAGGGCTATAGAAGAGTCATACGGCTAAGTCATATGGGTTCAGGAAAGGGTAGACTCATGCGGCTGGAAGTACAAGGGCGCCAGCGGCTGGAAATAAAAAGGCACATGCGGCTGGAATTAATCGGGATCATGCAGCCCGGACTCAGAAGTCCATGCGGCCAGGGTCTAGGGTTCTCATGCGGCTCGGGGATCAGGGCCTATGCGGCTGGCAAGTGCTTGAGTTCATGCGGTTCAGGAAGGTGAGCGCATATGCGGCTCGAATTAGAAAGGGGTCTCCATACGGCTGATGGTGAACTCAAGTCCATGCGGCTCACATAGCAAAACCCATGCGGCCCGGAAGAAGTGAGGGCGCATGAGGCTGGGTCAATGCGATGGCTTATGCGGCTGGAGGGGGAACAGTTGCATATGTGGCTCGAGAAGAGTTTGTTCCCAGCCCTGCGACTAAGTCTATGTAGACTCATGCGGCTGAGTATGAGACTCGGCCTCATGCGGCTGAGACTGAGTTTCATGCGGTTGATGGCGAATTGCCGCATGAATACTCATGCGGTCAAGTGCAGCCATGCGCCAGGGAACTGTTCTTTTTCTCCAAAATTCCGAGGAGAAGAACACTAGGAACCCATGCCTTCCAAGCTTCATAAAACTTTCATCCTGGGCCCAAATCCGAACTTCCATAGTTCAAAATAGGGTAGAACAAAATTCTCTACAACATGGAACCATCAAAACTAGGAAATAACAAGATTAAATAGATCAAAACCCAAGAAATACGAAAATGAAATAAACTTAGATCTACAAGAATCTAGCCATAGAAATTGGAAAAGCCAAGTACTAAAGTGCTTTAGAATGTAGTAAGGAAGAGAATAAAGTAATAAAATTTGAGTTCCTCCATGAAGCAAGTTGCACTTGCCTAGACCTCTCTCTTCTCTCTGGTAGGTAAGGAAGTAATGGGGAAGAAGAAGATGATTAATGAAGAGAGAGAATAGAGAGATAATAAATACAATGGTGGTGGTAGGTAGGGGTTCACATTGGTTCATATTGAACCAAAGAAAACCGAGCCAAGCCGAACCAAGCCAAGAAATAACCAAGCCAAGATGCAAGCTAAACAAGGAATCATGCAATACAAGAATAAAATACGTACGCGTATTCCAAGAATATGAAATACGAACACAGGCATTACAACTCTACCCACCTTAAAAGAATTCCGTCCTCGGAATTTAATCAAGAGGCTAGAGGAGCAATGGCAAGCTATACTAATAACAAGCAAACTATACTAGACAATCAATCAATCATGCAAGCAAGGAATCGAAGGCATGAGGCATAAGAAAGACATTATACCTCACGAGTCAAACAAGTCGGGATATCGCGATTGGATATCATCCTCACGCTCCCATGTTGACTCCCCCAAAGAGTGATGACCCCAAGCAACTCGAACTAACTTGATAGTCTTGTTCTTGAGGATCTTCTCTCTCCGGTCCAATATAGACACGGGCCTCTCCTCATACGAAAGGTTGGTACCAACAACCAATTTCGAGTGATCCAGGATGTGGCTCGGGTCTGGGATATACCGTCGTAATTGGGATACATGGAACACGTCATGCACCTCGCTTAGCGACGGCGGAAGAGCGAGACGATAGGATACATCTCCTACTCGCTCCAGAATGTCAAATGGCCCTATATACCTAGGACTAAGCTTTCCCCGCACGCCGAAACGAATGACGCCACAGTTAGGCAAAATCCTCAGGAATACATGGTCACCGACCGAAAACTCGAGAGGGCGCCGATGAGAATCGGCCCAATGGCGCTGGCGATCTTGGGCGACTCGAAGATGATCTCGAACTCTTCTGACTACTTCAACTGTCTGAGAGATCATTTCCGGACCGAGCATCTGTCTCTCTCCAACATCATCCCAGGCTAACGGGGATCTGCACTTCCTACCATACAGTGCCTCGAATGGTGCCATCTGGATACTGGCCTGGAAACTGTTGTTGTACGAGAATTCTATCAGGTGCAAGTAATCTTCCCATGAACCACCGAAGTCAAGTGTGCATGATCTCAACATATCTTCAAGAGTCTGGATCGTGCGCTCCGACTGACCATCTGTCTGTGGGTGATAAGCTGAACTGAACTGGAGGCGAGTCCCCAAACTCTCTTACAAGATACGCCAAAAGTGTGACGTAAATCTTGAATCTCGATCCGAGGTGATACTGACTGGCACTCCGTGCAATCTGACAATCTGCCGGAGATATATCTCTGCAAACTGAGCCGTCGACTGACCAACTCTGAATGGGAGGAAGTGAGCTACCTTCGTGAGCTGATCTACTATAACCCAGATAGCATCTGTATCAGCTGGGGATCTAGGTAATCCAGTCACGAAATCTATTATCACATGCTCCCACTTCCATTCTGGAATCTGCAAGGGCTGAAGAAGTCCAGCCGGTCTCTGATGTTCAGCCTTGACTTGTTGGCAAACCAAACACCGAGAGACAAACCGAGCTATCTCCCGCTTTATGCCATTCTACCAGAAGTGCTGACGGATATCTCGATACATCTTCGTACTGCCAGGATGGATGGAATACTGAGAATTGTGCACCTCTGACATGATCTCCTGCCTGATATCTCCACTGGGTATACAAAGATGCTTTCCATGTCGAAGTGTACCGTCCTCATGAATGCATAACTCTGGTCTTCGTCCTGCCTCATATTCTGTCCTGAGTCGCTGAAGCTTGGAATCTGCTGACTGCGCCATCCGAATCCTCTCGAATATAGTAGACTGAACTTGCATACTGGCCATCAATGCCACACTGGAAGGGAGAACAACTTCTATACCCATCTTCTGAAGATCTGCTAACAGCTCTGGCTGTGCTGTTAGAAAATAAACTCCCGCTCTCCTGCTCAATACATCCGCAACAACATTGGCCTTCCCGGGATGATACTGCAAGTTGACATCATAATGCACAAGTAGCTCCAGCCATCTCCTCTAACGCATGTTAAGATCCTTCTGGGTAAAAACATGCTTCAGGCTCTTGTGGTCAGTAAAAATCTCCACCCTATCTCCATACAAATAGTGCCTCCACAACTTAAGTGCAAACACTACTGCTGCCAGCTCCAAGTCATGGGTTGGGTAATTCTTCTCATGATCACGAAGTTGTCGTGACGCATAAGCTATTACCTTCCCATGCTGCATCAGAACACATCCTAAACCTCTACCCGAAGCATCACAATACACTGAGAATCCTCCGGTCCCATCTGGAAGCGTGAGAATAGGAGCTGTTATCAGGCCTCGCTTCAACTGCTCAAAAGAACTCTGACACTCTGCTGTCCAAGCAAACTGTGCATCCTTGCGGGTCAACTGCGTCAATGGCATTGAAATTCGAGCAAAATCCGAAACAAACCGCCGGTAGTAGCCGGCCAATCCAAGAAAACTACGAACCTCTGCAACTGTGCTGGGCATTGGCCATGACTCAATAGCCACAATCTTTTGGGGATCCACTTCTACTCCTCCTCGAGTGATGATATGACCCAAGTACGAAATACGATCGAGCCATAACTCGTATTTACTGAACTTGGCATATAACTGGTGCTCTCTGAGAATCTGAAGAACTATACGGAGATGCTGCTCATGCTCCGCCTCACTCTTGCTGTAGACCAGGATGTCATCCAAGAACACAATCACAAACTGATCCAAGTATGGCATGAAGATGCGATTCATGAGGTCCATGAATACTGCCGGCGCATTGGTTGCTCCAAAAGGCATAACAAGGAACTCCTAATGCCCATATCTCGATCTAAAAGCTGTCTTCGGGATGTCCTGCTCTCTGACTCTGATCTGATGATAACCTGAGCGCAAATCAATCTTCGAGAATACTGAAGCCCCTTTGAGTTGATCAAACAAGTCATCTATCCTCGAAAGAGGGTATCTATTCTTGATTGTCACCGAATTCAAGGTACGATAATCAACACATAGCCTGGACGTACCATTCTTCTTTTTCACAAGAAGCATCGGGGCTCCCCAAGGCGATCCACTAGCACGAATGAATCCCTTGGTTCTGAGTTCTTCAATCATCTTGTACAAGATCTCCAATTCTGACGGTGCCATCCTGTAGACTCTCTCTGACACTGGGGCTGTCCCGGGAATCAAGTCTATAGTGAACTCGATCTCCCGCTCTGGAGGCATACCTGGAAGCTCTTCTGGAAAAACATCTGGGAACTCATCCACTATCCTGGGCAACTGTACTGCTGCTACTGCCATCCGCAATATCGGAGGAGAAGGCTCAACTTCACCTCGGGAAAAGGAAAACTCTGGCTCGCCTGGAATGCTAAAAACAACCCTGCCAATGTGGCAGTCTATTCTAGCATACTGGTTCCTCAACCAATCCATCCCTAAGACCATATCATAATCGGCCATCGGGAATTCTATCAATCTAGCGGGGAATTCTCTACCGCTAACTATGATCCGACACGAGGAAAACACTCTATCTACTCCCACAAGTCCGTTACCAGTAAGTATATTGAGCCTTACTGATAATGACTCGGGCTCCAATCCTATCCGTGTCGCGAATCGTACAGACATAAAAGAATGCGATGCACCAGAATCAAATAAAGCTGAAGCTGGAAAGGAGTTGACGAGAATAGTACCTGCCACTACCTCTCCTGGTGCCAATCCTTTTTCTGCGGTCATCACCATAGCATGACCATGCCCTCGGGGCGCTGGTCCCCTCTGCTGAAATCCTTGCTGCCTGCTCTGACTCAAGGCTTGGGCTTGTGCATGCTGCTGGGGGTTCTGCTGCTGGAACATCTGGGACTGAGGCGGCAAGGGCCTCGACAATGGGTACTGCTGCTGCTGCTGGACCGGAGCTGGTCCTCTCACCGAAGAGCTAGAAAGGTTGGACGATGATGAACCACCCCTATTCGGGCAGGATCCAACCCTATGGTCTGGTGCTCCACAGGCCAGACACAATCCTTGCGCCCTGCGACATTCTGCCACTACATGGCCTGGCTTCCCACAATGAGAACATCCCACTGCGGAAGACTGCTTCTGCTTCTGCTGCTGCTGAGGGTGCGTCGGAGTTGAATGCTGAATCGACGTCACGGAGGCCGCTCGCCTCGGAGCTCCAATAGTCAAAGCCCTGGCTGCCGGGGCTGGGGCTGAAGACTGATTCATCTGGCCGTGAGATCTCTTCCGACCTCCGACCCTATCCACAATCCTCTGGGAGGTATACTCATGCCTCCGGGCTGCTCTCAAGACGGCATCAAAAGTCTGATGCTCAAACTGCTCAACTGCCAATAGAATCTCCAGGTGAAGCCCTTGCTGGAATCGCTGGGCTCTATCATACTCGGTTGCCACCAAGGTGGGAGCAAACCGACTGAGTCTCGAAAACTCGGCCGCATATCCATCGACCGTCCTGCCTCCTTGCTTCAGATTGGTGAACCTGGTCTGTAGGTCGTACCGAGCTACAGCATCAAAATACTTGGCCTGGAATCTCTCTCTGAACACTGCCCAAGCAATGGTTGCCACTAACCCAACGGCCTGCGTCGCCCACCAGCTACGAGCAAGATCTAACAACTGCAGGCGCACCACGGCTACCTTCTCATTCTCTGGAGTCCTGGCTGCTTCTAGAACCACCTCTGTGTCCTGAAGCCATGCATCTACCGCGATAGCTTCTTCACTACTGTCGAAGAATGGAGGGTTCAAGCGCTTGAAGCTGTTGGCCGCGCTGTTACCCTGATGACCTCCTCTGGTCAAAGCATCCGTCACTGCCTGTTGCAAGGCATCTCCACGACGATCTTGAGAAGCTATCAAGGTCCTGACGAGTCCTACTAATGTGCCATCATCAGGTTCGGCAGGATGAACTGGCTGGACTGGTGGCTCTTCTCCAATAGGCTCGACTCTGGAGGCTACTCCGGAATGCTGGGCTTGATCTCCGGGTTGCTGCTGGTCCGCGGGAGGTGCTCCGCCTTGCTGGTCAGCAGGACCATGAACAATGCCGCTGAAGAAGACAATATAGGAAAAAATAAGGAAGGACCAGGACAGATCAACGATACAAGCATATGATCAGGACAAGAATCCAGGGATTCAGAAGATACGAGCAGAGATCAAGGACGAATACTGATTGAGACATCTATTCGGTAAACCCTCACATATCTTGATTTACAAGACCTGCATGGGCCACCACTTAAACCATGTCACGCCCCAGAACCAGAATACTGGAGAGCAGGGGCAGTCATAGCCAGCTAGGTATATTGAAATGGATTCCATCTCGCTATACGGTCACGGCTGTCTAGATACATGAGGGTTTACTACAAGCCAACAGTCTCCTATGGTCATGAACAAGCCTAGTGTCTCAATCACAAGCAAGTAAGTAAATGTTACAAGATATATGATCATTAAATATACAATAATAAGGTGTCCCAAATATTACATATTCAGCTGATCATGAAGCTAGTCGTTACAAAATATGAGGACTAGCAAGAGTTTAGTCATACATGATCAACCCTAGGATCTGTCAATCATGTTACAGCCCGTAGGCAGACAGTAAGTAAATACAATCGAGCTAAACAGGTGCTCGTCGGCTAAACGCCTCAAAAGAATATTTTTACAATAAAGTGGGATAGCAAAAATAAACCCACTCGTTGCCCGGGTTACGTCTGGTGTTCACCATCGGGCTGGAAAAGCGGTAGATCCTCTGGAGCTGCTCCAAAATCTGGCCATACAAAACCAGCTGGGTCAGATCCCAGAAAGAGCAAGTGCCACAAAGGAAGCTTCACTTAGGAACTAAAACCAGCAATCAGCACAAGATATAAATAAAAGTAAGAACTGGAAATAAAGAAAATACATCAGGATGATATACGACGAGATAACCATGGAACTATTCAGATTACCAGGTTACAACCCGTAAACCAAACAAGGACCGGGGTTGTAACCCTTCGTCTGAACAGAACTTGGAATTCTCACCATTTATCGGTAAAATAAATACAGGCATTCAGGTCATATAGCAATCTGGAACAGGATTAGGACAAGACTAGACTGGTTAGACTCCATCCAATCATTTCACGGCCAAGCAAGAATTACGGCTTGATACTTTAACTAACTAGGGTTGTCACAAGCCTAATTACTAACAAGATGCAGTAAGATTATTCCACAGCCACAAGCCCTGCAGACCATCCAGGTTACCCAGGACGAAAGATTAGGGTTGAATTCAGGTGGGTACATCGTCCAGGAAACACGTGTACCCTTAGGTAGCTTGAAGGGTGCAACACATGAAAGTGTGCTGGAAATGTGCCCTACTCGACGGCAGGCTACAGATCCCAAGCGCGCCCAGGTAACGGGATTGCCTGTAGCTGGGAGATCTCTTCATGACTACTGTATTAATCTAGTTATTAGCCTTAGTCCATTTTAGTAGGTACTCCTGACCGTGGTACTCAGGAGTCCCCTCCTAGACATGATGCAAGACAGGACTGGATTATTTGTACAAGCACAATCGCCCACGGTGTCCATGTTATTATACAGGTCATGTCATGTCAGGTAGCCGTCGCAACAGCTTATCAGATATAATCATGTCAGGTGTACTTGTCAGGAGTGCGCCACGACGGGCCACTATCAGGTCATGCCAGGTCACTTATCAGGAGTGCACCACTACGGGTCACCATCGTGTTATGCTAGTTCCTTGTCATATTATGTCATGTACAATAGTCATTCCAAACATATTAAGTAAAATCAAGTTCATGACAAAAGGCGTAAGGATATAAAATAGGCGTAAAATATCTAATAAAATATCCATATTTAGGGCTATAGAAGAGTCATGCGGCTAAGTCATATGCGGTCAGGAAAGGGTAGACTCATGCGGCTGGAAATACAAGGGCGCCAGCGGCTGGAAATAAAAAGGCACATGCGGCTGGAATTAATCGGGATCATGCGGCCCGGACTCAGAAGTCCATACGGCCAGGGTCTAGGGTTCTCATGCGGCTCGGGGATCAGGGCCTATGCGGCTGGCAAATGCTTGAGTTCATGCGGTTCAGGAAGGTGAGCGCATATGCGGCTCGAATTAGAAAGGAGTCTCCATGCGGCTGATGGTGAACTCAAGTCCATGCGGCTCACATAGCAAAACCCATGCGGCCCGGAAGAAGTGAGGGCGCATGAGGCTGGGTCAATGCGATGGCTTATGCGGCTGGAGGGGGAACAGTTGCATATGCGGCTCGAGAAGAGTTCGTTCCCAGTCCTGCGACTAAGTCTATGTAGACTCATGCGGCTGAGTATGAGACTCGGCCTCATGCGGCTGAGACTGAGTTTCATGCGATTGATGGCGAATTGCCGCATGAATACTCATGCGGTCAAGTACAGCCATGCACCAGGGAACTGTTCTTCTTCTCCAAAATTTCGAGGAGAAGAACACTAGGAACCCATGCCTTCCAAGCTTCATAAAACTTTCATCCGGGGCCCAAATCCGAACTTCCATAGGTCAAAATGGGGTAGAACAAAATTCTCTACAACATGGAACCATCAAAACTAGGAAATAACAAGATTAAATAGATAAAAACCCAAGAAATCCGAAAACGAAATAAACTTAGACCTACAAGAATCTAGCCATAGAAATTGGAAAAGCCAAGTACTAAAGTGCTTTAGAATGTAGTAAGGAAGAGAATGAAGTAATAAAATTTGAGTTCCTCCATGAAGCAAGTTGCACTTGCCTAGACCTCTCTCTTCTCTCTGGTAGGTAAGGAAGTAATGGGGAAGAAGAAGATGATTAATGAAGAGAGAGAATAGAGAGATAATAAATACAATGGTGGTGGTAGGTAGGGGTTCACATTGGTTCATATTGAACCAAAGAAAACCGAGCCAAGCCGAACCAAGCCAAGAAATAACCAAGCCAAGATGCAAGCTAAACAAGGAATCATGCAATACAAGAATAAAATACGTACGCGTATTCCAAGAATATGAAATACGATCACAGGCATTACAGGTCCACCAATTTATCAACCTCTAGCAATTTTGCCTCCAGAAGCGCGGCTACCCCTGTCCCACCGGAAAGAGTCTTAAGGATATCAATATGACCCTGGATGCATTGCCGGGCCAAGACAAAAGAGGTCCCTCTTTCCACAGCAGCCGCTACCCCCCTCTTCAAGTGACGATAAAAGCTGTCAACCACGTCCTGCAATTCTTCGTCCAGAACCTCTGTAGAGGACGACGTCAAAGGAAGCGTGGCCGGCAACGTCGAAGGAGGTACGCAAGAACTTGCCACCAAGGGAATAAATTTTGAGCGGAACGATACGCGAATAGCGGCTAACTCTTCTTCCGCCACTCGAAGAGCCTGTACACTTGGCAGGGCAGAGAGGTCGACTCTCGGAGCCGCCTGAGCAGAAGAGAACGCAAGGACCATTGTCCCCTGCCCGGCTGTCCCACCACTTGACTTCCCGAACTCGAGACAGCAGGAGGCCCCTCAAGACAAGCCGGAAGGGAAGGAGGTACGCTCCTCTCCGCCAATGACCCTTCGGCAGACCCTGTCTCAACAATGTCCATCATCGGTACTGGAGAGGCAGGACCTGTATGCCCAGAGGAACCATCAATCGACGTAACCCGAAGGATGTGATGATAAAGCAGATAGGCCTCCTCACAAGTTAAAATTCGGCTTATCTTATCAGGGAAGGAGCATGGAGGCTGTAACTCGCTCGCAGCTGATGTGGTCCCCTCACCCGCGACCTCCAAGTTAAATTCCGCTGGCTCTTCTGTCCCAGCCACCCCAGAAGGAGGTACGGCTCGATCAGAGTCATCTTGATGAAATTTAGTAATTTCGGGGACAGGTTCATCGGAACCCCGATCATCTTGAGTCATGACCTCGGCAACTTGAGATTCCTCTTCTTCTGACACCTACGGGAGGGAAGAAAAATAATTAAAGATCAAAACTGGAAGAAACGAAGAACTGAATAAAAATAGTAGTAATTTGCTTTACCTCCGAAGTGGGGTCGACATCCTCGCTTCTCTTCCTTATAGTTAGCCTGCGACGTCTGGTCGCAGCCAACTTTCGGGAGTGGCGAATACCGCCAACAGGGGAGATTTGTCTGCTATGCTTTCGTACATAACCAGGTGCAACAGGCGGCTGATCCGCCCCAACATCTTCCACCGGGAAGGAAGAGTTATCTGCATCACGCTCCTCGTCCTCATCATCCGTAGTGGTGGAGTCTGAGTCTGGCACTTCGACTCTATTCTTCTTCTTCTTCCTCATCTTGGCCCCTTGGGGCTTCTCATCCAAGCCAGCACCAACGATAAAACTGGTTTCCGGGCTAAAACCAATGGGGAGCTTGTTCGCCATGACATGGTACAAGGCCGCCATGTACAAAATCTCTACCGACGCCTCAATAGCAGGAACCGAGAAAGTTGTACGGGTATAGAATGTATCATAGTAATGCCAGGCCCTGATGCCGTCAAGGAGGCTACCTTCAAAACCCAGACAAGAGCTGGGACTATCCAGAAAAAGTTGGCTGTACCCAAACTGACGAGCAAACCTGCTAGGTAGGTAAGGTTCCAGGAAGACGGCATTACGATTACGATATACCAGGTGGGTGGGGGCGGATGTTATGCAACCACAAGAGCATCTGGCCGTCTAGAAGTTGAGAAGGACCAATACCGTCGAGATGAACGCCCGCTATTTCTTCAGCAGTGAAACGAGGGACGGATACAAAAAAGTTGTACCTATCTGCTCTCGCCAGCGCCATCTGGCAGGCACGCATGGTATCATACTCCCAAGGCTCGTTGCGATAACGGAAGATAAAAGCGTCATCAGCAATCACGCCGTCTTCAGAACCCCGGTCTCATCAAAGACCGATAATGCATTAATAGCCACCCCATCAGATAATGATAGGGCAGCTCAGTCCTTTCAAAGTCTTTTGTCACCTCGCGGGCGATCACCTTGGACGTAAAAGTACGGAGGCCACGGTGTATGCTGTACACCATGGCCGGGAGAAGAGCTAGTTTCACCCTAAAAACTAGCTTCACAGCAGAGAGAATAAAATTACGGCTGATCCTTTCAATAGAACCAGCTTCTCCTGAGACGACGCAATTCCGCAGCCATACCATCAAAAATCCTACTAGGAGCACCTTCTCTGACAGCTCTTGGGTATCCTGATATAAATAACCAAAAGAGTCGGTCTTACTTCCAAATCTGTCGCTGGTGGAGGCAACCCTCTTTGTCGACAACATCAAAGCCTGAACCGCCTCCCGGGATTGAGGACTTCGGGAAGTAACTCGACCTGAGGCTCCCATCGGGAAGAGATACCTTACCCAGTCCTTAGTATGAGGAGCATTCCCTTCCGAGCTGCTTTCCTTCTTGGCTATCTGCTGGCACGTCCTATAGTGGCACAGTATTTCCTGATAATTAGCCACGAATCTCGGATATCGTTCTTCCAGCTCTTCGAACTCCTCATTCGTAGGAGTGTATGCTTCAAAAGTTTCATTCCCCCAAGGAAGTTTGGAAATCGCATGCATCTCATGGAGTGCAAGCCCCATTTTCCCTACAGGGGTATAGAAGGTTCCCGTACGGCAGTTGTACATTTCCAACAAAGCCATGAATAACTTTTTGTTTACAGGTAAGCCGTGACTGGTGCCCCGAATAGCGTGATAAAGACCAATCTCATGCAGAAAAGTCTCATACTTTCGCGAGATCCACATAGACAGAATGATCCAAGAGGGAATGGGGTGTATCCAACTTGGGAGTGCCAACCGGCCGATTAGATAGGAACCTTTCCGAGCAAGTTGGTTCAGGAAAGTATCGGCTGAAGAAAACATGAAATTAGGACCCGGCACATTCAAGAAAGCACCCGGGGCTAATCCCATTACATAACGGCTGGCATGCACCTTGCCCGCACACACTGACTTCATACTGTTGTTGTAATGGATGTCGCCCACAAACATCCTATTCCGGGTAGGAGTCAAAGACTCTTCCATCTTTATGTCCAGCGGGAACATATTGAACCAAGATAGTGGGAAGTGACGCTCTATTTGAGGGATGCGGATCACAATCTCGTTAGAGATGAAGCTCCAGTTCTCCGATATATCCAGAACTTGACTGTTCTTCACAGTCAAAGCATCTCCAAAGAAGAATGCAGGTTTCAGGTATTCCCCTTCCAATTTTCCCGAATTCATCATGGCACATAGGAAGTGGAAGGGTTGGTTCTTGAGAGCATTTATCCTCGTCAAAGGCTTGTCACTAGGAAGCTGGTCCGCCACATACCGAACTATTTGATCGTACCTATAGCCTATAGCGGCCTAAGCACGACCCACTAGAGGTTTTCCCGTAGCGTTAACTGGGAAATTCACTGAAAAAAGAAGACAAAAGAAAAATAAAAAATATGGACAAAGAGAACCGATAGGTGTTTTTGAGCTTATGCGGCTCCAACTTAATAGAGCCTCATGCGGCTTAACTCAGAAAAACACTTATGCGACTCCGTTCAACGAAGGTTCATGCGGCAGTGCTCTCATATGGCTCTCAGAGTTCGAATAAGTTCACGCTGACAAACAAATTCGTACGAGTCTATGCGGCTCAGTGCAGCCTATGCGACTTCGTTGACGAAGCACGTATGCGGCCACAGCAACGATTCTCATGCGGCTCGCAGTTTGACCATAAGATGTACATGCGGCACACATGAAGATGAAGGCTCGCACATAAAATATGTGACGTAGCCGTGACAGTTAGGGTTCCAAACTCACGTAAAAGTCCGTACCATCGATAGCGGGGTGGACGTCGGGGTGAACTACGGGCACGTCAGCTGGCAGAGGAGCTACCACATTCGTCACCGCAGAAGCAGCTTTCTTACCCTTCGCCGCCGATGAAGACGCTGCCTTCTTCGCCGCAACAGTCTTCTTGGAAGCCATTACTATGATAAGAGAAAGAGGATGAAGACAAGAGAGCCAGGACAATAGCAGAAAGTAAAGAAAGCCTTCTTTCCAAACACCCTGCTATTTATAGGCAGAACCCCCAATGGACCGGTGCATCGATTCGTGTGCAGTATAACCGACTCTTCGGTTATCAAGGCGATCTAATTATTTAGGACTAAACTATTAGGATTCTGCCCCAAAAAGCGGCCTTGAATCTGACAACAAATCAAAGACAATCAATGCAAAAGACTTGTACACATGGCATGAAGAGGTGGCAAGGAGCCCATACTGCTCAGATGACCATACGGCTGGAATGACCATACGGCTCAGATGGCCATGCGGCTAGAACGACCATGGGGCTCAGATGGCCATGCGACTGAGGGGGCTATGCGGCTGAGACACCCATGCGGCTAGATCATCTTATGCGGCCAGAGGAGTTTATACATAGCCATGCTTCTTATTCAAAGTATTTTAATTTTGCAAATTGAAAACTTTGAAAGGGGTCTTTTTGAAGCATGGAAAAGAATAATGAAAGGTTCATGCGGCCAAGGATCCCCATGCGGCTTAGAGAGCCCATGCGGCTCAGGGATCCATGCGGTTTAAACGTCTATGCGGCTTGAATAATTCCATGCGGCCCAGAGAGGAGCCACGTGGCCTTCAACAGCTTCTTTCCTTCGTCTTTTACTGCATTTAATGCCCTGACGGCTGACAGCTCTGACAAATGACAGCACTGACAAAAAGGAGCAATAATGACTGACGTAATGGCACGTTCCTAGGAAAGAGGAGAAAATCTTCTTACAGCTGGCAGAATCCATCTAATTCCGAGGCATGCGGCTGTGGCCGCCCATCTTCATGCGGCTGCATCCTTTATACGGCCTTCCATCAGCATGCGGCTGCATCCCTTATGCGGCTGTCCATCAGCATGTGGCTGTCCACTCCCATGCGGCTGTCCATCTTCAAGCGGCTGTTCATCCCCATACGGCTGCCCATCTTTATGCGGCCGTTTAGCCTCATGCGGCCCACTCATCTGCGGCTCTCCCAAGATAATGGAGACACGTGGCAGTCTTATCTTCTTGGGATTATGGATGTTAACAAATCCTAATCAGATTTGTTGCAATAAATGCCCAGATCAAATCAAATCGAGCAAATTAGACACATGGCAGGCCATTACAAGTCGCAAATATTCATGGCAATCAATATTTATTGTCCACAGAGATTTAATGCAATCACATTATTGCTTAAATCTATTATATGCAAGATAGACGGCCCAGATTAATTAACTCTCAGGCCGTCGACTTTTGAGAATGGGCAATCATTGTAAAACCGTAATGATGCCCCCCACTATTATAAATAGCAAGGTGTCATTCACTTGCAGAGAAGAGGAGGACAAAGAGAGAACCCCCGCTCAGATCCAGAGAGAATCAGAGAGAGAATATACAGAGATCAAAAGGACAGAGGAGCATACAGAGAGAACAAAGAGAGCATTTCTTCGTCAACGCCAAGTACTTCTTCTCCAGAGCCAGGGCTGCACCCGATCGTCCAAGGAGTAAGGCAGAGCTGCCGTCGCTTTCCCGAGCCTCTATCGTCACCCTCCAGAATCTAAAATAAACAATTGTACTTAGATTACTGTACCTAGGTTTTCGTCCCTAGGCTTTCTTTGTACAAGCGAGTTTGTATTGTGAGTCTAAGTTCAGTCCTCCGATAATTATTCTGTTCTTCTACAATCAATGGCAAATAAGGGGTGTATCTGTGAATGAACTATTTAAGCAAATAGACAGGTTCTATGAGAAGGAGAAATATAATGTATACGAACGTTCCTTGAGCACAATAGTGCATATTCACTATAAAAAAGAGACAAAACAAACTATATTTTTATAATGTTAATGGAGGAATCCTTGTGCGTATTATGGCTCCACAGTTGAGGTGTTAGACATGGTAGATTGTGTTCCTTACTAAGAAATGAAAGGAGTATAGACATTCGGTTGTAGTGCAGCATTACTAGCATTGCACATTTATATGCCCCATTTATGATGTATTGAACTCAACAATTGGTTGTCTTATGCTAGCAGTAGATTACGTGTATAGGTTGGAAGATGGATCAGTTAGCAATATACTCCTAGTTGATGTTCTAGGAATACAAAG
The DNA here is from genome assembly GCA_029216955.1 of Iris pallida. Classification (NCBI taxonomy): domain Eukaryota; kingdom Viridiplantae; phylum Streptophyta; class Magnoliopsida; order Asparagales; family Iridaceae; genus Iris; species Iris pallida. Next base: position 3,947,631 of record JANAVB010017195.1, on the reverse strand, counting down.
GTAGTAAACTATGGTGTTGGAAGGAAAACAATGTGGAATAATACAAAACCATAGGAGAGAAAGACAGCTGTAGAAGCATGAAAACACACAACAGTTCTAAAAGCGGATGAGACACAAAAGTTGATGTGCACAAGAAAAGTGCAACGTACAAAGAAAGATATTTTATTAAGTACACAGCCTACAAGTGCGCAGCACTCTTCTTCACCGGAGCGAATTACTTCCTGGTCAGAAGTGCATCACTTTCCTGCTCCAATATGCCTAATAAAGCAGTTATTGAGTAGAACTGGGGACACAGCTCCTACACGAGGCTTACAGCACAACTTGTGGCTCTTCCGGCATAACGAAAGGCCAGCCGTCGATCCAAATCCAGTATCTTGGGCCTCGAAGACCTCCAAGATATTGTTCAAGTTCGAATCCCCTATGCTACACACTCAAGTGCATCTCAAAACTCTGAAGTTTTTCATCCACAAGACTATAGCTTCTTTGAACGAATTGATCTATAACAAACAATCGACTTATGCAAGCCCATGGCCGTCTGGAGCTAAGTCGGGATCGAGAATGACAGAGGAATGTCAAGAGGCAATGAACAACGGCTTCCTCAAAAGCTTTCCTTTATATAGGCTGTGTGTGGTCTAACCCACGCGCCACGTAGCAGCGAGTCAAATGCTCTGGGTTAATTGAATGAACCTAGAATTCATCACAAGGAATCTCATTTAATAAGATTTTTTGACTAAGTCTTTTTGTTGCTGCTTCTTAAGATCTTCAAAAGTGGCAGCAATTAAGGAGACATTGACCAAGTCATCATAAAAGCACAGTCAACAGTCTCCCTAAAAGCGTATTGACTCATTATATCAAAACTGCAGCGACTTCACATCAAAGATGTAGTGTTCATCACATCAAAAGTGCAGTGACTCGTCACTTCAGCATTTATGACACCAGCCGAAGTGTCAAAAGACAGTAAAATGACAGCTACCATATGGTCAGTTATTAAGATAATAGTTAGCAGATGTCAATCAAAAGCAGTCAATACAACTCCAGAAGCACAGAGACGCAACATCCAGAAGCGCAAGAGCGCAGCCTCTATAGTGCACAGTTCACCCACAGCCTAACACTCCGGTGAAAGATGCCAAGTAGCTATTAAGGATCAATGACATCCAAAAGTGCATCCTTCTGCAGCATACAGTCTTCTCATAGTATGACAATTTAAGGACTTAACAACGTCCAAAAGCGCAACTCCCATAGCGCACAGCTCACTCACAAAGTGGAATTTGTCCATACGGCCAGTATGGAAACCATATCTCTTTAAATACAACTGAATCCAGTTTGTTCAGACTGCCACTCTTCCGATATGATCAGGATCTAGTCGATTTAAACTGAAAGAGATCTTCGAACAGAGTACACATGCCACGTATCAGTGACTCGGCCATTTTGATGAATGGGTGCAAACTATCCAAGATCTCAGCAACAAAAGAATTTCAATAACTGTCACGTGTCAGCTCAGCAGTAGTCCTCACAATGCAGTTACAACAGTTTCTCCTAAAAATTTGTGTACGCAGCACTCTTGTGCGCCAAACCCCTGCGCACATCATACATGTGCATGCCTATAAATATCAACCGTTTCCTTTCATTCAAGGTCTTCGAAAAATACTTTGACTGCTTCTTCATTGGCAATCCAGATCACCACTCATGATCATTCAGAGAGTCAGAGCAAGTTTGTTTCATCATCAGATCTGCTGGGGACGTCCTTTTTCTTCGACGAGAAGGTAGTGATGCAATCCGACAACAACCTTCACAAAAGATGCTGGTCGTACGCTTCGATCAGCAAGCTTTCGAGGACCTCCTCTTTGAAGGCAACTCGAGCCCTTTGAAGCGGCTAGTAAAGCCGAAGAAGAAGACTCGATGTTTCATGACCTGTACCTACTTTTCGGATACGAGTCTATGTCCAAGTCCAGCATACCCCGCAGTGTCGGCGGTAGAACGCTGTCTAGTATACACAAGTCGTAGAATCCATTGAACTAACATAGCAGTCTAGATCTCATCCACAAAAATAAAATATACAACTAAGATCAATGAATGTCAAAAAAACTAAATAATAGATAATAATATAAACTAAATAATTCCAAGTTATCAAGAATCTAAGTCATGTCCGGTAGATACAAATACACTACCAGTAGACTGAAATAAAATAAATAAAAAGTAAATAACTGAGTCCAAACTGCAAATCATCAATGATACCCTCAGCTGTAGTGGTACCGTAGTCTGATGCTGGCTCAAACTTGTTCGTCTGGACCTAGCTCAAACTCGGCTAAACCTGAAAAGATCATTAGGTCCTCAGGGGACTAGAAAGATACATAAAACATGTCTATCTAACAGTTTATCATGCATGAAGAAAATCTAGGATATAAAATAAAAAAGACTAAGAAATAATGATACACGTATATGTGAATAATTACGCATAAATAAACTGCAGGAAAAAAAACTGGTGAACAAGAGATCAATGGATACAAACCCTCGTCCCGAGTGTGGACTCGCAGGTTTGAACAAATCACTAACCCTCGTCCCGAGTGTGGACTCGCAGGTTAGTTTGAGACAAATCACCCTCGCCCCTAGTATGAACTCGCAGGTGCAAACAGTCAACCCTCGCCCCGTGTGTGGACTTGTAGGTTGAGAAAAATTGAAACATGATATAGCAGTTCAATTACAACGCACTCATTCCATGATATGACTCAATTAAGTACATGTGAGAGCAGATCCAAGTATAAACTATAAGGCCAATCGTGAACAAGGACTATATGTCAATGAAGCAACTCAACTAGTATATATAATATGAAAAAGCACATATCGACAATCAATCAAAAGAGACTGGATAAATAAAAGGAATAAGAATGTAAATAACACTGTAAAGAAAGGCAAGGTATACTTGTATATGGTCTTGAACTGTTGATACGGTCAAGTGCTAATTCACAGCCCAAGTAACCTATATTTTATATTACTGGGATCAATAACATAATTTAGGAATTAATGTCAACCTTAGCTATTTCTATTATTCATGTACTTATGTAATTACTAATATAAAACTCTATTTATACCCTTTTTGGCTCCTAGATTATAACTTATACCCACTACAGGTGAAGTTAGCCCATATATCACTACTGTATGCTAGGTACCCCTTACTCACCCTTGATGACTTGCATACATTATCTGTCTACACATTAGAGCCTATTGTTGTCTATACCATGTATTAGCTAGTACTAAGTATTAGCTGTCTATAGATTATAGTCTACTATTGTTTTCAGAAATGGGAATAGGTATAGTCTATAGGATGTTACCTTCACCCATTTACTGCTATCGACTTTATCTCATCATCTGTGCATGATGGGATATGATATAGCCCTGTAGGTATTTGAGAGGCAATCCCTTTTTTTTTGCTTATATAGGTACATCTATGGCACAAGTCTTCCCTTACCTATAATGTTTAGGATGGCTTGCACCTCTTGTTAAGGGTCTTATTAAACAACTGCTATCCTAGCTGCCTAGGATGACTATACTTAATGTCTTGTCCCTCACTGGCCTACGTCCAATTCTTATTTGGTTTGCCCAACTAGTATCCCTAGACTGTTCCAACTATCCAGCCTACAACTTTTCATTATTCTTAGGATTGGACTAGACTCGGTTAAAGGGAGTTCATACCTTACCTATTTTGTCTTCTGCTTTTATCTAATGGTACATGTTGCACTTGGGACATGAGAGTTTTCCTCCAACTCCTGGTATTCTAGCTGGACCTTTATTCTAACCTTACACATATACAATCAATTTCTTACCTACATACTCCTTGACACCTGGTTCCAACCCCCATACTCACATGAACACAGGAAACTGGTCTGGGCAGTAGTCATCCACATGTTAGTTTCCTACTAAGGTTCCTGATTGCACTTGGAGTGGTCTCTCTTGTACCTATATATAACTTGTAGGTACTTTTACCCATATATGACTTGTAGTTACTACCCACAGATAGGACACTACACCTATATTGAAACACATAATACCAAGTATGGGCACACTTTCCTGCACCCTACAACTATATACCCCCAATATGGAATATCAGGTTGTGGCCCTGCCACAGGACAACTAGCCAACTCCAAACTCTGATATAATAACTCACAAGAATAGACACGCGCACATCCTCATCCCAAACCAAGGTTGGGAGCATTAGAGTTCAGAACCAATAGATACTCAATTGAATCTAAAGACTGCACAACCAGTAATATTCAGTGTCAGAGCTTATCCACATCATTGCTACAGAGTAATTCTCTATTAATACACCATGATACACCTCATAAATTAGTTCTTTTCCTATGACCCTATTATACTGCTATGAGTATGTATCCAATGTATCCTTCTATCTGTAGGATTTCTTTCTATGTTGTACATTCGAACTTGATTACTGATACTCTAAGTATCAGTTGAACCTAGTGTTGAAGTCCTTGCCCTGCTATTTCCTTCAGGACATATACCAAACATGATCCTATCTATCTTGATGCTAAGTACGTAGACCCTTAGTTCAGGGTAAAACCTGTAGGCTATGGCCTTTTTCACTCTTGATGTTACTGACACCTCAGGTTAATCTACCTGATACCAGATGGTAATTAATCTAAATGATACAAGATGGTAATAATTAGTATGTGCAACCTGATACGATGTGTGTACCTGTCCAAGACAGTCTAAGGACATCCGATGTCAATCTTGAGGCATAGATATATATATACCCCTTCCTAGAGTAATCTATGTTCGTATGGCCTAGTGAATGTACTCGACACCTGCAATGACGTAGGATATCAGGCAGACCTCTCTAATACCTAATGTAACATTAGAATTTTGATACTTGAGGTAGTATCGTACTCCATCCCTGTGCTCTGAAATCCTATTCTAGTCTACCCCTTGGGTGTCATTTGGTACACATTTGTTTTTTTAACTATACCTATAACACTTCTCCCTATGGTTTACTAAGACATGTTGTACAAAGAAACTTCTATATTGCATACGATACTCGATACAAGATGACACCCCTCCCATATGATACTCCCTTAAACCCTTTACTACGTATTTATTCGAGCACCTAAAATGTATAATAGGAATTAGAATTTAAAGGGCAGATGGCCGTACCTATTGATTTGGTTCCCACGCTTGTTTTTCTTCCTCGACTCCTCATATGGTCTCCTTGGTGAATAGAATTTCTAGGGTTTGTAGAGAAAATGAAATCGGCTGACTGCACCCCTATTTATACACTAGGTTTGGATTTGTTCATGGGAGACATAGATAGGGGAATTTGGATTTGAAATAAGTCTTTTCTTGATCCTAAAGATTTGATACTATCTTCTATTTGAATTTGGTGTCTTGAATATAGAGAGGGGTATTTGTAAAAACAAAAGTTTGATTACAAACTAAAAAAAGAGTACAAGAGTATGATTAATTTATGAGAAAGTACAACTGTAGGAATTTGATCAAAAGACGATGACTTTATCCCTTGGATGATGTGATATCGAAGATACAAGCTTTTGAAGAATGCAACAACACTTTGTCAGGAGATTATGATCATTAGTGATCCTTTGGGACTGATTTGAAACTCAATTTATAGAGTTATTGAAATAACTGTTAAGTAGTTATTCTGAGTAGCGTGCACTTCAGGTTGCACGCCTCTTGTCCAGTTGCATGAGCGGTTACTTCAACTGCTGGGGACGCGTGGCATCATTTGAGTAAGATGTTCGTGGTCGTGGGCAGTGTAGTGGACACGTTCTTCAAGATTAGTGGCATGCACGCCAGGTCATCCTGCTTCTGGACATAAATTTTGATCAAGTGGTGCCAAATAGCCTGGTTGCGGATATGCGTAACTCAACAACTGGTGCCTTTGACTGGGTCTTTTGTGCTGGATTAATTAATTCTCGTGCCACTGGATGACTTTGGCGGGCCAACTGTCAGCATTAATTACATGCTGACAAAATCTTCTCGAGCGTCGTATTGCGCATGATTCAAATTGATTTTCTTTGATTTTTGTGCTGTCAGTAATGATGACAGCCGCTATAGCTTCTCGAGGAGGCTTGCCATGTGGCGCCGCGTACCCTGGATTTGGTGCAACCTAAGATTGGCGCAACCTAATGATCTGGCGCCACTTGAGGATAGCGCCCTTTAATGAGTGGCACCCCTTGATTTTTAGCTTCTACAAGACCTCCTTCAAAGTTTGAAAGATTTCAAAATTTTAAAATGCTTTGAATTTGAAGAACTTAATACGGGTTGCGCCAGTCAAACGTTCAACAGATTCTAAATTGAAGCGTCAGTTGTGCAACAGTTTCAAAAAAGACTCTTTAGGCTATAAATAGCCGTCCGAAGAGAATTTTAACTTTTTACCGAAAGTAAAAACTCTTAAACTCTTTCATCTTCTTCTTTCCATCTCTTGGAGCTCCTCCGACTATCATCAGTGGCCCTAAAGAAGTCTGCCGGTGTCAAGGGAAAGGCCATTGCTGGGCCTTCATCTCATGCACCATCGACGAAGGTACCTCAATACATACCGCCATCATCGAGAAATGAGAGAGCCAACCCGACACTCGAAGGTGATTCTTTGAAAATGGATCAAATGTCGACTAGATTGACCAACTCTTTTTAGAGTTTTGGTCGACTCGTGCGTTTCACGATGTGTGCTCTCTCTTTAGAGTGTAGACGCACTTCACAACTTGCGCCTTCTCTGTTTAGAGTTTGATTGTTGTCCATAAACTGTTCATTTTTACGAATTGTGTTGTGCGAGTATCAAATTTGTGCTTTCTGATTTTGTGCAATTGCGTATATCAAAGTGGTACAACTTGAAATCACGCACAACATAAATGTCGTACAACGTAGATGCCGTGCAACACAAATGTCGCACAACATGGATATCGTGCAACAGGAATGTCGCGCAACCTATGATTTTGTGTTTTCTGCTTCATAGAATTAAGCTCTTTTTTAGACTAACTTCTGCTTGTTCTTTTTTTTGTAGTCGACCTTAGAGAAGATCCTGATGCCGAGAAATTTGCTTTTGCTTTCAACGTGCTAGAGTATAAAGGAGACTTATTACATGTCTCGTATTCTCAATACGATGCTCCTGAATCCATAAAGGTTATACTCACTGCCCAAGAGAGTAACACCTTGTTAAGTCTAATGAACGGTGAACCTTTCGAGAGTGTAGACAATGTGGCTCATAAGAAATCAACCTTCTTGTTTGGAGATGCAATCAAGAAGACATCTCAGCTAAAGTCCAAGAAAGAATAAAGGATTTATCAATGTGGGGACATAATTATATATCTTACTGAGATGTCGAGACATATGTCCTTGTCCCGATATGAATTCTTCAGTCATCCTCGACGGATGGTATAGGACATAACTACAATTCAACAAGCCAGAGTCGAAAAAATATGTTATAGATTAGGTCCGCAGAGCAAGGACCTATTTTACAGTATATCAGACAAGTACAGCTCCCATCTAAGGGGTTTGAAGCCGAGGTGTATACCTCCGAAAGATTCATTGATGCTTCTTCCCGTCAGGGTACCCATCTTCACGAACACATTCGCTAAAGCTGAAGGAAGATACCCAGATCAGGCTATGCATTTGACAGGCCTAGTGAACCCTGACATGAAGCATTGGAACAGCTTAGAGATTTGAATTCTGGATCAGTTCAAGGACAAACTCCTCAAACTAGAACTTTATGAGGCCATCTGGACTACTATTCACGGTTCTTGCCCAAATGCTCATATGTTCTTGGCTCTGATTGAAAGATACAATGACAGAACCGGTACCTTCATGACCCCTCATGGAAAAATTGGTTTTGTACTTCATGAGATGAAATATCTCTCACATCTTCCAACGGGTAACAACTCATATGAAGAATATGTGCCCACTAATGAGGAACTGGATATCCTGTCTACAGAGAACCCTCAAATGGTGGCAGTATTTGAGGAGCTTCTGTGCCATTATTAGATATGCTCCTTTTATTACAAAAGTGCTTCCACAGGGACATATTATACAACCAAGTGGCTGCCGTATTTGTTTTTGGGCCATATATTTGAAGACAAGGTAGCTGAGAGTCAGGCTTGCGATCCTTGCTTCTTCAAACCGCTCAGCTGCAGCAACATAGAAAAACTGATGGAAAAATCCTAGCAAACCGATAACATCTTGGATGTAGACTAGCACCCATTTAAGGCTGGTGCTACTATTATGAGTTATCTCAGGCAGGGTTACAGACCCATATCAAAAGAAGCCCAGTTCGTATGTTTTTTTTTCTTTATGGCTGCGACGGTTTGTAGTTCCCAGAGCCAGTACAGTCGATAGATTTTACTAAGGCATACTATTTGCTGCTGTGCGTCTAGTATTTGGCCATAAGATGGACATTCTTTCAATGATGACTTGTCGCCTAAACGCAAGATTACGTTCTTTTGTTGACACCATGCTGCACGATAAGGCTGCTCGATTGGATTTTTCACGCACCGAAATGCCTTCTACCTATTTGTTTGGGTGGTTATTACTACACCATCTCAGATTGATTAACCCTGATATGGGTGAAGTTGGAGGCAACTTTATCAAGCGTTATTCCAATGCTCGATGGAATATAAACGCACTTTCAGAATGCAGAAGAGCTTTGAACCGAGGATCTGGATGGAGATTTCAATGTGTCCCTCCCCCTTCAGGATATAAGAATCTTCCTCCACAGCTCATGGATTTAGAAACAACGTCCCTCTGTCTGTCTCCGGCTAATTTTGTATGGTTGAAGACAATCCAGCCGTCTCACCTAGTATACCGATTTGAGGAAGACTGTTTTCTGGAACCGTATTTGCCAAGTTGATTCGTTCGACAATTTGGCTACGATCAGCTGCATGTGGGGAATGCCACTACTTGCCTACATGCCAAGGGTTTCCTGATTGATGGTGCTAGAGCTTGGAGATATTATAATGCCAGAGGCACCAAAGATATGTTTTTCATGCCCCATAATCTTGCTCAGGGTCCGCGTATGTTATACACATACGCAAATTTCTATACTTCGGGAAACACTTTCGCCGAAAACTTTCATCTGGCCCACAGATTTTTTAGTGATAAGCGATCAAATGCTGGAGTTGTAACTCCCAAAATCATGTTTGGTAAATTTTAGGATTTTCTCTAATTTTCTTTGGATTAAATATTTTTTTTACGAAAGCCTAATTGCGATTAAATTAGTTGATTTAAAATTAGTTTCGGGTGTTAATGAATTTTTCTCAACTTGAAAAATATTTTTGAATACTAATTTGACGAAATGATAATTTGATTTATTTCATGAATTGTTGAAATGAATTTTTTGTAGCTAAATAAATATCTATGTATAAGTATTCAATTTCGTAATAATGGTTTTATTGATTTCTTAATAATATTATTTGTCTTTCAAATAATATTATTAATCATTTTTGGAATTAAAGATTAAGTATTAAAAAAAACTGATTTAATTAATTAATTAATTAGTAACTAATTTCATAATTAGTTGAGAGTAATTATTGATTTGAATTTAAAAATCTGTTAGCATTCAAAACTGTTTTATTGGGTGCTGAAAAACTGTTTGGAAATTTAAAATCTGTTTTAAAAATTATTGGAGGGAATACTTGATTTTGGGGAGCAGTTTTGAAATTCTTTTACAACCTATTCTACTTAGCACCCAGATCTACAACTAATTACCCCCACTGCCATTGTACAGACCCTCCAGATCTACTCCTATTCACCACTTTGCTACATTATTTTATTATATATTTACTGTCAGCACAGTACACGTTTTCCAGGACTGACATCAGTGTCCAGTCACATCACTCACTTTTTCTCTCCCTGCAAATTCTCTCTCTCCCCTCTCTGGCCATCCCGGCCAAGCACCACCGCCACTCCGGCCATCACTCCACCACCAGTGAGCGGAGAGCCACTGATCTACTGACAGACCCTCCCCGAGCTCTGCGCCGAGCCAGCGTTCGTCAGAAGCCGAGTACACCGCCTTGAAGCCGGAGCGACCATGAAGGCTCGGTTCGGCCAGATCTGAGCCACCGTTCTCCTGGAGCAGTCGAATCGTCCACCACCGCCACTTTGGAGCCGTTCCCGAGGAGCTTGAAGCCAGTAGCGCCTCGTCGAGTCTCACTGCCGGGATCAACGTCCAGACGACGTGATTCGTCGTTGTCGAGAACCACCGATCTGGACCCGTCACCTCCGATCTCGACGACCGAGATAGCCATTTCCTCCGCGGTCGATGAGATCCACCCCGCCACCACCAGTTTGACCCTTCCTCACCGGCGACACTCGGGGCTAGCGACGCCTGCGAGCTCCATCTCCAGATTTGGTTTTCCTCGACGCCGTCGCCCTCGAGACTTCGTCTCCTCCGCAGACGTACATCGAGGAGCCACCTCCTCATGCGTCGAGCTACCGGGGCTACCATCCGAGCCAGATCTTGCCGGCCTCAGCAGCGCCTCGCCATCATCTGATCGACTCCGTCGAGCACCACTTCGTCAGGTGATGTTCTCCTCCTCGTCATCTTCTTCTTGTCTCATTACTGTTTTGTTGGGGTTTCATGGGAGTAGAAAACTGGTTCTTGGCTGGAATGTTGTATGCTTATGTGAGAAGGAGAGGCTATTGGAAGAAGAGTGAAGTATGGGAAGAGAGAGATGGTTGTGTGAGTAGGTGGAGGAGATGAAATGAAGTGAAGAGCTGAGATTGTGGGAATGGAATGTGCAAGAAGAAGCTGAAAAAGAAGTAGCAGCTTGGGCGGCTGTGCATAGGAGTGGTATGATGGGAAGTAAGAAAATGAGTAGGTTATGTTTATTTTCTTTTGGCTGAGTGTGGAAGTAGGTGAGAAAAGGAGTAATGGGCTGATTCTTAGGCTGAACTAGGGAGTAGGCTCAATTATGAGCGGCTGTGAGTAAGTTCAGTAGATAGAAATGGAACGGGAAATTATGAGTGGGAACTGGGAAGCCACATGGCATAGGTTGAAGTGGCAAATAAGGAGAGTGACAAGTAATTGACCGGCTGAATGGAAGAGTGGGACAGTAGGTGAGGAAATGGAGTGTTTTCCTGAAGGTTCTGCGTGTCTCTTCACCAATTGAGGAGTCACTATTTAACCATTCAAGGATTGGTGGGCCATTACTGTGTCCCTACACAAGCCGAAGAGTCAGGACCAACTATAGTGTCCTTTCAAGATTTGTAGTTGGACCATGTTGGTTCTCATATGATGAGTCAGGGTGGGTTAGTTAGTATGCAGTAGACTTGGGCCATAAAATAGAAGAAGATTTAGAGCCAGCAGTATTTGTTAGAATTGCGCTGGACCTAGTTAGGCCGGGCCAGTGCCTAATAATTGGATTATTCAGTTGGGCTGTGTTTTTATTTATTGTGATTAATATTGTTGATATTATCACCTTTATTATTATCCCTATTGCTAAAGATATTTTGCTAATACAAACTTTTAATATTATTGTTAAAATGATTCCTTTAGTTACAAGCTAGAATAATTATTGAGTTTAATAATTACATATATATATAAATTCTAGCGTATCAAAAACATATTTATTTCAAAATGCTATTTTACCTACAAAATGTTTCTAGCATTTAAAAGTGATATTATTATTATTATTTTTGATCAAATTATGTTATCAATATTTTCATAGTAATTAGTTAGTTTATGGTTAATAAATAGTATCTTCTAAACATAAATGTCTTCTTGCAAAAACTAGTTTAAATATTTCTATTTTCTTGATAAATAATTTTAGTAAATAAAAATGTTTCTAAAAGTTATAGAGTTATAATATATGTTGATAGCTATTAGCTAATATATGGATAATAGTTTATTGTGATAATTGTTATAGTTTAAAACCCTAATAATTGTACAAAATATTACCAGGTAATTTGCAACCATGCAGTACTATTCTCGTGCAACCAAACCGAGGCAAGTACACCGGCTCGAACTCTTTACTCTGTATTTTCTGTCTTGCTTCATGTTGACACATTGTACACACGATTGTTCATTGTTCATTGTTCATCGTTCATCGGTCATCGTTCACCGTTCATCGTTCATTGTTCATAGTTCATTGTTCTTACTTGTACATTGGGGTGGGGAAATACTACAGATATGTGACCAATCCTATTTTAGCTAGGCATTGACTAATAGCTTAGGTCTCACATCGTGCACGTGGGACTCTAAGCCGTACCATTGTTCATTGTTCACTGTTCACTGTTTATTGTTTACCCAGCCGGTCACATACTCTGATAGTTATTTCAAATGCATGTTACACTGATAGAATAGTTTTTTTGTTTCTGGATCTGGTACTATAGTTCATCATTTTTCCTGTATTACAGTTTCATATTCATGTCTTGTACCACAGTTTATCGTGTGATTCTTTCTCATGCATTTCAGTTTACATTGTTAGAGTTTCTTGTCGGGGTTGTACTTTGCTCTTTTCCTGATAAGATTGTTGCAGGTGAGTGGAAGATTACATGGAGCTGGTGATTGCTTAGATATTGCAGCTTTTATTTTAGTTTATTTTTCTGGAGATTGTATCTTAAATATTCATTATTGTATATTATTTTATTTGACCGGATTTGTCTCCGGCTGAGTTTGTATTTAAAATACTTGATGGATATTGGTGATTTCTAGGAACGTTATAAAAGCTGTGTTTGGTTTACATTACATTGTGACTTTGAGTTTTCCTTAGTATTGTACAGCTTACTTCGTCGTGTCCATCGACGAAGGCTGGGCGTGTCCGACTCGTATCCGATTATTCGGGAGTAGGACGTGACATGTTTTTAGTGGTGGCCCATGCAGGTCTATCCTAATGACACTTAGGCTATAAAGTGTTATTGGGGGACCAGCGAAAGCTAAGGAAAACTCATCACAGCATAGGATTCGTGGGAAATTGTTACGGGTATGGTTTTACTAAAATTTCTTATAGTTAGGCCTATCTAATCAATTTTCTGTTTTGCATGGTGGTTTAGACACGCAACACTAAGGTTATCAATTTTCCTGCACTTTAAACTTCTGAGGTTATTTCCTATATGCATTTTGCTATTATAACTTTTTGATTGATAATATTTGTTATGTCTTTAGATTTTCTCGTAGCACGTGGAATTTTTCCTAAAATTTCTTATTGTTATTCAAAAACCTTGTTTCTAATTTGAGATTTTATTTCCTATGGTGATTTGTTTTTGTAGTCATTTTTGTCTTACTGTTTGTGTTCTTACAAAACTTAATATTTTCTAAAAAGCAGATATTTACATCATTTTCCATCATGATTATAACTTTTGGAATTTAATTGAATTTTCATAAATTCTTTTGAAATTTATGGACAAAGTTGAAAGAATATTCAACGACCTACTATGGCGTGGCAGATGCGCACTGCAGTCATTTATCTGGGTTACGGAGACCACGAGTTCACTGCAGTCAGTTGCGCACTGGCGAGGCAGGAGCTCTAAGTCAAAGTAATTTCAGGTATTCATAGGTTCTCGAATATTATTGAGGCTATGTCCTAATCATAAAATTTTGATCTCTTGAGTTGTTTTGTTAATATGGATAAAGTTGATAGAAATATTCGATAAATTAATATTATTTAAATCATTGCGCCAAAGGTTCATTGCAGCCAGATGTATACTACACTGGCGGGGCATGAACTCTAGGCAATGTGATTTCAAATATATATGATTTTCGGATACTATTGAGACTACATCCATGTTATATACCATGTTTGATCTTTTATCACCATTGGAGATTTACTAGAAATTATCTTGATTTGTTTTAATTTTTGGCTTTATTTGAATGTCGTAAGCAGCTGATCCAATTTTCAGAAATAATTTTGTTACCCTACGTTTCCTATAAAATTTCTCTTGATTTTCCTAGAACTTATTATGACAGTGATAGTGAACATACCGATATGATTTTGATTTATGGATGGTTTTGTCCTAAATGGTTTTTCATAATTTTATAACTGTCTTTTTTGGTGCCATTTTACCATGTGAAACTTTGATTTTTCTCATGTTTAGAATTTTTCTTGCCTAGATTGTTTTTACTTTGATCATTTCTAGAAAATCATGATTCTACTAGTCATATTTAAATTTGATGTTAGGTCTTAATTGATTTTAATCTTCTCAAAATTTTCGTATTGGTTATTCTTAATTATGTTTATCATGTCAATTGAAATTTTGAGGACAAAATTTTTGTAAGGGGGTAGATTTGTAACTCCCAAAATCATGTTTGGTAAATTTTAGGATTTTCTCTAATTTTCTTTGGATTAAATATTTTTTTTACGAAAGCCTAATTGCGATTAAATTAGTTGATTTAAAATTAGTTTCGGGTGTTAATGAATTTTTCTCAACTTGAAAAATATTTTTGAATACTAATTTGACGAAATGATAATTTGATTTATTTCATGAATTGTTTAAATGAATTTTTTGTAGCTAAATAAATATCTATGTATAAGTATTCAATTTCGTAATAATGGTTTTATCGATTTATTAATAATATTATTTGTCTTTCAAATAATATTATTAATCATTTTCGGAATTAAAGATTAAGTATTAAAAAAACTGATTTAATTAATTAATTAGTAACTAATTTCATAATTAGTTGAGAGTAATTATTGATTTGAATTTAAAAATCTGTTAGCATTCAAAACTGTTTTATTGGGTGCTAAAAAACTGTTTGGAAATTTAAAATCTGTTTTAAAAATTGTTGGAGGGAATACTTGATTTTGGGGAGCAGTTTTGAAATTCTGTTACAACCTATTCTACTTAGCACCCAGATCTACAACTAATTACCCCCACTGCCATTGTACAGACCCCCCAGATCTACTCCTATTCACCACTTTGCCACATTATTTTATTATATATTTACTGTCAGCACAGTACACGTTTTCCAGGACTGACATCAGTGTCCAGTCACATCACTCACTTTTTCTCTCCCTGTAAATTCTCTCTCTCCCCTCTCTGGCTATCCCGGCCAAGCACCACCGCCACTCCGGCCATCACTCCACCACCAGTGAGCGGAGAGCCACCGATCTACTGACAGACCCTCCCCGAGCTCTGCGCCGAGCCAGCGTTCGTCAGAAGCTGAGTACACCGCCTTGAAGCCGGAGCGACCATGAAGGCTCGGTTCGGCCAGATCTGAGCCACTCTTCTCCTGGAGCAGTCGAATCGTCCGCCATCGCCTCTTTGGAGCCGTTCCCGAGGAGCTTGAAGCCAGTAGCGCCTCATCGAGTCTCACCGCCGGGATCAACGTCCAGACGACATGATTCATCGTTAGAACCACCGATCTGGACCCGTCGCCTCCGATCTCGACGACCGAGATAGCCATTTCCTCCGCGGTCGACGAGATCCACCCCGCCACCACCAGTTCGACCCTTCCTCACCGGCGACACTCGGGGCTAGCGACGCCTGCGAGCTCCATCTCCAGATTTGGTTTTCCTCGACGCCGTCGCCCTCGGGACTTCGTCTCCTCCGCAGACGTACATCGAGGAGCCACCTCCTCGTGCGTCGAGCTACCGGGGCCACCATCCGAGCCAGATCTCGCCGGCCTCAGCATCATCTGATCGACTCCGTCGAGCACCACTTCGTCAGGTGATGTTCTCCTCTTCGTCATCTTCTTGTCTCCTTACTGTTTCGTTGGGGTTTCATGGGAGTGGAAAACTGGTTCTTGGCTGGAATGTTGTATGCTTATGTGAGAAGGAGAGGCTATTGGAAGAAGAGTGAAGTATGGGAAGAGAGAGATGGTTGTGTGAGTAGGTGGAGGAGATGAAATGAAGTGAAGAGCTGAGATTATGGGAATGGAATGTGTAAGAAGAAGCTGAAGAAGAAGCAGCAGCTTGGGCGGCTGTGTATAGGAGTGGTATGATGGGAAGTAAGAAAATGAGTGGGTTATGTTTATTTTCTTTTGGCTGAGTGTGGAAGTAGGTGAGAAAAGGATTAATGGGCTGATTCTTAGGCTGAACTAGGGAGTAGGCTCAATTATGAGCGGCTGTGAGTAAGTTCAGTAGATAGAAATGGAACGGAAAATTATGAGTGGGAACTGGGAAGCCACATGGCATAGGTTGAAGTGGCAAATAAGGAGAGTGACAAGTAATTGACCGGCTGAATGGAAGAGTGGGACAGTAGGTGAGGAAATAGAGTATTTTCCTGAAGGTTCTGCGTGTCTCTTCACCAATTGAGGAGTCACTATTTAACCATTCAAGGATTGGTGGGCCATTACTGTGTCCCTACACAAGCCGAAGAGTCAGGACCAACTATAGTGTCCTTTCGAGATTTGTAGTTGGACCATGTTGGTTCTCATATGATGAGTCAGGGTGGGTTAGTTAGTATGCAGTAGACTTAGGCCATAAAATAGAAGAAGATTTAGAACCAGCAGTATTTGTTAGAATTGGGCTGGACCTAGTTAGGCCGGGCCAGTGCCTAATAATTGGATTATTCAGTTGGGCTGTGTTTTTATTTATTGTGATTAATATTGTTGATATTATCACCTTTATTATTATCCCTATTGCTAAAGATATTTTGTTAATACAAACTTTTAATATTATTGTTAAAATGATTCCTTTAGTTACAAGCTAGAATAATTATTGAGTTTAATAATTACATATATATATAAATTCTAGCGTATCAAAAACATATTTATTTCAAAATGCTATTTTACTTACAAAATGTTTCTAGCATTTAAAAGTGATATTATTATTATTATTTTTGATCAAATTATGTTATCAATATTTTCATAGTAATTAGTTAGTTTATGGTTAATAAATAGTATCTTCTAAACATAAATGTCGTCTTGCAAAAACTAGTTTAAATATTTCTATTTTCTTGATAAATAATTTTAGTAAATAAAAATGTTTCTAAAAGTTATAGAGTTATAATATATGTTGATAGCTATTAGCTAATATATGGATAATAGTTTATTATGATAATTGTTATAGTTTAAAACCCTAATAATTGTACAAAATATTACCAGGTGATTTGCAACCATGCAGTACTATTCTCGTACAACCAAACCGAGGCAAGTACACCGGCTCGAACTCTTTACTCTGTATTTTCTGTCTTGCTTCATGTTGACACGTTGTATACACGATTGTTCATTGTTCATTGTTCATCATTCATCGGTCATCGTTCACCGTTCATCGTTCATTGTTCATAGTTCATTATTTTTACTTGTACATTGGGGTGGGGAAATACTACAGATATGTGACCAATCCTATTTTAGCTAGGCATTGACTAATAGCTTAGGTCTCACATCGTGCACGTGGGACTCTAAGCCATACCATTGTTCATTGTTCACTGTTCACTGTTCATTGTTTACCCAGCCGGTCACATACTCTGATAGTTATTTCAAATGCATGTTACACTGATAGAATAGTTTCATTGTTTCTGGATCTGGTACTATAGTTCATCATTTTTCCTGTATTACAGTTTCATATTCCTGTCTTGTACCACAGTTTATCGTGTGATTCTTTCTCATGCATTTCAGTTTACATTGTTAGAGTTTCTTGTCGGGGTTGTACTTTGCGCTTTTCCTGATAGGATCATTGCAGGTGAGTGGGAGATTACATGGAGCTGGTGATTGCTTGGATATTACAGCTTTTATTTTAGTTTATTTTTCTGGAGATTGTATCTTAAATATTCATTATTGTATATTATTTTATTTGACCGGATTTGTCTCCGGCTGAGTTTGTATTTAAAACACTTGATGGATATTGGTGATTTCTGGGAACGTTATAAAAGCTGTGTTTGGTTTACATTACATTGTGACTTTGAGTTTTCCTTAGTATTGTACAGCTTACTTCGTCGTGTCCATCGACGAAAGCTGGGCGTGTCCGACTCGTATCCGATTATTCGGGAGCGGGGCGTGACAGGAGTCCGTACTACACAATTGTTTAGGTATGCAGAAGATCGAGACCCTACCGATGAACCTCTGGAGGCTTCTCTTGTGGGCTTCCTAAATGAAGTAAGTGATTCGTTGGACGTATCACTAAAGGTACAAAAGGAGAAGTCTTTCGCCAATGGGCTTAAGAAAAGGAAGACTGGAGATTCATCTTCTCCTTCACACCATGATGATCTTCCTTCTTCACCTAAGGCTCCAGGGAAAAAAAGACGAAGACTACTTTGGTCATTAGTGAACAGCCTACCACCAGGATAATTCGGTCCCAGTCGAAGCAGATGCATACTAGGGCATCCCGTGGGGAAGGAGAGAAAACTCCTTCTTCGGTTCCAAAATAGAGTGGAGTCGTCCGAGAAGAATTGCCCAAAATTCTTAATATGCAAGACGACCTTGATGAGGTCGAAGAAGAACCTGTAGCACCTCTGCTATGGAAGGCCAAAAGAAAATTACTGGTGACTCGAGCAGAACGTCAAGCAATTGATGCTTCCTCCATCTCTTCTAGACCAAAAGAATCTTCTAGTAGACCTGATACATCATTACCCCCACAAAAGGATCTGCCATCTCAAAAAGGTAATCTCTGTACTTTTAAGCATAATTAAGATATGAATGATATATATTGATATTACTCTTTTTCATCTACAGAGACTACAACAATTGATATTCCAATCTCAATTACTACCGAAGAAATCCCAGGATATCGAGTTATGCGGACGACTGTTTCTGTAACTGCACTGGCGACAGCAGGAGTAACACTGTCGTCCCCAACTCCAGATGTCCCAGAGGCTACATTCCTCGAGGAGGAGTTGCCCCCTATAGAATCTCAAGCCGGGGTTGTTGATCTTCCGGCCGCTCAAACTCCTACTCATTCTCAGAAGATCGAAAAATGATAGAGGCCTTCCAGGATTGTGACTGTAGCGATGCGTCAATCGGAGATGATTCCATAAACGCTGTTGAAGATGATCCAGTTTTAGTAGATGTCCTTCTGAATCAAGAAATACCGACCGAAGAAGGCCATATAACTGTTGAGGGTGAAGAGCACCCCGTTGTCGATAAAGGGCATCCAAGCCCAAAAACTGATGAGCCTAAAAATAACGAAGATTCGACTACGGCTCCTGATGATGCTAGGAATGATAAAAATCCTAGCAACATTGCTGTGGATACTCAGATCCCTGTCGATCAAGAGGTCAAGGATGCAGAAGTGATTACTTCAGCTAACCAAGCAGAGTCGGGGGTCGAAAGCAGACGTTTTCTATCAGGCGGTTCCGAGGCTGGAAGTAGTCAGGCGATAGTGTCTGAAACTACCAAGGCCAGGCTCTGTACAGATTTGGTTACACCCCACGATACCCCACATGTACTGCCAAGTTTGGGTAAATTTTTGACTTTTAATCACCCTGATATTTTTAATGATATATACTGACTGTGTATCTTGACCGTAACATGTCTTGTAGGGACGATTGTGCCAGTTCCTTCGACGGCTATCAGCTTCAGCTCAACAATGGCTCCTCTAGATATAGGGACCCATACTGGAGAAGGAGGCTCGACTATGATGCCCGTAGTCTGGTCTCCTGGTGCACAATCTACGATTCCTCAAACTGCTAGAGGAGGAGAAATTCCAGCAAAGGTAGCTACTCCGGGCATCTTAGCGATAAACAGTCTCATCGTAGAGTCATATACCAATGCTTTCTTCACATCCTTGAGACCTCTAGTTCATAGGGTACTGGAGAAAGATAATCCTTATGAATCAGTAAGGGGTCCTTACGTCTATATAATCGCAGCTATTCACAAGGTCGGAGATATGGATAGAGCCACCTATCCGGAGCATATATTAGATGCGCTTGAGGAATCTATCAAATCTTACAAAGATCAGATATGAAGAAATATTCAGAAACTTGTAGGCGCTGAGTTTGAGGCAATGGCTCACGAGGCTGTAAGACGAAAAACTTAATTCAAAGTTTTTGTAGTAGCTTTCTCACAACGCACTGCAGAAATGGAAGTCCATATCGTGGAAGTAGCTTCTTCTGTTGAGCGGCACAAGACTGAAGCTATCGAGAAGGAGAAAAAAGCTTCTAAGTGCCAAACTCGCATTCGGGAGCTAGAAGTTGAGTTGGCCCAGCTCCAAGAAGTACTTAAAGCAGCTCGACGACGTGAAGAGGAAGTGCTAGAGTTACATCAAATTGCTGAGAGACAACTAGATGAACTGAGGCAACAAAAAGATGAATTTGTCCAAACCAAGCATACTAAATTAGAGCGCCAAGCTGCCTCACTACTACCCTTTGATCAGGAGTCTGAAAAAGCTCAAGCTAGACAACAGGTGCTCAATTCCAGGGTAGAAAGAGCTGAGAACTTGAAGAGATTAATCATGGAGCTCAGTACTCGACCTCCCTAATGAAGTTTTTGTTATCTTTCTCTTTCTTTTATGATATAATCTTAACATTTGAATCATCAATAAAATTATTGATCTTTTTATGGTTCCACTACTTGTTGCATGCATGTGATAAACGTAAGTAATAGATCAAAAGCAGGAAATATTTTCAGAGGTGACGGACGTGACATATCTCCTTAGAAAATAACAATATTTATTATATCTGTACAGAGGTAATGTGGATGTGACAGAATATAATGCTTAAAAGATTTTTATTTTAGTAGACGACCTTATAGAGTTAATGTGGACGTGATAGGTCGCTGACGTAGATAATAGAATTCATAGGTAATGTGAACGTGAATTCAAATATTTATTCTGATTATCTTCGAATTAGGTAGGATTTCAAAGATAAGGTTTATGATCAAGTGATACGATGTGGATATATTCCGCTGAGGATTAAAAGTTTATCAAAAGAGTGAATAAGAGACAATAACTCAATGCTTTCTCCTTTTTTTTGTATACAACATTCAGAAGATATCTTATATATTCTTCAAACATAGTATTTCTTTAGAAATTTGCCATTAATAGGTATCATAGTGATTTGGCCATCCATCCTTGTTAGTTGATAAGCTCCATTCGAAAAAACCTTGCTTACAACATATGGACCTTTCCACTTCGCTTCGAACTTGCCTTGGCTCCTATGTATCATAGTCATAGGACGTCTGACATTAAGAACTAGTTTGCCTTTCTGAAACGCTCGAACTTTGACTTTATGATTGAAAGCTTTTGAGATGCGGGCCTGGTATAGCTCGATATGTTGTTGAGCTAGTAGCCTTTTCTCGTCAAGCGCTTCCAATTCTTGAAGTCGAAGACGATCGTTGTTTTCTGTTGTGAGTTCAATGAAAATTACAATCCTTAGGGAGGGAATTTGAATTTTCAATGGTAGAACAGCTTCATGTTCATACACCAAAGAAAAAGGTGTACAACTAGTAGGATTGCGTATAGTAGTGCGATAAGCCATAGACATTCTCCAAGCTTTTTACTCCAATTACATTTGTTGGTAGAAACAAACTTTTTGAGGAGTTTGATAATAGTCTTGTTGAATGCTTCAGCCAAACCATTAGCTGCAAGGTTATTAAACGATATTGTCGATTCTGTTGTAATCACAGAATCGAGTAAACTTCTTTCTGATGAATTATGGTCCATTATCATGAATGATTCATCGAGGAACGCCAAATATGTATATCACATGATGTTTAACGAAGTTGATGACATTACTAGTCTTAACTTTGGACAAAGGTATAGCTTCGACCCAATTTGAAAAGTAATCGGTTATAGTCAGTATAAACAATATCCTCTAAACGACAGTGGATTGATAGGACCAATAACATCCATGCCCCAAGCTTCAAAGGGCTATGATACGACAGTCGAATGAAAAAATTTCGATGGTTGGTGGATGAAGTGTGCATGGATTTGACAAGCTTGGCAATTTCTTGTATATTTGATGGCATCTGATACCATAGTGGGCCAGTAGTAACCCATACATCGAATACGATCATACAGTTTAGGACCTGGCTGATGTGCACCACATATACCATCATGAGCCTCCCGTAGTATTTGTTTTGCTTCATCTCCCATAAGACACCGTAGGAGTAGACCATCAAATGTTCATCGATAAAGGGTCTTGGTAGTATGATTATAATATAATCAGAGTGATTGTCGACGAATGCTTGTGGCTTCTTTAGGATCTTCGGGTAAGATGTCATGTACCACAAAGTCAATGAAAGAAACTCTCCAGTCTTCGCTGATGACATTGATTTCAGTTGAATTGCCGAAATCAATATTTGAATTATTCTCGATACAAAATTACTCTTTATTAGTAATAACAATTATCTGCTGTCTTCTGACTGTAATTGCCAATACTGCTGCAAGATTGGCCAATACATTAGCTTCGGTATTGCATATTCGACGTACATGTTCAACGAAGAATCCTTTGAACGATGAAGCCATTCTAACTGTTGCCTCATGAAATGGGACAAGATCTTGATATCGAACCTCATATGTTCCTCTGACCTGATTGACAATCATTTTAGAGTCTCTATACACCTTGAGATGTTCAATATCCAATTGTTTAGCTAATTGGAGACCAATGAGCAGCGCATTGTATTCGGCCATATTATTGGAGCATGATTCATCCAAGGAATAAGCTCTTTGAATATCTAATCCTTCTGTTGATACGAGGACAATTCCAACTACTGGAACAATGAATCTTTTAGTTCGATTTTGGATGCTCTATCAAAGAATAGACGCCAGGCAAGAATTTTTTCTGAAATTATGTTAGATTCTAAAGTTTTGTCAATATTCTTGTCGTAGAGTTTAGACGCTTTGGGAATTGGATGAGCCGCTAGAAAGTCAGCAAGGGCTTGACCCTTAACAGATTTTTGAGGAACATAAACCATATCATATTGTGTTAATAATATGGCCCATGTAACAAGCCTAAAATTGAGGGTACTGGGCTTCTTTATCACAGCCTGGAAAGGGTTGACTCTGGAAATAACATGAATAGTTTGGCCGGTGATGTAATGTCGTGTTTTCTGAATAGCGAACATCAAGGCTAAACATTCTTTTTCCACTGGACTGTATCGGTGTTCAGTACCGATCATTGTACGACTGAGATAATAGATGTCGTGCTTATGACCTTCTTTGTTCTTCTGAGCTAGTAATGCACCTAACGAATGATCCATCGCTCGAACATACATCAAGAAGGGTATTTCTGAGATTGGAGATACTAAGACTGGTGGGTTAATCAAGTACCGCTTTATGTCTTCAAATGGTTGCTGGCATTCTTTAGTCCAAATGAAATACACACCTTTCTTCATTAATTGAGTGAATGGTCTGCAACGTCCAGACAGATTCGAAATGAATCTTCTGATGTAAGCAAGCCGACCCTGGAATCCTCGTAGCTCTTTTAGGTTGCGTGGATGACGCATATCTTGAATGGCTTTGATCTTTTCAGGATCAACATACATACCTTTAGGGGTAATGACAAATTCGAAATTTTTTCCACTAGAGACTCCCAAAAATGACTTGGTGGGATTCATCTTGAGTCGATGCTGGCATATTAGATCAAAGATAGTTCTTAACTCTTGGATGTGGTCTTCCTTTAGACGAATTTTGATAGCAATATCGTCAAAATAACATTTAACAGTCTTTCGCAAATGATCACGGAAGATGGTACTCATAGCCCGCTGATAGGTGGCACCGGCATTCTTAAGACCAAACGACATGACAGTGTAACAGTAGACTCTGAGGGGAGTGCGGAATGACGTATATTTTTTTATCTTCGGGGTTCATCCTGATCTGATTATACCCGGAGAACCCATCCATGAAGGACATTCGTTCGAATCCACCGGTATTGTCAATCATGACATCAGTGATTGGAAGAGGGACCTCATCCTTAGGACAAGCGTCATTGAGGTCTCTAAAGTCGATACAGACTCGGACCTTCTTATTTTTTTCATAACTGGGACAACATTGGCGACACAGTCAGGATGTTGTTCTTCTCTAACAAAGCCACAAACGATAAGTTTTTTGACTTCAGTCTCTATAGCATCCATCATGTCAGGTTTAAATTGACGTTGTTGTTGTTTGACTGGCCTTGTATTAGACAGAATGTGGAGTCTGTGGGTAGTGATATGAGGATCCAGTCCTGGCATATCTTTATAACTCCAGGCGAAGACGTCAATGTATTCTCAGTTAAACTGAATTAATTCTTGTTTATCCGTATCTGAGATGCTTTTGCTGATGAAGATTGGTCTTGGCGAGCCCTCTTCTCCAACATCGACCTGAATTAATTGATCGTCAGTAGGTGGTTCTTATTGTTCGAAACGAAGTTCCTATCGAGTGTCCATTTTTTGTGCCCGAGGATCTACTTCAGGAGCTTCAACTACGTCATCCTCATCATCTTCTGAGAATTTAGCAGACACCATATTAGAAGATAGTGTCACTCGATGGACGTACCCGATGCTGGTATTAGAATCTCGTGAAACAGAATCAGAAAAATTAGATCGCTCTTCTTTGTCAGATTCAGAAGCTTCTAGGGTTGCAATTGGCTTGGTATAGCCTAATCCATGCTTTGTTTTACTGTAGTATTGTAGTGATTTCCCTTTTGAAGTGGGGATACGAATAGGTGTTCGCCTTCTTTTACAACCATTGAGACCAACTTTAAAGTTATAACCCATCTTTTGAATTATATCTTTTGATTTTTGGCTATAACGATGAAGTTGGAGTTTTCCACTATCATCATTTTCGTCTTCGCTATTGAGAGTAGTTTCCTGTTTTGTTCCTTTACTAAAAAGTATTGGAAGTTCATCTTTTTCCTGGAAGGAACTAAAAAGAAGGAATCTAATACTGGTTCAAGCAGTACTTCATTTTGGAGAGGTTGAACTGCTCCAATTGTAAGTGGTTCAAAGTTATCTAGCATTTCTAAATAACATCGAGTATAATAAAAGACATCAGTATACTGCAAAGGAGATGCTATTCTATTTATTTGTACATCATTATTTACAACATGATTCTTGGCCTTAAGAAGGCTTAGTTAGATTTATAACCAGAGGAGGAGAAGAAGAAGGAGAAGGCTTGTTACGACGGAGGTCGATAATAAGTAGCTCAGAAGAGGTGAGCTTCATTTGTTCTATCTTTCCAGCAGAAGGCTGCTTGTTATAAAGGGAAAGATGGATAGTCAATGTCCGAGTAGTACGTCCTTTGCAAAAGGTTGATACGGGGGTATCTCGACAGATACGCACTGATTTTGTCGCACACACGCATCGAAATCGAGTTCCGTCAGTTTCCACACATCGGCAACATCCATACGCGTCCTTCGATGCATATAGTGCATGACCATGTCGCCCAGTTTGGTGGGACACACGTCGTATCGGAGAGTTTTTATTGAAATTTCATAGTTTCAAATTTGGGTTTTTGTTGAAATTCAAAATCTATTTTACCGGTGCATAGTGGATGAAAACATAAACTGCCAAAAGTGTTTTGAAACCCTATAGGTTGTCTACCAGTGCCTTCAGGTAGATTTTTTGTTCGTCTATCCGTCATTCCAGAAATGACTTCTAAAGAGGGCTCTAAAAATAGTTTAATGTTCTGTTTTTGGGACATATTTCACTCGATTTTGCATCGATTTCCTGGAAGATGTAGCGCAAGAAATTTAAATCTATTAAGAGGGATTCGAGGTGGTATAAGTTGTCAACGTACCCGCACAAGTGGCTCGAGAAACGGTGAAACGGGGTGGCGGGAAAACAACCACGAAGTTGGCTCTATGTTGTCGCCATTGCTGTTACTACTGCTGTGGCTGCTGCTTCTTGCTGCTGTCTGTGCGTGGCCATGCGTCTGCCGTCGACGATCCAGGCGGCGCGGGGGCTGGTGGCGGCGCTGCTGGTCGGGTTCGAGAATTTGATGGAGGTGTTTAGGATTTTATTTATTTATTTATATATATATATTTTTTGCGATGTTATAGAAGATGGGGTCAGCTTCTCTTCTTTGGGGGGCTTGGGTGAACAGTGCCCCCCCTCCCCCCGGCGGGCACTATTCTCCTGGGTACATTTTAATTTTTTACCTATACATGTAACCATCTTTTTTTTAATATATGTTATATATACACAAAATACTCTAAATTAAATACACAAATAATCTGATAATTTAAAACTTCCTAAATACTTGAAACTTAATAAAAATTTCTAAATAGCTAAAAGTTATTTCAGTAAGAAGAAAATTTCCAATTCACCTACCATATAGAAAGGTTTTGATATTTAACATAAATGAAAATCTTTGAACTCATTTTACAACAAATACCTACACTTTGAAAAGAAAATAAATATAGCTTTTGAAATTTAGGGGTTTTACATATGGCCTTCTAGCTAACTAGGGTTATCACTTGCCTAGTTTCTAACAAGATGTAGTTGAAATATTTTCGCATTCATAAGTCCTACAGACTATCCAAGTTATCCAGGTGGGGTTGCAAGAGTTATCAAGAATTATGAGAGTTTTTAGCTGACTTGGAGTGCAACACATGACAGTGTGCTGGAAATGCACCTTATTCGACGGCAGGCTACAAGTCCACAAGCATGATCGGGATTACGGGATCGCCTGTAACTGAGAAATCTCTCTATATAAACTACTTGATCAATCTAGTCATTAACCTAGTCATATTCATTATGCATCCCTGACCATGGTAACCAGGAATCCATGCCCTAGACATGATGCAAGACGAGACAGGTAGTTTGTACAATCATAATTAGGAAAATCAATCATGGAGTCAAGACAAGAGTTACACTAGCCAGGCAGGAATAGCTGTCGCAACAACAATCAAGATTACACATGTCATGTCGGGTTTACTTGTCATGTCAAGAGTTTTTGTCAGGAGTGCACCTCGACGGGCCACTACCATGATCACCAAGACGGGATCATATTATCATGTTCAAGTTCAAGTTCAAGCTTATCAAGTCGGGTCGTTGTAATTTAGGCAAAGTATAAAAAACATGCAAAGAAGATCAAGTACAGTTATGGGTGATTGAAATTATCAATCACGTATAAACTCCAGGTGAAGTAAGATATGAAGATTCTCAAAGCCAAGACAAATATTTACAACTTTTATGTTTTGAGTTTTATAAGATTCTAGCTATAAAACAGCTTAAAAAGCAAAAATAGCACAAATCCGCGCATGGGCAATTCTGGACAAATTCGGCGCATGTGAATTCCTGCACATCTGCGCATCGAAAATTCCTGCACATCCGCGCATGGAAATTCCTGTATATCAGTGCATGGGAATTCTTGCTCATCCGTGCATTAAAAATTCCTGTACATGCATGCATGGAAAATTTTTGCACATCCGTGCATGGGAATTTTTGTACATCCGCACGTGAAAAATTCCTGCACATCCGTGCGTGAAAATTCATGCACATCCGTGCATGGGAATTCCTGCACATCCGTGCATGGAAAATTCTGCACATCCGGGCGCATAGTGGTCATTGTTCCCAAACATCAAGTTTATTTATAGAAGTTCTAAAAACTTGCCATGGTCATAACTTCCTCATCCGAACTCGAAATCAAGCGAAATAAAAGCAAAAACTGTATGAAATTGAATTCTCTACAACATAGAACCATTTGTTTTTGCAAATTCCAAGTTTTTAGAGATCAAAACCAAGAAAAATGAAAAAAAGTTAAAACTTTAGATCTACAAAAATCTATCCATCAAAACCGAAAAGTTTAAGTTCTAAAGATGCTTAGAATCATGTAGAGACGAAGATAGAACAAATAAAAATGGAGATCCATCATGTTCTCTATGGAGCAAGTTGTACTTGTCTTAGGGTTGGTGGAGGAGTAAATGAAGAAGAAGAAGAAGTAAATGATAATAATGGAAAAGAGAGAGAGAGAGAGAGAGAAAGAGAGAGAGAGAGAGAGAGAGAGTAGTTGGTTTATATACCAGCCCTCTCATCTCAAACAAACCCAAAACCAAACGAAGCCAAGCCAAGCCAAGCCAAGGTGAAGCAAGACTAAACCAAGTCAAGATTGAACTAAGACAAGTAAGACAAGTCAAAATACGGGTCACCTAAAAATTTTCAGAAATCCGTACACTCATACTAAAAATACGTATAACGAAAAATAGGAGTGACACAAAATATTTATTTAAAATATTTTGGCTAATGGTTTTTAAATATCAAAACTATTTTCTAAAAATAGTTATATTTATTTATTAAACAAATTTCCTTCGAATCGAATCTTGATCGTGATTAGTCATACGTTCCTATTTCTTATGATTCTGACTACTTCATATCAACCCTAGGCTAGTCGGACTGTTCCGGACACAATGGCATGATATGTTCCATCATTAGAGATCATCTTGCGTAGTTATGACATTCGCGACTACTCTATGCCAACATGATCAAGACACAAATCAACTGCAACTTAACTCGAGGCAAGTACACTATTGTTTTATGTATTTATTACATTATAATGTTATCTTTTATTGTGTTTTTTAAGTATCATATTGATACATGATTGTGACACGATAGGCTAGATTGTATTATTGCTCATTTATTGACTGTTTAGTGAGTCAGGTGGGAAAATACTCGGTAGGTAAACCCCAACGAATGTTAATATGGATAGCTAAGTCATACACCTTACGTATAGATTAGCCATACCTTATAATATAGATAACCATCTTTGATGTGCCATATTAACCCAAGCCGTTCATATGTCAAAATGTATTTCAGACATATTGTCTGTTTTATTATACATGTTCATTGCGAGTTGTCTCATTCATACATGTTCTTGCTAGTGGTTTCTTATGCCTATTTATCATTTTCAGTTCATACACATGTTTTTTTATTTTCTACTGCATCTCTATTGTCTAGCTTATTTTGTATCAAGTTACATTATTGTAATAAGGTTGTAATTTGCTCCTTTCCTGACTGGATTGTTGCAGGTGACTTGGCATGCTTCCTACTTTTGTTCTATGGACTATACGGGAGAGATAGAGACCTTGGAGGCCGACCTTAGATTCTAGATTAGATAGTTCTTTTATTTTTAGCAGGATTGTTCCCGAATATAATTTTTAATTTATTATTGAATTTGTAAATAAAATAGTTATTGTGAGTGAGCAAATATATATAATTTTGTTGTATTTGATATTGAGGCCTCGATAGTGCCGATGCTGCGGCGTAGGCTAGACTTGGCTATGTATTCGTATCCCGAAAAGCAGGTGCGGATCATGACACAACTCGTATGACCCGATTTGGCAAACCGTAGGCACCAAATATCTCGAGCCCAATGCCCTGTTCGGCTGAGTCACGCTGTGTCGTTGACTCGAAGATGTTAAGTTGACCGAAGAACTATTGAGTCGATTCGAAGAAATATTGATTCCAATCGATGCAAGTGTTAAGTTTATTCGAATGAAGTATTAATTGAGTTGGTTTCATGTATAGGCTTTTACGTTAAAAAAATTTAGGTTGACATTTTGCCTTATTTGTAACGGAGTCCGCCGAAGATCAAAGTATCGCCTCACAACGAGCTGAGGCATAGGCACGATAGGTCAAATCGGTCAAATAATTCAAAGAAGCACGAAGTGCTCGAATGGCTAAGTCGGATTAGTTAGCCATGGAATAAACGATAGGCAAATCGACAAAGATGGGAGGACTCTGACCCTTTTTTCCTAATCCGTCATGCCATAATCAATTGTACCCATGTATGCTTGAAACGTCGTAGATTTTCGTGTGTGTGGTTTGAATAAGTAGAAGTCATAATGTGTGTTGAACACTAAGATAGAATATTGAATAATTAAAGCAAAATGTTCATCAAGTGCATGAGTGGTAATAGAATATCGAATATTTGTATCGAGGCATGCATCGGTGCGCAACTAATAGGAAATGGGATAACTATATCGAGGCGTTCACAAGTGCATGACTCGTAGAACATTGAATAACTATACCGCATCGTGAATCACGTGCACGAGACGTAGGACATTGAATAATAGTATTGAGACGTTCATTAAGTGTACGACTCGTAGAATACTTGATAACTATGTCAGATCATGCATCACGTGTATGAGGCATAGAACAACGAATAGCCATATCGGCAAGTGCCTCAGTACCTGGGTCATAGAACATTGAAATAATATATCGATGCGTGCATTTATGCATAAATCAGAGAACTAATTGTAGAACATTAGAATACTGTATCGAGATGTGCATCGAATACATGAATCAGAGAACATTGAACACTAAGTCCTATAACATCAAAAGTATGGCTTCATACGCGAAGTGAGCAGTTGTGGTACAAATGCCATGAAACTGTTGATTATTCAAAGGGGCATAGTGCTTGGTGTGTTCGGGACCTACGGGTCGTCGCTTTGGAACATTGAGTTGGGATATGGTACATCGGTATATTTGAGGCCTTCGAGTCATCGTTCGAAATATTGAGTTAGGCATAAGTGCCGCAGAACATTATTATGAAGTATGGAATATGAGTTGAGGCATGAATTTATGTATTCAGATTTAGATCATGCATATGTCTTTATAGTTTTCTTAACTGTTCATTGCATGGTCATGGACAACTTATGCATAAGGTATAGCTTCCTTGAGACGGTATGACCCGGGTATCAAGAATCATCCATCATAGGGGGAAGTGATATTTGTGCTTCGACGTAAGGCATTGCCGAACCACCGTTGGATCATAACACAAACTGATAGAAAGCGTCGCAATGACCATATGATATTCTTTTACGGTGTCAGTAAACTAATGACCTTCATATAGATAGGAGCCGGTAGGCTGACTGGTGCAGGAATACAGTTCCTGGAACATTTATGTTTTAGATATTTTTTAACATAACAGGAAAGGATGGTAAGTATTCACCTTGCATCAGCGCAAGAAAGAGTGCATCGGGTGGGTAAGAAGCCGCGATAAGGCGACAGGTTTACGACATGTTTCCTATTCTGCGTATGATATCAAGTGTAATATGTTTGCCATGAGTACATGCTTTCATGCTTTATAAGATGCTGTGAAACTGATCCTAAGGCAATGATAGAAAGATCACCAAGTAAACTGCATGTTTCACAATATTACTTAATATCGGTTTAGGCAAGTAGGTTTTCTATTTACTAGAGCGAGATGTATATTAATACCAACCCCCAGGTACTGAAGTGACTTGGACATGTTGAGGATCTCGATATTCAATATGACTCTGCTTTTTTTTCCACTGCGAATGTTATGAATTGAGATAACTTTTTAAAGATTTAACAATCTTGCTTTGTTTGAGTATAACTCCAGACTCGTACGACATTATGCCCTAGTGAGGATGATCGTTTCGACTGAATTGATCCCAAGATGAACGATTTGACGGGTCAAGGAGTGACACCGAGGCAGCATGCTACAACCAAAGTTTCATTATTCCCATTCCCTTCAACAGTTTCATATTTTTGAACCAAAACTGCTTGCCTCGCATACGAAGCTTAGCATGTTAAGTTTTTGGCCTAATTATGCTAGATAGCTATAGTTATTTCATGTTCTATATCATAGTGGTATATCATGCATTTAATCATCATCGTCGATTTGAACATTTGAAACGATAATAATTTATTGACATAAAGGAGTAGAAGTGAAGGGACCGAACCACCCACAAAGAAGAGAATGCGTCGAAAGTAGGAGATCACTTCAAAATGATTAAAAGTCAGTTACATGAGCTCATGTAATGCCACCAACATCGTATTAGAATCTTTCTTCAATCCTTCCTCTCAAAATTCTCAAGAATGAATGCAGAAATCGATACGAAAGCATGCCATCAAAACTAAGCAGTAAAAACATTCAAGAAAACCAATAGTATATCAGTCCCATTGAAGGGACTCTTATATAGAGCCCACTCGCCGAGACACAGTCCGCTGCATATAGGACTTATTCTAACAAAAGTCGATCCATTAGTTGGAATGTTTCTCATAGCATTCATTTAAATCGATTTTATTGATGCTAAAAAGGTTTTCGTATACCAAACTCACGACTAAGTCAGACTAGTCATCTATGTTTTCGACCGTGCCTGACTTGCCACGAGCCTATTACATAATGTGCCGCCCAACGAGAGCTGTAATCCAGTGTTTTCGATTTTCCCTAATTTTCTATTTTTTCCTAATTCCTAGTTTTCTAATTTTATTTTCTAGATAATATTTGAGAATTATTTTGCTGATTATTGAAAAGAGAATGGTGAAGTTGTAAATATTTAAGGTGGAGTGGTATCATTTGTAATTATATAGAAGTTTAAGATTATGGAGAAGGATGGCAATTTTGTAAATTGCTAGATGTGGAGTGGTATTTTAGTTATATATTCAATGTCATAATTAGCTAGGTGATTAGTGGGAACCTTCTAGATTGTTATAAGATTAGTAATTAATCCTCATGAAGTATTCTATGGCACCTAGTATATTCCAAGGAAATATTCTTTGGAATATTCTAGGAATCTTCTCTTTCTAGATTAGTCCTTATCCTCCTATAAATACTTTTAATTATCATTAGCATTAACTATTTCAAATTTTCTAAAATTTCTACGGGTCCATATTCTGTCTGTGTCCATCCAATTCTCGTGTCTTGTCGTATTGGCGTGTCCACCACATTTTATTAATATTCCTAGATACATTTACATCCTTTTATGTCCGACACGGCATGACACTAATTCCCCAAATCCACAAATTACATCTTCTTCGTGTCCCCGAGTCCGACCCTGAGGACACGGACACACCCAATTCCAACTTGCATATATTAATTTTCGTGTCCTGTCCATGCTTGTCAACAGGACACACTTCTGTCCCAAACCCCATCCTAACCCTAATTCCAATCATCGTTGTGTCTGGCCAACACAGCTGCCATGTCGCAGTTGGCTAAGCAGTTCCATCGCCTTGAGATCCATTTCCACCGCCTTGAGTCCTCCAACCACCGGATCGACGATCTCTTCCGCCTGCCGTTGTCGGACCCATGCACATGAGCCATCAACATCGTCCTCCGTTAGATCTGCCGTATCCCGGAGCACCATCCCCGCCACTGTTTCCTCCTCCTCTTTCGGTGTCACAACAACCGCCACAACCGACCTCACCGGAGTCTTCTCGAGCGTCGTGTCCTCAATTGTTGAGCTTTGCACCTCTAGCGCCATGCCGTCCTTAAGGGTCATGCCGTCGTGAGTTTCGAGGTGGCATTTTTAGCCACCAACTGATGTTCATCCTTAAGATCTAGAACCGTCATAGACAAGGTCTGACCGCCTCTCCTCGCCTAGTGCCACCATAGTAGCCGAGACCGTCACTGCCGTCAAATGGTAAACTCCTCGTGCATCGCTCCAGCGCTACCTCCCGAGCGTCGCTCTCAGATAAACGCTATCGATCTCATGTACAGAGTTTTTCGCTTTCGATCTCACTTTTCTTCTTCCTCCTCTTTTCTCTTTCTTCTCATTTCTTTGATTACTTCTATTTTCTTTCTCCTCGAGAGAGCAGCGTATAGGTGGGGAGGTCATATATATGGGTCGGGTTCCATTGGGCTAGCATGCCGACCTTTAGGACTAGAAAAAATAAAAATAAAGAAGAAGAAGAATGGGTTTATAGGCTGGGCCGGACTATGGTCTGGGCTAAGGCAGGTTGAAAGAGGAAAAAAAAGAGAACATAAAAGGAATAGAAAGTATTAGTTGGGCTTGGGATTAATTGGGTTTTAGTTTTATTAAATTGTTTTAGCTATTAGTGATTATGTACTAGTTAGTTGTTTTAAGTAGTAGTTAATAGTTAACCAATAATTGTTAGTAAGATTTATTGGTTAGTTAATTAGCTTAGTGTTTAGGATTTTCTAAATGGTTTAGAAGGAATTAAGGATTTTCTAGAACAGAATTGTGAGATGTTTAGAACCCTAATTCTAAAATCTTGCATTATTTTTAGGTTTTGGAGTAGGAGCACAACTTTTACAAATTGGATCTGAGGCAAGTACACTCCTTACTTATGTTTGTCAATATATTATAAATACAATATTTTCTAGTCATGACATATTCCATATAGAGACACAATTTGACACATGATTATGCTTCTTGAACATGACCATGTTTCTTGATCCTGATTCCTATTTATTCTTCATAGTCGTGATCGTGACTTGCTTATCGTATACTGATTATGACTTGTGCCATGTTTATCATATATTGATCACGACTTATAGTTATTGATTGTTTCGTGTCTCGGGGAGAGAAAATACCAAGTAGGTATGTGGTCACACCCAATTGATATCGTACATATCGTAAATAACATGCATACACCTCACATATGTCGTGCCATACTCCCATCGTTAATATCCATCTTCGGATGTACCGTATTACCCCAGCCGACCACATATTGAACAAGGTATTTCAATTGCACGTGGTTTTAGTCGTGTTTATTCTTGATTATGGTCTCTCATAGTTGTTCATCTTGTAGGTTGCATCGCATGACATTATTCCGTGTCACATGTTCTGGTTCATTTATTTCTCGTATTTACTTTATTGCTTTATTTTGTATCATGCGACATTTGTTTGTATGTATATACTTTTGTGAGCCCCCTATTTTTAATATTTTTATACATATAATTTTACATATAGTTATATAGATATTATTACAGTTAGTTAAAATAGTCCTGATACTATTAGTTGTTATTAAACATTTATTTTTATTTATCAATGTTGTGGTGATACCTAGTTACTAAGATTTTTTGTTAGTAGATTGTGTTGATATTATTTTTGAAATAGGAGAAATATATTTATTTTGGGGCTTAGTATGAATATAAACCCATTCCTTTTCCTAAAACCTAAAATCTTAATTTCCTTCCCCAACCTATGTTAATCCAACCCACCTGGCCCAAATTGCTGTGCGAATCTATTGTATATTTTTTTTTCTATTTTCCCTTCCTCACTTATTAACCCAAGCCCACCTTAGCCAACCCAAGAAGGGCCTGAACCTAACCCAGTAGTAAAATTCGGATCCGGGCCAATGGGTCTCCCCAGCACCCAAAGCCCTCCAACCCTTAAGCCTTAATTTAAGGTAGGGCGGGCGGACCCGATATCCAAATGCAGCCCACAAACCCGCTTGTCCTTATATGCAGCAGCACCAGTTGCTATTAGATGGGCGGGCAGACCAATCAATCGTACCCGCAAACTCGATACCCGCAAACCCTATATTTTTAAAAATACTATTTCTCTTCAATCATTGGCCGCGTCCCCTACTCGAGTTACAGACAACACATAAGCTACAAGCCATGTACGTACGATCGGTGCAGGCGAAACCCCTCCACCTCTCTCACCTCTCCACTTATATTAGCCATCACATTCTCATCTCCTCCCCCATCTTAAACCCTAGCCGCAACATCTCCTCCTCACAACCTTTTCCACCTTCCCGCGCAACTCGTCGTTGCCGACGACAGTATGCGGCAGCGCCAATGTAACGGTCACCGAACCACCTCTACGCAAGCGTGTTGCAGCAGACATCCCGGAGACTTTCATTTTTGATGTCTTCCATTTGTCCAGGCTAGTCGCATTCGTTCCCGGCAACACTGACGACTCCTTGGCATGACGACACCTTCCTCTTGTGACCCGACGAGCTCAGTGCACCCCTCTTCCCGGATAAACCACTCTAGGTATTCCAGCCTTGCCACTCCATTTTTATTGCTAATATTTAAAACAAGATGACAACTAGATGTTAATCTATGTTAGCCAGTAACGAACTCAAACATCTGTTATAGAGAATGACAAGTATTTGGGTGCGGGTCCATTTGCAAGAAGAGAGATTTCCCTATGTTGTGTTGTGTTGTGTTGTGTAGGAGACCATGCCCTACTATAATGCTTGATAGTGAATGTTTGATGGTAGTATTGAGTCCAACATTGCTTATATCCCATTTGAATTGGTAATGTTAAAACGGGTATGAGTATGAATGAATTCCCTGTATATTAGAAGTAGTTAGTTTCCCTCTCATACTAGTATAGGGGTGTATCTGTGAAGAACTATTTAAGAAAATAGACAGGTTCTTCGAGAAGGAGAAATATGATGTATACCAACGTTCCTTGAGCACAAGAGTGCATATTCACTATAAAAAAAAGAGACAAAACAAACTATATTTTTATGATGTTAATGGAGGAATCCTTGTGCGTATTATGGATCCACTGTTGAAGTGTTAGACATGGTAGATTGTGTTCCTTACTAAGAAATGAAAGGAGTTTAGACATTGGGTTGTAGTGCAGCATTACTAGCATTGCACATTTATATGCCCCATTCATGATGTATTGAACTCAACTATTGGTTGTCTTATGCTAACAGTATATTGCGTGTATAGGTTGGAAGATGGATCAGTTAGCAATATACTCCTAGTTGATGTTCTAGGAATACAAAGGTAGTAAACTATGGTATTGGAAGGAAAACAATGTGGAATAATGCAAAACCATAGGAGAGAAAGGCTGCTGCAGAAGCATGAAAACACACAATAGTTATAAAAGCGGATGAGACACAAAAGTTGATGTGCACAAGAAAAGCACAACGTATAAAGAAAGATATTTTATTAAGTGCACAGCCTACAAGTGCGCAGCACTCTTCTTCACCAGAGCGAATTACTTTCTGGTCAGAAGCGCATCACTTTCCCGCTCCAATATGCCTAATGAAACAGTTATTCAGTAGAACTGGAGACACAGCTCCTATATGAGGCTCACAGCACAACTTGTGGCTCTTCTGGCATAACGAAAGGCCAGCCGTCGACCCAAATCCAGTATCTTGGGCCTCGAAGACCTCAAAAATATTGTTCAAGTTCGAATCCCCCATGCTACACACTCAAGTGCATCTCGAAACTCTGAAGTTTTTCATCCACAAGACTATAGCTTCTTTGAACGAAGAGATCTACAATAAACAGTCGACTTCTGCATGCCCACAACCGTCTGGAGTTAAGTCAAGATCGAGAATGACAGAGGAATGTCAAGAGGCAATGAACAACGACTTCCTCAAAAGCTTTCCTTTATATAGGCTGTGTGTGGTCTAACCCACGCGCGACGTAGTAGTGAGTCAAATGCTCTAGGTTAATTGAATGAACCTAAAATTCATCACAATGAATCTCATTTAATGAGATTTTTTGACTAAGTCTTTTTGTCGCTGCTTCTCGAGTTCTTCAAAAGTGGCAGCAATTAAGGAGACATTGACCAAGTCATCCTAAAAGCGCAGTCAACAGTCTCCCTAAAAGCGTATTGACTCATTATATCAAAAGTGCAGCGACTCGTCACATCAAAAGTGTAGTGTTTATCACATCAAAAGTGCAGTGACTCGTCACTTCAGCATTTATGACACCCAACCGAAGTGTCAAAAGACAGTAAAATGATAGCTACTATGTGGTCAGTTATTAATATAATAGTTGGCAGATGCCAATCAAAAGCAGTCAACACAACTCCAGAAGCACAGAGACGCAACATCCAGAAGAGCAAGAGCGCATCCTCTATAGTGCACAGTTCACCCACATCCTAACACTCTATTGAAAGATGCCAAGTAGCCATTAAGGCTCAATGACATCCAAAAGTGCATCCTTCTGCAGCGTACAGTATTCTTATAGCATGACAATTTTAGAACTTAATAACGTCCAAAAGCGCAACTCCCATAGCGCGCAGCTCACTCACAAAGTGGAATTTGTCCATACGGCCAGTATGGAAACCATATTTCTTTAAATACAACCGAATCCAATTTGTTCAGACTGCCACTCTTCCGATATGATCAGGATCTAGTCGATTTAAACTGAAAGAGATCTTCGAACAGAGTGCACATGCACGTATCAGTGACTCGGCCATGTTGATGAATGGGTGCTAACTACCCAAGATCTCTGCAACAAAAGAATTCTAATAACTGCCACGTGTTAGCTCAGCATCAGTCCTCAAATTGCGGTTACAACAGATTCTCCTAAAATCTTGTGCACGCAGCACTTTTGTGCGCCAAACCCCTGCACAAATCATACATGTGTATGCCTATAAATATCAACAGTTTCCTTTCATTCAAGGTCTTCGAAAAATACTTCGACTGCTTCTTGATTGGCAATCCAGATCACCACTCACAGTCATTCAGAGAGTCAGAGCAAGTTCGTTTCATCATCAGATCTGCTGGGGACGTCATTTTTCTTCGACGAGAAGGTAGTGATGCAATTCGACAACAACCTTCACAAAAGATGCTGGCCGTACACTTCGATCAGCTAGCTTTCGAGGACCTCCTCTCTGAAGGCAACTCGAGCCCCTTGAAGCGGCTAGTAAAGCCGAAGAAGAAGACTCGATGTTTCATGAACCGTACCTACTTTTCGGATACGAGTCTGTGTCCAAGTCCAGCATACCCCACAGTGTCGGCGGTAGAATACTGTCTAGTATACACAAGTCGCAGAATCTATAGAACTAACATGGCAGTCTAGATCTCATCCACAAAAATAAAATATACAACTAATATCAATGAATGTCAATAAAACTGAATAATAGAGAATAATATAAACTGAATATTTCTAAGTTATCAAGAATCTAAGTCACGTCCGATAGATACAAATACACTACCAGTAGACTGAAATAAAATAAAGACAAAGTAAATAACTGAGTCTAAACTGCAAATCATCAATGACACCCTCAGCTGTAGTGGTACCGTGGTCTGGTGCTGGCTCAAACTTATTCGTCTGGACCTAGCTCAAACTCGGCTAAACCAGAAGAGATCATTAGATCCTCAGGGAACTAGAAAGATACATAAAACATGTCTATCTAACAGTTTATCATGCATGAAGAAAATCTAGGAAATAAAATGAAAAGACTAAACAATAACGATACACGAATATGTGAATAATTATGCATAAATAAACTGCAGGAAGAAAAACTGGTGAACAAGAGATCAATGGATACAAACCCTTGCCCCGAGTGTGGACTCGCAGGTTTGAACAAATCACTAACCCTCGTCCCGAGTGTGGACTTGCAGGTTAGTTCGAGACAAATCACCCTCGCCCCTAGTGTGGATTCGCAGGTGCAAACAGTCAACCCTCGCCCCGTGTGTGGACTTACAGGTTAAGAAAAATTGAAACATGATATAGCAGTTCAATTAAAATGAACTCATTCCATGATATGACTCAATTAAGTACATGTGAGAACAGATCCAAGTATGAACTACAAGGCCAATCGTGAACAAGGACTGTATGTCAATGAAGCAACTCAACTAGTATATATAATATGAAAAAGTATATATCGACAATCAATCAAAAGAGACTGGATAAATAAAAGGAATAAGAATGTAAATAATACTGTAAAGAAAGGCAAGGTATACTTGCATGTGGTCTTGAACTGTTGATACGGTCAAGTGCTGATTCACAGTCCAAGTAACCTATATTTTACATTACTGGGATCAATAACATAATTTAGGAATTAATGTCAACCTTAGCTATTTCTATTATTCATGTACTTATGTACTTACTAATGTGAAACTCTATTTATACCCTTTTTGGCTCCTAGATTATAACTTATACCCACTACAGGTGAAGTTAGCCCACATATCACTACTGTATGCTAGGTACCCCTTACTCACCCTTGATGACTTGCATACATAATCTGTCTACACATTAGAGCCTATTGTTGTCTATACCATGTATTAGCTAGTACTAAGTATTAGCTGTCTATAGATTATAGTCTACTGTTGTTTTCAGAAATAAGAATAGGTATAGTCTATAGGATGTTACCTTTACCCATTTACTGCTATCGGCTTTATCTCATCATCTGTGCATGATGGGATATGATATAGCCCTGTAGGTATTTGAGAGGCAATCCCTTTTTTCGCTTGTATAGGTACATCTATAGCACAAGTCTTCCCTTACCTATAATGTTTAGGATGGCTTGCACCTCTTGTTAAGGGTCTTATTATACAGCTGCTATCCTAGCTGCCTAGGATGACTATAATTAATGTCTTGTCCTTCACTGGCCTACGTCCAATTCTTATTTAGTTTGCCCAAGTAGTATCCCTAGACTGTTCCTACTATCCTGCCTACAACTTCTCATTATTCTTAGGATTGGACTAGCTCGGTTATAGGGAGTTCATACCTTACCTATTTTGTCTTCTGCTTTTATCTAATGGTACATGTTGCACTTGGGACATGAGAGTTTTCCCCCAACTCCTGGAATTCTAGCTGGACCTTTATTCTAACCTGACACATATACAATCGATTTCTTACCTACATACTCCTTGACACCTGGTTCCAACCCCCATACTCACATGAACACAGGACTATGGTCTGGGCAGTACTCATCCACATGTTAGTTTCCTACTAAGGTTCCTGATTATACTTGGAGTGGTCTCTCTTGTACCTATATATGACTTGTAGGTACTTTTACCCACATATGACTTATAGGTACTACCTACAGATAGGACACTACACCTATATTGAAACACATAATACCAAGTATAGGCACACTTCCCTGCACCCTACAACTATATACCCCTAATATGGAATATCAGGTTGTGGCCCTGCCATAGGACAACTAGCCAACTCCAAACTCTGATATAATAACTGACAAGAATAGACACGCGCACATCCTCATCCCAAACCAAGGTTGGGAGCATTAGAGTTCAGAACCAATAGATACTCAATTGAATCCAAAGACTGCACAACCAGTAATATTCAGTGTCAGAGCTTATCCACATCATTACTACAGAGTAATTCTCTATTAATACACCATGATACACCTCATAAATTAGTTCTTTTCCTATGACCCTATCATACTGCTATGAGTATGTATCCAATGTATCCTTCTATATGTAGGATTTCTCTCTATGTTGTACATTCGAACTTGACTACTGATACTCTAAGTATCAGTTGAACCTAGTGTTGAAGTCCTTGCCCTGCTATTTCCTTCAGGACATATACCAAACATGATCCTATCTATCTTGATGCTAAGTACGAAGACCCTTAGTTCATGTTAAAACTGTAGGCTATGGCCTTTGCCACTCTTGATGTTACTGACACCTCAGGTTAATCTACCCGATACCAGATGGTAATTAATCTAACTGATACAAGATGGTAATAATCAGTATATGCAACCTGATACGATATGTGTGCCTGTCCAAAATAGTCTAAGGACATCCGATGTCAATCTTGAGGCATAGATGTATGCAAACCCCCTCCCTAGAGTACTCTATGTTCGTATGGCCTAGTGAATGTACTCGACACCAACAATGACGTAGGATATCAGGCGGACCTCTCTGATACCTAAAGTAACATTAGAATTTTGATACTTGAGGCAGTATCGTACTCTGTCCCTGTACTCTGAAATCCTATTCCAGTCTACCCCTTGGGTGTCATTTGGTACACATTTGTTTTTTAACTATACCTATGACACTTCTCCGTATGGTTTACTGAGACATGTTGTACAAAGAAACTTCTATATTGCATACGATACTCGATACAAGATGACACCCCTCCCATATGATACTCCCTTAAACCCTTTACTACATATTTATTCGAACACCTAAAATTTGTAATAGGAATTAGAATTTAAAGGACAGATGGCCATACCTATTGAGTTGGTTCCCACGCTCATTTTTCTTCCTCGACTCCTCATATGGTCTCCTTGGTGAACAGAATTTCTAGGGTTTGTAGAGAAAAGGAAATCGGCTGAATGCACCCCTATTTATACACGAGGTTTGAATTTGTTCATGGGAGACATAGATAGGGGAATTTGGATTTGAAATCAGTCTTTTCTTGATCCTTAAGATTTGAGACTATCTCCTATTTGAATTTGGTGTCTTGAATATAGAGAGGGGTATTTGTAAAAACAAAAGTTTGATTACAAACTAAAAAAAGAGTACAAGAGTATGATTAATTTATGTGATATCGAAGAAACAAGTTTTTGAGAATGCAACAGCACTTTGTCAGGAGATTATGATCATTAGTGATCCTTTAGGACTGATTTGAAACTCTATTTATAGAGTTATTGAAATAACTGTTAAGTAGTTATTCTGAGTGGCGTGTACTTCAGGTTGCACGCCTCTTGTCCAGTTACGCGAGCGGTTACTTCAACTGCTGGGGACGTGTGGCATCGTTTGAGTGAGATGTGCGTGGTCGTGGGCAGTGTAGTAGACACGTTCTTCAAGATTAGTGGCATACACGCCATGTCATCCTGCTTTTGGATATAAAATTTGATCAAATGGTGCTAACAAGCCAGGTTGCGCATATGCGTAACTCAACAACTGGCGCCTTTGACTGGGTCTTTTGTGCTGGATTGATTAATTCTCGTGCCACTAGATGAGTTGTCGGGCTAACTGTCAGCATTAATTACATGCTGACAAAATCTTCTCGAGCGTCGTATTGCGCGAGATTCAAATTGATTTTCTTTAATTTTTGTGCTGTCAGTAATGATGACAGCCGTTATAGCTTCTCGAGGAGGCTTGCCACGTGGCACCGCGTACCCTGGCCTTGGCGCAACCTATGATAGGCGCAACCTAATGATCTGGCGCCACTTGAGGATAGCTCCCTTTAATGAGTGGCGCC
Organism: Iris pallida; assembly: GCA_029216955.1. Taxonomy (NCBI): domain Eukaryota; kingdom Viridiplantae; phylum Streptophyta; class Magnoliopsida; order Asparagales; family Iridaceae; genus Iris; species Iris pallida. The sequence continues at coordinate 3,905,287 of JANAVB010017195.1, read as the reverse complement.
CCTTAATTTTTATCTTCTACAAGTCCCCCTTCAAAGTTTGAAAGATTTCAAAATTTTAAAATACTTTGAATTTGAAGAACTTAATACGGGTTGTGCCAGTCAAACGTTCAACAGATTCTGAATTGAAGTGTCAGTTGCGCAACAGTTTCAAAAAAGACTCTTGAGGCTATAAATAGCCGTCCGAAGAGAATTTTAACTTTTTACCAAAAGTAAAAACTCTTAAACTCTTTCATCTTCTTCTTTCCATCTCTCGGAGCTCCTCCGACTATCATCAATGGCCCTAAAGAAGTCTGCCGCTGTCAAGGGAAAGGCCATTGCTGGGCCTTCACCTCATGCACCATCGACGAAGGTGCCTCAATACGCACCACCACCATCGAGAACTGAGAGAGCCAACCCGACACTCGAAGGTGATTCTTTGAAAATGGATCGAACGTCGACTAGATTGACCAACTCTTTTAAGAGTTTTGGTCGACTCGTGTGTTTCACGATGTATGCCATCTCTCTTTAGTGTGTAGACGCACTTCACAACTTGCGCCTTCTCTGTTTAGAGTTTGATTGTTGTCCACACACTGTTCATTTTTATGAACTGTGTTGTGCGAGTTTCAAATTTGTGCTTTCTGATTTTGTACGATTGCGGATATCAAAGTGGTACAACTTGAAATCATGCGCAACACAAATATCGCACAACGTAGATGCCGTGCAACACAGATGTCGCGCAACACGGATATCGCACAACAGGAATGTCGCGTAACCTATGATTTTGTGTTTTCTGCTTCATAGAATTAAGCTTTTTTTAGACTAACTTTTGCTTGTTCTTTTTTTTAGTCGACCTTAGAGAAGATCCGGATGATGAGAAATTTGCTTTTGCTTTCAATGTGCCAGAGTATAAAGGAGACTTATTACATGTCTCGTATCCTCAATACGATGCTCCTGAATCCAGAAAGGTTATACGCACTGCCCAAGAGAGTAACACCTTGTTAAGTCTAATGAACGGTGAACCTTTGGAGAGTGTAGACAATGTGGTTCATAAGAAACCGACCTTCTTGTTTGGAGATACAATCAAGAAGACATCTCAACAAAAGTCCAAAAAAGAAGAAAGGATTTATCAATGTGGGGACATAATTATGTATCTTACTGAGATGTCGAGACACATGTCCTTGTCCCGATATGAATTCTTCAGTCATCCTCGACGGATCGTATGGGACATGACTCCAATTCAACAAGCCAGAGTCAAAAAAATATGTTACATATTAGGTCCGCAGAGCAAGGACCTATTTTACAGTATATCAGACAAGTACAGCTCCCATCTAAGGGGTTTGAAGCCGAGGTGTATACCTTCGAAAGATTCATCGATGCTTCTTTCCGTCAGGGTACCCATCTTCACAAACACATTCGCTAAAGCTGAAGAAAGATACCCAGATCAGGCTATGCATTTGACAGGCCTAGTGAACCCTAACATGAAGCGTTGGAGCAGCTTAGCGATTTGAATTCTGGATCAGTTCAAGGACAAACTCCTCAAACTAGAACTTTATCAGGCCATCTGAACCACTATTCACGGCTCTTGCCCAAATGCTCATATGTTCTTGGCTCTGATTGAAAGATACAATGACAGAACCGGTACCTTCATGACCCCTCACGGGAAAATTAGTTTTGTACTTCATGAGATGAAATATCTCTCACATCTTCTAATGGGTAACAACTCATATGAAGAATATGTGCCCACTAATGAGGAACTGGATATCCTGTCTACAGAGAACCCTCAAATGGTGGCTGTATTTGAGGAGCTTCTGTGCCATTATAAGGTATACTCCTTTTATTACAAAAGTGCTTCCACAGGGACCTATTATACAACCAAGTGGCAGCCGTATTTGTTTTTGGGCCATATATTTGAAGACAAGGTAGTCGAGAGTCAGGCTTGCGATCCTTGCTGCGACGGTTACAGACCCATATCAAAAGAAGCCCAGTTCGCAGGTTTTTTTTCTTTGTGGCTGCGACGGTTTGTAGTTTTCGAAGCCAGTACAGTAGATAAATTTTACTGAGGCATACTATTTGCTGCTGTGCGTCTAGTATTTGGCCATAAGATGGACATTCTTTCAATGATGACTTGTCGCCTAAACACAGGACTGCGTTCTTTTGTTGACACCATGCTGTACGATAAGGCTGCTCGATTGGATTTTTTACGCACCAAAATGCCTTATACCTATTTGTTTGGGTGGTTATTACTACACCATCCCAGCTTGATTAACCCTGATATGGATGAAGTTGGAGGCAACTTTATCAAGCGTTATTCCAATGCTTGATGGAATATAAATGCACTTTTAGAATGCAGAAGAGCTTTGAACCGAGGATCTGGATAGAGATTTCAATGTGTCCCTTCCCCTCCAGGATATAAGAATCTTCCTCCACAGCTCATGGATTTAGAAATAGCGTCCCTCTGTCTGTCTCCGGCTAATTTTGCATGGTTGAAGACAATCCGGCCGTCTCACCTAGTATACCGATTTGAGGAAGACTATTTTCTGGAACCGTATTTGCCAAGTTGATTCGCTCGACAATTTGCCTACGATTAGCTGCATGTGAGGAATGCCACTACTTGCCTACATGCCATGGGTTTCCTGATTGATGGTGCTAGATCTTGGAGATATTATAATGCCAGAGGTACCAAAGATATATTTTTCATGCCCTATAATCTTGCTCAGGGTCTGCGTTGTTTGCCATTGATTGTAAAAGAACAGAACAATTATCGGAGGACTGAACTTAGACTCATAATACAAACTCGCTTGTACAAAGAAAGCCTAGGAACGAAAACCTAGGTACATCAATCTAAGTATAATTGTTTATTTTAGATTCTGGGGGTGACGATAGAGGCTCGGAAAAGCGACGGCAGATGTGCCTTACTCCTTGGACGATCGGGTGCAGCCTTGGCTCTGGAGAAGAAGTACTTGGCGTTGATGAAGAAATGCTCTCTTTGCTCTCTCTGTATATGCTCCTTCTGATTCTCTCTGGATCTGGGCCAAGGTTTCTCTCTCTATGCGTCTCTCTCTCTGTGTGTGTGTTCATCCTTTTTGCAAGGGAATGGCACCTTGCTATTTATAAGAGTGGAGGGCATCATTAGGGTTTACAATGATTGCCCATTCTCAAAAGTCGGCGGTCTGAAAGTTAATCTGGGCCGTCCATCTTGCATATGATAGATTTAAGCAATTAATGTGATTGCATTAAATCTTTGTAGATAATAAATGCTGATTGCCATGAATATTCACGACTTGTAATGGCATGCCACGTGTCTAATTTGCTCGATTTGATTTGATCTGGACATTTATTGCAACAAATCTGATTAGGATTTGTTAACACCCATAATTCCAGGAAGATAAGACTGCCACGTATCTCAATCATCTTGGCAGAGCCGCAGATAAGTGGGCCGCATGAGGCTAAATGGCCGCATAAAGATGGGCAGCCGCATGGGGATGAACAGCCGCATGAAGATGGGTAGTCGCAAGGGAGTGGACAGCCGCATGCTGATGGGCGGCAGCATAAGGGATGCAGCCGCATGCTGATGGGCGACCGCATAAAGGATGCAGCCGCATGCTGATGGGCGGCCGCATAAATGTAGCAGCCACATGCCTCGGGATTAGATGGATTCTGTCAGCTGTGAGAAGATTTTCTCCTCTTCCCTAGGGATACGCCATTACGTCAGTCATTATTGCCCCTTTTTGTCAGAGCTATTATTTTGTCGGAGTTGTCAGCCGTCAGGGCATTGAATACAGCAAAAGACGAAGGAAAGAAGCTATTGAAGGCCACGTGGCTCCTCTTTGGGCCGTATAGAGTTATTCGAGCCGCATAGACGCTCTGAGCCACATGAACCTTTCTTTATTCTTTTCCATGCTTCTACAAGACTCCCTTCAAAGTTTTTAATTTGCAAAATTGAAATACTTTGAATAATAAGCATGGCTATGTATCAACTCTTCTGGCCGCATAGGATGTTTTGGCCGCCTGGGTGTCTTAGCCGCATAGCCCCCTCAGCCGCATGGCCATCTGAGCCGCATGGTCGTTCCAGCCGCATGTCCATCTGAGCCGCATGGGCTCCTTGCCACGTCTTCATGCCATGTGTGCAAATCTTTTGCATTGATTGCCTTTGATTTGCTGTCATATTCAAGGCCACTTTTTGGGGCAGGATCCAAAGAGTTTTGGCATTTACTCAGTTCGTCTTGATAACCGAAGAGTCGGTTTTCATGCCGCATATGGATCGAAGCACCCTCATTTTTGCCTATAAATATAAGAGTGTTCAGTCAGAGTGATTTCCTTACTCTCTCTCTCTCTCGTCTTCAACTTTTGCTGCCCTGATTATCTGTCTCTGTCTTTCTTCTCCGACCGTCGGACGACCATGGCCCCTAAGTCTTCCAAAGCTGCCGCTGCAAAGGGCAAGAAAGTGGCTTCTTCGTCGGCTACGACACCTAATGTGCACCCCGACGTCCATCCTGCTTTTAAGGGTAAGGATTGAATGGAATATTGAATGCTTCGAACCCTAAAAACCATGGCTCTGTTGCATAATTTATGCACAAGCCTTCACCCTTCGTCTTTTTTGAACTGCCTAAGTTCAACATGATGAAGCCGTATATGTTGCATGGGCCGCATGACATTCTCATATCTGAGCCGCATGGGGCATGCCCCGTGTTTGAGCCACATGAGAAGGGCTTGAGCCGCAGGAGCACTTCTGGATTTGAACCGCATGAAGTCCCGTTGAGCGGGGCCGCATGAGCTCTTGATGATCTGGACCGCATAAGCTTATCTGCTGAATAAAATCGCATAAGCTCAACCGAACCGCATAGGCTCTATCGTAGCAGTACCGCATGAAATCAAATTGAATTGGGCTGCATAAGGCTACGTCGAACCGAGCCGCATAGGCTCATAGGAACCTTTTTAAGAAACTTCAAGTGGTTTCGTATTAACCATTTGTTAATTCTGTTTCTTTTGTTCTTTCTTCAGTGAATCTGCCCATCAATCCAGCAGAAGAGCTTTTGGTGGGTTCAGCCCAATATGCCATGGGTGTGCAGCTCGACAACTTGGTTCGACGTGTGTCAGATCAGCTTCCCGCCAATGAGCCTTTGGAGAGGGTGAACGTCATCAATAACCAGCCTTTCCACTTTCTTTGTACTATGATGAACTCGGGAAGGCTGGAAGGAGAGTATCTGAAACCAGCCTTTCTCTTCGGGGATGCTTTATCCATAAAGAACCCCCTAGTGCTGGATATTTCTGGGAGCTGGAACTTTACTGTGGACGGGGTGGAGATCCATATTCCCGAAATGGAACGTCATTTTCCCCTCTCGTGGTTCAATATTGTACCGTTGAGCAGGCGGATGGCGGGCTCCCTAACTCTAACCCAATCGGAGATGTTCGTGGGCAACATCCATTATAATAAGAATATGAGGTCAGCATGTCCGAGCAGGGACTCAGTCAGTCAGAGCATGATGGGGCTAATTTCGGGTACCTTCATAAACGTATCTGGTCCCAACTTTACGTTTACTCTAGCTGGTACCTTCCTGAATCAGCTTGCTTGTAAGGGGTCTTCTCCTATTGGCGGGTTATCGCTGTTGAACTGGATAAACCCCATCCCTACGTGGGCCAACCTGACATCATGGATCCTGAGGAAATACGAGGCATTCTTTCGGGAGATTGACCTCTATTATGCCATCCGGGGAACCTGTTACGGGTTACCCATCAACAAGCCATTGTTTATGGCTCTTTTGGAAATGTATAACCGGAGGACAGAAACTTTCTTCGCGCCCGAAGGGGAGTTGGGACTTGCTCTCCATGAAATGTATACTGTTTCTAAGCTGCCATGGGGGGGTGAGGCCTTCGAAGTATATACACCAACAAACAAGGAATTTGAGGATCTGGATCGACGATTCCCGGGTTTCGTTGCCATGTACCGGGAACTGCTATGCCACCACAGTTTTTGTCACCAAACGGCTATCAAGAAGAACAATAGCTCAGAAGGGAACGCTCTCCATACTACGTCTTGGGTCTCGTATCTTTTCAAATTTAGTCCCTCTGGCCGGGTTTCTTCTCGAGGTCCTCAGACCCAGGAGGAGATAAACAACCTGATGTCGAATGCCAAGAGGTCGAGGTCCACCGGTGACAAGTTTGGGAGTCACACCGACTCCTTCAGCTATTTCTACCACGGTACCCGGCAAATGTCTGAGAAAGTGCTCTTGGCCGGATTCTTGATGGTATGGCTACGGAACTGCGTAGTCTCGGGAGGGGCCGGTTCTATTGAAAGGATCAGCCGCCACTTCATCCTTTCGGCCGTGAAGATGGTCTTCAGAGTCAGGCTGGCCCTTCTTCCGGCCATGCTGTGTAGCATACACCATGGCCTCCACGCCTTTTCGTCCAAAGTTATTGCTCGCGAGACGATACTAGACTTTGAACGAATAGAGCTACCCTACCATTATTTAACGGGGTGGCTATTGATGCATTATCGATCATTGATGAGGCCCGGAGCAGACGATGGCGTTACCGATGATGACGCTTTCCTTTTCCGATACCATTGTCAGCCTTGGGAATATGACACCATGCCAGCCTGTCGGAGGGCGTTGGCGAGAGTAGATAGGCACGACTTCTTTGTATCCGTTCCTCAATTTACCGCTAGAGAAGTGAGGGGTGTACATGTTGACGGCATTGAACCTCCCCTCCTCTTATCTGAAAAGATGCTTCTCTGGCTGTGCAATATTCGTCCGGCGCACCTGGTATATCGTTACCGCAATAACGTGTACCTGGAGCCCTACTTGCCTAGTAGGTTCTCCCGCCAGTTCGGGTACGGCCAGCTATTCCTTGATTGTCCCAGTGCTTGCCTAGGCTATGATGGCAGTGTCCTTGACGGTATCAGGGCGTGGCATTATTACAATGCGGTCCATACCCGAGCTAGCTTTTCGGTCCCCGATGCTAATACGCAAGGGGAGATTTTGTACATGGCGGCCCTCTATCATGTTACGGCGAGCAAACCTCCCGTAAATTTTGACATGAGAACCAGCTTTATTGTCGGGACTGGCTTGGCAGAGAAGCCCGAGGGGTCCAAGAAGAGAAAGAAAAAGGCGAATATGGTTCCTGTGCCGGGCTCGGAGTCCTCGACGGCAGGCGAAGAGGATGATGGACAGGATGCCGATGATTCGACCCATCCTTCGGACGAGAAGGCGGGGGACCAGCCACCTATCGTGCCGGATGACATGGTTGTGGGGCAGCCGCCTGCTGTGCCTGGTCCTTCGCGCAAGCGAAGCAGGCGTATGTCTACCGATGATAGCATAACCTACTCCACGAAGCGAGCTGCGGTAAGACGCCGCAGGCTATTTATTGATGATATTGGCGTTGTTTCTGAGGTGATTTGAATTTCAACTACCTTTTCCTTCTTTTTCTAAACTATGGCCTAATCATTTTTTTTGCTCTTTGTAGGCGTCAGAGGAGTCGGTTTTTCGGGATCCGACTGCTGAGGTCGATCCGGCCCTGACCACTTTGGTCAATGATATGTACACCGCTATCATTTTTGCTGGGGTCCTTCCGGAGGCGGCTGAGGAGTCCCACCTTGTTGAGACCTCAACCCATAGGGGCGGAGGCTCTACTGCACCTGTCCCTAAGACAGCTGAATTTCAACGGGATGATGCTGAACTGGCTGGCTCTCTTTCAGGGGCGGCTGGGGCAGAGAAACCGGTTGAATTCAACTTGGAAGTCGCGGACGGGGAGACTACGTCAGCTGCGAGCGAGCTGCGGCCTTTCTGCTCCTCCCATGTAAGATAAGTCGAATCTTAACTTATGAGGAGGCCTATCTGCTATATCATCACATCCTTCGGGTTACGTCGATTGACGGTTGCTTTGGACGTACAGGTCCTGCCCCTTTATTGTCGGTGACGGATATTATCGGGACGAGCTCTACCGGAGGGGATCTGATGGGAGCACGTGTGCCTCCTTTCTCTTTCAAGCTATGTTGAGGGGCCTCCGGCTGGATCGAGTTCGGGGGCCCAAGTGGTGGCACAGCCGGAGCCGGGAATACTGCTTCCTGCGTCCTCCTCTGCGAATATGGTTTCGGGGGTTAACCTTTCCGTCTTGCCGAGTTTCCAAGCTCTTCGGGCGGCGGAAGAGGAGCTAGCCGCTATTCATGCATCTTTTCACACAGAATTTGCTTCCTTGGTGGCAAGTTCCGATGCTACTCCTTCGACACTGCCAGCCACACTTCCTTTGACGCCATCCTCTACAGAAGTTTTGGATGAAGTGTCACAGGATGTGGTTGACAGCTTTTACCGCCACCTGAAGAGAGGGGTCGAGGCAGCTGTGGAGAGGGGGACTCCCTTTGCTATGGCATGTCAGTGCGTCGGTGGTCAAATCGACATCCTTAGAACACTCCCTGGTGGGGCGGGGTTAGCCGCGCTTCTAGAGCCGAAACTGCTAGAGGCTGATCGACTTGTGACCCAGTTTCACGTGCTGCGGAAGGCTGATTTGCCTGCGGCAATAGATCAAGAGCGCACGTTCCTCATAACCGCGGTGGAGAAGGTGAGGCTTGTTCGGGAATCGATCGAGCCGACCATACTGAAAGACCGCCGTGATCTGTCCCAGTTATACGATCGATTGAGTCGTAGAAATAAAGATTGTACGGCTCGGGAAACGACCGCCTCCCGTGGGGTAATCGATACCAGGGAGCAGATCCTCGAACTCCAGAGAAAGTTGGCCTTTCTGGAGTCTGAGCTCGAAGCCGCCCGTGCCGAAAATGGACTTGTTATGCAGGAGGCTGACAGACTTAGTCGAGCTTCTGCCAATCTGGAGCTCGCCCTGAAGAAGATGGAAGATGGCTGGCAGGCACATATGTATTTTGATAATGCGGAACGGTTGTCCCAGGAAGCAGAGCGCCGAGCTAAGCAGCGGCTTGAACGAGGGACCGCCTTGGTGAAGAACCGCCTTCTGGAATTATGTAATGCCGAACCATAGTCGGCCTTTCCTTCTTTCGTTATGTTCTTTTTGAGAGGGACACGGTCCCAGAACATGTAATGCTTTTTGGCTTCCAAATAAAAGAGTATACTTTATTCCACCCTTTATTTGTACTGCCTGTTGTGCTTGTGGTATTGTGGCGGCGTTTGCTCCGAATGGAGGACTTGTTTGTAGACCTGTTACCCTTGGCATACCTTGGTTTTAGGTAGGGATAACAAGTTTGATTGGGGATACCTAGAACAGGTCTACGGTATGGTGACCATGGACGTTCCGGGTATCGGGAAAAAGAATGCAATGGAGCAGCTGGGCTCCCGGGGCATGATGAGGAATGGTGGGCCTGTACTAAGAAACTTAGCAAAGGACATTTGTGGGCCTATTATCCTTGGCGTACCCTGTCTTAGGATAAGGATAATAGGATGAAAGGGAACCAACATACTTACTCAGAGGTAATGAGGACATGGCAAGTATAGGGGTTTTACCGTAGAATCTTTCTACTCAGAGGTAATGAGGACATGGTAGGAATGGACTCAATGGAGGATATTTGTGGACCTATTATCCTTGGCGTATCCTGGTTCGGAATACGGATAATAAGACGAGAGAGAACCAACATACTTACTCAGAGGTAATGAGAACATGGCAAGTATGGGGGTTTTACCGTAGAATCTTCCTGCTCAGAGGTAATGAGGACATGGCAGGAGTGGACTCAGCGGAGGATATTTATGGACCTATTATCCTTGGCGTACCCTGGGGTTTTTTTGGTACAGATAATAAGTCGAGGGAGGACCAACATATTACTCAGAGGTAATAAGGACATGGCAAATATGAGGGTTATCGAAGCCTTCCCACTCAGAGGTAATGAGGACATGGCAGGAGTGGGCTCCATGAAGGGGTACATAGAACGACTCAGAGGTAGTGAGGACATGGAAGTTCTATGTAGAGGGGTGATTTGTTTTTTGGTGGAAGTGAAACGACTCAGAGGTAACATCGACATGGTCGTTTTTGGAAATTTTGTGGATCCATTACCATTTTTGTGCACTGAGAGTACGGGTAGTAGATCATGAGGGAGGAGCTCTCTCAGAGAAATAAGTTTAGAGGTATGATCATACATGACTTACTACCTAAAAGAGTGACCGAAATGTGAGTTCAGAGGTACTGGCGGGTACATGACTCGATAATCGGAGAGAGTTGGAATGTGAGTTCAGCGGTACTGGCGGGTACATGACTCGATAATCCAGAATTTGGATATGCGAGTTCAGCAGCACCAGCGGGTATATGACTCGATAATTTGGAGTGTTTGTGGATGTGAGTTCAGCGGCACCAGCGGGTACATGACTCGGTAATCTGGGATTTTTGTGAATATGAGTTCAGCGGTACCAGTGGGTACATAACTCGGTAATCTGAAAAATATCGTTTAGACATTGTATTTCTTCAGGAACTTGCCGTTGACTGGCAGCATGAGCAAGTCTCCGTTTTGTTTTATGAGGCGGTAAGCACCGTTGGAGAATACCGCCTCAATGATAAATAGACCTTCCCATTTTGGCTGGAATTTGCCGACGGTTTTGTGAGTCATGACCATCGGCCTCCGAACTGCCCGAACGAGATCGCCCACTTGGAATATTCTGATTTTAACCTTCTTGTTGAAAGCTCCGGAGATGCGTGCTTGATAAAGCTCGATTCGTTGTTGAGCCAAGAGGCGCTATTCATCTAAGGCCTCCAACTCTTGTAGTCGGCGACGGTAGTTATCGTCCGTCGTCAACTGGTAAGTAAGGGCGATGCGGAGCGAGGGTATTTGAGTCTCCAATGGAAGAACTGCCTCACTCCTGTACACTAAGGAGAATGGTGTGTTCCCTGTGGCTGTTCGGACTGTAGTACGGTACGCCCATAGGCATTCACCAAACTTCTCGTTCCAGTCGCGCTTATTGGGCGACACGAACTCCTTGAGTAACTTGATGATGGTTTTGTTGAATGCTTCTGCCAACCCATTCGCTGTCGGATTGTATGGCGTCGAAGCAATATTCTGGATGCGGGGCTTGTCGCAGAACCGACAGAAGGCGTGGCTTGCAAACTGCAGACCATTATCGTGGATGATCCGTCAGGGCAGTCCAAAGCGATAGATGACCTGATGCTTGAGGAAGCTGATCACGTTTGAAGTTTTGACTTCTGCAAGCGAAACAGCTTCCGCCCATTTGGAGAAGTAATCTGTGATTGAGAGTATGAAGCGATGTCCTCGGGAGGAAGGTGGAGTGATCGAACCGATGATATCCATTCCCCATGCTTCGAATGGCCAGGATGCCACTGTCAGATGTAGAAATTCGGATGGTTGGTGGATGAAGTCCGCGTGGACTTGGCAAGCTTTACACTTTCATGCATAGTCTATCGCATCTGCTACCATCGTGGGCCAGTAGTAGCCCATCCGGCGAAGCCGGTCTTACAATTTTGGACCAGGCTGATAGGCCCCGCAGATACCGTCATGAGCTTCGCGTACGGCTTTTTTGGCTTCTGCGTTTGACAGACATCGAAGTAATAATCCATCGTAGGATCGGCGATACAGCATTTTCGTCTCTATATCGTAGAAGAATCTGAGAGAACGCCTTCTGATAGAGGTGGCCTCTTTTGGGTTCTCGGGCAGGATATTGTAAACTACGAAGTCAATGAATGGTTGTCTCCAGTCTGGGACTTCGTCGATCGTCTGAGCGAAATAACTCGCCATGAATTGAACATTGTTCTTGGGATAGACCAGTTCATGGCCTATCACATCTACCGATTGACGAGTATTATTTGGCACTACTAGGGAAGCGGCAAGGCCTGCTAAGGCATCGGCTTCGATATTTTAGAGTCTGGGAACGTGTTCGATGAAGAACCCCTCGAACGACGAGATGATGTTGATCGCTATTTGGTGATAGGGGATCATGTCTTCTTGGCGGACTTCGTATGATCCCCGGATCTGATTAACGATTAACTGTGAATCGCCGTATGCTTCAAGATATTCTATCCCCAGCTCTCTTGCAAGTTGGAGGCCATTGATCAAAGCGTTGTACTCGGCCAAATTGTTAGAGCAGCGTTCTGTGAGGGAGTAAGCGTGATTGATCACCAATCCGGAAGGAGAAACCAGCACCACCCCGACTCCGACGATGATGTTGCCCTTAGGTCCGGTCCTTGAGGCGCCGTTGAAGAACATTCGCCATATATCATCGTGAGAGATTGTATACGAGTCGGCGACCTCATCTGGGATTCTTTCATATATTCTGGATGACTCCGAGCCTGGGTGGGCTGCCAAAAAGTCTGTCAGGGCTTGACCTTTAACAGCCTTTTGTCGGACGAAGATCATATGGTAGGGGGACAGTAATATTGCCCATGTAGCGAGGCGAGAGCTGAGTGCCCCTGGTTTAGTCATGAGGACCCTGAGAGGGTTGACTCGTGAGATCACATGTATGGTTTGTCCTGTGACATAGTGTCGCATCTTTTGAATGGCGAACACCAGGGCGAGGCATTCTATCTCTATGGCGGTATATCGGTGCTCTGGCCCGATCATCATTCGGCTGAGGTAATATATAGCTTGCTCATGGCCTGCATCGTTGTTTTGTGCTAGTAGAACGCCGAGGGAATGTTCCATTGCTCGTACATAGAGCAGGAATGGTTTTCCAGCAACCGGGGCCACCAGGACTGGAGGGTTCGACAAATATTCTTTGATGTTGTCGAAGGCACGCTGACATTCTTCGTCCCATACGAATGAGACGCCCTTCTTCATGAGATGGGTGAATAGCTGACAACGCCCGGAGGGGTTGGAAATGAACCTCCTAATGTAAGCTAGCCTCCCTTGAAGGCCTCTGAGTTCTCGGAGATTTCTCGGGGGACCCATCTCCATGATTGCCTTTGTCTTCTCAGGGTCTACGTGGATACCCTGGGCGGTGATAATAAAACCCAAGAACTTTTCGCTGGATACGCCCAAGAAGGATTTTGTGGGATTCATCTTCAGGTTGTGTGCTCGCATCAAGTCGAATACCGTCCTCAGATCCTGGAGATGGTCACCCTTACAGCGACTCTTGACGGCGATGTCATCAACATAGCACTCTACGGTCTTGCGCAAGTGATCCCTGAAGATGATACTCATATCTCTTTGATATATGGCGCCAGCATTCTTTAAACCGAAAGGCATGACTGTGTAGCAGTATGTGCCAATCGGTGTTCGGAATGATGTATGCTTTTCGTCGTCAGGAGACATCTTGATTTGGTTGTACCCCGAGAAACCATCCATGAATGACATGCGTTCGAAGCCGCATGTGTTGTCGATCATGATGTCTGTGATAGGGACGAGGAATTCATCTTTGGGACATGCCTCGTTTAGATTGCGAAAGTCGATGCAGATTCGAATCTTCCCGTTCTTCTTGAGGACCAGTACTATGTTGGCGACCCAGTCTGGATGTTGCTTCTCGCGTATGAAGCTGCTGGCTATGAGTTTGTTGACTTCGGCTTCGATTGCATCCATGATGCCTGGGCGGAAGCGTCGTTGTTGTTGCTTGACCGGCTTTGCATCTGGCCGAATGTTGAGTTTGTGAAGAGCAATATCGAGATTTAACCCCGGCATGTCTTCGCAGCTCCAGGCGAACACATCAATATATTCTTTGAAAAGTTCCAGTAGCGACTCTCGCTCTTCGGCTGTCAGGCTTTTACTGACGAAGATTGGTTTTGGAGAAGATTCGTCGCCGAGGTCGACCTGTATAACTTCATCTTCAGTAGGAGGTTCTCTCTGTTCAAACCGCTTCTCCCATTGTGCATCCAGCTGTTGGGCCCACGGTTCTAACTCGAGGATTTCAGGAATGTCTTCATCTTCTTCGTAAGCGTCGATGAATGCCATGTTGACTGACAGGACTCGTCTGAATATGTCTCCGATGCTGGTATCTGAATCAGAAGTTGGTGACCTGGTTGAATGTGAATGCCAGTCGCATTCTTCATATGAACTTTCAGGGGTTGTTGTGGGTGTAACATACCCTAATCTACATCAGATCTTGCTGTAGTAGTCCCGTGGTTTGCCAGCCGGGACTGGTGGCTTTAAAGGTAATCGTCATCCTGTACCGTAGTTCAAGCATGGCGTAGTCTCTATATCATAATCCTGTTTTTGTATGAGGTATTTGGATTCGGGGCTATAAAGATACAGAGGCAGTCTTCCGGTATCTGATTCAAGATCGACTTCTTCTATGGTGAAGGGTTGTGGGTCGTCATTTCGACCGAAGATGATTGGATGGTCCCCTCCCTCGATTATACGGTAAGCGTCTTCCACTGGAGTAAGCTGGTTTACGGAGTACACATTTGTCACCTGTGTGTGTAGGTGAGTGCCTATACCATGTTCCATAGCATACATTGTACAAAGCTTATTAAGCTCGAGGTAGTTCAAAAATAGCCCTTTATTGATGAAGTAAGGTATCTTTTCTAGCGGGATTACATCATCTACGGAGGGAACATCAGTGTGGACAGCCACATACTTGGCTAGCTCCGGTTCTTCTTCGGCCACCCCCTGTATAAAAAAAGACTGAGAGGATGACCTGGGCAGCTTGATCGTCAGTGGTTCTGTCGGTAGAGCAGAACGTGGAGTCGTTGGCAAACTAGCGACCCCCAGTTTGGCACTCGATGTTGGGCGGGGAGTTGTTGGCTCACTAGAAGCCCCAGATCTTGCATCGGGGTGACGATTCTTCCTGGGAAGGCGTATCATTATTGGCTTGTCGGAGGGGTTGAGCTTCTCCATTTGTGGTTGGTCGACTCTAGGCAGCCTGATTGTCAGTGGTTCCATTGTGGGCCTTGGCACTTGGTCGGACCTTGACAGTCGGATTATCATTTGCTCTTCTTGTGCATAGAGGTTGATTGCGTCCTTACGCAGAGTGGCTGTAAGGGGTGCGGACTTGCCAGGTTTGCGAGCATGGAGGTGGATCGTCAGAGGTTCTTCTGATCTTGTGGCTGTCTCAGTACGAGCTTGCATATCTCCTCCATCAAGGTGCCTCTTTGACTTTTTTATAGGCAGGAGTCTGAGTAGTAGGATTCGACCCCTTTGAAGGGATCGATGTCGGCAAATTCTGTCCTCACGAAGCCACGTTTGTCGACATACTTGAAGCACTGATGCAGAGTGGAAGGAACGATCATGTAATCGTGTATCCAAGGGCGCCCCAAGAGGATGTTGTAGGAAGTGTCTGCGTCTATGACGTAACAGGTTACTTCTGAGTGAAGATCGCCAATTTGGCACTTCAAACGAATCTTCCCAATCGGGTAGCTCCTGCCCGAATTAAAACCGCTGATGGCGGTGCTTGTTGGCGTCAGGCGATGCATAGGAATGCTGAGATGATATAACAGACCCTTCGGGATGATGCTTATGGAAGAACCAGGATCAATGTGCATCCGATCCACCTTTACGTCGCCGATGTATCAAGTGTAATATAAAGGGCGATCGTGCAGGTTGGTTTTGATGAGCATATCCTGCGGAGTGAAGACAATGTTGGGCATCGCTCCCGTGCAAGCGCTGTCTTAGAAACCTGCAGGCGGGCTCTCTCCCGTGAGGTTAACCTGATGTCACGACCCGTACCCACCGTGAGGGTACGAGTACATAACAACGCCCAGCCTACGCCGCAGTGTCGGCGGTAGAACGTTGTTCTCGGTCATGAACTATAACTAGAATAATATGAATACTCTCCATAAGGAGGCCAACACAGAGGTACAACTCAATCACAATCTAAGCTAGAATGATAAAGATAGATAAACATGAAATCCAAAAGAGATACAGGAGATAGAAGTCTAAGTGTCTAAGATACATAATTCCAGAAATACATCTCAAAACTCAAATACTGTAATCCACAAGTAAATACAACTCCAGACAAAATGAAATAACTATCTAAACAACCTCTACTGTGTCTCCTCTAGGCTAGCAGGCAATCCCAGGCTATCTGTAAAATTTATCAACAGGTCCAGTCAGGACAGGAGCGAGCACATTACATCTCAACAGTTCATAGCAGGTTAGAAAATATAATCATGCAGTAAAGTAAGATACAGGTGCTGAAGAATACAGTATGTAAACAGAGAGAGAAAACTGTAATAGAAATACTACTATAAGTAAGGAACTAACAGTGGCTAGTGAGTCAGAGTACAGGATAGCACATGTGAACAGAACAGATTTGTACATGATCTATACTAAAGAGTGGTACATGATCTACACTACAGAGTTGTACATGATCTACACTACAGAGTTGTACATGATCTACACTACAGAGTTGTACATGATCTACATTACAGAGTTGTACATGATCTACACTAAAGAGTTGTACATGATCTACACTAAAAAGTTGTACATGATCTACACTAAAAAGTTGTATATGTATGGTGAAAGCACATGAGTACAAAATTTGTATAGTACTAATCCGTGATAATGTCGTGACAGCACAAGTAAAGTAATTTAATGCAGAAAATAATTCTAAGCAGGATATGAAATGATCAGAGAATGTACTCGCCTGATATCTGAATGTCCAAGGTAAAGATACTATCCGAGGAGAGGTGTCTGGCTCCTAATTGGAACAGCACAAGTCACAACATGTCCAGAAGGGTAATATAAAGCACTACAATGCATTCTACTTGAATCTATGTCAAACTAGGCCAAAGTCAACCCTTGGTCAACTCTGGTCAACTGCACTAGTCAAACTAGGTCAAACTAGGTCATGTCCTAACCCAGCAAGTCTTACTAGGCCTAACCAAGACTATCCTAGAAAGCACACATCAATACAAGGCTATACAAGCCAACATACACCCAACTCTATATAGCATGCAATTATTCAATACTCAAATAGGCAAGAATTCACATTGGATATACACTAGGTAATCTATTACTTTAAACTATATATGTCTACACATATATACACATGCATATATTGGTATTCAACATTAGGTCTATAATCATGGCATTTCAAATGGTTATATAAACTTATATATTACAACACAATATGCTAACATATATATAATATACATACATAGCTAAGTTAACTGTATTCATAAATACTTATTTAAGAGGCTATGTGTGCGTATGTGAACATGGCAAAGGGGCAAGTGAGGGTTAAATGGACATACATAGTGTATACATATCAAAGAGTGTCAAAGTGTAATTGAACAAAGTGTCAAGTGTGATAGTGTCTACATAGTGTAAGGGGTACATGAGGTAATATAGGATTTGTGTTAACATAGAACATTACATCTCATTAACTTGTATATTGTATACATTACATCTATTATTACATTACATTCATGCTTGTATTCATTCATCATTCATTTATTCTCTTGCACTACTATATGAACCATACATTACATACTATGGAACCTACATATTCATTACAAGCCATACTTATACATGCTTACATTAGATAGGATACTTACACCTCATACATCATTTATTTAACATTTACTCATGCTTTCATTCTCTATTTAATTACATAATGTATATACATTAACATGGGTTAAAATCAAATAGAATATTATATTACACACAAGGGTGCACAAAATGCATATGCCGAATAGTAACTCCTACTAATAATCAATATTGTACCATCTCAGCATGAATTAAAATCTAGGATTAAAGTATGTTATAGATCTATGTGTTAGCTTTCCGAAACTTCAAACAGATCGCATTTTCGTTTCCGAAAACTCCCGAAATCGCGAAAACACCGAGAACGCGTTTGTCTTTCGTACAGTTGACACTCAAATAATTCTCCAGAAAGTTACAAAAGAATTAGGCCTAGTAATATATGTTTTTGGAAAGCTAACTTCAATACGCTTCTTTTAAAAAAAACGGGAGATTAAACCGAGCTTTGAGCTAGAAGTTATGATATTTCTAAGTTGGGGCTGAAATTAAAAACGTGGATAAAAATCATGACGGATTTGGGTAGTTTGAGACAAAAGAACACAAGTATATAACATAATATATCAAGAACTCACTCTCTACACTAATATATATATATGAGACACTATAGAACACATCTCCAATACAAGAATATGAGATTAAACATGTAATAATTCATTCATACATAACAACAACACATAGTGTGTCCAAATTTGGGGTTTTCCCACATGGACACAACCACAACACAAAGGACACTCCTATGACCTCCAAATGGACATGAAATGGACACAAATGGAGATACAACCATGGGGGTCATTCCTATGGGTTCAAAATAGACCTATATGCATGAGAAAATGAAAAGGAGAAGGGATTTATACCTCCCGGTAGATCGAATCGAAGAAAAGCCTTTCCGGAGCGACACCGACACGTAGAGATTCCAAAAGGACACGAACGAGCTCCGAATCCTCCCAAACTTGGGTAGCTTCCTCCTTGGCTAGAATGGAGAAGGAAAGAAGAAGATTTGGTGGCAAAATGGAAGGATTTGGTGGAGAAATTGCTAGGGATTGCTCTCTAGGAATTTGGGGAAGAACAAGAGAGAGAGTATGGATGAGAATAATGAAATGAACTTGCGCCTATCCTCTCCCAAAGTGGCTGGCCATATGGGGCTATTTGTCCTATTATGGTAAGGTCCAAAATGCCCCCACTGACCTATTCTATGAGTATTAGGAAAGGGCTAATTGGTTGGGGCTAAATTAGTCATTCTAAAGTCTCTAATCACACTAACCTTATCCATAATTATTAGTCGAACCTCTAACTAAAATATTTCTATCATGTGGACTAAAATTAATATCATGTGGGTCATGCCTAAGTAGTGTGTGGGTCCCACTAGAGTCAAACTACCTCCGGGTCCCCGTTTCAAGACGGATTGAGTTGAAATTTAAACCCGACTCAAATAACCCCAAAACAATATCATAAATAATAAAATAAATTTCAACCCCAAAATAATATCATAAATAATAAAATAAATTTTAAAAATATTTAAAAATGTAAAATGACAAAAATACTCATGTTTCTGAAAACTGGGGGTGACAAATCTATCCACCTTAAAAAAAATTTCGTCCTCGAAATTAAAATAAAGCAATCACAGGAAACACATGCAGAAAACAATCTCATTCAAATACTTTTAAAAAAAAATCAGCAATAAAAAAAAATCTCTTTGAGACACATCAAACATTTGTAAATAAAAACTGATACGTGTCCGATACGGACACAAAACCATCACAAAATTATACCTATCAAAGGTCAAAATCAACAATCACCAACGCAATAAATATCAAAATAATTCAAATAGGTCAAATGCAAAATATCCTTAGGCCAGAAATGACATTAAAATATCCTAATCACATGGTTAGGCTCTAGGTCAAACAGTCTCTAGTGTTTCACTAGCAAAACATCAAAATCACAAGTCATGATTTTAAATAGTTTTAAAATGATTTAAAAATTACCAAAAATCATATCATGATTTAAATGCCAAATCAATAAATGATTAAAATTACAAAATTTCAAAATTACCCTCATTTTAGAGAACTGGGTGTTACAAGTCTACCCACCTTAGAAAAATTTCATCCTCAAAATTAAAATGTTCATACTCCTTCTAGGTCAAACCCCCCCACAATCAAAGTCTCAGAACTTAAACAATCATACGATTTAAGAGGATGACATACAGGATTATGGCATACGGTGGTAGTGAAAGTCTCATCTAAGTATACTAGTCATGCTAAACCAAAACGGTCATATGGTATCAAAACACACAAGCAATCTAGGGTGCTAAACTAGAAAAGATACAGAAATAACAATCATCAAGACTGTAAGGCAGTCTACATCCTATATGAAAACTGGTACTTATCAAAATAAAATAAAGTTAACTACCATTTATCTAATAAGGGGTACTATTCAAGAAAATCAAAATCAAAAGTTAAAGAATGAAAGCCAATTGCATGAAAATCCAATCACAATATATTTATATATATAGCGTTAGAGAGGAAAAAGCTAGCATTATGTACAAGTTATGTAGTTCGTGTGTGTATGGGTTTATGTGGACATGTTCATATGGTTAGATAATAGGCGTGTGTGTATGTAAAATATACATGAAAGTGCATAGGAGGATTTGGGGTTTCAAACAATAACTATCAAGTTACACTAATCATGGCATATTGGTTAAACAATCTACAATACACAACTCATTTGCTCATAACATGCATGGCTAACCATGTATATATGTATATATAAAGTGGTAGAGATTTAGTTATGTATGTATATACATTATAACATGTATGCCTATGCTCTATATATATCTATATAGATATATAATCATGACATAGAGAGGAAGAGTTAGGTTACATGACAGGGTATACTAAGTTAGGGTGTGTGTGTGTCCTTGTACAGGGTTATAGCTTAGTATTGAAAGGTTAAACCCAGTTTTAGTTCAGCATTTACATACAAAATCTGAAAATAAGCTAACATTTAAACCAGTACAATATTAACATAATGCAATTTCAAAATTTAGGAGTTTGAAACATCACAACTAATCTCAATGCTCCCAATACATCCTAACATGATAGAAATGAAATCCTAATATACTATCAATACATTTATCTACGCATACAGTTCAATATTACACGTTAAATCTGAAATTGAACTAAACATGGAAATCAATGTAAAAATGTTAACATGTATTCAGTTTTCAGGATTTTGGAGAATTTGCACATCAAAACCAACTCAATGTTTATCACAACCTAACATATAAGAATATGGAACCTAAATTTATATCCCTACAACAACAATGTACACAGCTCTAAATATTACATTTAAAACAATCAATTTGAACTAACATTTAAAATCCCGTATTAAGGGTTAATATGTACACAGTCTCAGATTTGACAAATTTAAACACAAAACTCAACCAAATTTTTTTTTTGAATTGAAACCCTACGTATAACATACATGTGCAGTGATATAAATAAAACTATTATCATGAAATTTTATATTTAAATTACGAGTTAATCTAGGAAAAGCAGAGAATCAGAAATATTGGGGTTTTGAAAATTTAAACATTAATGACATATTAATATGTATTCAGATAGGTGGAAATCAAGTGTAGCATGCATAAGTGTCAGGAAAGTGTCCACTATATATATTCATATATATTCTCATGTCCCAATATAAAATTTTAATTCTACATTAAGACCAACAATTAGATTCCTACCAAGGTTGCAAGCAGGTGATTGACGTAATCAAGACAGTATTATTATTATTTAATACAAGAATAATAGCAAGAAAGAAATAACGATAAAATCTATTTTTGCTTATCTGTTTAAAAGAAAAACCCATTTTGAAACCCAGAGCTAAATTTTCAAATTCAAGATAAAGTCTAGCAAAATTATCGATTCATTGTATTAAGAAGAATTTCATAGTAAGAAGTTACACAAAGTTTATAAAAACAGCTAAAGCTACTCCTAAGTTAAATAAATGAGAAACAAAACAAAACAAACAAATAACAATTCTTTTTTTCTTTCTTAATTTTTTTTTTGAAGGACTGAAACAAAAGTAGAAAAAACATGTTCAAAAATATTTAAGGTACAATCTGATAATCATATGCGTCTTCTTGAAATTATGTTGTCAGAATTCTGCCACGCCAATAAGCATAGCTGCAATAAACGATAGAGTCCATAATAAGGCATACACCCTATAATCATGTTATCTAGATTTCTTACCACGCCACCCGGTATGGCTGCAAGAAAGTCTAGATTTCATAACTAAGATAAGTATAGCTATATCAGGCTCTACGTCCTTGTCATGCTAGCAAATATGACTGCAATAAATTCTAAATTCCATAATAAAGTAGACTTTTACCTTTCTCACTGTCCTTATCAAGTACGTTATCAGGTTATACCTTAATTCCAAAAAAATATACATATACATATAAATACAAACTCAAATTTAACAACTAACATCAAGATTCAAAATTCAACAATAATCTATCAAAAATCATAAAAATACAGACTCAAATTCAATCACTAACATCAAGATTCGAAATTCAACAATAATCCATCAAAATCAAGTTCAATAACAGGAAGTAAAGGTAAATCAAATCAGGAAAAACAGATTTCAAATCGAAGTTAAAATAAGATTCTCAAGGGTCGTCCCAGGAATCTTTCAAGGTATCCTAACCGTGATTGAGTACGTTCAAAATATATCCTATTCCTACTACAGGCTGTAGTGGTACTCTACTTCGAATACCACTACATAAACTCGACCTACATGGGCCACCACTAAAAATGTGTCACGACCCGCACCCACCGTGAGGGTACGAGTACGTAACAACGCCCAGCCTACGCCGCAGTGTCGGCGGTAGAACGCTGTTCTAGGTCATGAACTATAACTAGAATAATATGAATACTCTCCATAGGGAGGCCAACACAGAGGTACAACTCAATCACAATCTAAGGTAGAATGATAAAGATAGATAAATATGAAATCCAAAAGAGATACAGGAGATAGAAGTCTAAGTGTCTAAGATACATAATCCCAGAAATACATCTCAAAACTCAAATACAGTAATCCACAAGTAAATACAACTCCAAACAAAATGAAATAACTATCTAAACAACCTCTACTGTGTCTCCTCTAGGCTAGCAGGCAATCCCAGGCTATCTGTAAAATTTATCAACAGGTCCAGTCAGGACAGGAGCGAGCACATTACATCTCAACAGTTCATAGCAGGTTAGAAAATATAATCATGCAGTAAAGTAAGATACAAGTACTGAAGAATACAGTATGTAAACAGAGAGAGAAAACTGTAATAGAAATATCTACTATAAGTAAGGAACTAACAGTGGCTAGTGAGTCAGAGTACAGGATAGCACATGTGAACGAAACAGATTTGTACATGATCTACACTAAAGAGTGGTACATGATCTACACTACAGAGTTGTACATGATCTACACTACAGAGTTGTACATAATCTACACTACAGAGTTGTACATGATCTACACTACAGAGTTGTACATAATCTACACTAAAGAGTTGTACATGATCTACACTAAAAAGTTGTACATGATCTACACTAAAAAGTTGTACATATATGGTGAAAGCACAGGAGTACAAGATCTGTATAGTACTAATCCGTGATAATGTCGTGACAGCACAAGTAAAATAATTTAATGCAGGAAATAATTCTAAGCAGGATATGAAATAATCAGAGAATGTACTCGCCTGATATCTGAATGTCCAAGGTAAAGATACTGTCCGAGGAGAGGTGTCTGGCTCCTAATTGGAACAGCACAAGTCACAACATGTCCAGAAGGGTAATATAAAGTACTACAATACATTCTACATGAATCTATGTCAAACTAGGCCAAAGTCAACCCTTGGTCAACTCTGGTCAACTGCACTAGTCAAACTAGGTCAAACTAGGTCATGTCCTAACCCAGCAAGTCTTACTAGGCCTAACCAAGACTATCCTAGCAAGCACACATCAATACAAGGCTATACAAGCCAACATACATCCAACTCTATATAGCATGCAATTATTCAATACTCAAATAGGCAAGAATTCACATTGGATATACACTAGGTAATCTATTACCTTAAACTATATATGTCTACACATATATACACATGCATATATTGGTATTCAACATTAGGTCTATAATCATGGCATTTCAAATGGTTATATAAACTTATATATTACAACACAATATGCTAACATATATATAATATACATACATAGCTAAGTTAACTGTATTCATAAATACTTATTTAAGAGGCTATGTGTGCGTATGTGAACATGGCAAAGGGGCAAGTGAGGGTTAAATGGGCATACATAATGTATACATATCAAAGAGTGTCAAAGTGTAATTGAACAAAGTGTCAAGTGTGATAGTGTCTACATAGTGTAAGGGGTACATGAGGTAATATAGGATTTATGTTAACATAGAATATTACATCTCATTAACTTGTATATTGTATACATTACATCTATTATTACATTACATTCATGCTTGCATTCATTCATCATTCATTTATTCTCTTGCACTACTATATGCACCATACATTACATACTATGGAAACTACATATTCATTACAAGCCATACTTATACATGCTTACATTAGATAGGATACTTACACCTCATACATCATTTATTTAGACATTTACTCATGCTTGTATTCTCTATTTAATTACATAATGTATATACATTAACATGGGTTAAAATCAAATAGAACATTATATTACACACAAGGGTGCACAAAATGCATATGCCGAATAGTAGCTCCTACTAATAATCAATACTGTACCATCTCAGTATGAATTAAAATCTAGGATTAAAGTATGTTATAGATCTATGTGTTAGCTTTTCAAAACTTCAAACAGATCGCATTTTTGTTTCCGAAAACTTCCGGAATCGCGAAAACACCGAGAACGCGTTTGTCTTTCGTACAGCTGACACTCAAATTATTCTCCAGAAAGTTACAGAAAGAATTAGGCCTAGTAATATATGTTTTTGGAAAGCTAAATTCAATACGCTTCTTTTAAAAAAAAATGGGAGATTAAACCGAGCTTTGAGCTAGAAGTTATGATATTTCTAAGTTAGGGCTAAAATTAAAAACATGGATAAAAATCATGACGGATTTGGATAGTTTGAGACAAAAGAACACAAGTATATAACATAATATATCAAGAACTCACTCTCTACACTAATATATATATGAGACACTATAGAACACATCTCCAATACAAAAATATGAGATTAAACATGTAATAATTCATTCATACATAACAACAACACATAGTGTGTCCAAATTTGGGATTTTCCCACATGGACACAACCACAACACAAAGGACACTCCTATGACCTCCAAATGGACACGAAATGGACACAAATGGAGATACAACCATGGGGGTCATTCCTATGGGTTCAAAATAGACCTATATGCATGAGAAAATGAAAAAGAGAAGGGATTTATACCTCCCGCTAGATTGAATCGAAGAAAAGCCTTCCCGGAGCGACACCGACACGTAGAGATTCCAAAAGGACACGAACGAGCTCCGAATCCTCCCAAACTTGGGTATTTTCCTCCTTGGCTAGAATGGAGAAGGAAAGAAGAAGATTTGGTGGCAAAATTAAAGGATTTGGTGGAGAAATTGCTAGGGATTGCTCTCTAGGAATTTGGGGAAGAACAAGAGAGAGAGGGTGGATGAGAATAATGAAATGAACTTGAGCCTATCCTCTCCCAAAGTGGCTGACCATATGGGGCTATTTGTCCTATTATGGTAAGGTCCAAAATGCCCCCACTAACCTATTCTATGAGTATTAGGAAAGGGCTAATTGGTTGGGGCTAAATTAGTCATTCTAAAGTCTCTAATCACACTAACCTTATCCATAATAATTAGTCTAACCTCTAACTAAAATATTTCTATCATGTGGACTAAAATTAATATCATGTGGGCCATGCCTAACTAGTGTGTGGGTCCCACTAGAGTCAAACTACCTCCGGGTCCCCGTTTCAAGTCGGATTGAGTTGAAATTCGAACCCGACTCAAATAACCCCAAAACAATATCATAAATAATAAAATAAATTTCAACCCCAAAATAATATAATAAATAATAAAATAAATTTTAAAAATATTCAAAAATGTAAAATGATAAAAATACCCCTGTTTCTGAAAACTAGGGGTGACACCTGAACCAGATAGGCGTCGGCATTCTGGAGTGCATCACTCAAAGTCGTGCGAACATCCTTCGAGAGTCTCAGGAGCTCGTATAATGACAATTTGGCCGGTGTGTTGGCCAATTGCGCCAAGATGTCGAAGTTGTAGGGCTTCTCCAGCTCCTGCGGTGCCACTTTTCGGAGGGATTTGTCAAAGCGAGTCTCCTTCGGCCTAGGCTTGTCGGTCGTCGGAGGTTGAGAAGGTCCTGGAGTATTAGCAGTAGCTGGCTGATGATCTTCAGCCGAGTTATCAGCCATAGGTTAGGATTGTGCCCAGACCGGGTAACGACAGCCGTGACTTCTTCGACATCTGCCGAGATTGTGCGACAGGATCCGTCTTTTCCACTCTTCTTCTAGCGAATGGAAGGGGGTGTGGATTGAGTCACCTCGAGTACCAGGTCTGGATGGACCCACATGACCTTCCCCTGTGATGTGGTGAGGGGCACTAGACCAGCCGCCTGATCTCGGGGAGGTGGAAGATTAGCAATCTCCATTGTCGCCAGAGGGATGGGTACCACACCGTCTTGAGTTTCTGTTGGAAGGAAGCTGCCAAATTGTACGGACACCATATTGGCTGCCACAGTTACCTCTTCGAAATCGATGGCCAGAGCGTTCGAATCGATGAGATGTTGGATGTACCGTTTTAGTTGGTAGCAGTCGTGTGTAGCACGGTGGACGTAGCGGTGGTAATGGCAGTACTTTGGGTTCTCCATTTATGTCGGCCGAGGTTCCCGTCTTGGTGGAGGGAGCTGAATTCTGTCTCCTTGTATGAGCATGTCCAAGATGGGCTTGACGTGGCCATCTTCGAAGGAGTAGGTCATTTGCGGCCATTGTTTGTCTGTCGGTTTTGACTCAGGTTTCTGTGCTGTGTCGGCCACCATAGCTTGCTTGCCCTTGTTGTCCCGATTGTTGGCAGAGCTACCTCCATTGTTATTATTGGCATTAGGATGCCTGCCCTTGTCCTTTCCCTCTGAGATATGCAATCCCAGTTGGCGAGCCTTCTTCAATCGTTCTTCGGCGCTAGTGGCACTGATAATAAATGTCTTCCAGTCCTTGAATTGACTTTCACCCATCCAGAGGCTGATTGTCGGAAGCAGTCTCTTTTGACAAATTTCAATTAAGGAGGAATCTGGATTACCGGACGATAGCTTCATGGCGATTTGGCAGAACTGCTCAATATAGTTCCTTGTCAGCTCTTTCTTCCCTTGAACGACGTCCATGAGGGTGGACATTGTGATGTCCTGTCCTACTTCGTAGAATCTCTCCAAGAACATGCGCTTGAAGCTGGCGAAGGAGTGGATGCAGATGTCTGGCAGGTTACGGTACCAGTCGAAGGCGACTCCTTCCAATACCCCAATAAATAATCGTGTAAGGATAGCATCGTCATGGAGCAGATGGTCGGTGGTGACCTCGAAGTAAGTGATGTACCGAC
Organism: Iris pallida; assembly: GCA_029216955.1. Taxonomy (NCBI): domain Eukaryota; kingdom Viridiplantae; phylum Streptophyta; class Magnoliopsida; order Asparagales; family Iridaceae; genus Iris; species Iris pallida. The sequence continues at coordinate 3,878,257 of JANAVB010017195.1, read as the reverse complement.
TTGCGGAGGTCTTTCCATCATATGGATTGATGTGGAATGGTTTATACTTTAGTGGGAAGGGAACATCTCTCCACGCAGCGGGATACGGTTGTCGTATCCTGAGGTCTTGGCAGTTTTCTCGGGCGTAGAACATGGCCCAGAGCTCCTGAACCTCTCTTCTTGCCTCCCTGGCTTCGTCTGCAGCGGTAGGAGCTGACATTTCAGGAGGAATATTGCCCGGGTTCGGTGCCGCTGAGTTTGAGTCTGCATTGACTGCGGGACCCGAGTTTGTTTGGCCAGGCGTTCCTCCCTGCAGAGTAGGGAGGGCTGCTTTGATCTAGTCCACGAATTTGACCAAAGTACAAAGTATGGCCTCCAGAGTGTCGATGCGTTGGCGATCACTGGGACCGTCCTGTTCGTCGTTTGTCATGAATGCCGTCCTGACATGAGTAGAAGTGGAAGGGACGGTGGATGACGTACACTCTGAATTATACCCCTGTAATGAGAAGTCATCGGGGTATGTGGAAATGTCTTCCTCTGGTTCGGACTCAGAAGGAACAGTACCCCCGGCTTCCGAGTTTACCTCGTCGGGATTAGCTGCATCTAATGGGAGAGTTGTTTCCCCCAGCTCGTCTTCTTGGAACATCGGATTGTCGTAGAGGTTCGGAGGGGTGCTACCCCCAGTCCCAGCAACCCCCAGTGATGTGGACGATGAATCTTCCACTGTAGCAGATTTCATCTTTGAACGGGTACCTTGGGAAACTTCGATAGTGGGCACCCGTTTAGACGATAGTCTTTTAGTCATAGTGGTTAAAATCTTTGGGCTGGGAACATTGGTCTTCTTCCCTCTCCCATCGGCGGGGATTTTCTGAGCAGAGTTGCAGGAGACGACGGGAAGTGCCTCATCTTCTAAATATGGTTGTTGCAGTCTTTAGAAGACGGACTGTCGGTCTTTATTGCAACAGCAGTTGACGATGACTTGGGTGCAGTGACGTCCGTGGGAGGACTCTTTGCACCCCGAGGCACCTTCTCTTTCCTTGCGTTTATGGAGGATGGCCTCACGCAAGTCAGATGGGTCCGGAGTGACTATGTTTGCTCCCTAGATTTTGGGAGACTTTTGAGAACCTCTCTGTCCGTTTGCCGCCGGGGGCCGGACTCGAGTGGTTCTGTACAACGTCCCATCAGAGGCCCGTATAACAGTATGTGGAATACTCGGATGGTCAGAGGTCGGATCAGCGGACCGAGCTTGCCAAGCTCGTGCTGCCCTAGACTTCTTCACTCTAGTGCGTGAGGGCACATAGCAGGAAGAGTCTAAGTAGTGCTAGAGAGAGTCAGACATGTCTTCTTGGGAGCACAAGAGATAAGGACCATAGGAGAGGCGATCGAAGACTGAGCCACGTGGAGCAGGTAGCATGCGGCTGGAATCAATAGTCTCCATGCGGCTGGTAGTCGTAACCGCATGGGCTTTCTTCATGCGGCTGTAGAAGCATAGAAAAGAATAAAAAAAGATCCATGCGGCCAGGAAGCCCCATGCGGCTCAGAGAGTTCATGCGGCTCAAGGATCCATACGGCTCAAGAGTCTATGCGGCTCAAACAAATTCTATGCGGCTCAGAGAGGAGCCATATGGCCTACAAACAGCTCTTCCGTTTGTCCTTTACTGCATTAAATGCCTTGACGGCTGACAGCTCTGACACATGACAACCCTGACACAAAAAATACAATTAAGACTCCGTCATAATGGCAGATTCCTAAGAAAACCGAAGAAATCTCTGACACGATCCCCCGAGATCCAGAAACTGTCATGCGGCCTTGACACATGGACAGTCGCATGCGGCTCGAGCAGAGACCATCCCATGCGGTTCAGGCCGAAGCTGTCCCATGCGGCTCAGGCCGAAGCTGTCTTATGCGGCTCAAGCAGAGGCTACTCCATGCGGCTCACGAGGACTATCTCCATGCGGCTCACAAAGAAGGCACCCATCATGCGGTCACCTACACTCATGCGGCTCAGATCATCACCATGCGGTTCAAATGTTCAAGGGGCCACTCTCAAGCAGCCTTAACACATGGCCAACCTTATGCGGCTCAATGAGGAGTAACCTTCCTGCGGCTCAGATTTCTGCAGTGGCTCGCGGTTAAGATACGTGGCATGATAGCGGGACACGTGGCATCAAATCGATCGAAATTCCTCAACAAATCCCAATAAAATGTTGGGATCAAATTAGATCATTTGCAATCAAGCAAATTAATGACACGTGTTGGGAAATCCGAGGTTGGCATTACAAATCAGGAGGATTTATGTCAATCATCATTAATTATCCACAAAAGATTTGATGCAATCACATTTATTGCTCAAATCTCGTATATTCAAGATGAACGGCCCAGATCCAGTGATCCTTAGCCGCCGACTTTTAAGAATGGGCAATTATTGCAAACCCTAAGGATGCCCCCCACTCTTATAAATAGCAAGGTGCCATTCCCTTGCGAAAAGAGAAGACTCTCGGATAAAAAAAAAGACATAGAGAGCCAGAGAGCTAGAGAGAGAATATACAGAGATCAAAAGGAGAGTATTTCTTCATCAACGCCGAGCACTTCTTCTACAGAGCCAAGGCTGCACCCGATCGTCCAAAGAGTAAGGCAGAGCTGCCGTCGCTTTCCCGAGCCTCTACTGTCACCCTCCAGAATCTAAAATAAATAATTGTACTTAGATTGCTGTACCTAGGTTTTCGTCCCTAGGCTTTCTTTGTACAAGCGAGTTTGTATTGTGAAGTAAAAGTCCAGTCCTCCGATAATTGTTCTGCTCTTTTATATTTCATGGCAAATACGATGGCGACTCTGCTGGGGACAAATTTTACCACGGCTGAGGAGTTGGTGACGCAATCGGATGCAGCCAAACTTGGCTCCACGCAACAGAAGATGGTCGTCCGCTTCGACCAATAGGCGTTTGAAGGAATGCTCTCTGAGGGAAGCGCTGGCCCGGTCCAGAAGCGAACCCGCACAAAGAAAGCTCGCAGCGAGTGGAGGCCAAAATCATTTGCTCCTCCCCAAGCTCTGGACGAAGTACTCTCTGCTGCCCAAGACGGCGAAGGCGACTTTCGTACGGCCCCACTTCGAGCAATAGAGGACTCTGCTGTCCCCAAGTCCGGCAGAGGAAAGCACTACGATGCTGGACTTGCAGGGGCAAAGAGCGATCCTATGTGCTCTAGAAAGAAATCGAAAAAGGGCACTAGCCGCAAGACGAAGACCCATGCTACCAAGATTGCCAGCCGCATGAATGATAACCATGCGGCTGAGACTACTAGGCAAAGGCACAATACTCATGCAACCAGGATCTCCAGCCGCATGGAGAAGACCTAGGCGGCTGCGCCTGCCAGCCGCATGAAGATTAGTGATGCCAGCCGCATGACGCCTACTCCATGCGGCTCTGTCTTCGACCGCCTCTCCTATGGTCCTGATCTCTTGTGCTCCCAAGAAGACATGTCTGACTCTCTCTAGCACCACCTAGACTCTTCCTACTATGTGCCCTCATGCACTAGAGTGAAGAAGTCTAGGACAGTACGAGCTTGGCAAGCTCGGTCCGCTAATCCGACCTCTGACCATCCGAGCGTTCTACATACCGTTATGCGGGCCTCTGATGTGAAGTTGTACAGAACCACTCGAGTCCAGCCCCCGACGACAAACGAACAGAGAGGTTTCCAAAATTCTCCCAAAATCCAGGGAGCAAACATGGTCGATCCGGACCCATCTGACTTGCGTGAGGCCATCCTCCACAAACGCAAGGAAAGAGAAGGTGCATCAGGGTGTAAAGAGTCCTCCCACGGACGTCACTGCACCCAAGTCATCGTCAACTACTGTTGCAGCAACGCGACGATACGAGAAGACCGGCAGTCCATCTTCCAAAGACTGCAACAACCATGTTCAGAGGATGAGGCACCTCCCGTCGTCTCCTGCAACTCTGCTCAGAAAATCTCCGTCGATGGGAGAGGAAAGAAGACCAATATTTCTAGCCCGAAGATTTCAACTACCATGACTAAGAGACTACCGTCTAAACGGGTGCCCACCACAGGAGTTTTCCAAGGTACCCGTTCAAAGACAAAATCTGCTACAGTGGGAGATTCATCGTCCACACCGCTGGGGGTTGCTGGGACTGGAGGTAGCACTCCTCAGAATATCCACGATAATCCAATGTTCCAAGGAGATGAGTCCGAGGAAACAACTCTCCCATCAGATACAGCAAGGGCCGACGTCCCCGAGGACGTCCACGACTCCCAAGATAAAGCAAACTCTGAAGCTGGGGGTACTATCCCTTCTGAGTCCGAACCAGAGGAGAACATTCCCACATACCCCGATGACTTCTCACTACAGGGGTATGATTCGGAGGGCTCGTCCTCCTCCGTTCCTTCCATCTCTCCTTATGTAAAGACGGTGTTCATGACGGACAGCAAACAAGGTGGTTCCAGTGATCGCCAACGCATCGACACTCTGGAGGCCATACTATATGCCTTGGTCAAGTCTGTAGACGAGATCAAAGTGGCCCTTCCAACTCTCCAGGGAGGGACGCCTGGCCAAACAAGTGCGGGTCCCGCAGTCAATGCGGACTCGAACTCAGCGGTACCGAACCCGGGCAACAATCCTCCTGAAATGATGGCCCCCACCACTGTGGATGAGGCCAGAGAAGCAAGAAGAGAGGTCTAGGAGCTCCGAGCCATGTTTCACGCTCGAGAAACCTCTCAAGACCTCAGAATACGGCAACCACACCCTGCAGCATGGAGGGATGTCCCCTTTCCGCCAAGATATAAACCGTTCAACATCAACCCGTATGATGGCAAGACCTCCGCTAGTCGGTACATCACTTACTTCGAGGTCACCACCGACCATCTGCCCCATGACGATGCCATCCTCACACGATTATTCATTGGGGCATTGGAAGGAGTCGCCTTCGACTGGTATCGCAACCTGCCAGACAATTGCATCCACTCCTTCGCCGGCTTCAAGCACATGTTCTTGGAGAGATTCTATGAAGTAGGGCAGGACATCACAATGTCCACCCTCATAGACGTCGTCCAAGGGGAGAAAGAGCTGACAAGGAACTATATTGAGCGATTTCGCCAAACCGCAATGAAGCTGCCATCCGGTAATCCGGACTCCTCCTTAATTGAAATTTGCCAAAAGAGATTGCTCCCAACAATCAGTCTCTGGATGGATGAAAGTCAATTTAAGGACTGGAAGACGTTTATCATCAGTGCCACAAGCGCCAAAGAACGGTTAAAGAAGGCTCGCCAATTGGGATTACACATCTCGGACGGAGAGAACAAGGGCAAGCGTCCTAATACCAACAACGACAATGGGGGTAGCCCCTCCAACAATCGGGACAGCAGGGGCAAGCAGGCTATGGTGGCCGACACAGCCCAGAAACCTGAGTCAAAATCGACAGACAAACAATGGCCGTAAATCACTTAATCCTTCGAAGACGGTCACGTCAAGCCCATCTTGGACATGCTCATACAAAAAGACAGAATTCAGCTTCCTCCACTAAGACGGGAACCTCGGTCGACAGAAATAGAGAACCCAAAGTACTGCCATTACCACCGCTACGTCCACCATGCTACGCACGACTGCTACCAGCTAAAACGGTACATCCAAAATCGCATCGATTCGAACGCTCTGGCCATCGATTTCGAAGAGGTAACCGTGGCAGCCAATATGGTATCGGTACAATTTGGCAGCTTCCCTCCAACAGAAACTCAAGACGGTGTGGTCCCCATCCCTCTAGCGACAATGGAGATTGCTAATCTTCCACCGCCCCGAGATCAGGTTGCTGGTCTAGTACCCCTCACCACATCACGAGGAGAGGTTATGTGGGTCCATCCAGACTTGGTATCAGAGGTGACTCAGTCCACACCATCTTCCATTCGTAAGAAGAAGAGTGGAAAAGTCAGATCCTGCCACACAATCTTGGCAGATATCGAAGAAGCTACAGCCATCGTTGTAGTGACCCGCTCCGCCCTAGCGGAACGCCGATTCCAAACGGCGTGTGCAACGACTCAAAACGAGCCGTCGACCCGAAGAGTTGCCTCGACCCGATGAAGTATCGATGCAAATCGATGCCAGACTTGCCTTAGCCCGTCAAGATGAATCCAGACTTAGACTTCCAAAGGTGCGCTCGGAGTATCGCTCGGCCAATGCAAACATCGCTAAGGTAGGTGGCTCCGATGAACCCGTCTGTGCTTAGCCTAGACACATAACAATACGGACACTATCACGAGAATCGCTAGGCGATAACCTCTTGCATGTTAATAAATGACTCAACGCACCTAGCTAAGGGAATAATCCCAACTTGTTTGCTTGTATAGAATATAGAAAGGAACATGGAAAAGTACGAGAACTCTCGCCCGCGCTCCATGCTCGTGCTACGGCACAAGCCTACGTTTATGCTCCTTATGCGTTCAAACAATGAAACAATGAATGGTTTACAACAATGAAACGGAAAGACTATCAACATAGTCGCTCCGAGTAGAGTTTAGCAACATTGAAAGGCTATGGGACTGATGGGTCGCCAAGGCGACTCCCACACTGGGAGTTGCATAATGCGTGAATGAATGGATCAACAAATGAATGAACGAATGAATGAATGAATACATGAATGAATCGATGAATCAAATGAACAAGTGAAAGAAAGAAAGAAAAGAAAGAATACGTGAAAGATAAGACATGGAAGACGCTATCGACAGGTATGACGGGCACGTGCAACGGGGCTCGCTACCCGCGCTGTACGGACGCCAACCTGGTCGATAACGCATCATGGCTAAGGGTTAGCCTACGGCTCGGAGATAGCCGCTAAGTTAAAATGACAAGACAATACGAAATGGTCGTGGACAAACGGTACGGGCGATGGGGGGGAATACCGTGGCCGTCGTGTGGAAGGATTCTGCGGCACGGGCGTTGGAGGGGTAAACCGTGGCCGGCCTAGGCGGAATCAACGGCGCTTACGGGCTGCTTGGGTGCGGGCTTGGGCACCAAGAGACGTAAGTAGGAGGGTATATTCAAGAGACTTAACGGGGTGTACCAGCCATCACCCTACGCTAAGTTGAGAATTGCCACAGGGGAATGTCCTAAATGGCTTGTAAAGCCAGCGACCCGTGCATGTAGATTAAGTGGACTATGCTGGTGGCAATCCACGTGCAAGTTCTTGCATTGAAATCAAAGTAGTCTAAGTTAACTAAATGAAGTGTTTCCTGAACATGCTCGAAATATAACACTCAGAACATGCTTGAAATGTAACATGCTGAACATGCTCGATATATAACACTCTTGAACATGCTTGAATGTAATATCCGGAACATGCTTGAATTGTAATACCTTAAAACGTGCCTACGACGTGCTAGAACATGCCCACGACGCATTAGAACCCGAGACATGGACACACACTCGATATTGAATGCGTACATGAATCGTGTTATGTTATTATACATGAATTGTTGTTTAACTTGGTTTACCTTGAACAGGGAAGGCCGGACGGTAAGTATGGGTAAGTCGCACATGTATTTTTATGCGACACTTGAGTTCGGTAACACGAGATAGGCTATGCAATATGCTATGAAACTGATCCTAAGGCAAGATTAGAAAGACAATGAATGATAGAGATGCACAAAAGTAAATGGAACGTGTTTGGTAATGATGGCATTGTGGGCGAGCTAGCCTCCCCACCAGTGCATAACAATGTACTGATAACCCCACAGTATGCTTACAGGATAGCAGGAGACGCCGGCGGGTGCGGAGCTTCCATCGAACGTGTCAAGGCGCGGAGCCAACTCTGGGGCCTTGGAACGTTGCAAGAAGCTGAAGCACCCTATACAGGACATAATGTATCGGAACATCGCCATGTATCATTCCATGTTGTAAGCCACTTGGCACGCCTTTTATGTTTCAGAGAGAGAGCTTGAGCGATTTGTAATATCGGCCTAGCGCCGCTTGTAAACTTCTTGAAATTCAATAAAGAGATTTGGATTCGCTTCTACTTGTGTTCATTTTTACTTCCGCTGCAAATAGGGACACTCTGTGCGACTCTGTGGCCTAGACTCAAATCGGCCGTTTCTGGACTTGGCCTTGCACGGGCGCAACCTAGGCCCGTGCGGCATCACGCCTTAGCGAGGACGATCGCTCCTACGGGAGCTGGACTTGGCCTTAGCGAGGACGATCGCTCCTACGGCATCATGCGGCTTGGCTGAATGCATGTATTTTGGAGACGCTTGGAATGCATGCATGATCCAGCCAAGTGATACATCGAGTTCAAGCAAGACTTGAGGAATGGGAGAGTGTCGTAGATCTCGAAATTTGCGTTAAGTAAAGGATCGATACTAGTACGAAGGTGGCTCGGAATCAAAGAAACGTGTAAGCGGAGTGTGCGTGAACGACAACGAAATTGGCCCTAAACAAGTGAATGATATGGAATCGATATCGTGCAAATAAAAGTTGGTATAACGAATTGGACCATTGATAGAAGCGATAACATTGATAGGGAAATATACTCGAGGATAGTGCAATACTTAGTCTTGAATCGGACGAAAATTACATAGACTTGGTCGACCCCGCTATGAGGAAATCATACTGATTTCATGGACGAGAACGCTTGGGAAGCGAATCGGGTCATCTCGATGACCGAGATGAACGAAAGTGAATTTGCCTTAGCCTACGACCCTCGCATTTGACGAATTACAACGTGCCCCATACGGCCATTCCAGTCTCATGACACGACGAAATAGAAACCAATACGAAGAATGCTTGAATTGAATAAGTAACAACAAGTCTAAAATGAACGAGAAGTAATTCGATAAAATCGACCAAACGTATGCGACACGGAACTTAGAAAGAAACCGAGTACGGTTCGATGCCATCGAACGATAAAGCCATTCGATAGGAAATTGCCTAAGATGTGTACACGATCCGAGTTAAGGAACGGTAGGATGACCTGCACTCAAGAAGTCTCGAGGACGAGACTTGTTTTGAGTGGTGTATTATGTAGTGACCCGCTCCGCCCTAGCGGAACGCCGATTCCAAACGGCGTGTGCAACGACTCAAAACGAGCCGTCGACCCGAAGAGTTGCCTCGACCCGATGAAGTATCGATGCAAATCGATGCCAGACTTGCCTTGGCCCGTCAAGATGAATCCAGACTTAGACTTCCAAAGGTGCGCTCGGAGTATCGCTCGGCCAATGCAAACATCGCTAAGGTGGGTGGCTCCGATGAACCCGTCTGTGCTTAGCCTAGACACATAACAATACGGACACTATTCCGAGAATCGCTAGGCGATAACCTCTTGCATGCTAATAAATGACTCAACGCACCTAGCTAAGGGAATAATCCCAACTTGTTTGCTTGTATAGAATATGGAAAGGAACATGGAAAAGTACGAGAACTCTCGCCCGCGCTCCATGCTCGTGCTACGGCACAAGTCTACGTTTATGCTCCTTATACGTTCAAACAATGAAACAATGAATGGTTTACAACAATGAAACGGAAAGACTATCAACATAGTCGCTCCGAGTAGAGTTTAGCAACATTGAAAGGCTATGCAATATGCTATGAAATCAAAGTAGTCTAAGTTAACTAAATGAAGTGTTTCCTGAACATGCTCGAAATATAACACTCAGAACATGCTTGAAATGTAACATGCTGAACATGCTCGATATGTAACACTCTTGAACATGCTTGAATGTAATATCCGGAACATGCTTGAATTGTAATACCTTAAAACGTGCCTACGACGTGCTAGAACATGCCCACGACGCACTAGAACCCGAGACATGGACACACACTCGATATTGAATGCGTACATGAATCGTGTTATGTTATTATACATGAATTGTTGTTTAACTTGGTTTACCTTGAACAGGGAAGGCCGGACGGTAAGTATGGGTAAGTCGCACATGTATTTTTATGCGACACTTGAGTTCGGTAACACGAGATAGGCTATGCAATATGCTATGAAACTGATCCTAAGGCAAGATTAGAAAGACAATGAATGATAGAGATGCACAAAAATAAATGGAACGTGTTTGGTAATGATGGCATTGTGGGCGAGCTAGCCTCCCCACCAGTGCATAACAATGTACTGATAACCCCACAGTATGCTTACAGGATAGCAGGAGACGCCGGCGGGTGCGGAGCTTCCATCGAACGTGTCAAGGCGCGGAGCCAACTCTGGGGCCTTGGAACGTTGCAAGAAGCTGAAGCACCCTATACAGGACATAATGTATCGGAACATCGCCATGTATCATTCCATGTTGTAAGCCACTTGGCACGCCTTTTATGTTTCAGAGAGAGAGCTTGAGCGATTTGTAATATCGGCCTAGCGCCGCTTGTAAACTTCTTGAAATTCAATAAAGAGATTTGGATTCGCTTCTACTTGTGTTCATTTTTACTTCCGCTGCAAATAGGGACACTCTGTGCGACTCTGTGGCCTAGACTCAAATCGGCCGTTTCTGGACTTGGCCTTACACGGGCGCAACCTAGGCCCGTGCGGCATCACGCCTTAGCGAGGACGATCGCTCCTACGGGAGCGGGGCGTGACAGTCGTCACTCGGTCTGGGGCACAATCCCAACCCGTGGCTGATAACGCGGCTGAAGATCAGCAGCCCCCTACAACTAACGCTCTGGGACCTTCTCAGCCTTCGACGACCGATAAGCCTAGGCCGAAGGAGACTCGCTTTGACAAATCCCTCCGAAAAGAGGCACCACAGGGACTGGAGAGGCCCTACAACTTCGACATCTTGGCACAATTGGCCAACACACTGGCCAAGTTGTCATTATACGAGCTTCTGAGACTCTCAAAGGATGTTCGTACGGCTTTGAGCGATGCACTCCAAAATGTCGACGCGTACCTGGCGCAGGTTAACCTCACGGGAGAGAACCCGCCTGCAGATCTCCAAGACAGCACTTGCACGGGAGCGATGCCCAACATTATCTTCACTCCGCAGGATATGCTCATTAAAACCAACCTGCACGATCGCCCGTTATACTACACGAGATACATCGACGATGTGAAGGTGGATATCCCGGTTTTTCCATAAGCATCATCCCGAAGGGTCTGTTGCATCATCTTCGTATCCCTATGCATCGCCTGACGCCTACAAGCACCGCCATCAGCGGTTTCAATTCGGGCAGGAGCTACCCAATTGGAAAGATTCGTCTGAAGTGTCAAATTGGCGATCTCCAATCGGAAGTCACCTATTACGTCATAGATGCAGACACTTCTTACAAGAGACACTTGGGGCACCCTTGGATACACAATTATATGATCGTGCCTTCCATACTGCACTAATGCTTCAAGTATGTCGACAAACACGACTTCGTGAGGACAGAATTTGTCGACATTGATCCCTTTAAAGGGGTCGAATCCTACTACTCAGACTCCTGTCTATACGAAAAGTCGAAGAGGCACCTTGGTAAAGGAGATGTGCAAGCTCGTACCGAGACAGCCACAGATCAGAAGAACCTCTGACGATCCACCTCCAAGCTCGTAAACCTGGCAAGTCCACACCCCTTACTGCCACTTTGCGTAAGGACGCAATCAGCCTCTCGGCACAAGAAGAGCAAATGATAATTCGGCTGCCAAGGTTCGGCCAAGTGCCAAGACCCACAACGGAGCCATTGACAATCAAGCTGCCGAGAGTCGGCCAGCCGCAAATGGGGAAGCTCAATCCCTCCGACAAGCCAGTGACGATACGCCTTCCCAAGAAGAGTCGTCACCTCGATACAAGGTCTGGGACTTCTAGCGAACCAACCACTTACCGCCCAGCATCGAGTACCAAACTGGGGGTCGCTAGTCTGCCAACAACTCCACGTTCTGCCCCACCAGCTGAACTTCTGACAATCAAGCTGCCCAGGTCGTCCTCTCAGTCTTCGTTTATACAAGGGGTAACCGAAGAGGAACCGGAGCTAGCCAAGTATGTGGCTGCCCACACTGATGTTCCCTCCGCAGATGATATAATCCTACTAGAAAAGATACCTTACTTCATCAATGAAGGGCTATCTTTGAACTACCTCGAGCTTAATAAGCTTTGTACAATGTATGCTATGGAACACGGTATAGGCACTCACCTACACACACAGGTGACAAATGTGTATACCGCAAACCAGCTTACTCCAGTGGAAGATGCTTACCGCATAATCGAGGGAGGGGACCTTCCAATCATCTTCGGCCGAAAGGACGATCCGCAGCCCTTCACCATAGAAGAAGTCGACCTTAAATCAGATGCCAGAAGACTGCCTCTGTATCTTTATATCCCCCAATCCAAATATCTCATGCAAAAACAGGGGTATGATCTGGCAACTACGCCAGGCTTGAACTACGGCACTGGGCGATGATTACCTTTGAAGCCACCGGTCCCGGCTGGCAAACTACGGGACTACTATAGTAAGACTCGATGTGGATTAGGGTATGTTACACCCACAACGACCCCTGAAAGTTCAGACGAAGAATGTGACTGGCATTCACATTCAATCGGATCACCAACTTCTGACTCGGATACCAGCATCGGAGACGTATTCAGACAAGTCCTGTCAGTCAACATGGCATTCGTCGACGCTTACGAAGAAGATGAAGACATTTCGAAAATTCTTGAGTTAGAATCGTGGGCCCAACAGTTGGATACACAATGGGAAAAGCGGTTCGAACAGAGAGAACCGCCTACTGAAGATGAAGTTATACAAGTCGACCTCGGCAGCGAATCTTCTCTAAAACCAATCTTCGTCAGTAAAAGCCTAACAGACAAAGAACGAGAATCGCTACTGGAACTTGTCAAAGAATATATTGATGTGTTCGCCTGGAGCTATGAAGACATGCCGGGGTTAAATCCCGATATTGCTCTTCACAAGCTCAACATTCGGCCGGATGCAAAGCCAGTCAAGCAACAACAGCGACGCTTCCGTCCAGGCATCATGGATGCGATCGAAGCCGAAGTCAACAAACTAATAGCCAGCGGCTTCATTCATGAGGAACAACATCCGGATTGGGTCGCTAACATAGTACCAGTCCTTAAGAAAAATAGGAAGATTCGAATCTGCATCAACTTTCGCAATCTGAATGAGGCATGTCCCAAAGATGAATTCTCCCTCCCTATCACAGACATCATGATTGACAACACCTGCGGCTTCAAACGTATGTCATTCATGGATGGCTTCTAGGGGTACAACCAAATCAAAATGTCTCCTGACGACGAAAAGCATACATCATTTTGAACACCAATTGGCACATACTGCTACACAGTCATGCCTTTCGGTTTGAAGAATGCCGGCACCACATATCAAAGAGCCATGAGTATCATCTTCAGAGACCACTTACGCAAGACGGTGGAGTGCTATGTTAATGACATCGCTGTTAAGAGTCGCTGTAAGGGAGACCATCTGCAGGATCTGAGGACGGTATTCGACCTGATGCGAGCACACAATTTGAAAATGAACCCTACGAAGTGCTTCCTGGGCGTATCCAGCGGGAAGTTCTTGGGTTTCATCATCACCGCCCATGGTATCTACGTAGACCCTGAGAAGACAAAGGCAATTATGGAGATGGGTCCTCCGAGAAATCTCTGCGAACTCAGAGGCCTTCAAGGGAGGCTAGCTTACATCAGGAGGTTCATTTCTAACCTCTTCGGGCGATGTCGACCATTCACCCATCTCATGAAGAAAGGTGTCTCATTCGTATGGGACGAAGAATGTCAGCGTGCCTTCGACAGCATCAAAGAATATTTGTCGAACCCTCCAGTCCTGGTGGCCCCGGTCGCTGGAAAACCATTCCTGCTCTATGTACGCGTAATGGAGCATTCTCTTGGCACCCAGCTAGCACAAAACAACGATACAGGCCATAAACAAGCCACATATTACCTCAGTCGAATAATGATTGGGCCAGAGCACCGATACACCACCGTGGAAAAGGAATGCCTCGCCCTGGTCTTCGCCATTCAGAAGACGCGGTACTATGTCACGGGACAAACCATACATGTGATCCAAACCATACATGTGATCTCACGAGTCAACCCTCTCAGGGTCCTCATGACTAAACCAAGGGCACTCATCTCTTGCCTCGCTACATGGGCAATATTGCTATCCCACTATCATATGATCTTCGTCCCACAAAAGGTTGTTAAAGGTCAAGCCCGGGCAGACTTTTTGGCAGCCTACCCAGGCTCGGAGTCGTCCAGAATATATGAAGAAATCCCAGACGAGGTCGCCGACTCGCATGCAACCTCCCATGATGATATATAGCGAATGTTTTTCGACGGTGCTTTGAGAACTGGACCCGAGGGCAACATCGTCGTTGGAGTCGGGGTGGTGCTGGTTTCTCCATCCGGATTGGTGATCAACCGCGCTTACTCTCTCACAGAACCCTGCTCTAACAATATGGTCGAGTACAACGCTTTGGTCATTGGCCTCCAACTTACAAGAGAGCTGGGGGTAGAATATCTTGAAGCATACGGCAATTCTCAGTTAATCGTCAATCAGATCCGGGGCTCATACAAAGTCCGCCACGAAGACATGATCCCCTATCACCAAATAGCGATCGACATCATCTCGTCGTTCGAGGGGTTCTTCATCGAACATGTTCCCAGACTCCAAAATATCGAAGCCGATGCCTTAGCAGGCCTGGCCGCTTCCCTAGCAGTGCCAAATCATACTCATCAATCGGTAGATGTAATAGGCCACGAACTGGTCTGCCCTAAGAACAACGTTCAATTCGTGGCGAGTTATTCCGCTCAGACGATCGACGAAGTCCCAGATTGGAGACAACCATTCATTGACTTCGTAGTCTACGACATCCTGCCCGAGAACGCATTCTCTCAGATTCTTCTACGATACAGAGACGAAAATGCTGTATCGGCGATCCTACGATGGGTTATTGCTTCGGTGTCTGTCAAACGCAGAAGCCAAAGATGCCATACGCAAGGCTCATGACGGTGTTTGCGGGGCCCATCAGCCTGGCCCAAAATTGCAAGACCGTCTTCGCCGAATAGGCTACTACTGGCCCACGATGGTAGCAGATGCGATAGACTATGTAGAAAATACAAAGCTTGCCAAGTCCATGCGGACATCATCCACCAACCATCCAAATTTCTACATCCGACAGTGGCGTCCTGGCCATTCGAAGCATGGGGAATGGATATCATCGGTCCGATTACTCCTTCTTCCTCCCGAGGACATCGTTTCATACTCGTAATCACAGATTACTTCTCCAAATGGGCGGAAGCTGTCCCGCTTGCAGAAGTAAAGACTTCAAACGTGATCAGCTTCCTCAAGCATCATGTCATCTATCGCTTTGGACTGCTCCGAAGGATCATCCACGATAATGGTCCGCAGTTTGCAAGCCACGCCTTCTATCGGTTCTGCGATAAGCACCGCATCCAGAATATTACTTCAACGCCATACAATCCAGTAGCGAATGGGTTGGCAGAAGCATTTAACAAAACAATCATCAAACTTCTCAAAAAGTTCGTATCGTCCAACAAACGCGACTGGAACGAGAAGCTTGGTGAATGCCTATGGGCGTACCGTACCACAGTCCGAACGGCCACAGGGAACACACCATTCTCCCTGATGTATGGGAGTGAGACAGTTCTCCCATTGGAGACTCAAATACCCTCGCTCCGTGCCGCTCTCACTTATCAATTGACAACGGACGATAACTACCATTGCCGGCTACAAGAGTTAGAGGCCTTAGATGAAAAGCGCCTCCTGGCTCAGCAATGGATCGAGCTATACCATGCACGCATCTCCGGAGCCTTCAATAAGAAGGTTAAAATTAAAACATTCCAAGTGGGCGATCTTGTTCTGGCAGTCCGGAGGCCGATGGTCATGACTCACAGGACCGCCGACAAATTCCAGCCAAAATAGGAAGGTCCATTTATCATAGAGGCTGTATTCTCCAACGGTGCTTACCGCCTCGCAAAATAAAATGGAGACTTGCTCATGTTGCCCGTCAACGACAAGTTCCTGAAGAAATATTATGTCTAAATAACACATTCCAGATCCTTGAATTATGTGTCCGCTGGTACCACTGAACTCACATCCACAACATTCTAGATCCTTGAGTTATGTACCCGCTGGTACCGCTGAACTCACATCCACAACATTCCAGATCCTTGAGTTATGTGCCCGCTGGTACCGCTGAACTCACATCCACAACATTCCAGATTATCGAGTCATGTACCCGCTGGTGTCGAATTCTAGATTATCGAGTCATGCACCCGCTGGTGCCGCTGAACTCACATTTCCAAATTTTAGATTATCGAGTTATGTACCCGTAGGTGCCTCTGAACTCACATTCCGGTCACTCTTTCAGATAGTAAGTCATGTATGACTATAGCTCTGAACTTTCTTCCTGGAAGAGATCCTCCCTCATGATCCACTACCCGCACTCCCAGTGCACAAAAAGGGTAACATATCCACAAATTTCCAAAACGGCCATGTCCTCATTACCTCTGAGTCATTTCACTTCCGCCAAAAACAAATCACCCCTTTACATAGAGCTTCCATGTCCTCATTACCTCTGAGTCGTTCTATGTGCCCTCTTTCATTGAGCCCACTCCTGCCATGTCCTTATTACCTCTAAGTGGGAAGGCTCCGTCGAAGAAACCTTCATGCTTGCCATGTCCTCATTACCTCTGAGTAAGTATGATGATTCCCTTTCGATTTATTATCCGTACCCACAACCGGAGTACGCCAAGGATAATAGGTCCACAAATATTCTCTGCTGAGTCCACTCCTACCATATCCTCATTACCTCTGAGTAGGAAGACTCCGTGGTAAAACCTTCGTACTTGCCATGTCCTCATTACCTCTGAGTAAGTATGTTGGTTCTCTCTCGTCTTATTATCCGTACCCTAAACCAGGGTATGCCAAGGGTAATAGGCCTACAAATGTCCTCTGTTGACCACAAAAATCCTTCGTTGAGTCCACTCATGCCATGTCCTCATTACCTCTGAGTAGGAAGACTCCACGGTAAAACCCTCATACTTGCCATGTCCTCATTACCTCTGAGTAAGTATGTTGGTTTCCCTTTATCCTATTATCCATATCCTAAGTTGGGGTACGCCAAGGATAATAGGCCCACAAATGTCCTTTGCTAAGTCTCTTAGTACAGGCCCACCATTCCTCATCATGCCCCGGGAGCCCAGCTGCTCCATGGCATTCTATCTCTCGATACCCCGAACACCCACGACCACCTTACCGTGGAACTGTTCTAGGTATCCCCAATCAAACTTGTTATCTGTACCTAAAACCAAGGTATTTCAGGGATAACAGGTCCACAAACAAGTCCCCTATGCGGGGCAAACACTGCCATAACACCACAGGCACAAACAGGCAATGCAAATGAAGGGTAGAATGGAAAGTAATCTTTATTTGAAAGACGAAAAAGCATTACATATGGTGGGGACCATGTCCCTCTCAAAAAGAAAAGAAAAGGAAAACAGAAACAAAAGAAGGAAAGGCCGACTATAGTTCGGTATTACACAACTCCAAGAAGCGATTTCTCACCAAGGCAGTACCCCGCTCAAGCCTCTGTCTAGCTCGGCGCTCAGCCTCCTGGGACAACCGCTCCCCACAATCCAGGTCCATGAGTGCCCGCCAGTCGTCATCCAACTTCTTCAGAGCCATTTCCAGGTCAGCCGAAGCTTGATTGACTTTGTCAGCCTCCTGGATAATTAGCCTCCTGTCGATCCGGGCAGCCTCAAGCTCAGACTCAAAGAAAGTTAACTTCCTCTGAAGCTCAAGGATCTGCTCCCGCGTGTCAGTAATCCCACGGGAGGCAGTCGCTTCCCGAGCCGTAACATCTTCACTCTCATGGCTCAATTGATCATATCGATCAGACAGAGTGCGGAGATCCTTCAGTATGGCCGACCTAGTTTTATCCTGAGCGGCCCTCGTCTTCTCTATAGCAGTTGTGGGGGAGCCGCGCTCCTGATCTATAGCAGCAGACAGATCAACCTGCCGTAATACCTGAAGCTGGGCCACCAGCTGATCAGTCTCCAGCAATTTTGCCTCCAGAAGTGCAGCCACCCCTGCCCCACCAGGAAGGGCCAGAAGGATATCAATTTTACCTTGGACACATTGTCGGGCCAAGAGGAAAGAGGTCCCTCTCTCCACAGCAGCTTCTATCCCCCTTTTCAAGTGACGATAAAAGCTATCGACCATGTCCTGTAACGCTTCGTCTAGGACCTCTGTAGAGGACGGCGTCAGAGAAAGCGTGTCCGGCAGCATCGAAGGAGTTGTGCTAGAACTTGCCACCAGGGGGGCAACTTCCGAGCAGAACGATGCACGAATAGCGGCTAACTCTTCCTCTGCCCCCAAAGAGCCTGAACACTTGGCAGGGCGGAGAGGTCGACTCTCGGGGCCGTCCGAGTAGAGGAAGACATAAGGACCATCGTCCCCTGCCCCGGTTGTCCCATTACCGGACTTGCCGAACTCGAGCCCACAGGAGGCCCATCAAGACGAACCGAAAGGGGAGGGGTACGCTCCTCTCCGCCAGTGCCCCTTCGGCAGAGCCTATCTCAACAATGTCCATCCTCGGCACTGGAGAGGCAGGACCTGCATGTCCATGATAATGATCAATCGACGTGACTCGAAGGATGTGATGATAGAGCAGATAGGCCTCATCGCAAGTTAAGATTCGACTTATCTTACCAGGAGAGGAGCATGGAGGCTGCAGCTCGTTCGCAGCTGGCATGGTCTCCTCACCCATGATCTCTAAGTTAAATTCGGCCGGCTCCTCTGACCCAGCCACCTCGGAGGGAGAGGCAACTCGATCAGCATCATCTTGATAGAATTCAGCAATTTCAGGGGTAGGCTCACCAGAGCCCCCGTCATCCCGAGTCACAACCTCGACAACTTGAGAGTCCTCTTCTTCTGACGCCTACAAGAGGGAAGGAAGATGATTAAAATCAAAGCTAGAAGAAAGGAAGAACCGGTAGTAACTTATTTACCTCTGATGCGGGATCAACTTCTTCGCCTCTTTCCTTTATAGTTAGCCCGCGGTATCTGGTCATAGCCAGTTTTCGAGAGCGAGAAATGCCGCCGACAGGAGAAATTTGCCTGTTACGCTTTCGTGTAGGGTCGAGCGCAACGGATGGCTGATCTACCACCATCTCATCTAGAAAAATAGGCGACTGATCCGCCCCTATATCTGCCTCCGGAAGGGAAGAGTCATCTCCATCATGCTCGTCGCCTTCGTCATCTGCAGCAACGGAGTCCGAATCTGGCACTTCGAATCTGTTCTTCCTCTTCCTTGTCTTGGCCCCCTGGGAACCCTCATCCAGGCCGGTACCAACAACGAAACTGGCACCTGGGTTAAAATCGAAAGGGGGCTTGTTCGCCATGACGTGGTACAGAGCCGCCATATACAAGATCTCTACCGACACCTTGATAGCAGGAACTGAGAAAACGGTACGGGTATGGAATGTGTCATAGTAGTGCCAGGCCCTAATGCCGTCAAGAAGACTACCTTCAAAACCCAGACAAGAGCTGGGGCTGTCTAGAAAAAGCTGACTGTATCCAAATTGTCGGGCAAACCTGCTAGGCAGATAAGGCTCCAGAAAGACAGTATTACGGTTGCAATACACCAGATGAGCGGGGTGGATGTTACGCAGCCACAAAAGCATCTGGCCGTCCAGAAGTTGAGGGGGCCCAATACCGTCGAGATGGACAGCCGCTATTTCCTCATCAGTAAAATGAGGAACAGATACAAAAATGTTGTACATGTCTGCCATCGCCAGTGCCATCCGGAAAGTACGCATGGTCTCGTATTCCCAAGACTCATTACGATAGCGGAAGATAAAAGTGTCGTCATCAGTTAAGCCATCTTCAGAGCCCTGTCTCATCAAAGACGGATAATGCATCAACAGCCACCCCATCAGATAATGATAGGGCAGCTCAGTCCGTTCAAAATCTTTTATCACATCGCGAGCAATGACCTTGGATGTGAAAGTGCGAAGGCCACGGTGTATGCTGCACACCATGGCCGGAAGGAGAGCTAGCCTGACTCGCAAAACTAACTTCACAGCTGGAATGATGAGGTTACGACTGATCCTCTCGATAGAACCAGCTCCCCTCGAGACTACACAATTTTGCAGCCATATCATCAACAATCCCGCCAGGAGCGCCTTCTCTGACAGTTCTTGAGTATCCTGATAAAAACAACCAAAGGAGTCGGTTTTACTTCCGAATCTGTCACTAGTGGTGGCCACCCTTTTAGCCGACGACACTAAGGCTTTAACCGCCTCCTGGGATTGAGGACATCGGGAAGTAACTTGACCTGAGGCATCCGTCATAAAGAGATAGGGCACCCAGTCCTTGGTATGAGGGGCATTCCCTTTCGAGCTGCTATCCTTTTTGGCTATTTGATGACATGTGCTATAATGGCACAATATCTCTTGATAAAGAGCCACGAAGCCTAGATACCGTCTTTCCAACTCTTCAAACTCCTCATTCGTGGGAGTACACGCCTCAAAAGCTTCGTCCCCCCAAGGAAGCTTGGAGACCGCATGCATTTCGTGGAGCGCAAGCCCTATTTCCCTTACGGGTGTATAGAAGGTTCTCGTACGGCGGTTATACATCTCCAGCAGAGATATGAATAGTCTTTTGTTTATGGGCAAGCCATAGCTGGTGCCCCGAATAGCATGATAAAGACCAATCTCACACAGAAAGGCCTTATACTTTCGCAAGATCCACGTAGACAGATTGGTCCATGAGGGGATGGGGTGTATCCAACTCGGGAGCGCCAACCGGCCAATGGGATAGGAGCCCTTTCGAGCAAGTTGGTTCATAAAAGTGTCGGCTACATAAAACGTGAAATTGGGACCCGACATATTCAAGAAAGTACCCGGGGCCAATCCTATTACAGAACGGCTGGTGTGCACCTTGCCCGCACACACTGACTTCATATTGTTGTTATAATGGATGTCCCCTACAAACATCCCACTTCGGGCAGGAGTTAAAGACTCCTCCATCTTTCGGCCCAATGGGAGCATATTGAACCAAGACAGTGGGAAGTGACGCTCCATTTGGGGGATACGGATCGCCATCCCATTAGAAACAAAACTCCAGTTCTCTGACACATCCAGAACATGACTGTTCTTCACAGTCAAGGCATCTCCGAAGAAGAACGCAGGCTTCAAGTACTCCCCTTCTAATTTCTTCGAGTTCATCATAGCATTGAGAAAATAGAAAGGCTGGTTCTTGAGGGCATTCAATCTCGTAGGAGGCTCATCAATCAAAAATTGGTCCGCCATATGCCTAACTATATGATCGTACCTATAACCCAGAGCAGCTTGGGCAGGGCCTACCAGGAGTTCTCCAGCAGCATTAACCGGCAAATTCACTGAGAAGAAGACAGAAAAAGATAAGTTAAAAAAGATGGACAAAAAAAACCAGTAGGTGTTTTCGAGTTTATGCGGCTCCAACTTAACGAAGCCTCATGCGGCTCAAGAGAACACTTATGCGGCCCTAACTTAATGAAGCCTCATGCGGCTCAAGCTCAGAAGAATATTTAAACGGCTCCATTCAGTGAAGGTTCATACGGCAATGCTTTCATAGGGCCCTCAGGGATCGGATAAGTTCGTGCGGACCACGTGACAGACAAATGTGTGCGAATCTATACGGCTCAGCGTAGCTCATGCGGCTTCGTTGGCGAAGCACGTATGCAGCCACAGTGGCTATTCTTATGCGGCTCGCGGCTCGGCAATAGGACGAACATACGGCTCACATGAAAATAAAGGCTCGTGCATAAAGCATGCAACGTAGCCATAGCAGTTAGGGTTCTTTAAACCCATATAAAGTCCTTACCAGCAATAAGGGGATGGACGTCAGGGTGAGCTGCGGGCACGTCGGCCGGCGGAGGAGCGGCCGCAGTCGAAGTAGAGGCAGTCTTCTTGACCTTCGCCGCTGCAGATGACGTAGACGCCGCCTTCTTGCCCTTCGCCGCAACGGTCTTCTTGGGAGCCATTGGTGATCGAAGAAGAGGATGACAATCGGGGTAGGGAAGGTTCGAAGTAAAGGAGAAAGTAAAGAAGTTTTCTTTCTTAAACTCCTCTTATTTATAGGAGGACAAGAGAGGGGAGGACACGTAGACTAATAACCGCCTCGGAAAAGACAAAACCGACTCCTCGGATTTCGTCTCCTCTTCCATAAAGGAGATTCACCCAGGGCATAAAATCTAAAGATTTAATGAGCCGACCCTTAGGATTTCCCCTAAAGGCGGCACTAAAACGAATTTAAGGCAATTAAAGACACGCACACGTGGCAAAGGGCTATGTGGCCCGAAAGTCCCTGCGGCTGATTGAGTCCATTTGGTCGAGACATCCATGCGGCCAGGACATCATCTGCGGCCAGGAGAATTTATACATGGCCATGCTTCTTATTCAAAGTATTTCAATTTTACAAATTGAAAACATTGAAGGGGGTCTTGTAGAAGCATGGAAAAGAAAAAAGAAAGATCCATGCGGCCATGAAGCCCCATGCGGCTCAGAGAGTTCATGCGGCTCAAGGATCCATGCGGCTCAAGCGTCTATGCGGCTCAAACAAATTCTATACGGCCCAGAGAGGAGCCACGTGGCCTGCAAACAGCTCTTCCATTCGTCCTTTACAGCATTAATTGCCTTGACGACTGACAGCTCTGACACATGACAGCCCCGACACAAAAAATATAATTATGACTCCGTCATAATGGCAGACTCCTAGGGAAACGAAGGAAATCTCTGACACGATCCCCCGAGATCCAGAAACTGTCATGCGGCCTTGACACGTGGATAGTCGCATGCGGCTCGAGCAGAGACCACCCCATGCGGTTCAGGCCGAAGCTGTCCCATGCGGCTCAGGCCGAAGCTGTCTTATGCGGCTCAAGCAGAGGCTACTCCATGCGGCTCATGAGGACTATCTCCATGCGGCTCACGAAGAAGGCACCCATCATGCGGCCACCTACACTCATGCGGCTCAGATCATCACCATGCGGTTCAAATGTTCAAGGGGCCACTCTCAAGTAGCCTTGACACATGGCCAGCCTTATGCGGCTCAATGAGGAGCTACCTTCCTGCGGCTCAGATTTCTGCAGTGGCTCACGGTTAAGACACGTGGCATGATAGCGGGACACGTGGCATGAAATCGATCAAAATCCCTCAACAAATCCCAATAAAATATTGGGATCAAATTAGATCATTTGCAATCAAGCAAATTAATGACATATATCGGGAAATTTGAGGTTGGCATGACAAATCAGGAGGATTTATGTCAATCATCATTAGTTACCCATAAAAGATTTGATACAATCACATTTATTCCTTAAATCTCGTATATTCAAGATGAACGGCCCAGATCCAGTGATCCTTAGCCGCCGACTTTTAAGAATGGGCAATCATTACAAATCCTAAGGATGCCCTCCACTCTTATAAATAGCAAGGTGCTATTCCCTTACGAAAAGAGGAGACTCTCGGATAAAAAAAAGAGAGAGACATAGAGAGCCAGAGAGCTAGAGAGAGAATATACAGAGATCAAAAGGAGAGCATTTCTTCATCAACGTCGAGCAGTTCTTCTACAGAGCCAAGGCTGCACCCGATCGTCCAAGGAGTAAGGCAGATCTGCCGTCGTTTTCCCGAGCCTCTACCGTCATCCCCCAGAATCTAAAATAAACAATTGTACTTAGATTGTTGTACCTAGATTTTCGTCCCTAGGCTTTCTTTGTACAAGCGAGTTTGTATTGTGAAGTAAAAGTCCAGTCCTCCGATAATTGTTTTGCTCTTTTATATTTTATGGCAAACAGCGGCCGACAGTCTCAGCCGCATAGGTCTTCTCCATACGGCTGAAAATCCTGGCCGCATGAGTGTTATTCATTTGGCTGGCAGTTTCGACCACATGGTCATCATCCATGCGGCTGGCAATCTTGGCAGCATGAGTCTCCATTTTGCGGCTAGTGCCTTTGTTCGGCTTCTTCCTGGAGTGCATAGAATTACGCTTTGCCCCTGCAAGTCCAGCATCGTAGTACTTTCCTCTAACGGACTTGGGGACAGCAAAGTCTTCTATGGCTTGAAGTGGAGCCGCATGAGACTTGCCTTTGCCGTCTTGGGGAGCAGAGAGTACTCCGTCCAGAGCTTGGAGAGGAGCAAATGACTTTGGCCTCCACTTCCTGCGAGCCTTCTTTGTGCAGTTTCGCTTCTGGACCGGGCCAGCGCTTCCTTCAGAGAGCATTTCTTCGAATGCCTGTTGGTCGAAGCGGATGACCATCTTCCGTTGCGTGGAGCCAAGTTTGGCTGTATCCGATTGCGTCACCAACTCCTCAGTCGTGGAAAAGTTTTTCTCCAGCAGAGTCGCCATTGTGTTTGCTATTGATTGTAAAAGAACAGAACAATTATCGGAGGACTGAACTTAGACTCACAATATAAACTCGCTTGCACAAAGAAAGCCTAGGAACGAAAACCTAGGTACCGCAATCTAAGTACAATTGTTTATTTTAGATTCTGGGAGATGACGATAGAGGCTCGAAAAAGCGATGGCAGCTCTGCCTTACTCCTTGGACGATCGGGTGCAGCCTTGGATCTAGAGAAGAAGTACTTGGCGTTGATGAAGAAATGCTCTATTTGCTCTCTCTGTATATGCTCCTTCTGATTCTCTCTGGATCTGGGCCAAGGTCTCTCTCTATGCGTCTCTCTCTCTGTGTGTGTGTTCGTCCTTTTTGTAAGGGAATGGCACCTTACTATTTATAAGAGTGGGAGGCATCATTAGGGTTTGCAATGATTGCCCATTCTCAAAAGTCGACGGTCTGAAAGTTAATCTGGGCCGTCCATCTTGTATATGATAGATTTAAGCAATTAATGTGATTGCATTAAATCTCTGTAGATAATAAATGCAGATTGTCATGAATATTCGTGACTTGTAATGGCATGCCACGTGTCTAATTTGCTCGATTTGATTTGATCTGGGCATTTATTATAACAAATCTGATTAGAATTTGTTAACACCCATAATTCCAGGAAGATAAGACTGCCACGTATCTCAATCATCTTGGCAGAGCCACAGATAAGTGGGCCGCATGATGCTAAATGGCTACATAAAGATGGACAGCCGCATGGGGATGAACAGCCGCATGAAGATGGGCAGTCGCATGGGAGTGGACAGCCGCATGCTGATGGACGGTCGCATAAGGGATACAGCCGCATGCTGATGGGCGGCCGCATAAAGGATGCAGCCGCATGCTGATGGGCGGCCGCATAAATGTAGCAGCCGCATACCTCGGGATTAGATGGATTCTGCCAGCTGTGAGAAGATTTTCTCCTCTTTCCTAGGGATGCGGTATTATGTCAGTCATTATTGCCCCTTTTTGTCAGAGCTGACATTTTGTCGGAGTTGTCAGCCGTCAGGGCATTAAATGTAGCAAAAGACGAAGGGAAGAAGTTGTTGAAGGCCACGTAGCTCCTCTCTGGGCCGTATGGAGTTATTCGAGCCGCATAGACGCTCTGAGCTGCAAGAACCTTTCTTTATTCTTTTCTATGCTTCTACACGCGTATGTTATACACGTACAAAAATTTCTATACTTCGGCAAACACTATCGCCGAAAACTTTCATCTGGCCTACAGATTTGTTAGTGATAAGCGATCGAAGGCTGGAGTCCGTACTACACAATTGTTTAGGTATGCAGAAGATCGAGACCCTACCGATGAACCTCTGGAGGCTTCTCTTATGGGCTTCCTAGATGAAGTAAGTGATTCATTAGACGTATCACTAAAGGTACAAAAGAAGAAGTCTTTCGCCAATGGGCTTAAGAAAAGGAAGATTGGAGATTCATTTGCTCCTTCACACCATGACGATCTTTCTTCTTCACCTAAGGCTCCAGGGAAAAAAAGAGGAAGACTACTTTGGTCATTAACAGCCTACCACCAGGATAACTCGGTCCCAGTCGAAGCAGATGCATACCGGGGCATCCCGTGGAGAAGGAAAGAAAACTCCTTCTTTGGTTCCAAAATAGAGTGGAGTCATCCGAGAAGAAGTACCCAGAATTCTTAATATGCAAGACGACCTTGATGAGGTCGAAGAAGAACCTGTAGCACCTCTGCTACGGAAGGCCAAAAGAAAATTGCTGGTGACTCGAGCAAAACGTCAAGAAATTGATGCTTCCTCCATCTCTTTCAGACCAAAGGAATCTTCTAGTAGACCTGATACATCATTACCCTCACAATAGGATCTGCCATCTCAAAAAGGTAATCTCTGTACTTTTAAGCATAATTAAGATATAAATGATATATATTGATATTACTCTTTTTCATCTACAGAGACTACAATAATTGATATTCCAATCTCAATTACTACCGAGAAAATCCCAGGATAACGAGTTGTGCGGACGACTGTTTCTGTAACTGCACTGGCGGCAGCAGGAGTAACACTGTCATCCCTAACTCCAGATGTCCCAGAGGCTACATTCCTCGAGGAGGAGTTGCCCCTATAGAATCTCAAGCCGGGGTTGTTGATCTTCCGGCCGCTCAAACTCCTACTCATTCTCAGAAGATCGAAAAATGATAGACGCCTTCCAGGATTGTGACTATGGCGATGCGTCAATCGGAGATGATTCCATAAACGCTGCTGAAGACGATCCAGTTTCAGTAGATGCTCTTATGAATCAAGAAATACCGACCGAAGAAGGCCATATAACTGTTGAAGGTGAAGAGCACCCCGTTGTTGATAAAGGGCATCCAAGCCCAAAAACTGATGAGCCTAAAAATAACGAAGATTCGACTACGGTCCTGAAGATGCTAGGAATGATGAAAATCCTAGCAATATTGCTGTGGAGACTCAGATCCCTGTCGATCAAGCTCTTGAGGTCAAGGATGCAAAAGTGATTACTTCAGCTAACCAAGCAGAGTCGGGGGCCGAAAGTAGACGTTTCCTATCAGGCAATTCCGAGGCTGGAAGTAGTCAGGTGATAGTGTCTGAAACTACCAAGGCCATGCTCTGTACGAATTTGGTTACACACCACGATACCCTACATGTGCTACCAAGTTTGGGTAAATTTTTGACTTTTAATCACCCAGATATTTTTAATGATATATACTGACTGTGTATCTTGACCGTAACAGGTCCTGTAGGAACGTTTGTGCCAGTTTCTTCGACGGCTATCAGCTTCAGCTCAACAATGGCTCCTCTAGATATGGGGATCCATACTGAAGAAGGAAACCGACTATGATGCCTGTAGTCGGGTCTCCTGGTGCACAATCAACGATTCCTCAAACTGCTAGAGGAGGAGAAATTCTAGTAGAGGTAGCTACTCCGGGCATCTTAGCGATGAACAGTCTCATCGTAGAGTCATATACCAATGCTTTCTTCACATCCTTGAGACCTATAGTTCATAGGGTACTGGAGAAAGATAATCCTTATGAATCGGTAAGGGGTCCTTACTCCTGTATAATCGCAACTATTTACAAGATCGGAGATATGGATAGAGCCTCCTATCTGGAGCATATATTAGATGCGTTTGAGGAATCTATCAAATCTTACAAAGATCAGATAATAGGAAATATTCAAAAACTTGTAGACGCTGAGTTTGAGGCAATGGCTCACGACGCTGTAAGACGAAAAACTTAATTCGAAGTTTTTGTGGTAGCTTTCTCATAACGTACTGCAGAAATTGAAGTCCATATCGTGGAAGCAGCTTCTTCTGTTGAGCGGCACAAGACTGAAGCTATCGAGAAGGAGAAAAAAGCTTCTAAGTGCCAAACTCGCATTCGGGAGCTAGAAGCTGAGTTGGCCTAGCTCCAAGAAGCACTTAAAGCAGTTCGACGACGTGAAGAGGAAGTGCTAGAGTTACATCAAATAGCTGAGAGACAACTAGATGAACTGAGGCAACAAAAAGATGAATTTGTCCAAACCAAGCATGCTGAATTAGAGTGCCAAGCTGCCTCACTGATACCCTTTGATCAGGAGTCTGGAAAAGCTTAAGCTAGACAACAGGTGCTCAATTCCAGGGTAGCAAGAGCTGAGAACTTGAAGAGATTGATCATGGAGCTCAGTACTCGACCTCCCTAATGAAGTTTTTGTTATCTTTCTCTTTCTTTTATGATGTAATCTTGACATTTTGAATCATCAATAAAATTATTGATCTTTTTATGGTTCCACTACTTGTTGCATGCCTGTGATAAACGTAAGTAATAGATCAAAAGCAGGAAATATTTTCAGAGGTGCCGGACTTGACATATCTCCTTAGAAAATAACAATATTTATTATATCTGTAGAGAGGTAATATGGATGTGACAGAATATAATGCTTAAAAGATTTTCCTTTTAATAGACGTTCTTATAGAGTTAATGTGTACGTGATAGGTCGCTGACGTTGATAATAGAATTCAGAGGTAATGTGAACGTGAATTCAAATATTTATTCTGATTATCATCGAATTAGCTGGGATTTCAAAGATAAGGTTTATGATCAAGTGTTACGATGTGGATATATTCCGCTGAGGATTAAAAGTTTATCAGAAGAGTGAATAAGAGACAATAACTCAATGCTGTCTCCTTTTTTTTGTATACAACATTCAGAAGATATCTTATACATTCTTCAAACATAGTATTTCTTTAGAAATTTGCCATTAATAGGTATTATAGTGATTGGGCCATCCATCCTTGTTAGTTGATAAGGTCCATTCGAGAAAACCTTGCTTACAACATATGAACCTTCACACATCGCTTCGAACTTGCCTTGGCTCCTGTGTATCATAGTCATAGAACGTCTGACATTAAGAACTAGTTTGCCTTTCTGAAACGCTCAAACTTTGACTTTATGATTGAAAGCTTTTGAGATGCGGGCCTGGTATAGCTCTATATGTTGTTGAGCTAGTAGCCTTTTTTCGTCAAGCGCTTCCAATTCTTGAAGTCAAAGACGATCATTGTTTTCTGTTGTGAGTTCATTGGAAATTACAATCCTCAGGGAGGGAATTTAAATTTCTAATGGTAGAACAGCTTCACGCCCATACACCAAAGAGAAAGGTGTAAAACCAGTAGGATTGCGTACAGTAGTGCGATAAGCCATAGACATTCTTCAAGCTTTTTACTCCAATTGCATTTGTTGGTAGAAACAAACTTTTTGAGGAGTTTAATAATAGTCTTGTTGAATGATTCAGCCAAACCATTAGCTACAAGGTTATAAAACGATATTGTCGATTCTGTTTTCATCACAGAATCGAGTAAACTTCTTACTGATGAATTATGGTCCATTATCATGAATGATTCGTCGAGGAACGCCAAATCTGTATATTACATGATGTTTGACAAAGTTGATGACATTGCTAGTCTTAACTTTGGACAAAGGTATAGCTTCGGCCCACTTTGAAAAGTAATCGGTTATAGTCAGTATAAACAATGTCCTCTAAACGACAGTGGATTGATAGAACCAATGACATCCATGCCCCAAGCTTCAAAGGGCTTTGATGCGACAGTCGGATAAAAAAATTCCGATGGTTGGTGGATGAAGTCTGCATGGATTTGACAAGCTTGGCACTTTCTTGCATATTTGATGGCATCTGATACCATAGTGGGCCAGTAGTAACCCATACATCGAATACGATCATGCAGTTTAGGACCTGGCTGATATGCACCACATACACCATCATGAGCCTCCCGTAGTATTTGTTTTGCTTCATCTCCCGTAAGACACCGTAGGAGTAGACCATCAAATGTTCATCGATAAAGGGTCTTGGTAGTATGATTATAATAGAATCAGAGTGATTGCCGATAAATGGTTGTAGCCTCTTTAGGATCTTCGGGTAAGATATCATGTACCACAAAGTTAATGAAAGGAACTCTCCAGTCTTCGCTGATGACATTGATTTCAGTTGAATTGCCGAACTCAATGTTTGAATTATTCTCGATGCAAAATAACTCTTTATTAGTAATAACAATCATCTGCTGTCTTTTGACTATAATTGCCAATACTGCTGCAAGATTGGCCAATACTTTAGCTTTGGTATTGCATACTCGACGTACATGTTCAATGAAGAATCTTTTGAACGATGAAGCCATTCTGACTGCTGCCTCATGATATGGGACAAGATCTTGATGTCGAACCTCATATGTTCCTCTGACCTGATTGACAATCATTTTAGAGTCTCCATACACCTTGAGATGTTCAATATCCAATTGTTTAGCTAATTGGAGACCAATGAGTAGGGCATTGTATTCGGCCATATTATTGGAGCATGATTCATCCAAGGAATAAGCTCTTTGAATAGCTAATCCTTCTGGTGATACGAGGACAATTCCAACTACTGGAACAATGAATCCTTTTGGTCCGATTCTGGATGCTCTATCAAAGAATAGATGCCAGACAAGAATTTTTTTCTGAAATTATGTTAGATTCTAAAGTTTTGTCAAAAATCTCGTCGTAGAGTTTAGACGTTTCGGTAATTGGATGAGCCGCTAGAAAGTCAGCAAGGGCTTGACCCTTAACAGACTTTTGAGGAACATAAACCATATCATATTTTGCTAATAATATGGCCCATGTAGCAAGCCTAAAATTGAGGGTACTGGGCTTCTTCATCAAGGCCTAGAGAGGTTGACTCTGGAAATAACATGAATAGTTTGGCCGGTGATGTAATATCGTATTTTCTGAACAGCGAACATCAAGGCTAAACATTCGTTTTCTACTGGACTGTATCGGTGTTCAGCACCGATCATTATACGACTGAGATAATAGATGGCGTGCTTATGACCTTCTTTGTTCTTCTAAGCTAGTAATGCACCTAATGAATGATCCATCGCTCGAACATACATCAAGAAGGGTATTTCTGAGATTGGAGGTACTAAGACTGTTGGGTTCATCAAGTACCGCTTTATGTCTTCAAATGGTTGCTGGTATTCTTTAGTCTAAATAAAAGACACACCTTTCTTCATTAATTGAGTGAATGGTCTGCAACGTCCAGACAGATTCGAAATGAATCTTCTGATGTAAGCAAGCCGACCCTGGAATCCTCGCAGCTCTTTTAGGTTGCGTGGATGACGCATATCTTGAATGGCTATGATCTTCTCGGGGTCAACATGCATACCATTAGAGGTAATGACAAATCCAAAAAAAATTCCACTAGAGACTCCTAAAAATGACTTGGTGGGATTCATCTTGAGTCGATGCTGGCGCATTAGATCGAAGATAGTTCTTAACTCTTGGATGTGGTCTTCCTTTAGACGAATTTTAATAGCAATATCGTCGACATAGCATTTAATAGTTTTTGCAAATGATCACGGAAGATGGTACTCATAGCCCGCTGATAGGTGGCACCGACGTTCTTAAGACCGAACGACATGACAGTGTAATAGTAGACTCTGAGGGGAGTGCGGAATGACATATGTTTTTTTATCTTCGAGGTTCATCCTGATCTGATTATACCCAGAGAACCCATCCATGAAGGACATTCGTTCGAATCTACAGGTATTGTCAATCATGACATCAGTGATCGTAAGAGGGAACTCATCCTTAGGACAAGCATCGTTGAGGTCTCTAAAGTCGATGCAGACTCGGACCGTCTTATTTTTTTCATAACTGGGACAACATTGGCGACCCAGTCAGGATGTTGTTCTTCTCTAACAAAGCCACAAGCGATAAGTTTTTTGACTTCAGTCTCTATCGCGTCCATCATGTCAGGTTTAAATCGACGTTGTTGTTGTTTGACTGGCCTTACATTAGAAAGAATGTGGAGTCTGTGGGTAGTGATCTGAGGATCCAGTCCTGACATATCTTTATAACTCCAGGCGAAGACGTCAATGTATTCTTAGTTAAACTGAATTAATTCTTGTTTATTCGCATCTGAGAGGCTTTTGCTGATGAAGATTGGTCTTGGCGAGCCCTCTTCTCCAACATCGACCTGAATTAATTGATCTTCAGTAGGTGGTTCTCATTGTTCGAAACGAAGTTCCCACTGAGTGTCCATTTTTTGTGCCCGAGGATCTACTTCAGGAGCTTTAACTACGTCATCCTCGTCATCTTCTAAGAATTTGGCAGACACCATATTAGAAGATAGTGTCACTCGATGGACGTACCCGATGCTGGTGTCAGAATCTCGTGAAATAGAATTAGAAAAATTAGATCGCTCTTCTTTGTCAGATTCGGAAGCTTCTAGGGTTGGAATTGGCATGGTATAGCCTAATCCATGCTTCGTTTTACTGTAGTATTGCAGTGATTTCCCTTTTGAAGTGGGGATACGAATAGGAGTTCGCCTTCTTTTACCACAATTGAGACCAACTTTAAAGTTATAGCCCATCTTTTGAATGATATCTTTTGATTGTTAGCTATAACGATGAAGTTGGAGTCTCCCATTATCATCATTTTCGTCTTCGCTAATGAGAGTAGTTTTCTGTTTTGTTCCTTTACTAAAAAGTATTGGAAGTTCATCTTTTTTCCTGGAAGGAACTAAAAAGAAGGAATCTAATACTGGTTCAAGCAGTATTTCATTTTGGAGAGGTTGAACTGCTCCAATTGTAAGTGGTTCAAAGTTATCTAGCATTTCTAAATAACATCGAGTATATTAAAAGACATCAGTATACTGCAAAGGAGATGCTATTTTATTGATTTGTACATCATCATTTACAACATGATTCTTGGCCTTAGTAGAAGGCTTAGTTAGATTTATAACCAGAGGAGGAGAAGAAGAATGAGAAGGCTTGTTAAGACGGAGGTCGATAACAAGTGGCTCAGAAGTGGTGAGCTTCTTTCCAGCCGAAGGCTGCTTGTTATGAAGGAAAAGATGGATAGTCAACGTCTGAGAAGACGGTGGACGAGTAGTACGTCCTTTGACTGGGATTACGAGAACATCATCTGAGGTGTCTCTCTGATCTTCTTCACTATCCATCGCCAGTACAACCTTCATGAACTCTTCCTTATACATCTGAGAATAAGTACAATATGCTTCGATGCCTCTGAAAGGATTTAGATTAGCTACTTCCTTCAGGACTTCTCCATTAACGTCCACATATTTGAATCATTAGTGGAGAGTGGATGGCACAATGTTATGCTCATGCAGGAATGGTCTTTCCAGCAAAGCATTATAGGAGCCATGATTGTCGATCACGTAGAAGGTAACCTTTGTACGAAGATTGCCGATTTGAACTTTCAGGCGAATCTTCTCCAAGGGTTCACTTCTTCCAGAATTAAAACTCAGGATTGTTGTTATAGTTGTGGAAAGATTATGCACATGAATCTTTAATGCAACCAATAGAGTTTTTAGCATGATGTTGAGTGCAGACCCAGGGTCGAACAAGATGCGATCAACTTTCATGGTATTGACATATCCCGTGAAGTAGAAGGTGATATTGGACCTTAACTCCATCATAGTATGACAGTGACAGAAAGTCACACTTATTTTTAGAAAGTTTCTTCTGGCAGGATGAAGAGTTCGTCCAGAAACCCAAGCCAACACGAGATTGATTGTGTGAAAGGCATAGAGAAAAAGCCTTTTCTATGATTCAAGTCGAGCGCCTTCTTTAGATCATATTTCATCTTTGTCATTAGTTCATGGAATTATGGACTATACAGATAGAAAGCTGGCTGATATTTGGCCTCTGACTTTGGCAGTGTTGTTTCATAGGAAGAAGAAGAATCTACCACCGAGATGAAGGTAGCAGTTAAAGGTGGAAGACAATGTTCACCCAACAAAGTCATATGACATGACTTGTATTTGGTCACCTTTTTTGGTTTTGTGGATGAAGAAGATGCTTCAAAATTAGCTACAAAATCTGGATGGATCCATATGATTTCTCCCTTATAAGTAGATTAGGGGACAAGACCATGATTTATGCAGGTGGGAGATTAACAATCTCTAAAGTGGTTCTCGGGATGGGGACGATGTCGTCCTGCACAAGTTGAGCAAAAAAATTGCCAAACTTTAGAAAGACGACTTTAGCCGTTACAGTCCTTTCATCCTGTTGGAGAGTGATTGCACCAGAATTGACCATCTCCTGAATCTTGTCTTTGAGCACATAGCATGCTCGAGTCGGATATTCGATAAACCTGTAGTAAACACAATATTTAGGGTAGTCAGTTTTACCTACTTCTTCTGGCCGTTGTACATCTGGCAGCTGAAGTTTATTACTCTTGATCAGGCAATCGAAGATACTCATGACATCATCTTCATCGAAGGAATATTCTTCTTTCGGATGTGGTGCTCTCTATGGTGGTGCCATTGGAGTAGGTGTTGATTGACCTATATTGACGGCTAGAGCTTCTTTGCCTTTGACATTGATAGCCAAAGTCTCATTGTCCTTGCGGTTGTTCTGACAGCCACCGCTAATTGATGCAGCATGTTCATCTTTGTTAAGATTAGGTATCTGAATGCCCAGTTGTTTGAATTTATCGACACTTTCTTCTGCTGCTTTGGCATTCACTATAAAGGAAGGCCTATCCTAGAATTGTGTTGATCCGGACCACATACTGATTATAGACAACATGTTTGATTTACAAGTGTCTACAGTCAAAGCATCTGGAGTTCCGATGGGCATTTTGATAGCCTCACGGCAGAATTGTTCAATGAAATGTTCAATAATTTTATTGTGCTGTTGTTTGATTTTGATTAGGACAGACATAGTCATGTTGTTTGTTCCCTCATAAAATCATTCTAGGAACATTTGTTTGAATCCAGAGAAGGAGGTTATACAACCATCTGGCAAACTGTAATACCAGTCGTAAGCTATACCAGCTAAGCCTCCAACGAACACCCTAGTGAGTAGAGCATCGTTTGGCTGTATTTGATCAGTCATTACCTCAAAGTGATTGAGGTACTGACTTGGGGATGTGCTGCTGTCAAACAGCATAATGGTAGGGGCTTGTACTTGGAAGAAAACTGAACTTCCTTCCACTCTATGGGGTAAGGCTGCTTGATCCCAAGCTTTTATAAGCCGTCTTTCTGCTTGAAGGCTTCAAATTGATTGCGTAAAAGTTTTACGGCCTCGTTAGTATCTCTCGATGATTGTGGAGCAGTAGCCTGATTTGATGTGTTGGAAGGAGGTATTGCATGATAAGCACCACCTCCAGCACCAGATTGACTTGGAGTAGCCTGTACTGGTATAGAAGCGGTATAAGAAGACTGTACCCACAGACCAATGTTGACGGGAGCAGATGTCATTACAGGTTCTTGGGTTGGAATCAGATTCGCAACTGGTAGAACCGTATGTTGTGCCATAATCACAGCATACATACCTGTCATCATTTCAGCCATGCTCTTCAAACTGGCCTCCAAGGCAGTAAATCTTTGCTCTTGACTCTTAGAGCTGGAAGTATCTTGATTTTCTGTGACGACGTAAGAAGTCACTTATCTAGCTATACCTCCTTTAAACAAATTTTATCCTCAAAATTTAACAAGCTATGATCTACTGGAAAGGATAGTCTAAACTATTGCTATTAGAATATTTTGAGTACTCACAAATCAAATTCTAACAAAGGACGATCAATAATACCACTACTATAATCTACTGGAAATTACGGCCAGCTGCTCCTTGTGGTGTCGTCGTGCCTTTCGTAATCATGGCAAAAGCTTGTCCTCCTTGTGCGGTTGGTAGTAGTGGGGCAGTTGTATTTCTCTTCGAACAATCTCGAGATATGTGTTGGTTGGATCCACAAGCCCAACATAACTCTAACCACTTACGACAATCTTCTTGGATGTGGCCCCTCTTCATGCAATAATGGCAGGTAGGAATATTATGGTCTTGATATAGGGCTGCTCGGGATTGCTGATAGGTAGTTGGGCGTCTCTCGGTTCCTTCTTATGGTGCTTGAGCTGCTACTGTCGCTGGTTGAGGCTGCTGGTGATACTTCTCTGGTGAAGTCTTCTTCGGGACATTAGGACGTTTTGTCACTCCCGATTGGCTGTTGCCTCTTCCATAAGCATCTCGGTCTCTCTTCGGCTCAGGTGTACTCAACACGCCTTCATTTAATGCTGCTACAGTTCTCCAGTCAACTTCGGTTGCAGGGAAGCGTAGTCTGCCACACTAAGGCTGCATGAAAGACGAAGGCACAACCGAAGAAGTAAGACACAACATCTCATCCACGCATGAAGATGCTGTGTAGAAAGGAGCTTCTTATCACGCCTCGATCTTGGAGGATCAAAAACTAGCGACTGGGCGTGACGCCGTACAAGTCTAGATTATACTTGTTACTACAAGAAAATGTAGCATTTACGGCCCATAATTTACGGCGTGCAGTAGCTGCGTGCCGTAAATGACACTTTTTTACGACACGCAAATCCGTACGCCGTATAAGATTTGTTTTTTGTCTCATTTACGGCATATTTGACATGGAGGCCGTAAACAATAACATATTTACAGCATACATTTTGTTGCACCGTGAATGATAACTTATTTACGGCATGCAGCAGTGCATGCCGTAAATGATAACTTAGTTACGGCATACATTTTTATGGGCCGTAAATATTAACTTATTTACGGCATGCATTTGTGCACGTCGTATATGTTGCTATCATGCTCCCTAAGTATTTTTTTTCCCTACATACTAATTGTTTTCCTAAAAGCCTCTTCCAAATTAA
This sequence comes from Iris pallida, assembly GCA_029216955.1. Classification (NCBI taxonomy): domain Eukaryota; kingdom Viridiplantae; phylum Streptophyta; class Magnoliopsida; order Asparagales; family Iridaceae; genus Iris; species Iris pallida. Next base: position 3,841,740 of record JANAVB010017195.1, on the reverse strand, counting down.
CTTAATTTTCCTCAATGTTTATTCTAATTAACTTTCAAATTAACAACGTATAATATCTATTCTGTAAAACTTAAAATTGTTAGAAAATTTAATACAACAAAAATAAAAAGAAGAAAATCAATATCATATGTCTTTTAAATGATAGGAGAACTGTTATGTTTTTACCGAAATATGAGAAGTGTTATTAACACATAAGGATTGTTACTATCTGTTCCCAATCTAGAGCCCTAGCTCTCCTAATCCCGAGCCCCCTTCTCTTTCGTTCTCTCCTCCTTCCTCTTCCCACCACTACCCTCTCTTTCTATTATGTCCCTCCCCAGACCTAAACCCCTCCTTATTAAACCCCCCCACCAAAACCCTAACCCACTGCCTGATCTCCTCTACCGTCAGAGAGTCACCGACGTCTACGTCACCTTCTCCGACGGAAGAGATTATGACACGAGTGTGGAGACCTATGGGGTCTCCAAGGTCCTCGACCTCCGGATCGAGCGCACAAGCGTGGAGTCCAATGGGGGTCTCCTTGTGAAGAGGTTCTTCGTGGTCGACTGTCGTAGAGGAAGATCGAGGGGCCGGAGACCTCAGCCGGATCGAAAGGGCCCTTCGGGACGCCATGGAGGAAACCAAGTCTGACCCTCGGTGAATACAGGTGGCAGTTCGAGTAGGATCGTGATGAGGAAGGCGGTGCTAGGGTTATGGTTCACAAAGGGGAAGAAGGCGAAGGCGGAGAGGATGTTTGGTCTGATGGGTTCTTGAAGAACAATGCGGTAAGTATATGATGGTGAGGTCGAGGTTTAGCTTCGACGACTTTAAGGCTTATCAAGTGAGTTTCTATTTTTCTAGTACATTAGTAGGTGTTCTTGAAATGTTTGTTAATGATTTGTATCATAGGTGATATGTTCCTTTTGTGCTATATATTTCAACATTTGTAGTTAAACAATTCTTTTTGTTAGTTATATTTAAATCAAAACTGAATTTTCACTTGTCTAATATTTTAGGTTCTTAATTAATTATTTTGCTGGTGTACTATACGCACATGTAACATTTAAAATGCTTCTCTTTCTATACCAGAGGTATGTTTATTGAAAAGTACCTCTACTGTTTACTTCTCCTTGACATATTATTTATTGTTTTATAAGTTTGGTAAAGGAATATCATTGCTAACTCAAAGATACCGTACAATTTAGAATACGGCTAAAAATTTCATCTATAACAGAATGTTGTAGAATTAACTCACAAAAATTTATGATTCTGACAATCACTCCATAAAAATTATAATTCTAAAGGTTTGATACCAACTCAATGGTATATGTAATTGCATATGGCTAACAATTTTCTTTATTTTTGAGTTAATATATGGCTACCAATTTCATATTATATCGATTGGTTTATACTGTATGGTAGATTTTTGGAAATTCAGTCATGATGTCTCACAGCTGCTACTTGAAATAACAATTAAAATTCTATCAAGTTTTTGTAGGTGAGGTGCAAAGAGATGAAGAGAGATGATGCTGATGTTCCTTCTTCTAGTAGGTTCGATATAGTGGATATTGAAGCCTCTATTGGCTCATCTGGTGCTTTTTGTTATAGTACCAAAATAAAGGATACAATTCTACCGCCATGGATCGTCTGTGGAGTCTGTGCAACAATGAGCTCGGACGGGAGGAGTTTTGAGGTAAGGTATGCAAAGTCTATTTTACCTTTCTAATTGACCATTTATATTTTCTGTTACTAATCTATGATCTATGTTCATTCACTAAATAATTATTTGCTTCTGTTTGAAAGAATCTTTTAGCCATTTAGAAACTATATTTCTAAATGTTCTACTAGATAGATCCAAAACTCTATTGGCAATCTAATGTTCACTTTCATGTTTATTCTAAAGAAACTAATATTGCTTATTAATGCTCTTTTGGTTCTGGATTTGTGGCAAATTTATTCTGAACATCTGTCCCATGTTGTGAAGCCTTTTCTAACTGCTTCAAGGAGTAGGTTTGCACTCCAAAGTCTTGAACCTTATTGTCCTTTCCCAGAGATCAACGGTTGTATTTATCTTATACTCTCTAATGCCTCACTGACATATCAATATTGAATCTCTGTAACCATTTCCTATTATCATTAAGAAAGAAATCTGTGTTATTTTGATGTAGGATATTGATCTCAAAAGGGTGGTTAAATTTGTACTACAGAGACACAGTCGAAGATGTTAACCAAATATTATCTACAGAAACCCACTAAATAGAACTTCACCATAAAACTACTGGTTTCTACAATATAGTTTTCTCTAATGAGAATAAGCCGAAAATCCACAAGACTAGCTAGTGATCAGTTAGTTAAATACCTGGTCCCGGTTTGTGTCAAATTCTCGTTTGAAGCACGTGATGAGAAGGTGAAGCTAATTCTTAATAGGCAGATGGCTAGTTGGAAAAGCAATTAAAGCTATTGCAATCATTGTTCGGGTTTGCTTTCAGAAACTATATTCATCTCTATAACATAAATAGACATGTTTAACAAATAATGTTGCTTAACACATTATATTAACAATACAGTATGTCTGAGGACCTTATATCCTTTGGTTTGACAATCTAGATGTCGGCAACAAAAAGAATAGATGTTAGGATAAGCCATAACAAAACAGCTATGGAATTTGTAAATTATGGTTTAATTGGCCAACCTATAAAATTATAGTTCAATTGTCTGATCCTTTTGATTCGATCATAGTAAGACTTGGTGAAACATCTATGCATGTGATCATACTTGTGTGTTCTAATGAACCTTATATATATCTGAACCGTATGAAGGGATGCACTTTTGTTCATACCATTTTCTAGTTATGCATTACCTAAGAATTTATGGTGATTCAAATTACCTACAGGTTTCATAAATTGTACACACCCATCTATGAAATGCCAATTACCTATAGGTTTTGGTACCCACACCCACATCTGAACACCAATGGGTTTCAGTCTACACCTATTCTCCTACTCCACACACACTGCTCTATTACCTACACCTATTGGCAAGTCCATCTCCTTCCCTATACTGCATGTTCATGCCAACAGCCCCTGATTACCCTTTCCTAATATTGATGTGCACTCTCCTTCACTTGTGCCAATGCAGGTCGATGCAAGAACCCCTCCTACTGTTGGAATCAACATCATTCCTTGCTATCCCATGTACTGTCATGTGCACAGGTGAAACATTCAACCTGCACAGACCAAGAACTCTTTCCTTTATACAACACTATCACCCTTACCTATGCACACAAGTGTATTTAAAAAATGGTGTATTTTTATCGCCAATATTTAGCCATTTCACTCTTGATTTGATGCCATTTTATTTCTTCCATCCTTGAGAGTTTTCAAATTCAAGTTTACTTTTACCTCTCCTAGCTTGTTGCTCGTCATTAAGAGAAGTAGTTTCCTCAAGTCTGTCTAAATACTGAATGATGTCAAGATTCTCTTTAAGTTTGAGGTATGTCTTATCAATAACTTCCTTGTTCCACCTGATAAGTTTTCCTTTCAAAGCTTTCAACTTTCCCATAGAACATAAGATGGAGAACCTGCAAATAAAAAATAGAGCCATCATTCCTTTGCCAATTCAATAAATCCCTTTTCTTCAAACCATAAAACCTCAAACCTGAATGGATAGGGTCACCAAGATGCATCTGAAATATCAAGAATTAATGGCACATGATCAGATGTTGGCCTAGACAGAGTTAGTTGTGCCATAAAAGGAAATTTCTGTTCAAACTCTGGAGAGATGAGAAATCTGTCAATTCTGCCCATGACTGGATTATCTTCTCCACTTGTCCAAGTATATCTGAAATATCAAGTATATCTACCTATACAAAAACACACCATTCTCCATGTCCTACTAACTGCTGCCACTACACTACTTCCTTTTCCTGCATAAGCCTCTTGGCTTCCCCGCGACTGTCCTAAGCAGAATAGCATGTCCTATTCCTGCACAAGCCCTATATACCTCTCATATCAAACTCTAGTTGTATAGTTTTCGGAGTTCATGTTGCAATTCCTCATATTTATAGGTGTATAGTTTTCGGTACCTGGAAATGTACCTGGAAACACAATGTAGCATTCTGTGTCTGGTCATTTGGTTCATTTGTTGTGTAAGGTTAAATGTATAGTTTGTGCAGGCTATAGTTTATGTTGTGTAAGGTTAAATATATAGTTTGTGCAGGTAATAGTTTATGTAGCATTCTGTGTTTGGTCATTTGGTTCATTGTTGTGTTTATATATACATCAAATTGGATACAATAAACTAAAACACATTTTATGTTTGTGCAGGTTATCAATGGAAAAATTTGTATATTGTGTTTGAAGCTTCTCCTCTGCAACCATTTGAGCTAAAATTTGTCATAGAAGACAATTTACATTTTTTTTTCAAAGTAGGGCAATGTATGAAACAAGCTCAATTTGTATTGAAATATTGTTTTATTCTTATTCAGTACTATATTAGTTTTTCTAGTTCATGTAAAAGTAAGACATGGTATACTTTGGCATGGCCTTTTGTTGCTATTAATGCATTTTGGCTACTGAATCTGATTATTTTTTATCTCACGTGCCTGGGTTTATTTGAATTACTTTTCACTTGTGTAGTTTGACTGGGATTATATGTCAGTCAACTATCTTTTAAACTTATTTTTGCGATGTTATATACTTTGTTTACCATTGATATCCTTGTTTAAATAAATAGGGATAATAATAATAATTTGATGAATTTTTTTATCAAATATTATTTACGGCATGCTACATATGTCATAAATGGTAAACATAATTTGTCAAAAATATCTTTTACGGCATCAAAATGTACGCCGTATTTGATCCTACGAGAATAGCTATTACGGCGTGCATACATACGTCGTATTTGATCCTGCACGAATATCTATTACGGCGCACAAATGTATGCCGTGAAAGAGCAATTACGGCACACTAAATATGCCGTAAATGGTTGTCGAATTCTGTGAAAAAAACAATTACGGCGTTAATTTGTTTACATTTACAGCATGTATATTAACATTTACGGCGTTATTCAATGCGCCGTAAATAATATGATCATTTACGGCATGGTCTTTTACGGCACCAAATGTACGCCGTGAAAGATCATTTACGACACGTTTCGCGTGCCGTAAATGATCATTTTTCTTGTAGTGTAACATGACAAAACTATTACAGTTCCTGGTATTTTTCGGAAGACAATGACAGCACAGCAAAACCAAACAGATAAATTGAAGTCATAACAAGATATGAAGAAATGTATGGCTTTACTTATAATTGCAATAGATTACAAGACTTGCAACTGAATATAGAGTTTACAACAGATTATAATACTCTTGAATAGTCAACTGAATATATACTTTCCATTTATGCTTTACAACCGAACATGCCGACTTTGCTTACAATCTCACTTGTACATTTGAGTTACCATGTTCCATACATTATGTCTCGTATAATAGAAGGCATCGTCTTGCAATAAGAGCTTCTGCACACCCATCCGATTAAATAAGGCCCTGATACTGATCAAATAATTTCCCCTATGCACGAGCACATAAAATATGGCCCACAACGTGGGTCAGTACATCATCAATGTACTGGCGAATTGTGCTGGCCCAACTCACCTAAGAAGATAATACTAAGTAATCATGTTATAGAACATTATTAAAAGTGGTATTTCTCGTTGCCATAGGGTTAATTAGTAGTTCATATCCGACAGAAGTAAAGCATGCATATTATGATATCATCCTTTGGTGATTCTTACCCACGGTCGTATAGCCATTCATTTATATTTAGAATACATACTCAGCCTGCACAAGACATTGTTAGGAACAATATCAGCCGAGACCTCTGCCATGCTCCGGTGATCGACTTGACCATGCCATCCCGCGAGCAGCGTCTCCGTACAAGGGTCAATGCCCGTCGTTCGCACTCCCACCGGTGTCGAGAGGTGAACCTCTCCCCATTTTTCTTCTTTTATTCATTTTTTTGATCCCTCTTTCATTCTTTTTTTTTCTCTCTACATCTGCTCTCTCTCTCGCTCTCCGCCTTTCTTTTTTCTTTTGTTTTGTTTTAGTTATATTTTGTCTAATGGTATAGGGCTGAGGAAGATTGGCTTAAAGGCCCATTCAATAAAAAAACAAAATAGTAATAATATTTTGGGCTAATGATATTATGGGTGTTTTAGTTGGTTTTGGGCCTTAGTCCTCTAGGTTATAGCAATTGTATTATTATTATTAGTTAGTATTATTATTGGTATCATGGTTATTTTGTATCTACTAATTATTATTATTATAATTATAATTGGTTTTACTAATATTAATATTGTTATATATATATATATATATATATATATATATATATATATATATTTCAAAACACTCTCCATTTTATTCCAAAAAGAAAGCAGGAGTTGTACAAGTATACCAAAAAGGCAGAAGAAGCCTATACATGTATACTAACAAAAGAAAGGAAGTAGAGGAGACCAGAGCCTAGGCCCTGGAAAGAAGGGTGTTCCAAAAGGCCGTCTGGCCATGGTTGCAGTGGGTTCTCCGCTTGCTGCATTGTCTGACGGTCTCCGCAATAAGCTGGTCCGCAGTGAACTTTTGGCCCTCGTATCTAGCCTTGTTGCGATTCTTCTAAATAACCCAGATGGTGGCAGCTGCTGCAATCTGGTGGCCGTGAGACGCCGCCCCCCAAGCCGCCACCTGATCGTGGTCCCCCGAAAGTTCCCCCGTACAGAAAATGTGGTCCACCGATCCCTGGTGGCGATCATTACAGCAGGTACATACTGAGGCAAGACTGAACCCGATTGTGTTGAGAGTGTCATCGGTGGAGAGGATCTTCCTCAGGGCTCTCCAGATGATGAATGACCACTTTTTGGGAATACATGCCTGCCAGAAGGGAGCGATGATTGTGTAGGTTGGGGTGGTCGTGCTGGTGCCCTACGCGATTCTCCTGGCTGATTTGACCGAGAAAGTACCCGAGCTGTCGGCATTCTACCGGATCTCATCAGCGTCGGATCCGAGCGACACGTTGCACCGACGTATGCGGTCCACTGCCTCCTGTCCTGCCCACTCGAGGACCGCATCCCAGCTCCAGGATTTACCGGTGTGATCCCACATGTCCTTTATCTTACAATGCTCGTGTCTCTCCGAGATGGTAGGAAGGAGAGTGTCACCGAGCCATCGTTCTCGGAAAGCCGACGACTCACCGTCTCCCACATAGAGGCGCATTTCTGGTTCGGCCAGAGAACGCCCGGTCAGCATGCGTCTCCACGCCGCGAAGGATCTGTTGTTAATATATATATATATATATATATATATATATATATATATATATATATATATACTGTAAAATATAGTATTTTATTTATGGTATTTCAAATATGGTTTTTGACTTAAAATAGTTTTACAATATTTCTAACTATTTTCAAAATATTTTTTTACAATTATCACCATTCAAGTGATACTTACCAATAACCGACATCCTTCCCTGTAATTGAGTAATAACTTACTCTTCCTGCATAAAATATCATTAGTACTGGACCTGTCTATATGAAGGTCGAGCGACACGCTATCTTGGACCGTCTTCCATGTATAAAGGCACTCCTTGTAGTGCGGGTAGCTAGCCCCACTGAAGGTCCCGTGTACCGATGCCAGAACGTCGGCACCAATCCTTGTTCCCCTAGGATGAACCGGGTCCGTGGTCTCGGATTACCGTTCAAGGAACTACCTTGTACACAAGTTGTCCTTGACCATGCAAGTATGTGCAACTTATATATTAAAAAATATATAATGCATGATAAGGAAAACTAAGTAATCAGCCACCATCCTCAATCGTATTGTCATCTTGCCTTGAGCTGAGCTCACAAATACCAACTTCCCAATCCAGGGTCTTAGTGTAATCAACGTTCTACATCAGCGACGGGATAATAGAATGCTGATTACTTAATCTCTTTCCCACATCTTTGATGCCATACATCTTTTCAACCAAAACTCAATATGTACTCACCGCCCAATTATTGGGACTTAGCATCTGTTTTACCATACGTTGATTCAGACATAATTCAAGCATCATCACTGCCCAGTTCCTGGGTCTTATTATCTATGTTACCATCTATTCATCGAGCTAAGGCTCGACATACTCATCGCCAAAGTATTTGGGACTTTTCCTTCACCTGTCATCTATTTCATAACAACAACACACAAGCATACAATTCTTGAATTGATTCAAAGCACACAATCCATAGACAGGTTTGCAACAGTTTTCGGGTCTTGTGATTAAGTATCTTTCTTTATCTTTTCTGGTGTAACGACCCAGTCCCAAAATACTTAGGACCAAGTACGTAGACATGCCAGCTGCATATATACGAAGAATACTCCAATATATGGAATCCACGTATATATACATAAGCTGTAATAATAAATATCGCAGGCCAGAAAATTATAAAACTATATCCCATCCACAGCACACACAAAAGATATAAGAAGTCCAAATAGAATAAATAAGTGAGTTCAAAAGATAGCCGGGTGGACATACCCACACCAAACAGCTATGAAAATAATGTCAAATAAAGTAGATGTCCACTATGAGTCACAAAGAATAACATAAATCTAGATATCAGCGGGAGACACCTTGCCATCAAGGTATGAAGGATCTAGTGCCGAGCGATACTCCTGCGGGAAATCGCCTATACCTGGAGAGATCACCAAGTTCTTAGAGGGACGTAACAAGATATAGGAAGAACATGCCATATAAACTGGATATAAAATATATCATAAAGTAAAAGTAAAAGTAAAAGTAAGGTGTCCAAACCATAGCACGGCTCAATATTCCATCATCAAAACAATGGACAACCCCTACAACCAAACAAGGACAAGGAGTAGCACACAATTCTGTGATGTAACATTGTCTCGTGCCATGACTAGAACATGACATTGACTAAGGTCTCCTAACCTTTCTAGTATACAATTTAAAAGACATCACAATGTATGGGCAGGTAAAGGCTGACTCTCCTAGGACAAGGTGACAACTCACAACACACACACGTCAAGTACCAATACTATCAGCCGGCATAACTCGAGGCTAGCGGCCCACGTGATCCATCAGTCCACATAGCCCGAGGCTAGTGACCCTCGCGACACGATTACCGTAGTACGCAATTACTACGGCTTTTGGGATTTGGGTAGCCCATACATTTTACTGTCTTCTACCTCCCAAGGTCACTAACAGAAGGTAGTCCTCTAAGACTAAGTCCTTATGCATATTAAAAGATAAGAAGGAGAAATAAAACAAAGCATAATAGAGTAAACTATAAACAGCAAATCTTGGATCCAACTGAAAATAAATAGGAAATAAATATGCAGTAACTAAATAAAGAAAATATAACTAATTATAAGCAGTAAATAAGGCAAAGTATCTTGCCTGGTGGTGCAGAAATGGTAAATCCAACAATCAGAAGCGTCGACGAGAAACTCAAAATCCACGAACGACTCTGGATGCTAAAACAAACATCAAGAATATTTCCAGTGTAAAAGATATATCTAGAAAATGCCTATCCAAAAGTCCAATTCTGGAACAGGGGCAAAATCGTAATTTTGTGTCAAAACGATGTTCGTCGTTGGACCCATTTTGCACCAGAACATGTGCCAATATCTATGGTCTCTAAAGTCATCAAACTACATGTCTACGGGTCCGGTTTGAGGAGACGAACCCAGCCGTATGTCCAAAGTTGGATTCCGGCGGGCCGTGCACAATTTCGTCCGTTGGATCGGGTCGCAGGCCCGCCAAATAGATGTTCCGGTCGACCTTCTCAGAATCGGACCAAACTTGGCACACATGACCAAAAAAATGATTCGTTCCTGCTGGCAAAAGTTTCACCTTGAACCGATGACTGTACACAAAGTTATGGCTTGATTTGCAAAAGGATCGATACGGGGGTTACTTGACGGATACATACTGATTTCGTCGCACAAGCACAACGAAATCGAGTTTCGTCAGTTCCTACAGGTCGACAACATCCATACGCGCCTTTCGATGTGTATAGTTTGTGACCACGTTGCCCGGTTTATCGGGGCGCATGCTGTATCGGTTAATTTTTCTAAATTTCTAGTTTTTGAACACAAGTTTTACTTAAATTTGAATTCAAATAACATGGCACATAATTGATGAATTTGGGAAATACAAAAAGGGTTTGAAGCTCATATATGTTGTCTGTAAACATATTCAATTGTATTTTTAACACAGTTCCTGGATCTATAAATTTTTTTCTTCCAAAACAGGGGTTTACATTCATAAAACTGTCTTGTTTCGGACAATTTTTTGTCGATTTTGGATCGATGTATTGGTCAGGTTGTTCGACTAAGACAAAAAATAATTTTTGGGATATAACATCGATTATGTTGTCTATCCAATGCAGTAATCGAATCGAGAAACAGAGGAGTGAGGACAGAGAAATCATATCGTAAAGAGGGGTGCTCGCGGCTTTACTACCGCTGTTACGCTGCTGTTGTTGTTGGTTGCGCGCTCGGCTGGCCGTAGATCCGGTTATATATAATTGACTTAATTATGTCATTTTTAATAAAAAAGTGTCACATAAGTTTAATAGTTTTTTTAAACTTTTATAACACCCGTGTTCATGACGGTTGCCTGCTTCAAAAAAATTGTCATATATAACAGTTTTTATCCGTCATAAAATAGTAATTTTTTGTAGTGCAAGTACACTTGGCTAATCAGACCATCATGTACCATTTTTGATAGACAATATGTTAGTGGGGTACCTCCAATAGCATATATGTCATAAACAAGCTTGATAACAGCATAAGCTTGCAAAACTAGGCTATACTAGCAGCACTGGTCAAGTTGGTAAAACATAAGTAAGCGAGATAATGATGATAGAAAATATAAACATAAGTTTCAAGTTCTTTAAAAGAAAATCAAAGTTTTGTTCGGGGTTCGTGCCTATACCATCATCATACCATTTCCTTGTCTAAGGACTTGGTTGACCATTTGGGGTATAGACCCTTAAAACTCTATAGTCTAGGTAGTCCTCCTAATATCCTTTTTAATAGTTTGCGAAGGTAATTAGGGTGATAGGTTATGAGGCATACTACCCAACTTATAAGAGTTAAACTAGTAATGATGGAACGAAGGAACATGTCTACCTAGTATGAGTCATCGTCCTAATCTCTATCAAGCACGAATTAGAATGATATTAGGAAGGGTTAGATATGAGACAATTCGGTAATTAAATAGAATTTGAAAAGTTTGGAAGTCAAAGAAGGTAATGATTGTGGATGAAATACTATTCATATTCCTATTTGCAGGCTTATTGGGCTCAGTCATGTAACCCAACAATATATTCTGGCCTGCATGGGCCACCACAAAAACATGTAATGCCCCAGTCCCAAAATACTTAGGACCAAGTACGTCGACATGCCAGCTGTATATATACGAAGAATACTCTAATGTATGGAATCCTCGTATATATACATAAGCTGTAATAATATATATCGCAGGCCAGAAAATCATAAAACTATATCCCATCTACAGCACACACAGAAGATATAAAAAGTCCAAATAGAATAAATAAGTGAGTGAAAACATAGCCGTGTGGACATACCCACACCAAACAACTATGAAAATAATCTCAAATAAAGTAGATGTCCACTATGAGTCACAAAGAATAACATAAATCTAGATATCAGCGGGAGACGCCTTGTCATTAAGGTATGAAGGATCTAGTGCCGAGCCATACTCCTGCGGGAAATTGCCTATACCTGGAAAGATCACCAGGTCCTCTGAGGGACGTAACAAGATATAGGAAGAACATGCCATATAAGCTGGATGTAAAATATGCCATAAAGTAAAAGTAAAAGTAAGGTGTCCAAACCATAACACGGCTCAATATTCCATCATCAAAATAGTAGACTACCCCTACAACCAAATAAGGACAAGAAGTAGCACACTATTCCATGATGTGATTGTCCCGTGCCATGACTAGAACATGACATTGACTAAGGTCTCCTAACCTTTCTAGTATACAATTTAGAAGACATCACAATGTATGGGCACGTAACGGCTGACTCTCCTAGGACAAAGTAACAACTCAGAACACGCACACATCAAGTACCAATACTATCAGTCAGCATAACTCGAGGCTAGCGGCCTACGTGATCCATCAGTCCACGTAGCCCGAGGCTAGTGACCCTCGCGACATGACTACCGTAGTATGCAATTACTACAGCTTCTGGCATTTGGGTAGCCCATACATTTTATCGTCTTCTCCCTCCCAAGGTAACTAACAGAACGTAGTCCTCTAAGACTAAGTCCTTATGCATATCATAAGACAAGAAGAAGAAATAAAAGAAAGCATAATAGAGTAAACCATAAACATTAAATCATGGATCCAATTGAAAATAAACAGAAAATAAATATGCAGTAACTAAATAAAGAAAACACAACTAATTATAAGCAGTAAATAAGGCAAGGTATCTTGCCTGGTGGTGCGAAAATAGCAAATCCAACAATCAGAAGCGTCAGCGAGAAACTCAAAATCCACGAATAACTCCGGATCCTGAAACAAACATCAAGAACATTCCCAGTATAAATGATATATCTCGAAAATGTCTATCCAAAAGTCCAATTCTGAAATAGGTACAAAATCATAATTTTGGGTCAAAACAATTTTTGCCGTTGGACACATTTTGTACCGAAATACGTGCCAATATCTATGGTCTCTAAAGTTGTCAAACTACATGTCTACGGGTCGGTTTGAGGAGATGAACCCAGTCGTAAGTCCAAAGTTGGATTCCGGCGGGCTGTACACAATTTTGTCCATTGGATCGGGTCGCGGGCCCGCCAAATAGACGTTCCGATTGACCTTCTCAGAATAGGACAAAACTTGGCACACAGGACCAGAAAAATAATTTGTTCCTGCTGGCACAAGTTTTATCGTGCACACACAATGAAATCGAGTTTTGTCAGTTCCCATACGTCGACAACATCCTTACGCGCCTTTCGATGTGTATGGTTTGTGACCACGTCGTCCGGTTTGTCGGGACGTACACCGTATTGGTTAATTTTTCTAAATTTCTAGTTTTTGAACACAAGTTTTCCTTAAATTTGAAATCAAATAACTTGGCACATAATTGATGAATTCGAAAAATACAAAAGGGTTTGAATCTCGTATATGTTGTCTGTAAACATATTCAATTGTATTTTCAAAACAGTTCCTAGATCGACAAATTTTTGTCTTCCAAAACAGGGGTTTGCATTCATAAAACTGTCCTGTTTCGAACAATTTTTCGTCGATTTTGGATCGATGTATTGGTCTAGTTGTTCAACTAAGACAAAAACTAATTTCTGGGATATAACATCGGTTATATTGTCTATCCAACGAAGTAATCGAATCGAGAAAAAGAGGAGTGAGGACAGAAATCATACCGTAAAGAGGGGTGCTCACGGCTTTACTACTGTTGTTACGCTGCTGTTTCTGTTAGTTGTGCGCTCGGCTGGCCGTAGCTCCAGCGGCTTATGCTACTGCACGCGGCCAGGGTGGGGCCGCACAGGGGTCGGGATAGAATAGAGTGGAATAGATGTTGCGATGTAATAAAGCAGAAAGCTCAAGTGCAGTGACATCATCTTTTGAAGTATATTTTGGAAGTAGAGTGGAATAGATGATGCGATGTAATTCATAGTTAAACAAGTTTAAGTTATTGGTCTTAAACTTTCCAGGATGAGCACGTGCGGGCGCACAAAGCTCATTCCGAAAACTAACGAGAGTCGTACCCTCGGGGCAATCGAAATCAATGATGTCATCGAGTGGGGCACCTTCGTTTGGTAGACCAAGGACTTTTGCTAGCAATTCATCATTAAACTCGATATCTATCCCGCCGACATGAGTTCCCACGGTAAAAGTGTCTAACACAAAATTACAGTAAAATAGTCCAATGGCATTAGTAGCTATAGGGAATTATAAAGTAGCAAAATGATGTAACCCTAATGCCTCAAAGTAAGGATGATGGTCAGGAAATATAGTCCATTTGATCGGAGATCTGGTACAAATAGTACGCATAATGAAGTCGGCATACCAAAGTAGGGCTTGGTCAGGAGTTTTGAAATAAAACTCGTCCGATGCACCGTCATCCGATTGGACTGGAGAAAAGAGGGAATCCGTATGCGGATCAGAATATAATATCTCTTCACTGGCATTGGTCTTCTTCCTCTTGAATGGATTGAATACCTTAGGCATTCTATCCCAAAAACTAGAAACCCTAATAATTTGAAAATGGAGGAGAGAAGGAATTATACCTTCCGAGAATCAAGTATGCTGTAGAGGATGAGATTCTCCATACGAATCCAAATTTTGGATGAAGATCTCCACGTGGATTGGAAGAAGGAAGGTGGAGAAGAGCTAGGGTTTTTGGGGCACGGCTGCTGCTGTTTTGATGAGGTTTGGAAGAATGAAAAAGAGGGGGCCTCGGGTTCTGACTGGTACATATATATACCCAGCAGAACTCTGACCAAAGTCGGACCGAACTCGGGCCGAATTCGCCAAGGGTTGCCTGGCTATATATATAAACAAAATTTTGTGGGGCCACATCTTTTTCATCAATTCGTTTCAAATATTTAATTCAGAGTTTAGTAATTATAAATTTCAAATAATACTATTAATATTATTTTATAAATTAATATTCCTTACTCAACATCTGTCTTAGATTAGCTGTAGGAGTACTGTCCCAGCTAACGGAGGTTTACCGCAAAACTTTTAAATACCGCTTCGCTTCGACCGTAGTCGTGGTGACAGACAGACTCTTTTTAGGCTTGTCTCGAAAATAGTTTTTTTGAGTATTGAATAAATAATTAATAAAGAAAATTAATTAATATTATTGACATCTAAAATTCCTAATTCTCGATGTAAATAATTAAAACGATCTTCCGCTAGAGGTTTTGTGAGAATGTCAGCTAATTAATTTTGTGTGTCTATGTATACAAGGTCTATATCTCCATTTTGTTGATGATCTCTAAGAAAGTGATGTCGAATCTCGATATATTTAGTACGAGAGTGACATACTGGATTCTTAGTCAAATTAATAGAACTAGTGTTGCCACAGAAAATGGGTATGTGTGTAAAATGCAATCCATAGTCTTCTAAAGTTTGTTTCATCCACAAAATTTGTGCACAACAACGTCCTGCAGCGATATACTCTCCCTCGGTTGTTGATAATGCGACATAATTTTGCTTTTTGCTAAACCAAGAGACTAGAGCTTTTTCTAAGGAAATGACATGTACCGCTGGTGCTTTTTCTATCTACTTTACATCCGGCAAAATCAGCATCAGAATAATCGGTTAGGTCAAATGATGTGGTTTTGGGATATCATAAGCCGACAGAAGAAGTGCCTTTAAGGTATCGGAAGATACGCTTAACTGCGAACAGATGTGATTCCTTAGGATTAGCTTGAAAACGTACACACAACCAAACACTAAACATAATGTCTGGTCGACTAGCAGTTAAATACAGTAAGCTACCGATCATACCTCGATACTTACGTATGTCGACGGGTTTGCCTTGTTCATCAATATCAAGCTTGGTTGAAGTCGCCGTTGGAGTGCTAAGTGGCTTGACTGCTTCCAGGTCGAACTTCTTTAATAGATCCTTTATGTACTTTGCTTGATTTTTGAACGTCCCATTGTTGGTTTGTTTGATTTGCAGTCCGAGAAAGAATTTCAGTTCTCCCATCATGCTCATCTCAAACTCATTCTACATACACTTTAAAAATTCTTGACAAAGAGATTCATCAGTAGATCCAAAAATAATATCATCTATATAGACTTGAGTCAAAAGAATGTTGTCATTCAAAGACTTTATAAACAATGTAGTGTCAACCTTTCTCTTTGAAAAATCGTTATCAAGTAGAAAAGAGCTTAAACGATCGTACCATGCACGAGGGACTTGTTTTAAATCGTATAAGGCTTTCTTTAACTTGAAAACATATTCAGGATATTTGAAATCAGTAAAACCAGAAGGTTGAGCTACATAAACTTCTTCTTTTATAAAACCATTCAAAAATATGCTTTTGACATCCATTTGAAATAACTTGAAATTATGAAAACATGCAATTGCACATAACATGCGAATGGATTCTAATTTTGTAACTGAAGCATAAGTCTCATCGTAGTCGATACCTTCTTATTGATTGTATCCTTGAGCTACGAGTCTAGCCTTATTACGAGTTACTAAACCATTCTCGTTCAGTTTGTTTCGGAATACCCATCGGGTGCCAATGACCGGATGATCAATGGACTTGGGAACAAGTTCTCAAACTTGATTCTGTTCGAATTGGTTTAATTCCTCTTGCATAGCATCTAACAAAAAATTATCACTACATGCTTCTTCAATATTTTTGGGTTCAAACTGCGAAACAAAAGCAACACAAGAAGCTATATCTTTATTAGAGGAACGAGTACTTACACCCTTGGTAATCTCACCAATTACCAAGTCCTTTGGATGATCTGCCAAGAATCTCACCGCTTTTGGTGTAGCCTCAGGATTGCCGATTCCTGCTTCTTTGCTTGAAGACTCAGCTGGTGCTTGGTGTGAAGGTTCTGTATCTTTGTGTGAAGGTTTTGCAGTAGCCGTACTTGGTGTAATTACGTCTTCATTGTCGTCATCGTCTAAGTGTTAATTTAGCTCATCAAACTTGACATTAATTGATTCTTCGATGATCATGGTTCTTTTGTTGAAGACTTTATATCCTTTGTTTTTTGCTGCATAACCTAAAAATATACCTTCATCGGCCTTTTCATCAAATTTACTCAGATTGTCTTTAGTATTAAGAATAAAGCATTTACAACCAAAAATCTTGAAATATGAAATATTGGGTGTTCTATCAAACCATAGTTCATAGGGAGTCTTCTTCGATATAGGTCAAATTAGAACCCTATTTAGAATATAGCACGCTGTATTGACAGCTTCAGCCCAAAAGTATCTAGGTAGACTAAACTGGTTTAACATTACTCTACCCATTTCAGATAGAGTTCTGTTCTTACGTTCTACAACTCCATTTTGTTGTGGAGTCCTAGGGCAAGAGAATTCATGCAGATAACCGTGTGTGTCACAAAATTGCTTAAATTTTGCATTCTCAAATTTGCTGCCATGATCACTATGAATGCGAGTAATCATGAACCCTTTTTCATTCTGTACTTTCTTGTAAAAGGTGACGAATTCTGATAATGCATCATTCTTGAGTACAAGAAAATAAACCCATGTATATCTGGAAAAATCATCTACAATGACAAATGCATATAACTTACCACCTAGGCTAGCAATTCTACTTGGTCCAAATAAGTCCATATGCAACAGTTGTAGAGGTCTAGTGGTACTTACAAAGTTCTTGGATTTAAATACGGATCGAGTAGCTTTGTTATTTTCGTATTCACTACATACCGTATCCTTCTTGAAAGATATGTCTGGTAAGCCACGTACCAACTTCTTTGTAGATAGTCTAGAAATTATATGCATGTTTGCATGACCGAGTCTTATATGCCATAGTTGACTCTCAATGCTTTTGGCCATCAAACATCTACCTGCTTTGTTAGCATCTTCCAATAAATAGAAAACATATATGTTGTCTTCCCTGATACCTTCAAAGATAGTACTACCAGTTGAACTATCAAATATAGTACATTTGTCTTTGACAAAGTTAATGCCATAACCATGATCAGCTAAATGGCTTATGCTGAGCAGATTATGTTTTAACTCGATAACTAGACAGACATCTTTAATCACAGGATAGGGGCCTTACCAATGTCACCGATACCGATTATGTACCATCTTAAATTATTATTGAAGGAGACGTATCCTTCTTTATTCTTCTTCGACGGTATTACGAATAATGAAGCATCACCGCTCATGTGTCGTGAGCAACCGCTGTCGAGGATCTATTTGCTCATAGCATGTGAAGGGCGTTCCACCTACAAAACAATTTGCAGATGAAACTCTTGGTACCCATTTCTTGTAGGGTCCTGACTGGTTAGTTTTTGATATCCATGCATAAACATTTAAATCTACTAACTTTCTGATTCTACATACAGAAGATATATGACCAATGAGGCCACAATAATGATATTTTGTATGTTGAGTGTTAAAAGTTGTGTGAGGTGCACGATTGGTAGGTTTTGGTTTTCTAGTATAGAAGAATGCATGCCTATTAGTCTTTTTGGGCATAGGTTTGGTATGGTTTGGTCTGACAGTGTTGGGTGTGTTCCGATGATTCGGTAATTGACACGTGTTAGAATAGGAAGCAGCAACTTCAGGCCGTTTTTCTAAACTAATTTCCAACTTTTTTGAAGTGTCATATAATCTAGTATAGTCAGATGTAAGTGATTCTAATCTGACTTGTACACACTGGAGACTCTTTCTCTACTTAGATAGGTCTTCCTTTAACTGGATAATAGTTTGATCTTTTTCTTCGGATAGCTTAACAGTCTCGTGTAACAACAACTTAATAGAAGAAAGCTCACCAGACTCATTTGAAGAGTCATTATTTCTAACATGATCCAGTTGGTCGGTAAGTCTTCCTATTTCACCTTTGTAATCTTTGAGTACCTTCTTAGAGGTTTCATATTTACTATGCAGTTTCCTGTAATCATTTAACAGGTCACTGAAAGCCTCTCCTAGTTGCTCAAAGGTGAAATCATCATAAGGATCAAATAGAGGATTAGTGATTACCTGATCGCAAGCCATCAAGCATACATTTGTAGCGTCTTCTGATTGTTCGTATTCTAAGTCACTGGCTTCACTTTCATGCCATATGCTTGTGTTGGCGTATTTCCTAGATGTAGATTTCTTCAGGTAGCCTTTGTCATATTTGCTACTTTTCTTTGATGATGATGTTGTTGGAAAATCTTTCTTCATGTGTCCTTTCTTCTTGCATCCGTAGAAAATAGAATCTTCCTTGTTGTTGTTGCTGTTGTTGTCTTTTGTTCTCCTGTTAAATCTCATGAACTTCTTGAATTTTCTTACCAGAAGTGCTTGATCTTCAGAGTCGGAGTCGCTGTCGTCAGAGTCATCTTCGACAATTCTTCTATGTTGAGCCTTGAGAGCGATCGACTTCTCTGATTTCTCTTTTGGTGTAGCATCTTCAAAGTCTTGAAGTTCTAACTCGTGAGTGAGTAGTTTACCCATGAGTGTTTCCAGAGACATTGTTGAGAGGTCGTTCCCTTTAATGATTGCTGTAGTGTTTGGAATCCAGTTCTTTGTGAGAGCTCATAGAAGTTTGTGAATCTTCTCATGGTTATTGTAATCCTTGCCTAGTGAAGACAAAAGATTTACAATATCCAACAATCTTGTAAACATCTGAGTGACTGATTCACTTGGCTTCATTTTGAACGTCTCGTACTCCTGAGTAAGTTTGCTGATCTTTGACTCCTTGACTTGTGTTGTTCCGTCGTAGGTTACTTCGAGAAGTTTCCACACTTTATTTGATGTTGTGCAGGTAGACACCATGTTGAATTCAGTTCTGTCTAAAGCATAAAATAAAGCGTTAATAGCACGTGCGTCAAGACTGGCCTTTTTATTTTTATCCTCTGTATATTTGTCATGGGATTTTTAAACTAAAACTCTATCAACATTAATATGAGGGGCTTTTTGTAGCCATCAATAACTACAGACCATAAGTCAAAATTAAGAGATTTTAGAAAGAAACTCATACGTGTTTTCCAATAAGTGTAGTTTGTGCCGTCAAACAGTGGAGGTCTATTTGTGGCTTGGCCTTCACTTGTGAATTTCATAGTTGCCATGTGTAGTACTGTGATCTATATAACAATTGAATATAACTACAATTTTACCTTGCTTTACCTGTATAACCCACTTTGATACCAATTGTAGGAACAAAATTGTAAAGCAGAATACTCTAGAGGGGGGGTGAATAGAGTAGGCAGCAGAATACTGCTAATTAAAAACTTGTTAGCAGTTAAATCACAGATATAAAAATAATCACAAAATAAATGACAGTAGTAAAAGAGTGATCAGAAGGCAAACGCAAACACCAAGATTTGAACTGAATTCCCTCTTGTGAGGACTAGTCCAGTCGGGAGAACTCTAGCTTCCAGTTGAATCCACTGTTGGAAAATCCTGCAAGTTTTCATACGAAGTCCTTGCAACTTCTACAAACGCGAGCTTTGATACGAAGAACTCGACCAACTTCAAGTGTGAAGAGTCAATCTTCAATCAAGCCTCTGATTACAATCACTCTGAAACTTCTAGACCGCACAACACTAGCAAATCGACTAGAGGATTGTAACTGGCTTGGAATTTGAAAATGGAAGCTTTTTAGAACTCTTTGGAAGAAATGTAAGCTTTAGAAGAGAAGAGATTGAAAGTGGATTGGTGATTTGAAATGATCGAAATCCTTCTCTATTTATTGTTTTTCCAAAGGCAGAACTCTGACAGAATTCGGACAGAATTCGGACAGAACTCTTTGTAACCAACCGCAACTGAAGGGAGACCAAGTTCAAAATTAAACGTTCACATAACGTTCAACTTGGCCGAACTCTGGCCGAACTCTGTCAGGGTTAAGTCAGTTGATTATGTGAAAAAATAAATTTTGGCTTTTTTAAATATCCTTCAGAAGCTTTTTGTAAAATAGGTGTTTTTCAAAAACATAGGTTATTTTTAAAGAGATAGGTCAGTTTTGAAAAATATTTTCGGATAGCCTATTTGCCAGTACGACTTGGTGTACAATGTATTCCTAGACTCAATAAAATAAAAAATTATATTGCTTTAAAGAGAATACATTCTGAGTGGCAAACAGCTTTGGTCTTGAACGGATTAGATATCCATATTTGATCAGTGTCCAAAACGTCTTTGAACAGTGTCCAAAACGTCATTAGTAAACATCTGAATTGACTCATATTTATATCGAGACAGAGTTTGATCAATTATTGAAATCAGGTTTGACCATGACCAATGGGCCAACAATAGGGATTGCGTAGGATTTTACAGGAGGAGATTTGATGAAGATTCGGGAAGATTTTCCTTAGAATTCAAAAATTCAATTTCGTGGAGGTTTCGTATACAGCAGGGGTCGAGCTCCCTTGCTTTGGGAAGAAGTACTGTTCATCAGTGCTTTTTCTTTTTTACTAAACTAGTTTTATATATATATATATATATATATATATATATATATATATATATATATATATTGAACAGACGATTTATTGAAAAAGGAAAAGGGGGCTCAAAAGGAGCCATACAGACTGGTACAGGGCCATAAAACAAAGGGCCCTGTTATTCTAGGTAAAAATAGTAAAGGTGGGGATTCGAAATATCAATATTTCGGAGAACACAAATTTCGAAATGCAATTTAAGACATTTCAAAATTTCGGAACCCAAAATTTCAAAACAATTCAAAACCGGAATAGCACTAATTCAAAAATTTAATAATTCAAAAAGAAGGTCTGAGGACACACGGGGTCCTAGGGGGACGTGTGGGTGCACTGTCCGAGGTAGGGCACACTGCCCAAGGGGAGGGGCTCACTGCCCAAGGGGGCGCACGGCACGAGGCAGCCTCGGGCCCACCCAGCGCGCAGCACGAAGCCCAAGGGGGGTCGCTTCTGCGAAGGAGGTCGGCGGAGGAGATGGACGAGCGGGGGAGGGTGCTCCGGCAAAGGGGGAGGCCAGGGGGTCCGCGAGGGTGGATAGGAACGGAGAGGGGATCCAGAGAGGTCCAGCGGAGGCTGGAGGGGGCTGGGCTGGAGAGGGAGCCGCCGATTTGAAGGGAGGGAAGGACGACTCCGGGGGGAGGAGGAGACCGCCGTCGGAGAAGAGGGGTGGGGGGGTCGACTTCGGAGGGAGGAGGGGATTCCCAGCGGGGGCCGACTGAGGGGAGGGTGGAGGGGAGGAGGAGAAGGGGGGCTGGGGGGATGCGATCACGCCCGAAGGGTGGGATTTCGGCCGACGAGAGGAGGAGGCCGGCCAACGCAGATCAGGGCCTGTCATCGGCGAGGGGGAGGGGCCTCCAGCGTGCTCCAGAAGCGCCGAAGGTCGTAGGAAGGCGGTAGGACGGTACGAGCTGGGGAGGACGGGGACATCGCTGGCGTGGCCACGAAAGCCCACGAAGGAGGCTCGGTGCTCGCGGGAGGAGGGCCGACGACGAGGGGGGCGCACGACCATGAAAGCCTAAGAAGGGGGCTCGGAGCTCGTGGGAGGAGGGAGAGGGCCGGCGACCGGGGGGGTGACACCAGGGGACGCCGGCTGAGGGGACCTGGGCTGGAGGAGGGGGAGGAGCCCCCATCGATCACGAGGCAAAGGCTGGGGGGAGGGGGGGCACTTCGGAGTCGCCGAAAGACGGGGGGCTGGAGGAGGACGCGACCGAGGAAGGGGGCCACTGCGGAAAGAAGAGTGCGGCCACCGCTGGGACATGACGGCACGAGGCGAGTCCTGCCGAGGGGGGGTGGCCACCGCAAGGGGGAAGCCAGGGGCACCGAGGGCGACGCTGAGGGAGAGGCGATGGGAGGAGGGGGCGTTGGGGCCGGGGGGTCAGGCGAAAGAGGGCCGGCCCTGGCCCGACGGCATCGATGTCTCCGGGGAGGGCGCCGCCGCCGTTGGGGGTGGGGAGGGAGGAGGGAAAGGGAATTCCACACGCCGAGAAGCCAGCGGGAAGCCAGGCGGGGCTCGACCATCCAGGGAAACCGGGGGAAGGGAAGGCGAGGGTGCCGCAGAAGAGGAAAATACGCCGAGAGGCACGATCGGGCCAAGGAGGCCGACCGGCCACCCGAGCCAACCTACCCCCGAGGGGGGCGGTGTGGCGAGCAGGGGAGCTCCCGCTCTCTTCCGCATCACTCTTTCGCCTGACCCCACGGTTATAGCTAAAAATGTACTTACCAATTATAGCATATTTTTCTAGCATAAAATACTTTACCTTATGAATGTACATATAAAATTATTTTTAAATATTCCTAAAAGTCCATAGCTACAAATCTAAAAACCCAAATAAATTTTATACAAGGTTGTAAAATTCTAAATTCCAATTATAATTCTAAAAGAAAAATAAAATCTAATTAAGCTAATAATTTATTTTTGTGAAAATTTCTCTTCTCACCTGTCATATATAGGATATTTACTATATAAAAATACTTTTATATAAATACTAGCTTTAGCAACCACTTATCAATTAAAAAAACTATTTACAATTTCTTAATAATAATAAAAATAATAAAGTAGTTACTGATAAAAATAATAAAAGTAGCAATCATAATACCAACAATTTAGCAGGGAATCATAAGTCTGGGTGTGTACCTATTACTAATAGTATTATCTTTACCAACAATTATAATTTTTCAAAATCCCAAAATAATAAATATTAAAATAAAAATAGCCGTAATATTATTTAATAATTCTAAACTAAATATTTAAATTGAATAATTTCAGTGGCACATACAGCTAATATGCTAGTCAAAGCACTTGACTGCACTAGCTGTGCCACCTTGTCTAGTCAGCATGCATAACAAATATTAAGCATGACTAAGACCATATATATAATTAAATTATAAAATAATTCTAACAAGTTATTTAAGCAATTAAAAATAAAAATAAAAACAAAAATATACTTGAAAATTTTGGAGGTTTACATCCTACCCAACTTATAAAAATTTCGTTCTCAAAATTAGAGTAAAACTTAATATAGGAATATAATGAGGCCGAGTACGAAGGGGTTAGCAGGTACATTAATCATAAATCAGTTTTTCGAAAAATGGAGGTGGTAGTTATAGAGAATTCCAAATTGACAACCTATTCTACAATATAGGGTACTCTTAGTCTTGCATGGATCATGGGT
The DNA here is from genome assembly GCA_029216955.1 of Iris pallida. Taxonomy (NCBI): domain Eukaryota; kingdom Viridiplantae; phylum Streptophyta; class Magnoliopsida; order Asparagales; family Iridaceae; genus Iris; species Iris pallida. Next base: position 3,817,888 of record JANAVB010017195.1, on the reverse strand, counting down.
ATTTAGCTCATTTGAGGGAATGGTTTGATATTGCAAGGTTAAACATCAAATGGAACAAAAATGGATATCTATGGTTCTTTCTAAGGAAAGGGTGGTATACATGTGGTGTAATTGAAATGATGCACAAGATGGTATGTTTATGTGGGACGTGTATGTCATGTCCGCAGAGTAGCTTGTCTAGTTCATGAGGGTGCAATTCATTGGAAAAAAGGCTAGAGTTGTGCTCCAAATATCAAAGCCACGGTAGAGGTATCAAGATAATACAGATAGAAATGAAAGCTATAAACCAATGATCTATTACTTTCGTTGGAACCAACCTTGATTAATTGAAGTCTTGTATTTTTAATCTATATTTGCTGGACAAAATCCCTAAAATCAATCTGAACCATTCCTACTGGGTGAGGGTAGCCTAGGATAAGTTTCAACTCGAGTGCGCGAACTAATTGTTAGTCGGACGAGTTACTAGGTTCCTTAAGCCCAAAAATGCATCTTTTGTGACTTTGAGTTTAAGTAGCACATGGGGCCTCAATTGAGTGGCATACTAGTGGAATGTGCGTAGTGGACTTCGAGCAGATCACAACCATATATTGGTTTGAAGGAATTGAGTCAAGGTTGGATCTCTAATTGTGGTTTGAAAGTATACCTGTATTACGGTAAGGGTTATAGTTGGCCTTTTGACCTGAAAGACGTATCATAAAAATAGAGTACAAGGAGACATGTTTGAGTGGGACATGATATACCAAGATGAAGATGGGATCGTCTAGGTCTAGTATATGAAATTTGTTGGAAGAAAAAGGCTAATGTTGTGCTCCCAATTTCAAAGTCACGGTAGGAGCATCCCTAGTGTTACGGATAGAAGTGGATGTTATGAACTACTGGGTTATTTTCTCCATTAGAGGGAACGTGTCAAGTCGAAGATCGTGCTTTGAATTTTGAATAGTGGTGAAACGATTACCCATGTCATCTTTAAGCTTCCTTATTGACGAGGGATGTCATGATGACACACATACTGCGGGAACTGAATGATTCACTCTCCTATAGCATAAGACGATTATTGATGAGGATAAAAATGATAAGGTATGTCCTACAAGGATCTCTAACTACTGGGTCATAAATTCTATTCGTAATAAGTCTGCTAGACTAGGTCAATAGATTTCTAATGGTGTCGAAGGTAGTGCATATGCAGTGCTACTATTAACTAGTAAATTATAGTAAGACAAGTATTACGCTATGCATGCTGACCAAGATAATGAATGTGTTATTCTTTTACCAAGCCACGTCCAAAACAAATAAATATTATAACTGGAATAATACCTGCCAAATCTCTAACCTCAGGAAGGGTACCTATCACAGCCATACTAAATGCTTGCCCATGCCCTTGTCCATTTGTCTCCTGTCTGGCCTGACTAACTTGTGCCAATTGGTCAACTAAGTGTGTTCCTCTAGGATAACCTCCATGCGATATTTAATTGGGCCCTTATACCGGTCCTGGTGCTATAGGTCCTTGCATCCGCTGTTGTGCTTCCTTTAGCTGTTCTGTACAGTCCTGGGCTATGTGATGGTTGGAGCCACAAATCATGCATTGTCCTAGTCTACGGCGACAATCCTTCATAACATGACACTTCCTATGACAGAAATGACATATAAGGAGCTTATCACTTGCATAGGGTGATGTCTTCGGACGTTGTTGTGTCATAGAATGTCTGATTGGTCTACCCTGGATAAGGTTACTTGGCCCAGTTGCTAGAATAGGGTATTTCTGAGCCTGTTGTACCTCCTTGTAAAGGAATTCCTGGATTCTAGCTTTTTCTAATACAGCAGCATGAGAAACTCTATACTGCACCGTAGTATGCTTCTTGAGCTCTGGTATCAATCCATGGTGAAACCTTATGGCCCTTTCCTGCTCAGTAGGAATCAGTGTCGCACCGTATCTGCTCAGTCGAATGAATTTCCTATCGTACTCATCTATGGTCATGTTTCCTTGCTTGAGATGAAGGAACTGATCATAGAGGACATCACGTACATGGATAGGGAAAATTATTTCATTGAAGAGTTGGTAAAACTTTTCCCAAGTCTGATTGGCTCCGAAACGTCTTTCTTCGGCTTTCCACCAGTGATGGGCATTGTCTTCTAAGAGCAAGTCCACTGCTGTCATCCAGTCATTTGTTGGCAACTGGGACGCCTTTAGTAGCTTCTCTGTGCTGATAAGCCATGCGATGACCTCTAGTGGTTCCTCGGTACCTCTGAAGGGCTTGGGGTTCATATCCATGAAGTCCTTAATAGATCCCTCATATGGACGTAGAGCTGGTGCTAGTACTGATACCGGAGGTAGAGGTGGGGGCCTATTCAGTGCTTTTGTCATGCTCTGCCTCATCAGCTCATCCTGTTTCCATTGAGCATGCATCATGGCGTACATGAACTGCATAGTATGGTTTCCATCCTCTGGTGGTGGAGGCATTTGTGGTCGGGAATGAGGTGGATACTGCTGAGTGAATGGTGGTGGAGGTGGTGGTACATTCCTTTCGGGTGGTACTACGGTAGTCTGCCCAGTCTGGATGACTGGTGGCACTTGGGTTTTCTACTGCACTATTGACGGGGTCATGGTAGTCTGTGACTATCCTGGCTGATACGGAGTCACCAGGGTCATTGGAGGATTCTGCTCCTCCGTGGTAGCCAAATTATCAGATGTGAAGGCCAAGGTAGAGGTGTGTCCGCTTTGAAGAATCGTCCTTACTGGCATAAAAATAGAATAACTTTAGAATAGATTCAAACAAGATATAGGTAAGGCAATTGCAAGTGAGTTGTCAACGTAGTTGCGAAAAGATCTTGGGGAACAAGTTAATTATATCTCATTCTATATCGAATTATTTTATGAAGAGCGAACCAACACTACAAGAAAAGTACCTTGTTATAACGTTTGACAAGAAGCTATTACAACGGTTCATATATAAGCGTTACACGATTTCAGCAACATCGCATAATATGACGGTTTTGAAGAATTTTTGGCCTATTATAAAGATTTACAGCACTAAGCGTTATATATTGTTCACACATATATGACATTGTTACACACAATTGTTATAAAAAGTGGTAAAAAAATTAAAATCCTGCTCAAACGCTCGCTCGAGCACGACCATGAATCAAAAGCCTTGTTCCTTTTTTTCTCTTTTTCTCTCTCAGTTTTCTTCTCCTCTCCAGAGGCTGTCTTCCCCTTTCGCTCTCCTCATCTCCTCTTTCCCTCCTACCATATCCATCTCCCTCTCCCTTATCTCCCTCGCTCATTCCTTTCACGAGATAAGAGAATCACAATCCCTAACCCACCACAAACCCTAACCCAAATTTGTACTAAATCCTAACCCTAAACTCCTCCCTACCCTCCGAAAGTCCAAATTAACCCCCAGCGTGCCGCGGACGTAGACGTCCAGCTCTGGTGCTGGTGGAGCATGCACGCGACGCTGCTCGACGACATCCTCGGCCACCCTACGCTTGAGCGCCTGATACTGGACGTCGCCTTTGAGGACCCCGTCGAGCTCCCGAGTCGCGTCCGGATAGGCGGGCTCAAGGTACTGGAGCTCGGCCTCGTCGCCAAGGTTGCCGGGCCCTCGCTCACTAGGCTCATCTCCGACTACCCCAACCACGAGGTGCTGTCCCTAGTCGGCGAGCTCGAAGAGATAGAGATCCGCCCCCGGTGCACTCTACAGATGAAGATAAAGTTTTTCGTGATTGTGGAAGGAATACGAGGAAAAATGTTAAGATATTACATACAACAGGCTGCAAGATGGAGAATCTTGAACAAACAGTGTGCTTTCCATCATGGAGGCTACTTGATTTCTCTATCCTCAGAAGAAATAAATGCTAAAAATTTTTATTTATTACTGTATGCTTTCCATCTTTCATACTGTTTGACATCAAAGATTGTCCTTGTGATTTGGAAATATCATCATAATCTCTCTTTATTCATTTATTCATTTTTATTTGTAGATACGCATAGTGTTGACTTTTGAAGGGACGATATACAATGTTGGCTTTTGAAGAGACGTCACAATTTGGTGTTAGTGAATGATGTTTCAATGTTTTGAGGTCGGCTTCCCTAAAAGGGAAAGATGTATATATTTTTGGATTTTGAAATATAATGGTGATATGTTGGTGAAACAAAAGTTGGAAAAAGAGTGATATGTTTTGAAATGTAATTAAGATGATGTGATATTTGGATATTTTTTAATGAAATGTTTCAAATGTTAGTTAAATTTCATATTTCTGTTGTCTCAGGAAATTAATATGATTTTTATAACACATTGAATTATCAGCATTGACAGGTGATATATATGTGTGCAAATGGCAATAATAGAACCAGATCATTTTAGTAAGCGTTATGTATATATAATCTATTCATAACGCTTTAGGATAGATATGGTATATATAATAATAATATTAATGTCGTTTTCAAATTTAGTTTTATATATAATTGACTTAATTATGTCGTTTTTAATAAAAAGTGTCACATAAGTGTAAGTCAAATAAAATGATTTTTCTAAACTTTTATAACACCCGTGTTCATGACGGTTGCCTGCTTCAAAAAAATTGTCATATATGACAGTTTTTACCCTCATAAAATGGTAATTTTCTTGTAGTGCAAGTACACTAGGTTGATCAGACCATCATGTACCGTTTCTGATAGACAATATGTTAGTGGGGTACCTCCAATAGCATATATGTCATAAACAAGCTTGATAACAGGATAAGCTTGCAAAACTAGGCTATACTAGCAGCATTGGTCAAGTTGGTAAAACATAAGTAAGCGAGATAATGATGATAGAAAATATAAACATAAGTTTCAAGTTCTTTAAAAAAATCAAAGTTTTGTTCGGGGTTCGTGCCTATACCTTCGTCCTACCATTTTCTTGTCTAAGGACTTGGTTGACCATTTGGGGTATAGACCCCTAAAACTCTATAGTCTAGGTAGTCCTCCTAATATCCTTTTTAATAGTTTGCGAGGGTAATTAGGGTGATAGGTTATGAGGCATACTACCCAACTTATAAGAGTTAAACTAGTAATGATGGAAGAAAGAATATGTCTACCTAGTACGAGTCATCGTCCTAACCTCTATCAAGCACGAATTAGAATGATATTAGGAAGGGTTAGATATGAGACAATTCGGTAATCAAAGAGAATTGGAAAAGTTTGGAAGTCAAAGAAGGTAATGATTGTGGATGAGATACTATTCCTATTCCTATTTGCAGGCTTGTTGGGCTCAGTCATGTAACCCAATAATATATTCTGGCCTGCATGGGCCACCACAAAAACATGTAACGCCCCAGTCCCAAAATACTTAGGACCAAGTACGTCGATATGCCAGCTGTATATATACGAAGAATACTCTAATGTATGGAATCCTCGTATATATACATAAGCTGTAATAATATATATCGCAGGCCAGAAAATCTTAAAACTATATCCCATCCACAGCACACACAGAAGAAATAAGAAGTCCAAATAGAATAAATAAGGGAGTCAAAAGATAGCCGTGTGGACATACCCACACCAAACAACTATGAAAATAATCTCAAATAAAGTAGATGTCCACTATGAGTCACAAAGAATAACATAAATCTAGATATCAGCGAGAGACGCCTTGTCATCAAGGTATGAAGGATCTAGTGCCGAGTCATACGCCTGCAGGAAATTGCCTATACCTGGAGAGATCACCAGGTCCTCAGAGTGACGTAACAAGATTTATGAAGAACATGCCATATAAACTGGATGTAAAATATACCATAAAGTAGAAGTAAAAGTAAGCTGTCCAAACCATAACACGGATCAATATTCCATCATCAAAATAGTGGACTATCCCTACAACCAAATAAGGACAAGGTGTAGCACACTATTCCATGATGTGATTGTCCCGTGCCATGACTACAACATGACATTGACTTAGGTCTCCTAACCTTTCTAGTATGCAATTTAGAAGACATCACAATATATGGGCAGGTAACGGCTGACTCCCCCAGGACAAGGTAACAACTCACAACATGCACACGTCAAGTACCAATACTATCAGTCGGCATAACTCGAGGCTAGCGGCCCACGTGATCCATCAGTCCACATAGCCCGAGGCTAGTGACCCTCGCGATACGACTACCGTAGTATGCAATTACTACGACTTTTGGCATTTGGGTAGCCCATATATTTTACCGTCTTCTCCCTCCCAAGGTCACTAACAGAAGGTAGTCCTCTAAGACTAAGTCCTTATGCATATCATAAGACAAGAAGGAGAAATAAAAGAAAGCATCATAGAGTAAACCATAAACATTAAATCATGGATCCAACTGAAAATAAACAGGAAATAAATATGTAGTAACTAAATAAAGAAAATACAACTAATTATAAGCAGTAAATAAGGCAAGGTATCTTGCCTGGTAGTGCAAAAATGGCAAATCCAACAATCAGAAGCGTCAGCAAGAAACTCAAAATCTACGAATAACTCCGGATCCTGAAACAAACATCAAGAATATTCCCAGTATAAAAGATATATCTAGAAAACGTCTATCAAAAGTCCAATTCTAAAATAGGTGCAAAATCGTAATTTTGGGTCAAAACGATATTTGCCGTTGGACCCGTTTTGCACCAAAATACGTGCCAATATCTATGGTCTCTAAAGTTGTCAAACTACATGTCTACGGGTCTGTTTGAGGAGATGAACCCAGCCGTAAGTCCAAAGTTGGATTCCGGCGGGCCGTGCATAATTTTACCCATTGGATCGGGTCGTGGGCCCGCCAAATAGACGTTCCGGTCGACCTTCTCAGAATCGGACCAAACTTGGCACACAGGACAAGAAAAATGATTCGTTCCTGCTGGCACAAGTTTCGTCACGCACACACAATGAAATTAAGTTTTGTCAGTTTCCACACGTCGACAACATCCTTATGCGTCTTTCGATGTGTATGGTTTGTGACCACGTCGCCCGGTTTGTCATGACGCACGTCGTATTGGTTTATTTTTCTAAATTTCTAGTTTTTGAACACAAGTTTTCCTTAAATTTGAAATCAAATAACTTGGTACATAATTGATGAATTCGGGAAATACAAAAGGGTTTGAATCTCGTATATGTTGTCTGTAAACATATTCAATTGCATTTTCAAAACTGTTCCTAGATCGACAAATTTTTGTCTTCCAAAACATGGGTTTGCATTCATAAAACTGTCCTGTTGCGAACAATTTTTTGTCAATTTTGGATCGATGTATTGGTCTGGTTGTTCGACTAAGACAAAAACTAATTTCTGGGACATAACATCGGTTATGTTGTCGATCCAACGAAGTAATCAAATCGAGAAACAGAGGAGTGAGGACAGAGAAATCATACCGTAAAGAGGGGTGCTCGCGGCTTTACTACTATTGTTACGCTGCTGTTTCTGTTGGTTGCGCGCTCGGCTGGCCGTAGCTCCAGCGGCTTGTGCTACTGTGCGCGTCCGGGGTGGGGTCGTCCAGGGGTCGGGACGGCACTGTTTCGCTAGGGTTTGGTTTAGGGTTCGTAGATTTGGTGGCTTGCGGGCTGTGTTTGTTTGTATATTTATATATACTCGAATAAAGAAAACCTTCAAATTCCCTTCGAATTTTGTATTTTATTTGCAAGAGAATTGTGTTAGATTCAATGTTATCCAGAAGACAATTGGATAGGGATTGCGTAGGATTTTCTAGGAGGAGATTTGGTGAAGATTCGGGAAGATTTGCCTTAGAATTCAAAAATTCAATTTCGTGGAGGTTTCGTATACAACAGGTTTCGTATATATATATATATATATATATATATATATATATATATATATATATATATATATATATATAATATGTATATAAAGATTTGGTGGCTTGCGGGCTGTGTTTGTTTGTATATTTATATATACTCGAATAAAGAAAACCTTCAAATTACCTTCGAATTTTGTATTTTATTTGCAAGAGAATTGTGTTAGATTCAATGTTATCCAGAAGACAATTGTATAGGGATTGCGTAGGATTTTATAGGAGGAGATTTGGTGAAGATTCGGGAAGATTTGCCTTAGAATTCAAAAATTCAATTTCGTGGAGGTTTCGTGTACAGCAGGTTTCGTATATATATATATATATATATATATATATATATATATATATATATATATATATATATATATATATATATATATATATATATATATGAGAGATTTAGGTAGAGAAAAAATCTCTAAAATATCAAAAAAATATAAATAAAAGTCTAAAAATGTACTTACCAATTGTAGCATATCTTCCTAGCATAAAATACTTTACCTTATGAATGTACATATAAAATTATTTTTAAAAATTCCTAAAAGTCCATAGCTACAAATCTAAAAACCCAAATAAATTTTGTACAAGGTTGTAATATTCTAAATTCCAATTATAATTCTAAAAGCAAAATAAAATCTAATTAAGCAAATAATTTATTTCTGTAAAAATTTCTCGTCTCACCTGTCATATATAGGATATTTACTATATAAAAATACTTTTATATAAATACTTGCTTTAACAACCACTTATCAATAAAAAAATAATTTACAATTTCTTAATAATAATAATAAAAATAATAATGTAGTTACTGATAAAAATAATAAAAGTAGCAATCATAATACCAACAATTTAGCAGGGAATCATAAGTCTGGGTGTGTACCTATTACTAATAGTATTATCTTTAACAACAATTATAGTTTTTCAAAATCCCAAAATAATAACTAAATAAATATTAAAATAAAAATAACCATAATATTATTTAATAATTCTAAACTAAATATTTAAATAGAATAATTTCAGTGGCACATATAGCTAATATGTTTGTCAAAGCACTTGACTGCACTAGCTATGCCACCTTGCCTAGTCAGTGTGCATAACAAAAATTAAGCATGACTAAGACTATATTTATAATTAAATTATAAAATAATTCTAACAATTTATTTAAGCAATTAAAAATAGAAATAAAAACAAAAATATTCTTGAAAATTTTGGGGGTTTACATCGGGTTCCATGCAAGATCAAATTTAGCAGCTCAACAAGAACATAGCATACTATCCTTTTTATTAAGCGTGAAGCTAAAGGATCTTCAAAGGATTCAACACTACTTATATTTATAAGACGGTTCCCGCCTCGATCCTATAGCCTTCCGAGCATTCCTTTTTATATTTCCAAACCCAACAAGGCTTTAACGAACCAATTAGTCATCATAAGGCATCTTACGGGTCAGGGAACTGCACTTCTGTCTTCGACGGAATTGCCTACTCCTTGGGGAAGGCCATGTTGGACTCTGAATACTATGCACCTTCTAAGGGTGGTACAAAGAAATCTAAGGTAGCACACACCTCGCGCAACCAACGTGCTACGCCAATAGTTGACCGAAAGCACGCATTGACAGTGATGCATGCAGCTGACGGTAAACTGTATAGAGCTGGTCTGAGTGCTTCGACACCTTGACCAACACGGTGTGAAACATCTCTCTGTTTCTTGGGCGCTTTCACGCACAAACCAAACCAGGGGACGAACATTGTGGGGATTACGCGGTGCTCGAAATCCTTATGTTGCTTGGGCGCTTTCGCCATAAACCAGGCCAGGGTGAGCACTGTGACGACAGACTCATGCAAGCAGCTCAGCTGTGAGCATGAAATAAATTTGTCTCAGGAGCAACTCTTTGCTCAGGACCTAAGCATGTCTCATGTGTAAGAACTGAATCAAGAAGTGTATCCTTCACATCTTCACTCAAGCCCGTAGTGCTCCTGCACGCACGAAGTGGGGGTTGATGTACAAACCTCTTCCTATGACTTGTACAACATGATTTCTCACAAACACAAGATAGAGAAGGACTCTGTTATGCTTAATATGCTTGTCTCATGGCACGGTTGTGCTAACATCACCATCAACTGCTGTTATCATTGAACAGTAGCATCTCACAAAGAATGTGGTTGGTTTTCTAATAATTGTAACCCGCAGCGCCTTTCCACTAGAGACACGGCAAGAGATTGCCGATCGAAGAAGAAGATGAGCTCTTGTTTGCTTTATGCAATACGGTACGGGGTTCACCATCTCTCAAGGTCTCCAAGAACCCTCCCATCTTGGCTAGCAAGTCAAAAAGACGACCTGGAGGCAGCAAGCTGGTGGTGCCCAGTACGGGAGTGTTCTAACACACTCATGCCAAGACTAAACCCTTGTCCCAAGGGACTGTCACACAAGCTGCGGGTAGCCAGTTCTCCATGCACTACAACAAAAAGACCTATTAATGACGCTCGACAAGGAGTTTTAATGACGGCTGATACATAAGCGTTATCAAGTTAAAAAATACCTTTTTTCTATGACGGTTTGGGCTAATTCTGGGCTTTTTATAACTTTTATAAAACAAAGCATTATTAATAGTTTGGAGCGGTGGCAAACTTGTAATAAACTTTCTGTAATATATTCCATCCCCCCTCCGATTTTACTCAGAAGAAGTCTCATTCTCCTTGCTCTCCGTCTGCCCCCTCTTCCCTCCTCTTCCCAAACCCTAAAATTTCCCATCTCCTCCTTTCAATCTCCCACAAACCCTAACTCTAGGTCTCACTCTAAACCCTAGCTCTAGGTCTCACTCTAAGCCCTAAGCCCCTAACCCCTCCTCCCATGAACCCTAAGCCCTAAGCTCCCAACCCCTCGCTCGTCGACGGAAGCGGCGGCGGCGGGAACAATGTGGTGGGTTGAGGTCGTCCAGGCGTTGTGGCTTCGGGATCAGAAGATCGGGGAGGTCTTGTGAATTTTTCTTGATATATGATTAACAGTTTAATCTTCTGCTTTAGAGATTATATATATTTGAAATCCATTCTTGTTGTGTTACTTCTATGCGCCAAACATTCTTAAAGAATTGTACACGATGGAAGATGGCTGCTGTAGAGATTTTGCTTGAAATAATGAAACTTTAAAATAACCTATCATCTAGTTTTCTCTTTTGTAAAAGTCACTTGGCTCTTTCTACTAAGAAATTTTGTCTACAATTTTACATATATAAACAATATTTCATCTATTAGTTGGCATTTTATTGCTAGTCAAGAATGTTATCAAAAGTAATACGTAATGATTTGGGCCTAGCATGCAAGTTAGCTTATAGGGACCTTCATTTGCTTCGATCTCCTGTTCCTATTACCCTTGAGCTTGTTTGACAGTTTTCTTGCGATAAATTTTGGTTGAGATGAATTACGTGGATTTGTCATAATGTGATGTTCATATTGAAATCATTGGCAATTTATTATATTGTTACTTCTCCGCACAAGTTTGTGCATGTTATTATATCCGTTAACTTCCACGTAGTTCCTTACTTTCACCTTAAAAGCTGTATTATGTCTAAAAATTGTAAAAAATTACAGGGTTGGATACCTATTATGTATTCCCATTGTTATTTATTACTGACTGAATTGTGCTGACAATGAATATCTTTTCGTGGATACATAGATGAAATGGGTTCCGAGGATGTCCAATCTTACTGGTTTGAAGCGGTATCTCGTTCAGGAGATATCTTGTCATCATCCGATAGCTCTGATCAAAATATTCTGATTAAAATGTTTCGGTCAGTTCTGATGGGAAATTAGGTTAATTTTCTTCTTGTAGCTATTGGATTCTTGAGAATTTAGAAAGTTTGTATTTTTCATCGAAATGTAATTCTTGTGATTCTGATGGGAAATTAGGTTAATTTTCTTCTTGTAGCTAGGGGAGGCGGCGGTGGCGGAGCCCTTGGCATCTCAAGCCGAAACGATCACCTGTAAATTTGCGGCGGCCAGACTTCGATTTGAATTTTTTTTTATATAGGAGGTATGTAATACCATTTTCTTCTATTGCATTAGTTAGTCCATAGTGTAGAGATCTATACAGGTTGCATGTACTAATGAGAATATAGAGGATAATACTTTTTAATGCATTAGCTTAAAGAAGCTGGCCTAATGTGCTTGGACCAAAATTTGGAACCTGGCCATACTGAAATCTACCCTCTTTCACCCACTTCTGCATCTCTTTTCAAATTTCTGCTAGAATTCCTCTTCATTTATTGATTTTATGTAGCAAACCAAAATTCATCTCAGGAGAAAGATCTCTTGGTTTCTCCTTTAAATCCCACTTCCATTAGTGGCCTATATTCCCAACCATCCCACATCCAACTTTGCCTTAAATCCTCTAATCCTGTAAGAGTTTGATTTACTGTTTGTTTCCCCCGAAATAGTAATGGATCCTCATATATCTATTGTGCTTGGTTTTGAAAGTCATAAAACCTACTATTCTACTAATCCAAGGATCATCATACGATGGATTATTTCATGAATCAGAAAATACATCCAATTATTGAGGACATATATTCTTTTGCAATGATGCGGGAAGGAGCTTACAACCTATCAACTGTCCTTGACATGTTATCCCAAGGAATGGACCAAATGATATACGGGATTTTCCATTGTGCTTACTGTCTGATGTGTGTCTTTGTAGCTTTTGTTACCTCAAAGCAGGGCAACGTGAGTTGCCAAAGTTAACAGAAGCTAGATGGGTTTTATATTTCTAGGTTGCTTCAGGAGCTAACTGAAAACACTCTATTATCATGTTGAACCATTGGGCACATTTTAATTGTATGCCTAAAATGAGATATGACACTATTTGCATATTTTAATCCCAAGCCTTTTTGTGTGTGTGTTGTTGAGAAAACTGGGTAGTACTCTCAAGGACAATAACAGAGGCTTCCTTAAGTGATTTGAAATGTTGGTATTTACCACTCTTCTGGTAAAGAATATTACATAAGAGGGAGGAGGCTATCTTAAGAAGGATAGCCACCATAAAGCTTAGTGTGAAAATTAATGATATCTGAAGGGAGCATATTCAAATATGCACATATTTATAGTGTGGATATAGTCTCAAGATAGGGCATGGAAAAACACTCAACTTAACATCGAGCATATGTATTATTGTATAATCTTGAACACTAAACCACTAATGTAAAAGGATTGATCAGTTTTTTTATTCATCCAATTAAATGGGCGGACCCCCACCATAGGCCCACCCAGGGGGAGTAGCCGCTTCCCCTGAGTTCCGGGTTTCCTTCTATCTACTATATGTTTCTCCTATTATTTATTTTACTTTCTTTAGTGATTTCCATTACTTTATTATTATTGTGGACGATTTCCATTACTGTGTACATAATTTTTATGATCTTTCTTGATCATTTGAAAATACTTCATTAGTATGGTTGCCTGGGGCATATTTGATTAACCTGAGACAATGCTCAAGAAGGTGAAAATGTGTATTATTTTGTTGTAGTGGATATGGGACAAATACCTGATCCCTATCATGACCTAGTTTGTTTTACTCATTTCTCTTGATATTTCATGATTAGATTTAATTTTTAGGCCTGACAATTATATGGACTGATTTGGTTTTCTCTTTTTCTCAGGATTTCACTGGTGTTCCGGCTGTCGTTGATCTTTCATGATTATTGGTTATGTGGCCAAGTTTTGACGTGGACAATTTTGGTAGTTGTAAATATCTATATGTATTTGGATATTCTATTTTGATAATGTAATAAAGATGTTGATATGTACTCTATTTTGAGAAATGTAATAAAGATGGTGATATATAATGTTAAATTTTTGGAATGTACTATATACTGTGCAGTATAGAACATTATAAATATGCTAATTTAAATAGTATAAAGTGTTATAAATGTGCTGCATTGAGCCTATACATATTATCTATTCATGACGTTTTAAAATTGTTCTGAATTGTGCACTATATATTAACTATTCATAATGTTTTTATAGAAACTATTCATGACGATTATTTTATGACGCTTTTAAAAAACATTTATAACACCCATTTTTATAATGGTTGCTGTGAAAAAAAAAGCGTCATGGTTCATCATTAATGACGCTTTTTAGCCGTCATTAAAAGGGTTTTTTGTTGTAGTGATGGTTCATGACAACCCTTCGTTCCAACCAGCCGAAGGTGTTTATGGGACCGATACATACGCTTCGGAAGTGCAAACTACCAACAAACTGGGGGTAGTAACTACTTCAAGTTGGAGGATGATTGCAATCTATTCGTCTTCCCTCAGGAAGGCATGACTCAGGTGTCTGAGCCAGAGAGCGAAAGATCCATGGTACCTTCTATTTTCTCCTAACTGATATCGGTATACATTAGAGAGGACAATAACGCAGGGAGATCATGGACACCATGATTGTAATCTATTCGTCCTCCCTCAAGAAGGCGTGACTCAGGTGTCTTATAGAGGCTCTCGAGACCCGCCTCACCATATTAACTGACACTATGCAAGCCTTGACTTTTATGGTCCTGGAGATCAAGGACAAGCTGACACCAAATGCTCCTAATCCAGCCAATCTGGATCTAGGGACGAATGGGGAGTCCAATGCACCTCCTCACGTGCCACTCATTGTTGTGAACCAATTACTGCCACGATCATCTTGCCCGCCAATTTTTGGCCTGCCAAAGTCAGACGACTTACAACAAGGCCTCAAGAAGTTGTACGCTCGCTTCAATGCCAGGGACAAGCAAGAATCGCTTCGAGAGCTGGGGGTTCGGCAACCATATCTCCCTGAGTGGGATAACGTGGTGTACCCTCCAAAGTACAAACCACAAACTCTTACACCATTCGATGGGAAAGTGTCTCCTCGTCGATATATGAGGTACTTCACCTCTGTGACGGGGTATTTACCAAAAGACAATGCCCTGCTCATGAATCTATTCATTGGGGCACTACGGGGGGTAGCATATGAGTGGTTTTGCAGTCTCCCCGACAACTGCATCTCGTCATTTGACGATCTGAAGCGTCTCTTCCTCACTCAGTTCTATGAAGGTGGAATGGACATGACGATGTCCACTCTCATGGATATTGTCTAGAAGGAGAAGGAGCATGTACGCGTTTACATCGAGCGTTTCCGCTAAGCGTCCTTGAGGCTATTGTCGGGTATCCCCGAACCTATGCTTATGGATTTGTGTGTCATGCCCCAGTCCCAAAATATTAAGGGACTAGCCGGCAATGGCCAGCAGTACAACTCCAATAGGCAAACCCAATTTATTAGACCCGTTAGAGTGCACCTAAGCTTTATTAAATACAAGTAGTAGTCCAGAACATTTGCCACAGTATGTAAATCTAATCTCATCCACAGAGCACAGTCACAATAAAAGATGATAATACAACCAAGATAATAAAACAGATAATGTCTATCAGCAAGTCCAAATAGGTAGTGTCTCGGGGAAGAACCTGTCATAATAAAGGAAAGGGAAATAACATCAACTACAATTGTTCAGAAGTCCAAGTCCAAATATAAATAATCCATAGCATAATAACTAAATAGATAACTGAATACTCAAGAGAAATCCTCTGGCACAACCTCGTCTTCTGGTGCAAGTACTGCTCCCACTTCAGCTCATGTCCCGTAAACCTCGGGATAAACCTCCTCTGCTATACCTGGGGACATAATCCAGATCCAGGTCCTTAGGGACACAGCAAGGTACAATAAACACTCCAGCCAGAAGTAAACAGTAATAAGCTATGACAGGGATAAACTACTAACTATGTGTAATGCAAGTGAGAGTATGGTATCATACCCCGGGCTGGTACTCACGGACTCATCCGTATACTAGACAGTACCCTCTAGGCTCCGTATAGGAAACCCAAGGATGGTAAATGTATATATATATAGTAATTAATAGAATGTGCCCAGAGCACAAAAATGACTCTCCCCTCCCAATGTAACCTCATGTCTCATCTCATGACACGCAAGATTATGACCTCTATCTATCAGTATAAGTCATAGTAACTATGTGTAACATCACTATATCATGCAACCTGTAGCCTATGCAGGGTCCATGTACCATGAGTAAATTGAGAAAGAACTCTATAACATGACGGTCGTGTCAAGTGTCCTTTGGGAAAATGTACAAAAATACTTGCACAAGTCATAGGATCGAAAGTATGACACTCTAGCTACGATGCTCGACTCCTCCGACGATGTCGGTACCCGAATCTGGTTCGGACACAAAGTATCATAAATCGGCCCTAGTGTAAACTGTTACCATATCCAAGCACATAAATAGTATATATATGAAATACACTACACAGCTCAGAACTGTAAACAACTTGGCAAGGTACACTTGCCTTCTGCTTGCTGCTGTGCTGTAGCGAGTCCAAAGTCTACTTCCGGTGGTGCTGCGACACCCACGTGCCCTGTCAATATTACTTATATTAATTCTAATTCTATCATTTTCCAAAAATATAAAGTACCTACACGCATGTTAACAAGGTCGTGACATTTAAGCCATTAATCCCAAAAGTCGCATAGCTCTTATTAACGCCAACAACCACATACCAACTATTGTTTATAACGTTGTGAGGGTCTCGTACATTGATATACCATGCGTACGTATAGGCCTTTACGTGTGGTTACAAAACATCTTCCTATACGAACGTACGTAAGATTCAATGTCACAAACTGCGAAACAACGTTAACCCTTTAATTAAACATGCATGGAACCATTTTATTTCACAAATTAACCTCTTAAATATGGAAATAATTAAATTTTAATACTCTTTAAATTATTTTAATTATATGTACACTTTTTATTCTACAATATCAATACAACAGGTATACTAGTTCACCACTAGCACCCATGCAACCTACATGTCAATTATTTATACTTTAACTCACTAAATTATACGTTTTAATACGCATAATAATCTGATTAACATCATATAAATTCAAGAATTTATTTTATGTGGGTGAAAAACTCCGTTTTAATATTATAACTTCAATACAATATTCCTACAATTATACCGTTACTAACCATGCAATTCCCATGCATTTTTCCATAAATTAATCCAATAACATATACGTAAAATACTATATATCTGATTATTATTATTATTATAAATTCTAAAATATAAAACTAAGGTGCAACAACACTCTTTTCTTTTCATTTCACAACTTCTATATACTACACATGCATGCAACAGTTAGCAACTAGATTAATACTTGGGTTAAACACTGGTTGTATATATTATCAAGGCATGGAAATGAGTATGCATTTCTCTAATGCAAGTATCTACCAAAGATCAAAAAAGAATGGAGGAGGGTTGAGGGTGATACCTATGAACTTTGTTGAAGTTGTAGTGAGTTCGGTGGAACTCCGATCACAAGGAGCTTCCTTGGCATGAGGGGAACAACCTCAAGGTGGAGGAGATGGGCTTCCAAGTCTGAACAGACGGTGGAGACTGCTATGGGTCGTGTGTGTGGTGGTCGGGTGGCAATGTATGGGGTAGGTTTCTTTGGGACTTAATGGCTAATAATGGTCATGAATGGAAGAAGGAGATGAATAGTTGTAACTTTCACATTAAAGAAAAACCAAAGGTCTTTAGTAACCCCCTCCCTTGAAAAACGATCCCTCTCCCTTCCTTTTGCTGCGTTGGGTATTACCTATCCCCTTGTACAATGTACCCATGGCACAATATGTTTAAACTAGTCCATTAACTTGCTATTAATAATAAAAATCTAAAATTGTATTTAAAATAATGAAAAAACATGTGATTTTAGTGTGGGAAAACTTGTGATTGGTGTGTAGGAAAATTAGGGAATGGTTATGTGGGTTTGCCAAGTTAATTAGAGGGTTCAAGTTTGGGGCTCGGGCTCGGTCAGGTGCAATTAATCGAAGAAGGTACGTTCAAATTTAACTAGTTAAAATACAATGTTTCTAAATTATTTTTTGAGCCTGCGGGGACTCAAATAATTGTGACATCAATGGCATGAGCCTAATTTGGCTCGGCTAGGCCTATTATGCAGAGTTGGTTGGGCCGAAAAACTAGTGTTGTATTCCCGGTATTAAAATTACAATAAAGGATTTCTATATTCAGAAAAAAATTTTAATGTATAATAATATCTAATTAATAAAAATAAATAATTATAAAATTACGAACATACTCTTATCTAAATTTTAGAGAGTTTACACGTGTCACAAGAATATGCTTCCTGCAATCAAGTTCTGGTACAGTGCTCCATGCACAGAATGGACGTCGTTCATTACCAGTACGAACATGGCCAAAACAAAAGCTCGGAATGCACAATTGCTGGGACTAAATTTTTGTTCACTCAAGGAAAAAGGGAAACGCTCATCCAGCAATAATCCTACCAACAAAGATGGAAAGGAGAAACAAGCCCTGACCGTCAACATATCCAATGGTTCAGCATCCTTGAACCAGAAGCCGACGGATGTGCCATAACCAAAGTAAAATTATTCCTTCAACGACGAAGATGTGCTGGAGCTCTTCAATATACTGATGGAGGGCATGAAGCTATAACTCCCTCCTCTTAAGCATCCTGACGAAGTAGAAAAAGTAGACAATCCAAAGTACTGTCACTATCATCAGTACGTCCACCATTCAGTACGCGACTGCGACGTATTGAAGAAGCAGATTCAACGGCTCATTGATGCTAAGGACCTCTCTCTTGACTACGAAGACAAGACAGTCACTGTCACGCCCCGCTCCCATAGGAGCGATCGTCCTCGCTAAGGCGTGATGTTGCGTGAGCCTAGATTACGCTCATGTAAGGCAGGTCCATAACAGCCGATTACAGGCTAAGCGACGGGGGTCGTCGCAAAGAAGTCCCAAGCAGAAATATTAAATATTCGGCAGCAGAAATTTAAAAGCAAAATACTAGCTATAAAAAATTCTTTTTTATTGATATTGAACAAGGATTATAATGTGGGCGCCAGGCCAGATTATCAGTATCTCAGGCTCACTTTTCTCTCATATTATAAGTCACTCTGCTCTCTCTCATTTCTCAATACAAGCTTTAAGCGACGAGTGGCAGATTCTACGAAATGGCGATGTCCATACATTATGTCCCGTACAAGTTTTGACTCTATGCGGTTACACGCCTCGAAATGCCAAGGAACTCCATGCCTCGACGCATCCAAGCGAACTCCGCACTGTCGGCTTCTACCTGTGCCTGCATATAAAAACTGTGTCGATGTCAGTATTCAACTGTACTGGTGGAATGAGCTCTTCGCCCACCCATACAAAATCGACACGTTTATTTACTTTGTGCAGCTTAATCCCTTTTTGATTGTCTTTCTAGTCTTGCCTTAGGATCAATTTTAGGACAAAGATGTCTTGGCCTATACTTGGCAAAGCAATGATAGGGTCGTGCTATACTCTCTTCGTGGCTTCAATATATATTCGAGGCAGTGCCTCGCCGAGTAGAAACTTATGCAACTCGGCCGTGCCAAGACTTTCACTTATGTTTATGTGCCTCTAGATCATTCTCATGCCAACGACGTAAAGGGGACGACTTATGCTGGTCGTGCCAATAGACTTAGATCGTGCCTTAAGATCGAGACTATACCTCCCAAGGATCAACCAGACTTAACCAACTTGCCTTACGGTCCTTCCTGACTTAACTCGAGACGACGCCATATTCATACCAATTACGTATACTTGCTACAGCCAAATCTTAGGCTCCAGAATGGTGATGCAACCGTGTACACCTAACTCGTTCACCCAACTCGTAACCTGCTAGTACTCGATGCAATCCAAAGGAATACACGCGGATAGCCCCTCTTATGTTGATACATCTATATGAGTAGTCACTAGCAATGTCAAGCGATCTTGGATCTTTGCATGCCGTGACCATCCGCGTGCGAGGTACGAGCTCCCACCGAATGACCCGTAGCCTATATTGTAACGGTTTACTTCAAACGAGTCGCACCATCAATAAAGGTCGTACAATATTTTCTCCTAGGCCGACACGAACCCGGCGCCCAGGATCGTTCGAAGAATTCACCTTGCACGTAAGTTGTCCAATGACCATGCAAGACTCAACTCGATCTATCAAGTTCTTCCTTAAACATAACCATGCTTTCCAACTTTCTATCGAGGCTCCCAAGTAGCGGTACCAAACTCGGCGACAACCAGTCGCATGGACATTCTTATCGAGGCTCCCAAGTAGCGGGACCGATCTCGTGTACTTCCTTATCGAGACTCCCAAGTAGCGGGACCGATGTCGTTACCTTCCTTATCGAGACTCCCAAGTAGCAGGACAGATCTTAGGTGCTTCCTTTGTCCATGGCATACTTTTTACTAAACCAACCGTGGCTCGTGTCTTAGACTGACTTGTTCTCTAGGCGATACTATCGCTCATGTCACATACTTCATATGACGAGCCTTGTTCTCGTGGGACTATGTGACTTGACAACCACAGATAACAGGGGATAGTGCTTGCTATGACTTCGATAGCCCAGCAAAACTCTTGCCTAACCTATTCGTGTTTGCCATTAATTTATCAAAAAATAAGAACTACAGAGGAACCGGATTTGATTGCAAACTTCGTAAGTACAAAAAAGAACCTAGAAAGAAATCCTAGGAAACAATCTAAGTACAGTTGTTTAGTTTTGATTCTGGGGGGTGACGGGGGAGGCTCGGGAGAAGTATAGAAGCTCTGTCTTACTCCTTGGACTATCGAACCCAGTCTTTGCTCTTGAGAAAATGCTCTTGATTTTGGGGTCCAGCCGTTTTCATGGGTGTGATACCCTACTATTTATAGAGACTTCTGGATGAGGCATATTTTAGACCGCATAAGTGGTCAAGTAGCCACGTGGCCGTTGTTGACCCAAACTGGATCACAGTCAACCAAATATTGACAAATTGACAATATGATACTTGTCATAATTCAATATGACACATTAAGACAGAACTCAGTACAAGATAGACGTCGTCTCTCTCCTACATTGTACTCGTTTTCAGAGTCTATATTATTTTATATTTATTGAGTTTAGCAAAATATAAACTGAGTAGCACTGGGTATTCTTCGCTTAAACCTTATCCCCAAACAAACTCAAAGCTCCACCAAGCCAAACTTATCCCACAATGACCCAATTGAACTTTCTGTCAGCATAGAGTCAGAGTTTGGGCCGAACTCTGCCACCGTACAGAGTTCGGGCCGAACTCTGTCCCCTGATTTTCAAAACCCTAATTTTTAGGGTTTGTTGTATGCTAGTTGTCCAACGGCCAAAAAATTTGAATTCATGACACAAAATTCTGGCCGAATTCTGCCTATCCCAACTAGTATAAATAGGCCTTGAATTCTTTTATTTTCATTCATCCAATTTTCTCTTCCTCTCTTCTCTATAAGCCTCATACAAGCCTTAACCTTCTCATCTACTAGCCACAAGCTTTCTAAGCCTAAAAGTGCTCAGTGTAAATCAGTTAGAAGTTTGTGCAAGAGTCAAGAAAGTCGCTTAGAAAATTCCAAGCATCGCCACATCGACCTTTGTAAAAAGTTGACGTGCTCTTCTGAAGAAAAGACACGAGGTGTAACTACTATTTCACAAATAGTAGATTTAATCCTGAGCTAGAGTTCTCAGGCCTGGACTAGTCCTCCACGAGGGAAACCAGGTTTAAAACGACTGTGTTTGCGTATGCTCTCTTGATCTTTTTATTTTTTGTATTTACTACTCTGATTATTTACTGTTGGTTAAAAGAGTTAAATTTTATTTAGTCATTATTGTTATAAACTCTATTCACCCCCTCTAGAGTTGCTTATCTGTTCTTCAATTGGTATCAGAGATCTGTTCTCTTAACAAGGACTAACATCCTAGAGCTGATCCATGGCAACCACACAACCTATATTTTCCAACCATGGTGAAGGACACTCCACTTATAGGCTACCCCTATTTGCTGGAACCAACTACACCTATTGGAAAACTAGGATGAGTTTCTACCTCAAGTCTTTAGACTTTGACCTGTGGACCATTGTTACCGATGGTTACAAAAAGTCCGCCAGAATAGTTGTTGAGGGAGATCTCATCGAAAAACCCGATGACAAATATTTTAATGAGGAAAAGAAACAGGCGAGTCTAGATGCTATAGCTATTAATGCTCTTTTCTATGCAATAGACAGGAATGAATTTAACAGGGTCTCAACATGCACCACCTCGCACAAAGTATGAAAGCTTCTGGAAGTGACGCATGAAGGAACCACTCAAGTCAAGGAATCTAAAATCATTCCTCTGACTCAAGAATACGAGGCATTCAAGATGAAGCCGAACGAGACGATCACTCAAATGTTCACGAGGTTCCTTGACGTCATCAATCCTATGTCATCTCTTGGCAAACAATACTCCAATCATGAAAAGATCCGCAAGTTACTTAGGGGGCTACCGAAGATCTGGAACCCTAAGGTAACAGCAATTATAGAAGGCAATGATCTCACCAAAATGTCTATGAAAACTTTAATGAGAAAGCTGATGACCCACGAGCTCGACCTCAAAGACTTCGACAAACCTGCTTCTAAGGCAAAAGAGATTGCCCTAAAAGCTCATCTCGAAAGGGCTGATCCTGAAGAAACTGACGACGACAATTTAGAAGGTGATGATCAAGCTCTTCTAGTCCGTAACTTCAAGAAGTTCCTTCATTTCAATCAAAAGAAAAAGGAACAACAAGAAGACGACGAAAAAGAACCAACGTGCTATGGCTGCAAAAAGACTGGACATGTTCGAAAGGACTATCCCTTTGCAAAGAAAGGTAACATATATGAGAAGCCATACAAGAAGCCCTCTTCATGAAAGTACGCTAACACTAGTATTTGGCACGAAAGTGAAGCCAGTAATTCTGAGGAAGAAGATGACTCTCCTCGAGACACTTCTAATGTCTGCCTAATGACAACATCCGATAAGGTAACTGGCGAAACTCTTGATGACTTTACATTTGATGAACTTGGCAATGCTTTTAATGACTTACTAAATGATTATAAGAAAGTCATTAGTAAATATAAGCATGCCAATGAGATAATCAAAGTCTATGAAATAGAGATTCATAATATTTCTTCTTTACTTGATAATGTTAGAGACACTCCACCCACGGAAGTCACTGATGAGATGTCCAAGCTTAAATTAAGCTTACATGATGCTGAAGCACTTATTGAGAAGCAAACACGCGAGATCTCAGCACTCAACAAAGAGCTTGCTGAAGATTGATGGTCTAAATGCTAAGTGAAATGAACTGAATGCTGTCTCTAAGAAATTAGAGATCAGATTGGAGAAACAGGTTGCTCAACCTCAAATCCAATCTCACAATCACAAAACACACACAAAACACCAGACCACTCATAATAGTAAAACACATCACCCACATGCAGCACATAACCATGCTTATATGTACACGTACTCCCATGCAGCACGTAAATCACATGCATGTAGACATCGTTCTCAACCTACCCATAACTGTTATCCTGCTATTGTACATAGTCATAACTATTACCCTGCTGCTACACATAGTCACTATCCTGCTGTTTCATATAACTATCACCATACTTCATATAGACATCAGTATCAACCTGCCCCTAACACAAATAGGCATGCTACTTGCACATACTATGGATTACATGGTCATATCTCACCATAGTATAGAATTAGAAAATTAGTTGATATTAATCTCTATGCATGGGTACCGAAGACTAATATTTCAGGACCCACAAGAACTTATATAGGTACCAAAGGTCACATCTACTCGTGATATAGGTGGACCTTTCTTCTTCAACTAAAAGCAAGTGGATTCACGATAGTGGATGCTCGTGACATATGACGGGGGACGCAAATCTTTTCGCATAACAATCGATGAAGAGTGAAGGATATGTATCCTTCGGTAACAATTTAAAGGGCTACATCATAGGTAATGGTACTATTAGTTATCCTCCTTCTCCTGTAATAAAGGATGTCTGCTTAGTGACCGAGTTAAAGCATAACCTGCTTAGCATAAGTCATCTTGCTGATCATGGATATGATATTAACTTTGGAAAGAATAAATGCTACATTTATGATAGGTCAAATGGAGACATTATTTTTGAAGGGATAAAAGAAAATAACATTTATATTTTTAATCTATCTAGAAATACTAACAGTACAGGAAGATGCCTCTACGCCCACAAGGATGAAAGACTTTTTTGGCGCCAGCATCTTGGTCATGCCAATATGGAAACTATATCCAGGCTATCGACAAAGAAGCTAGTAAGAGGTCTGCCCGACATCACATTCAAGAAGGATGTGGTATGTGCCGAATGTGAGCTGAATAAGGCAACCAAATCTTTATTTAAATCCATAAACACTGTAAGTACTACTAGACCCTTGTAATTACTGCACATGGACTTATTTGGTCCGAATAGAGTAGCCAGTCTTAGTGGAAAACTCTATGCTTTTGTTATTGTAGATGATTTTTCAAGGTTTACTTTGGTTTTCTTCCTTACAAACAAAAGCGATACTATTTTAGTTTTCAAAATCTTTGCCAAAAAGGTCCAAAATAAAAAAGGCTACATGATTACTCGAATCCGAAGAGATCATGGAGGCAAATTCAAAAATTCTGATTTTGAAAAGTTTTACGAAACAAATGGTTTTGATCATGAGTTTTCTTGTCCTAGAACTCCTCAACAAAATGGTGTTATGGACCGGAAGAATAGGACTCTTGGCGATATGGCTTGAGTTATATTGAATAAATTTTTACTTCCGAAATATTTTTGGGCAGAAGCTGTCAGTACAGCTTGCCATGTTTTAAATAGGGTGCTTATTTGACCTATTTCGAAGAAAACACCCTATGAACTTTGGTTTGGTAGGACTCCTAATGTCTCTTATTTTAGAGTGTTTGGTTGTCGTTGTTTTATCCTAAATACCAAAGACAACTTAGGCAAGTTTGATGCCAAAGCTGGATGGTAGTTTTCTTAGCTATGCTGCTAAGAGTAAGGGATATAGAGTGTTCAACAAACACTCAATGATTGTAGAAGAATCAACTAATGTGACTTTTGATGAAGAAAATAGTACAACAGATATCCTCGAAGATAATATTGAACAATAAACTTCCATGCAGATGAATACCACCCCTGAAACCAATTCTCTGTAGGGCTTATCGAAGAAGTTTGAGTTCAAGCCGTCACACCCAAAAAACTTGGTAATAGGTGAGGTATCACGCGAAGTAAGTACTCGATCATCTTTAAGAGATTCTATTGCTAACGCTGCTTTTATTTCGCAAATTGAGCCTAAAAATGTTTTAGAAGCTTTTAATGATGAATTCTGGATTTTTGCTATGCAAGAAGAACTCAACCAATTCGAAAGAAGCCAGGTCTAGGAACTTGTTCCTAAATCGACTAACCATTCGATTATTAGTACTAGATGGGTTCTTCGTAACAAAGTAAATAAATATGGTTCAGTCACTCACAACAAAGCGCGTCTAGTAGATCAAGGATACAACCAAGAGGAAGGTATCGACTACGATGAGACGTATGCTCCACTTGAAAAAATTGAATCCATGCGGATGCTTTGTACCTTTGCAAATTTTCAAAATTTTAAACTCTTTTAAATGGATGTAAAAAGTGCTTTTCTGAATGGTTTTATTAAAGAGAAAGTCTTTGTAAGACAACCTCCTGGTTTTAAAAATCATAAATTTCCCGACCAAGTTTTCAAGCTCAATAAAGCGCCCTATGGCCTCAAATCCATATCCTTTGACCTTATTGGTTATTCGGATGCTGATTTTGTGGGATGCAAAGTCGACCGTAAGAGTACGGACGGCACATGTCATTTATGAGGCAAGGCTCTTTTCTCATCGTTTTGTAAGAAGCAGAATTCTGTGACACTATCCACAACAGAAGCTGAATACATTGCAGCTGGTCGTTGTTGTGCACAAATTCTATGGATGAAGCAAACCCTTGCATACTACAACCTATCTTTTATGCAATTCCTATATTCTGTGACAACACTAGCGCTATCAACCCTACTAAGAACCCTATATGTCACTCACGCACGAAACATATTAAAATTCATCAATATTTTTTGCATGATCATCAACAACACGACACTATAAATTTAGAATATATTGACACTGATCATCAGCTGGCAGATTTCTTCATAAAACCACTATCCGAAGAGCGATTCAACTTTCTTTGTCGTGAATTAGGAATTTTGGATGAAACGGTTATTCATTAAATTGGCCTGCGTAAATATCGATTATGTCATGTATTTTTATGGTGACTTTGCTATAGGTACAAGCTGAAAGGGTCCTTCTAACAATAAGTCATAAAAGCCTAAGCGACACGGTGCACTAGTCTTCAAACTACCGCTAGCTGGGATTCGGCCCCTACAGCTACCCCATGGCAGTTTCATCGTCATGATCGTTATCATACATCCTTGTTTATTATATGGTTCAATTTCATTTATCACTTAGTTAATTAAAAATTTTCTAAATTCAATTCCATTTATTACATTCATGGTTTCCTTTTCAATCAAAATTTTTGATTGTCATCAAACATTTGCACATTTTCAATCTTTATCACTCAATTTATTTTTCTCCAATACTTGGCCAATTTTTTAACTGCTTTCAGTTCTGGCCTCCGCACCTAGAACTCGGGCCGAACTCTGCCTCACACAGAGTTCGAGCCGAGTTTGGTCTGCTGATTCCAGAACTTCCAATTGCTCTCAGCCTTCCATCTATTTTGATCCTACGATCCAGGATCAACCCGACCATCCGACCCTATATTCATATTTTGGGGATTTCCTTCTTTCTCTTCTCCATTGCCACCTCTAAACCCTCTCCAAGTTCATCCTCTCCAAACCCTAATCCTAGAATTCTCAATCTAGTGTTGTTTTCTTCCCCAAACTCAAGGATAATAGCATTTGGATCATTCTCTTCCATATTCTACTACTCTCTTGAGGTATAACTCTCTCTTTTTCTCCATCTCAAATTTTAAATTCTTATTATTATCAATGGCACATAGGTTATTAAATAGGGGAAAGAGGGATAGAACTAAGGGTGCTTCCTCATCTAATCCCCCTCCTCAGGATGTTCAACCCATCCATCCACTTTTTAATCCACCACCACCTAATGACCCCAACACATTCAATGATCGAATTTTTATTTCATTGGAAGCTTCCAATGAATGGTTCAATGAATTTCGTTCAAGGAGTGTGTATGCGGGTCATCCCATCAATTTTATAATATTTTCTAGATATGACTCTTTGTTTCATGATCTTTGTCTCGATGAGTTAGTTTCTACATGTTCACTTATATACTTGAATGCTATCCAAATGTTTTAGTGTAATCTAACATTTGACGACACACGAATCTATTCTCGTGTCGCCGGAATCGACATCTCTTTTGATAATTTTGAACTTACAGAATATCTCGAGATTCTGGAACCCAACTCTTGGGAAAAACTTGTCGATGCATGCAAGTTTTAATTTTTCGATGGGTCGTCCCTTGAGAGTTTCATTGATGATTTGTGTACTCCAAACACTCGTCCACGCAAGTTACTTGCTAAATTTCTTAACCCATATTTTTATGAACTTCATCGTATCATTTTCTCTACGATCTTGCCCAAAGCGGGATCGACTGATGAAGTTTCTTATTTTGAGATCTCTGTACTGTATCATCTCCATTTTCATGTCCCGTTCTACCTTTCGCGCACTATGATGGACTGGATGATTAGTGCACAGAAGAGACCTCGATCATTGGTCTATGCACTCTATTTGCCAATGGTCTTTCGTGCATTCAATGTTCCTCTTGATGAGTGCCAGTTCCTTCTAGCCCATGCCTATCTGTCTAAGGCAATACGGCTTCTAGCAGCTGTCGAGTCTCCGGCTGAGTTCGAGCATTTTGGGTCTGATGCTCAGGTTGATCTTCCTGCTCTTGGGCAACCTGCGCCCGAGCCACCTGCCTCTCTCGAGTCTATCCAGACTATGTTGCACGATCATTTCATATTGGAGGACGACCGCTGGACCCAGCACGATTATCGTACCACTTTGCAGATGAGTGCCATTAGTAACTCATTATATGACATCTGGTACTCTACGTCTCGGCATCCCACTATGCCCCTTCCTATGGAGCGGGATCCATCTTGCACCAGTTACCGTATCGACGACCCTTGGGTTATGCGATATCTGGATCCGAATGTAGCTTTTGTGGAGCCTCATCGTTCTGATACTGATCCTTCTGATACCGCTGGACCATATCGTACTCCATGATGGATGTGGTTCCGTACCTGCTGCTGCTACTGCTACTGCTGATGATCATCTTTAGTTTTATGCATTATGGACTTATGCTTATGTAGTTTGATTTTCTTGTATGAGTATATTTTTAGTTTCTGTGAATCTTTAGATTTTATCTGCAGTTATTATATTATTCTTATTGTGTGCTTGCCAGTTAATCCTTTATACAATCTTCTGCCTATCTGTGTTGTGTTCATTTTGATAAATGCCAAAAAAGGGAAGATCTATTTGATATTTATATTCCTATCATATTATGTGATATCTGTGTTCTGGAGAAGATAATGTATATCAGGATAAAGCACATTGGTTTGCAGGGAAGCTATGTTTATGGGGGAGCTATGACTACCGGGGAGCTACTACATTCTATGCTTGTCTACCCCTTCAACTTGTGTTACGGTATGAACATTGAATATACAAATATTATTTTTTTCAATTATCAATATGGGGGAGATTGTTGACCCAAACTGGATCACAGTCAACCAAATATTGACAAATTGACAATATGATACTTGTCATAATTCAATATGACACATCAAGACAGAACTCAGTGCAAGATGGAAGTCATCTCTCTCCTGTAGCGTACTCATTTTCAGAATCTGTATTATTTTACATTTATTGAGTCTAGCAAAATGTAAATTGATTAGCACTGGGTATTCTTGGCTTAAATCTTATCCCCAAACAAACCCAAAGCTCCACCAAGCCAAACTTAGCCCACAAAGGCCAAACTGAACTTTCTGTCAGCATGGAGACAGAGTTCGGGCCGAACTCTGCCTCCACGCAGAGTTCGGGCCGAACTCTGTCCCCTGATTTCCAGGACCCTAATTTTTAGGGTTAGCTGTATGCTAGTTGTCCAACGGCAAAAAAAAATTGAATTGATGACACATAATTCTGGCTGAATTATGCCTATCCCAACTAGTATAAATAGGCCTTGAATTCTTTCATTTTCATTCATCCAATTATCTCTTCCTTTCTTTTCTAAAAGCCTCATACAAGACTTAACCTCCTCATCTACTAGTCACAAGCTACCTAAGCATAAAAGTGCTCAGTGCTATTCAGTTAGAAGTTTGCACAAGAGTCAAGAAAGTCGCTTAGAAAATTCCAAGCATCGCCATAACGATTTTTGTAAGAAGTTAACGTGCTCTTGTGAAGAAAAGGCACGGGGTGTAACTACTATTTCACAAATAATAGATTTAATCCTGAGCTAGATTTCTCAGGCCTGGACTAGTCCTCCACGAGGGAAACCATGTTAAAAATGACTGTGTTTGCGTATGCTCTCTTGATCTTTTTATTTTCCACATTTACTACTCTGATTATTTACTGTTAGAGAAAAGAGTTAAATTTTATTTAGTCATTATTGTTATAAACTCTATTCACCCCCCCTAGAGTTGCCTATCTGTTCTTCAGCCGTAACTTTGCACCAAGACCCAGTCTTCAGCGGCCAGTTGGGTGTCTGTTGAGATTTTTTTGTTGCAGTATATCTGGGTGGTTCAAGACTTTATTAATTCACCACGTGTCCTACCATGAAATTTGTTGAGGGAGTTTGGAGATTTTTGGACCGCATAAGGGTCATGCGGCTCGAAAGTAGGTCGCAGTCTACCTTGGCCGCAGGACATCCCTGCTTCATCTTGGCTACATAGTGGTCTCAGGAGCCTTCTTTCTGCGACTCGAATTAACTTGGCCGTAGAGTTTTTATAGGAGCCTTCTTTCTGCGACTCGAATTAACTTGGCCGTAGAGTTTTTATAGGAGCCTTCATTCTGCGACCCGGATCAGCTAATCCACAGAGTTGACAGAGAAGACTTCCTTCTGCGGCCCGAATCAACTTGACCATAGAGTTATCATGGGAGCCTTCCTTCTGCGGCCCGGATCAGCTATTTCCTAGAGTTGGCATATGAGCCTTCCTTCTGCGGCCCGAATCAACTTGACCGCAGAGTTGTCCTAGGAGCCTTCCTTCTGCGGCCTGAATTAACTAGGCCGCATAACGCCTATACGGTCGGTATTTTCATGCTTTTACAAGACCCCCTTCAAAGTTTTCAAATTATAAATTTTAGAATACTTTGAATAAGAAATATGTAGATGCGCATAGGATTTCGAGCCGCAGGGAAGTATTTATCCAGGCTGTCACTGCCGCATTTAAATCTCTGATTGGGGCTATCTTTTTCGAGATCAACATAACGGTTATGAAGGATAAAATCTTTAAGGATCATCATTATCTTTAATGGACACGATAACCGAAGAGGCGTCCATCCGTTTATGATTTTTTATGGCCTATAAATGTAGGCCATATAGCAGTGAGAAAACTTCCCCTGCTTTTTTTCGTCTTCCTTTCTTTCATTTTCTATTTCCTACTCTTCGTCTTCTCCAGTCAGCCATGGCCCCTAAAGCTTCCAAATTCGCAAGCGCTGCTGACAAAAAGAAGGGGCATGCCTCTTCGTCTAGAACTGCAGACTCATCCTCCTTTCATCCAGACGTACAGCCTCCTATCAAGAATAAGGATGGTGGGAGAACGAACATTTGAACTCTAATGGCCATGTCCTATGATTTATGTGCGGGTCTGGCCACGTATCACCGCTGTGCTTTGGCTTCAATGCCTTTTGCGCACAGTCGGTCTCCACGGGGAATGTGTTCCCTGTCTCGCCGGGCTGTATATGCTCTGTGTGACTGTACCGCATAGACTGAGCCGCATAGGTGTCATATCACTGAGCTGTATGTACTGTCATGCCCCAGAACCATAATACTGGCAAGAGGGGACGGATAAGGCCAGCTATGTAATACTAAAGTACTCTATTACTCTGAAATCACGTATAAGCTGTCAAGACATGGGGGTTACTTCTACAAGCCAACAGTCGATCTTAGGTTAAACAATCCTAGGTATCTCAATCACAGACAATTACACAAAGAGCAAGAAGTATGATCATCAGACAAACAATAGTAAAGCGTCCCAAACCATTTATACATGGATGATCATGAAGCTAGTCATACCAAAATAGAGAACTAGCAAGAGTAATAGTCATATATGATAAGCTCTAGCTATAGTCTAGAATACGCACATCATGTGTTGGTCCCTAGGCTAAATGTCAAGAACGAAAACATGAGCTAAACACGTGCTCTGAGGCTAAACGCCACAAAAAAATAATGTACATATCAAGTGGGAGAATGAAACAAGAAATCCACTCAGGTACTCTAGTGCTCCGGATAGTCTCCGTCGAGTAGATGGTATGGAAGATCCTCTGGGCTTCTCTATCAGATCTGGCCAAACAAAACCAGTAGAGTCAGACCCCCAAATAGCAAGTACCACAAAGGAAGCTAAACTATGAACTAAAACCAGCAATAGCTAACATAGCAATAGTTAGAGATATAATTAAGTGAAAGCAGATAGAGACTCATGCACTACCAATACACTTATCCCGAACCTAGAAAGACAATAAGTAAAGCATCTTGGAGCATAAAGTACTTAACATGTGACATAATGTAAAATGTAGACATGTTAAGTAAACGGAAGCTTGAGAGTAAAAATAAACTGAACATGTGAGCTTGTGAAATAGCTGGGTCATGAGCGCATGGTGACTCGGCTTAGGGATCATGTATAGCATATGAGATAACTGAACATGTGAGCATGTTATGTAACTGGGGCATGAGAGCCTGTGATAATTATATAGAACGACAATGATAATATGACTTGGGAGCTATTCCGGAAGCCAAGTTACAACCCGTAAACCAAACAAGGACCGGGGTTGTAACCCTTCTCCTGAACAGAACTCAGCCTCCGATCATTTATCGACAAAAGTAAAGCACAAATAATGATGTACTGAAATAAACATACGGACACTACCTAGACAAAACTAGACCGGACTGGACTGACTCCATCCATCAAATACGGCCATGCAATGAGTACGGCTTGATACATTAGCTAACTAGGGTTATCGCAAGCCTAGTTACTAACAAGATGCAACGAGGTATTTCCACAGTCACAAGCCCTACAGCTATCCAGTATCCTTCCGCAGGTTGAGAGTTTTATTAGGTGGATACATCGCCCAGGAGACAAATATATCCCATGGTGACTTGCGGGTGCAACACATGACAGTGTGCTAGAAATGTGCCCTATTCGACGACAGGCTACAAGTCCAATTAAAGCGCCCAGATAACAGGATCGCCTGTGACTGGGAAATCTCTCTATATGACTACTTGATCATTTTAGTCATTAACCTAGTCAGATTCAGTATGAATCCCTGACCGTGGTGATCTGGAATCCATATCCTAGACATGATGCAAGACGAGACATGTAGTTTTTGCACGCATACACAGTATATTCAACCACGGTATCTAAAAGAGTTGTATTAGCAAGGAGAATAGCCATCACAACGGCATCTTGATTATACTTGTCATGTCAAAAGTGCTCCACAACGGACCACTATCAAGAATTATCATGTTAAGGTTGCTTGTTAAGAGTGCGCCACGAAGGGCCACTATTATGTAAACAAAGAAAGATATGTACCAGAGTGCACCACAATGGGTCACTATCGGGTATAAATAGAGAAGAGACATGTAGCATAAGTGCACCACAACGGGCCACTATATAGATTAAGCAAAGAGGAGACATAATTCATGAGTGCACCACGACGGGCCACTATCTAGACTAAGCAAAGAGGAGACATAATTCATGAGTGCACCACGACGTGCCACTATCTAAGAATAAGCAAACATGACAATAAGGATCGCATGTAGAAAGATTTAGATAAAAGATGTATCATGGCATGGGAGAAGAAATAAATAAAAGTACTACTTGACATAAAATAATAATTGAATCTGTGCTAGTGTTAAGAATATAAGGGGGTACAATTATTTTCTAACTGTACAAAATCATCTAATCCTGATAAGAATTTATTACAGTCGATGGAAACCTCAAAAACGTCAAGTACAGAAAACATGCCCAAAAGATCAAAACTATGACTGAAGTTATCAATCGCATATGAACTTACATTAAAGTGAAACAAAAAGATTTTTGAAGCCAAGACAAAGATCTACCACTTTCATGTTGGGAGTTGGAAGAAATTCTGACCATAAATCAGCCAAATAGGACATAAAACAGACAAAATAGGCACTATGCGGCACTATGCATCTATGCGGACTGGCACTATGCGGCCAGGCACTATGCAGCTATGCAGACTGGCACTATACAGCTATACGGACTGGTACTATGCGGCCAACACTATACGTCTATGTGGACTGGCACTATGCGGCCAGCACTATGCATCCGTGCGGACTAGCACTATGCGGCCAACACAATACAGCTCTATGGACTGGCACTATGCGGCCAGCACTATGCATCCATGCGGACTAGCACTATACGGCCAGCACTATGCATCCATACGGACAGGCACTATGCAGCCAGGTACTATACATCCATGCGGACTGGCACTATGTGGCCAGCACTATTCATTGTCCCTGTCAGAACTAGGACAGATGAACATAGAAGATGTCCAAAACTTGCTTTGGCCATAACTTCCTCAAAACAAGTCAAAATCTAACTTTTCAAAGGTCAAAATTATGTAAAATCAAATTCTCTACCACATAGAACAATTAGTTTTCGAAAACAAGTAAGTTTGATAGATCAAAATCCAAGAAAACCGAAAATAAAGTAAACTTAGATCTACAAGAATTTATCCACCAAAATGAAAAATGCCAAGTTCTAAAGATGCTTAGAATCATGTAAGGAAGAGTTCAGAATAAACAAAGTAACATTTGTCCAACATTTGGCAAGATGTACTCACCTTAGGTTGGAGGAGAAAATGAAGAGGAAGAAGATAAAGAGAATAAAAATAATAGAGGGAAGAGAGAGAAGTTGGTTTTTATATAAAACCCTTCTCGTCTAAAACCAACCCAAACCAAGTCATGCCAAGTTGAACCAAACCAAATTAAACCAAGTCAAAATTAAACCAAAGCAAGGCTAAGAAGATAAGTTAAAATACGGTCACCTGACAAGGGCCAGAATTCTGTATACGTACACTGAAAATACGTATAACAGAAAACGGGAGTGACAGGCATGCCATCGGCATATAATGGTACACTGACGATATGCCGGTCAAGGAAAAAATCTATAAGTTAGAAAAAATTTAAAGCGTTTCAAAAATCAAATAAATACAAAACATAGTACAAAAATACGTATCCGTATATAAATACTGATACAGTGAGATGAGTCTCACATGTGCCCTCCCCATGTCCGATCTGTATAGACTCTGCCTAACTAGGTCGTATATGCGTCACCTGATTTGAGCCTTATGTGCTCTCTCTATATCTGTGCCGCATAGGCTCTGCTTGACTAGGCCGCCCATGCGTTCTCCGATTTGAGCCGCATGCGCTCTTTTTATAACCAGGCGGCATAGGCTCTGCCCGACTAGGCCGCATATGCATCACCTTATTTGAGCCGTATGCACTCTTTTCATAACAAGGCCGTATTGGCTTTGCCTGATTAGGGTGCGAAGTTCAAAAGGTACCCATTTCTTTTGATTTCTTCTGATTATCTTCTTTCTTTAACCTTTGTAGTGACTTTGCCTATGGCTCCTTCGGGGGAGGTCTTGATAGGGTATGCTCAGGCCGCTTTGGGTGTCAGATTTGACCACATAGTTGGGGATGTGTCGACTCAAATTACCAGAGGTCAATCTGAAGCAATGTTGAAGGAGATCCGGAGCCAGTCATATTTCTATTTACCTGGCATGATGAACCCTGGGATACTGGACGACATTCATTTAAAGCCTTTGTTTTTTTTGGAAACGCCCTGACCATCTCGGACCTACGCATAATAGAAATATCTGAGAACTGGGATTTCTATTTCCACGGGGTAGCGATTCACATACCCCAGATGGAATGCCACTTCCCTTTATCAGGGTTCAACATGGTGCCCATTGAGAGAAAAATGCTAGGTCCCATAACTCAGGATCAAGAGGGAGTTTTTTAGGCCATATCCGCTATAATAAACATGTGCAGACAATGGCCGCGATCAAGGAGACAATCAGCTGCTCCGTTGTTGGACTAGCCCTCGGCAGTTTTATCCATGAGCTGAAGCCCAATATCCAGTTTTTCGAGGCTGATATTTTTTTGTATCGGATTGCTCGCAAAGGGTCATACCTCGCAGGCAAGTTGTCGTTGCTGAACTGGGTGCATCGTTCCCCTTCGTGGATCAACCTGACGACCTGGATCCTGACAGAATATGGGGATACTCTGCAGCGGATCGGCCTCTACTACGCCAAAAGGGGGCACCTGCTACGGTTTATCTATGAACCCAAAGCTGTTCATATCACTCCTTGAGATGTACAATTGTCGTACTGGGACCTTCTTTACTCCTGGTGGAGAGATGTGGCTCGCTCTCCATGAGATGCAAGATGTTTCCAAGTTGCCCTGGGGAGACAAGGTTTACGAGAGAGTATACCCCAACAAATAAAGAATTAGAGGAACTAGAGCGGCGGTTCCCCGGGTTCCTTGTTATATACAGGGAAGTATTATGTCATCATAGCACCTGTCAGCAGATATCCAAGAATAAGGATGAAATCTCTGAAAGGCACCTTCCCCATACCAAGGCTGGATTAGTTACCTATTCAACCTTGGAGCTTCAGGCCGGGTCGCCCCACAGAGTCCTCAGACTCAGAAGGGGGTGGATGCTCAAGTACGAGGCACCAAGCGGAACAGAGTTGCAGGTGACAGATTTGGGAGCTTGAGCGACTACTTTAGTTACTTTTATCATGATACCCAACCTCTGTCTGATAAGGCTATCCTGGACGGTTTCTTAATAATATGGTTGAGGACCTGTGTGGTTTCAGGGGGCTCCGGTTCTATTGAAAGAATCAGCCGCAATCTGATCCTTCCTGCAGTCAAACTAGTTTTCGGAGGCAGGCTGGCTGTACTACCAGCTATGGTGTGCAACATTCATCAAGGTCTTCGTACTTTCATGGCAAAAGTCATTACTTATGAACCCACGAAGGCCTTCAATCGAATTGAGCAGCCTTACCATTATCTGATGGGATGGCTGCTGATATACTGCCCCTCCTTGATGCTGCCAGGCCCCGAGGGTAACGCCATCAGTGGCGATGACTTTATCTAACAGTATCGAGACATACCTTGGACCTGCACTACTATACCCGACTGCCAAGCTGTGCTTGCATGGCTGGACAGATATTTTTTTGTGTCGGTCCCGTCTTTTACCGATGAAGAAATGGGCCGCCTGTATCTTGATAATGTTGTTGCTTCTCAGATCCTGCCCGAGAAGATATTCCGCTAGTTGTAAAATATCCGCCCTTCACATCTAGTGTACCGCAACCTCAATATCGCTTTCCTGGAGCCTTACTTACCCAGCCGATACTCTCGACAATTCGGGTACAGTCAATTATTTCTGGACAACCCCAGTCCCTGACTGGGTTTTGAGGGTAGCATCTTGGATGGCATTCGGGCCTAGAATTACTACTCTGCGATCCACACCCAGGCCAACTTCTACCTGTCGGGCGCTAATACTTTCAGGCGCATTTTATACATGGCGTGCCTTCACCATGTATCTGTGAATGGGCCCTCCAGCGGCTTCGATCCAAATACCATGTTTATTACCGGCACTAAATTGGAGGAACGACACAGGGAGTCTCACAAGAGGACAATGAGGAGGAAGGCAAAGGCTTTCGACTCTGGTTCAACTAGCACGGAGGCGGAGAATGACTCTGATGATCCGCTGCTCCCTGCAACTCCTCTGGTGGTGCGCTCGTCCTCTCTTGTACCAAGTCCTTTGCGTAAGTGGAACAAGTATTGTCCCTCCGTTACAAACATGCCTCATTCTAAGAAGCAAGTCGCGATTAAGGTTCGTAGGCCTGTCGTCGAGGAAGGGGGTAGTGATGCCGAAGCCAACTCGAGGGTAAGCTCTTTCATGATAAAATCCAGTGTTACTCTTGGGACATTATCTGAATGTTCCTCTTTGTAGGCATCGAAGGGAATAAACCCTCTATAACCCGATGTTTCCCATGAGCTTCTTCCTTTGGTGCCGACTACGGACACCCCGGTCAGGGAAGGTGCCAGCCTTACGGGACCTGATCTTGGGATTGCAGGGTCTCAACAGACTGGCGACGATACAGCGATATCTCTTTCCGGAGCGACTAGAGCTGGCGTGGTAGACGTAGACGGCTTGAGTACTACAGTTGAGGTTACAAAGGATGTGGGGGTAGCGGGGAGGAGCTATGATTACTCTGAATGAGCCCTAGTCTCTGCCGCCCTCCCCTGGTAAGCTATGTCATATTCTTACCAATTAGGAGATTTTCTCGCTCCAACTACATATCCTTCGAGTCAAGCTGATTGTTGGTTGTCCTGGATCTATAGGGCCTGCTTCCTCACTGCTGATGGCGGACATGGTCGCAAAGGAAGGGATAGAAGAGGACACCGAAGTGTACCTTCTTTCCTTCCGGCTCAAGTCGAGGGACCCTCCACCGAATTGAGTACGGCGGTGTGCATCATAGAGATGCCGGTAGCAGAGGTTGTGGTTCCTACACCCGTATCAGTGGACGTGGGACCGGTTGATGCTGCCCCTACCCCGGAAATCGAGCTCTCCGAGTTGTCTAGTCTCAAGCTCTGTTGTGCCGCCATCCCAGACACCTTTAGCTCCCTCAGCTGCTATTCCTTTGATGCTCTCCTCTTTAGAAAACATAGATGAATCGTCAAAGGACATAATTGAGAGCTGTTATCGCCACTTAAGACGAGGGGTCGATGCTGCTTTACGAAGAGGAACGTCGTTTGCCGTGGCCCGTCAATGTGCTCGCAGCCCGTCATTGTGCCATGGCCCGTCATTGTGCTCCCGGGTAGCTAAGGGATGGCTGATTTTCTCGAGCATAAACTGGTAGAGGCTGATCAGCGCCTGGCCCAGATGCAGAAACGACGACAAGTTGATATGCCCCTTGCGGCGGACCAGGAGCATGCGTTCCTCCTAACGGCCTTGGAGAAGGTGAAGGGCGTACGGGAGATGACCTAGCCCATTTTAGAGAAAGACCTTCAAAAACTATCTCTAAAGTATGACAAGTTAAGCCGCAAGGGGAAGGATTGCTTAACTCGGGAGGAGGCCATGACTCGTGCGATTGTCGAAACTAATGAGCAGATCCTACAACTCCAG
Source organism: Iris pallida (assembly GCA_029216955.1). NCBI lineage: Eukaryota > Viridiplantae > Streptophyta > Magnoliopsida > Asparagales > Iridaceae > Iris > Iris pallida. The sequence goes on along the minus strand of JANAVB010017195.1, from coordinate 3,779,674 downwards.
GCTAGGCAAGTGTCCCTGGAGGCTGAGCTCCAAGCTACCCGTCGAGAGAGAGAGAGAGAGCTGATTTATGAAGAGACCAACAAGGTCACATGGGCCTCTACTGCTCTGGAGGGTACGCTGAAGAAAGTGGAGGACAACTGGCAGGCTCATGCCCATCTGGAGGATGCTGCAAAGCTGACCCAAGAAGCTGAACATCGGGCCAAATTGAAGATCGACTGTTCAACGGCACAGCTTGAGGCGATACTCACTGAACTATGTGTTATTGATGAGCAGACATAGTTGTAGTGGGTCTTCCACCTCTTTCTTTTTTTTTCTCTTTTTTTGTAAATAATTGAAATTGTTAGGAAGTAGTCCCATGAATAAAAGTGTGCATTAACTTCATTCTTTGCTTATGACATCTGGGGTGCTTGTACTAGCGGGCCTAATACAGCCTTTTGTGGTTGGCAGAGAACAACCCACTGGAGGAATTTTTATGGACCTATTACCCTTTTGCGTACTAGTGGTACGAGTAATAGATTTGAACGATTTTTGGTAGACCTATTACCCTTTTGCGTACCAGTGGTACGAGTAATAGATTTGAAAGTTTTTTTGGTGGACCTATTACCCTTTTGCGCACCGGTGGTACGAATAATAGATTTGAAACAAAACCTAACCGAGGTTGTAGAAGCATGTAAAAAAAGAACAGAAAAGTCCATGCGGCTCAAAACAGAGGGAGTCTCATGCGGTTCAAAAAATCTCGTAGAGCTTCATGCGGCTCAAGAGTCCTTCAGAGCTTCATGTGGCTCAAAAGTCCTTCAGAGCTTCATGCGGCTCAGAAATCCCCAATAGCTCCATGCGGCTCGGATAAAAGCCACGTGGCCCTATGCGGTTTGCCTCTACAGCTGGCCATCAAGCAGCGGCCTCATTTAATGCTCTGACGTAACACGGCAGCTCTGACATAAAAGTGAATTGACAGCTCTGACATAAAGCTGCAATAATGACTCTGACATAATGGCACGCTCCTAGGAAAACGAAGGTAATCTTTACAGCTGGCACAATCCACCAATTCTGAAGCTCACTATGCGGCTACCTAATTTAATGCAGCTGCCACTCTCATGCGACTGCCATCTCCATGCGGCTGCCACCTTCATGTGGCTGCCACCCTCATGCGGCTGCCACCTTCATGCGGCTGCCACCCTCATACGGCTGCCATCTCTATGCGGCTGCCACCCTCATGCGGCTGCCACCTTTATTCGGCTCAGTTTTAAGGACTTTCATGCGGCTCAGTTAAAAACCACACTCATACGGCTCAACGATGACAGTCCTCCACGCGGCTCGCAGCAATTGGGACACGTGGCAGGAGTTGATCAAATCCCAACAATCCAAATTTATGGCAATCAACATAACAGGCAGTTGGGACACGTGGCAGGGGATTGACCAAGATTTATTTACTCGGATTTTCTGATATCAACAAGTCATCACGATGCAGATTTGTTGCAATCAATATTAACTGCCCATGCAGATTTGGTACAATCAACATTAACTGCCCAGATTTGTTGCAATCAATATTAACGACCCAGATTAATTTCCAATAAACAAGATCAAGGCTAATCTTCACCAAATCCTTAACCGCCCACTTTTTAAAGAGCAATCATTGCAAACCCTACTTATCACACCTCACTCCTATAAATAGTAAGGTGCCATTTCCTTGCAGAAGGACAGGGACAGAGGAGCACACAGAGAGTGACGGAGACTCAGAGAAAAATATAGAGCAACCCCCGTCCATACAAAAAGTATTTCTTCACCAGAGCCGAAGCGACGTCCGATCGTCCAAGGAGTAAGGCAGAGTTGCCGTCACTCTCCCGAGCCTCTACCGTCACCCCCCCGAATCAAAAAATATATAATTGTACTTTAGATTGCTTTTCCTAAGTTTTATTCCTAGGCTCTCTTTTGTACAAGCGAGTTTGTATTGTGAAGTAAAAGTCCAGTCCTCCCATAAAACTGTTTTGTTCTTTTATAATCAATAGAAAACACGATGATGACTCTGCTGGGGACTAACTTCTCCATGGCTGAGAAGTTGGTGACGTAATCGAACACAGCCAAGCTTGGCTCCACGCAACAGATGTTGGTCGTCCGCTTCGACCAGCAGGCGTTTGAAGAAATGCTCTCCGACCGGAGTGCTGGCCCGGTCCAGAAGCGAACCCGCACGAGGAAGGCCCGCAGGGAGTGGAGGCCCAAATCATTTGCTCCTCCCCAAGCTCTGGACGAAGTATTCTCTGCTGTCCAGGACGGCGGAGATTCGCATGCGGCCCCACTTCAAGCCACAGGAAACCCTGTTGTTACCAAGTCCGGCAGAGGAAAGCACTACGATGCTGGACTTTCGGGAACAAAAGGGAATTCTGTACGGAAGCCGAATAAATGCGCCAACCGCTTGAAGATTCATGCGACCGCAAATGCCAGCCGCATGGAGAAAACTCATACGGCCACAAAGGCCAAACGCATGAAGAAGGCTCATACGGCCACAACAGCCAGCCGCATGAAGGAGGCTTATGCGGCCACAACTCCCAGCCTCATGCAAACTGCTCAAACGGCCTCAAATGCCAGCCGCATTAAGACAGCCTATGCAGCCACAAATGCCAGCTACATGAATGCTCCATGCGGCTCGGGTTCAGTCTTTGACCGCCTCTCATGCGGTTCTGACTCCAGAAGCTCCCAGGAAAATATGCCAGACTCAGTGCGGCACCATTTGGACTCTTCCTACTATGGACCCTCAGGTGCTTGAGTGAAGAAGTCTAGAACAGCACGAGCAAGGCGAGCTCAGTCAGTTGTCCCAACATCTGACCATCCGAGCGCTCCGCTCACTGTTATGCGAGCCTCCGATGGAAAGTTGTACCGAACCACTCGAGTCCAGCCCCCGAAGACAAACGGACAGAGTGGTTCCCAAGAGTCTTCCAACAATCAAGGAGCAAACATGGTGCCAATACACTCAGATGCTCGGGTTTCTCGGGCCCACAAAACGGGTGTAAAGGATGCTCGGGACGCACCTGACTTGTGTGACATGATCCTTCACAAGCGCAAAGAAAGAAAAGAAGCTTCGGTATACAGAGAGTCCTTCCCTGGACATCACTGCACCCAAGTCATTATCAACTGCTATTGCAACAATGCGGCAGTACAAGAAGACGGGCGGTCCGTCTTCCAACGACTGCAACACCCAAGCTCAGAAGACGAGGCGCTCTTCGTCGCCTCCTGCAATTCTGCTCTAAAGATCCCTGCCAGCGGGGGAGAGGGAAGAAAACAAATGTCTCTAGTCCAAAAATCTCAGCCGGCATGACCAAGAAACTCACGTCCAAGCGGTTGTCCACAACCACTACTGGAGGAGTTTTTTAAGGTACCCGCTCAAAAATGAAATCTTCCACACTTGGAGATTCATCGTCCACATTTCTGGGAGGCGCTGGAGCCGGGGGTAGCACTTCTCCAAATATCTACGATAATCCGGTGTTCCAAGAAGATAATCCATGGGAAACAGTTCCTCCAATAGATGCAGCAAGTTCCAACGTCTCCGAGGACGTCCACAACTCTCAAGACGAGGCAAGCTCTGAAGCTGGGGATACCACTCCTTCTGAGTCCGAACCAGAGGAGAACATTCCTACATACCCTGACGATTTCTCAGTACAAGGGTATGATTCAGAAGGCGCATCCTCCACCATTCCTACTCATGTGAGGACGGTGTTCATGACAAACAATGACCAAGACGGTCCCAATGATCGCCAATGCATCGACACCCTGGAGGCCATACTCCATTCCTTGGTCAAATCCATAGACGAAATCAAAGTGGCCCTACCAACTCTGCAAGGAAGGACGCCTGGCCATACAAGCTTGGGTCCCGCGGCCAATACAGACTCAAACTCAACCCCGGGTGACAACCCTCCTACAATATCGGCTCCTACCGCTACAGATGAAGCCAGGGAGGCAAGACGAGAGGTCCAGGAGCTCCGGGCCATGTTCCACGCCCGAGAAACCTGCCAGGACCTCAGGATACGACAACCGTATCCTGCTGTATAGAGAGATGTTCCCTTCCAACCAAGATATAAACCATTCAACATCAATCCGTATGATGGGAAGACATGCAAGCAGGTACATTACCTACTTCGAAGTCACAATCGACCATCTGCCTCATGACGATGCCATTCTTACGCGGTTGTTTATTAGAGCATTGGAAGGGGTTGCCTTCGACTGGTACCGCAACTTGCCAGACAACTGCATCCATTCCTTTGTCGGCTTCAAAAACATGTTCTTTGAAAGGTTCTACGAGGTAGGAAAAGATGTGATAATGTTCACCCTTATGGACGTTGTTCAAGGAGAGAAGGAGCTGACGAGGAACTACAATGAGCGGTTTTGCCAATCCGTGATGAAATTGCCCTCAGGCAACCCTGATTCCTCCTTAATTAAAATTTGCCAAAAGAGGCTGCTTCCCACAATCAGCCTCTGGATGGGCGAAAGTCAGTTTAAGGAATGGAAGACTTTCATCATCAGCGCCACTGGTGCAGAAGACAAGCTGAAGAAAGTCCGCCAACTGGGATTGCACATTTCGAAAGGAGAAGATAAGGGTAAACGCCCTAATGCCAACAACAACAATGGCGATAATTCCTCCAACAACCGAGACAACAAGGACAAGCAAGATATAGTGGGCGACACAGCCCAGAAGCCTGAACCAAAGTAGACAAAAAAAACAGTGGCCTCAGATGACCTTTTCATTCGAGGACAGCCATGTCAAACCCATCTTGGACATGCTCATACAAGGAGGAAGAATTCATCTGCCCCCACCAAGACGGGAACCTCGACCGACAGAAATGGAGAGTCCTAAGTACTGTTACAAACATCGCTATGTCCACCATGCTATGCAAGACTGCTTCCAACTGAAGCGATACATCTAATATCTCATCTATTCTAAGGCCCTGGCCATTGATTTCGAAGAGATGACCGTGGCAGCCAATATGGTGTCAGTACAGTTCGACAGCTTCCCTCCGACAAAGACTCAAGATAGAGTAGTACCTGCCTCCAGAGCAAAAATGGAGGTCCTTAACCTTCTACCTCCCCGAGACCAGGCCGCTGGTCTGGTGCCTCTTACCTTATCACGAGGGGAGGTCACGTGGGTCCTTCCGAACCTGGTACCTAAAGTGACCCAGTCCGCACCGCCCTCCACCAACAAAAAGAAGAGTAGGAAAGTCAAATCCTGCCGCACAATCTCGACAGAAGTCGATGAAGCTACAGCCGTCGCCACCCGGTCGGGTACACAATTCCAACCTACATCGGGTAACTCAGCTGAAGATCATCAGCCGGCTACTGCTGATGCTCCAGGACCTTCTCAGCCTCCGACGACCGACAAGCCTAGGCCGAAGGAGACTCGTTTTGACAAACTACTCCGAAAAGAGGTGTCTCATAGGCTGGAGAGGCCCTACAACTTTAACATTTTGGCACAATTGGCCAACACACCGGCCAAATTGTCACTATACGAACTCCTGAGACTCTCCAAAGATGTTCGCGTCGCATTGAGCGAGGCACTCCAGAATGTCGATGCATATCTGGCTCAGTCCAATCTCACTGGAGAGAATTTGCCTGCAGATCTTCAAGACAGCGCTTGCACAGGTGCAATGCCCAATATTGTCTTCACTCCGCAGGATATGCTTATCAAGACCAACCTGCACGATCGCCCTCCGTATTATACTAGATATGTTGGCAATATCAAGGTGGATCGGATGCATATTGATCCTGGTTCTTCCATAAGCATCATCCCGAAGAGCCTACTGTACCACCTGCGTATCCCAATGCATCGCCTAATGCCGACAAGCACTACCATCAGCGATTTCAATTCAGGCAGAAGCTATCCGATCGGAAAGATTCGTCTTAAATGCCAAATCGGCGATCTTCAATCAGAAGTGACATGTTATGTCATAGATACGAACACTTCCTACAATATTCTCCTGGGACGTCCTTGGATACACGATTACATGATCGTGCCTTCCACACTGCACCAGTACTTCAAGTACGTCGACAAGCACGGCTTTGTGAGGACAGAATTTGCCGATATCGATCCCTTTAAAGGAGTCGAATCCTACTACTCAGACTCATGCTTGTATGAGAAGTCAAAAGGTACCTTGTCGAAGGAGATACTCAAGCTCAAACTGAGGCGACAATGCGAGCGGAAGAACCTCTGATGATCCACCTCCAAGCCTACAAACTTGGCAGAACTGTACCCCTTAGAGCCACTCTGTATAAGGATACAATCAGCCTCTCCGCACAGGAAGGACAGATGATAATCCGACTGCCAAGGTCTGATCAAGCGCCAAGACCCATGACAGAGCCACTAACAATCAGGCTGCCTAGAGCTAGACAGCAACAGACAGAAGAGCTCAATCCCTCTATCAAGCCGATGATGATTCGTCTTTCTAGAATGAATCGACAGCCGAACGCTAAGCCGGGAACTACTAGCCAGCCAACTACTCCCCGTCCAGCGTCAAGCACCAAACTAGGGGTCGCTAGTACGCCAACGATTCCACGTTCTGCTCCACCAATGGAGCCCCTGATGATTAAGCTGCCCAAGTCATCCTCCCAGTCTTCATTGACACAAGGGGTAACCGAAGAAGATTCAGAGCTGGCCAAGTATGTGGCTGTTCACACTGATGTTCCATCCGCAGATGATGTAATTCCATTGGAAAAGATATCTTACTTCGTTAATAAAGGGCTATCTTTGAACTACCTCGAGCTTGATAAGCTTTGCACAATATATGCCATGGAACATGGTATAGGTACCCACTTACACACACAGGTGATAAATGTTTACATAGCGAACCAACTTACTCCCGGGGAAGACGCCTACTTCATAGTCGAAGGAGAGGACCATCCAATCAACTTCGGCCGAAAGAATGATCCACAACCCTTCAGGGTAGAAGAAGTTGATCTCGAACCCGACACTGAAAGACTGTCCCTTTATCTATATAGTTCCCAATCCAAGTACCTCATGCAAAAATAGGGGTATGATCTGGAAACTACACCAGGCTTGAACTACGGCACTGGACGACGGCTACCCTTACAGTTGCCAGTCCCGGCTGGGAAACTACGGTATTACTACAACAAGACCAGATGTGGGCTTGGTTATGTTACACCTGCAACGATCCCTGAAAGCTTAGATGAGGAATGCGACCGGCATTCACACTCAACCGGATCACCAACTTTTGATTCTGATGTCAGCATAGGGGACGTATTCAGGCAAGTCTTGTCTGCCAATATGGCATTCGCCGACGTCTATGAAGAAGATGAAGACATTCCCGAAATTCTTGAGTTAGAGCCGTGGGCCCAACATCTAGACGCACAATGGGAGAAGCGGTTCGAACAAAGAGAGCCTCCCACTGAAGATGAGGTCATGCAAGTTGACCTCGGCGATGAGTCCTCTCCAAAACTAATCTTCGTTAGCAAAAGTCTGACAGACGAAGAGCAAAAATCACTACTACAACTCATCAGAGAATATATCGACGTATTCGCCTGGAGCTATGAAGACATGCCAGGGCTAAACCCTAGGGTTACACTTCATAAACTCAACATTCGTCCGAACGCAAAGCCGGTCAAGCAGCAGCAACGACGGTTTCGCCCAGACATCATGAACTCCATCGCGGCCGAGGTTAACAAACTGATAGCCAACGGATTCATTCGTAAGAAATAACACCTAGACTGGGTAGCCAACATAGTACCAATCCTCAAGAAGAATGGAAAGATCTGAATCTGCATTGACTTTCAGAATATGAACGAAGTATGTCCTAAGGATGAGTTTCCCCTTCCTATTACAGATATAATGATTGACAACACCTACGGCTTCGAATGCATGTCATTCATGGATGGCTTCTCAGGGTACAATTAAATCAAGATATTCCCGGACGACGAAAGGCATACATCATTCCGAACACCGATTAGCACATACTGTTACACAGTCCTGCCATTTGGTTTCAAGAATACTGGCACCACATATCAACAAACCATGAGCATTATCTTCAGAGATCATTTACGTAAGACAGTGGAGTGTTATGTCGACGACATCGCCGACAAGAGCCGCTCTAAAAAAGATCATCTGTATGATCTGAAGACAATATTCGACTTGATGCGGGCGCACAATCTGAAGATGAATCCCACGAAGACCTTCTTAGGCGTATCCAGCGGGAAGTTCTTGGGTTTCATCGTTACCTCCCAGGGTATCCATGTCGACCCTGAGAAGACCAAGGCAATTATGGAGATGGGTCCTCCAAGAAATCTCCGTGAACTCCGAGGCCTTCAAGGAAGGTTAGCTTATATTAGGAGGTTTATCTCTAACCTCTTCGGACAATGTCAACCCTTCACGCACCTCATAAAGAAAGGCGTCTCCTTCGTATGGGATGAAGAGTGCCAGCGCGCCTTCGATAACATCAAAGAATACCTGTCGAACCCTCTAGTCCTGGTGGCTCCAGTTGCTGGAAAGCCATTCTTGCTCTATGTGCGAGCTATGGAGCATTCTCTCGATGCTCTACTAGCATAAAACAATGATGCAGGCTATGAGCAAGCTATATATTACCTTAACCGAATGATGATGGGGCCTGAGCATCGATAGACTGCCGTGGAGAAGGAGTGCCTTGCTCTGGTGTTCGCCATTCAGAAGACACGATATTACGTCACGGGACAAACCATCCATGTCATATCAAGAGTTAACCCCCTCAGGGTCCTCATGAACAAGCCAGGTGCACTCAGCTCTCGTCTCGCTACCTGGGCAATATTATTATCTCCCTACCACATGATCTTCGTCCCGCAGAAGGCTGTTAAAGGTCAAGCTCTGGCAGACTTTTTAGCAGCTCATCCAGGTTCAGAATCAACCAGAATAGACGAAGAGATTCCAGATGAGGTCGCCAATTCAAATGTGGCCTCTCATGATGTCGTGTGGCGAATGTTCTTCGACGGCGCTTCCAGAACTGGGCCCAAGGGTAACATCGTCGCTAGAGTCGGAGTGGTGCTGATTTCTTCCTCCGGACTGGGGATCAATCGGGTATACTCCCTCACAGAGTCATGTTCAAACAACGTGGCCAAGCAAAACGCTTTGGTCATTGGCCTCCGACTTGCAAAGGAACTGGGGGTAGAGTATCTTGAAGCATACGTCGATTCGCAGTTAATCGTCAATCAAATCCGAGGTTCATATGAAGTTCATCATGAAGACATGATCCCCTATCACCAGATAGCGATTGATATCATCTCATCCTTGGAAGGGTTCTTTATAGAACACGTTCTCCGGCTCCAGAATATTGAAGCCGATGCCCTAACAGGTCTTGCCGCTTCCCTAGCGGTCCCAAAATATACGCATCATTTGGTGGACGTAATAGGCTACGAATTGGTCTGTCCCAAGAACAATGTTCAATATGTTGAGAGTTACTCCGCTCTGATAGTCGACGAAGCACCAGACTGGAGACAGCCATTCGTAGACTTCGTAGTCTATGGCGTCTTGCCCAAGAATCCAAAGGAAGCCACTTCTATCAGAAGACGTTCCCTCAGATTCTTCTACGATACAGAGACAAAATGCTATATCGACGATCATACGATGGATTACTGCTTCGGTGTCTGTCAAATACAGAAGCCAAAGAAGTTATACGTGAAGCTCACGACGGCGTCTGCGGGGCCCATCAGCCTGGCCCAAAATTGTAAGACCGCCTTCAACGAATGGGCTATTACTAGCCCACGATGGTTGCAGATGCGATAGACTATGCAAGAAAGTGCAAAAACTGTCAATTCCATACAGATTTCATCCATCAACCATCCGAGTTTCTACATCCGACGGTAGCATCCTGGCCATTCGAAGTATGGGGAATGGACATCATTGGTCCGATCACTCATCCTTCGTCCCGAGGACATCGCTTCATACTCGCAATCATAGATTACTTCTCCAAATGGACGGAGGCTATTCCGCTGGCAGAAGTGAAGCCTTCAAACATGAGCAACTTCTTCAAACATCATGTCATCTATCGCTTTGGACTGCCCCGAAGGAACATCCACGACAACGGTCCGCAGTTCGCAAGCCACGCTTTCTATCGGTTCTGTGACAAACACCGAATCCAGAATGTTGCTTCAACGCCGTACAATCTGACAGCAAATGGTTTGGCAGAAGCATTTAATAAAACTATAATCAAGCAGCTCAAGAAGTTCGTGTCTTCAAACAAACGCGACTGGAATGAGAAGCTTGGCGAATGCTTATGGACATACCGTACTACAGTCCGGATGACTACTGGGAACACACCATTCTTCTTGGTATACGAGAGTGAGGCAGTTCTCCCATTGGAGACTCAAATCCCCTCACTTCGCATTGCCCTTACCTATCGATTGACAACGGATGATAATCACCATCGCCGGTTACAAGAGTTGGAGGCTTTAGATGAGAAGCGCCTGTTAGCTCAACAACGAATCAAGTTATACCAAGCCCGTATCTCGGAAGCTTTTAAAAAGAAGTTTAAAATCAGAACATTCTAAGTTGGCAATCTCGTTCTGGCAGTTCGGAGGCCGATGGTTATGACTCACAAAACTGTCGGCAAATTCCAGCCAAAGTGGGAAGGCCCATTTGTCATCGAGACTGTATTCTCCAATGGTGCTTACCGCCTCACAAAACAAAACGGAGACTTGCTCATGTTGCCCATCAATGGCAATTTTCTGAAGTAGTATTATGTCTGAAACGACATTAATGATCCACTACCCGTACTTTCAGTGCATAAAAAGGGTAACAGATCCAAAAATTTCCTGAAACAACCACGTCGATGATACCTCTAAGTTGTTTCACTTCCATCAAAAACAAATCACCCCTCACGTAGAACTTTTACGTCCATATTATCTCTGAGTTGCTCTATGTACCCTTCATGGTGTCCACTCCTGCCACATCCTCGTTTTCTCTTAGTAGGAAGATTCCATCGAAGAAACCCTCATATTTACCACGTCCTAATTACCTCTGAGTAAGTATGTTGGTTCTCTCACGACTTATTATCCGTCCCCAAAACCAGGGTACGCCAAGGATAATAGGCCCTAGGCCCACAAATGTCCTCAGTTGACCACAAATGTCCTCAGTTGACCACAAATGTCCTTTGTTGACCACAAATGTCCTCTGTGACCACAAATCTTGTACTAAGTCCTTTAGTACATGCAGCTCATTTCTCATCATGCCTCTGGGGCCCAGCTGTCCCATGGCACCCTTTCGTTCGATACCAAGAACTTTCATGGCCACCTTACCGTGTAATCATTCTAGGTATCCCCAATCAAACTTTTTATCTGTACCTAAAACCGAGTTATGCCAAGGGTAACAGATCCACAAATAGTCCCCCAGTGGGGGCAAACATCACAAATACCAAAGATACAGTACATGCACAATAGATAATGGATGATGAAAACATAATCATTTATTGAAAAGTGAAAGTACTGCATATTCGGGGACCACGTCCCTATCAAAACAAAAGAAAACGATAAAGAAAGAAAAAAGGGGCAAACTATGGTTCGGCTATACATAATTCTCTGAGTCGATCCCTCAGTATGGCGGTCGACCGCTCAACTCGCAGCTTGGCCCGAAGCTCGGCCTCCTGATTCACCCGCTCTACATCCTCCACATGCGCGTGAGTCTGCCAGCCACCTTCGAGTCTCTTCAGAGCACGCTCCAAGCTAGCAGAAGCTCGGGTGACCTTTTCGGCCTTCTGAACGATCAGCTCTTTATCCGCGCGGGAGACCTCGAGCTCAGATTCTAAGAAAGCCAGCTTCCTCTGGAGCTCGAGGATCTGCTCCCTCGTATCAATTATTCTGCGAGAGACGGCCGCTTCCCGAGCCGTGCAAACCTCGCTCCTACGGCTCAGCTGATCATATTGAAGAGACAGATCATCGAGGTCCTTTGTGATAACCGGCTTAGATGCATCTCGCGTGGCCCTTATCTTCTCCAGGACAGTGATGAGGAAGGCCCGCTCCTGATCTATCGCTGAAGATAGATCAACTTGTCGCAGCACTTGAAACTGGGCCACGAGCTGATCAGCCTCTAACAATTTGGATTCCAGAAGCGGAACTATCCCTGCCCCACCAGGGAGGGTTTTAAGAATTTCAATTTGGCCACGGGCGCATTGTCGGGCCAAGGCAAAGGGGGTCCCCCGCTCCACAGCAGCTTCGACCCCTCTCTTCAGGTGGTGGTAGAAACTATCACGACCCGCACCCTAGAGTAAGGGCACGAGACATGGGTACGTCCAGCCTACGCTGCAGTGTCAGCGGTAGAATGCTGTCCTAGGTCAAACATCTAACAATATAAAGGTACCTGTACAGTATATACACTCCGAATGGAGGTGACATAACAAATACAGTCTCAATCACATCTAAGGTAGAGCATGATAAAAGATAGATAAAACATAAAATCCACAAAGAGATACCGCAGATAGAAGTCTAAGTGTCTAAGATACACAAACACAGAAAACATCTCAAATCTCAAATACAGTAATCCATAAAGTAAATACAACTCAAGACAACTGAAATAACTATCTATACAACCTTTACTCTGTCTCCTCTAGGCTAGCAGGCAACCTCTAAGCTATCTGTATAATTTATCAACAGGTCCAGTCAGGACAGGAACGAGTACAGTACATCTCACGCAGTTCATATAATGACATGAATAAAATACAGGCAATAGAGTAAAATACATAAAACACTGAAGAGTATATATGAGTAAAAAGGAAGACTGTAATAAAATATCTACTATAAGTAAAGAGCTACATTGAACTAGTGATTTAGAGTACAAGCTAGACATGTGAAATGCTTGATAATAAACATGAGAAGTCGTACATGGCTACACTACTTTGGAAATTGTCCACATGGCTATTTACACTCCTCCGAACCCCAATCAATACACAAGGATCTAGACAAGTTATGTTATTGCATGATATTCACATAGGGGGCCATATAAGGGTGCACGTGAATATAAACATGGTGGCTCCGTGTTCATAAGAGTACATGAATCACGAGAGTGCACATGTAAGGTGAAAGCACAAGAGTACATGATGAAAGTGAAACGCACATGACATGATGTATCTGATGCTCCCGAGGGATAACATCGTATGAAAAGATCCATATAGTACTAATCCGTATTTCTATCGTGTCAGCATCAAGTAAGATAATCTAGAGCGAGAAAGTACTCCTAGCAAGAATAAGACGGTCAGAGAATGTACTCGCCTGTATCCTGAGTATCTGAAGAATATATACTGTCCGAGGAGTGGTGTCTGTCTCCTATAGAACAGTACCAGTCACTATAAGTCTAAAATAATAATAAGATGTAATTCAATGCATTCTATATGATCTAGGTTAATCTAGACCAAAGTCAACTCTTGGTCAACTCTGGTCAACTAGACTAGTCAAACTAGGTCAACTAGGTCAACTAGGTCAAGCAAGCCTCACTAAGCCTAACCAAGCCTAGTCTAGCAAGCACACACCAACCAAAACTATACAAGCCAAACACATCAAGCCACACATCAAGGGTACATTCACATTGAGCTATAGTCAATATTATATAATGAGAGAGAAAGGATTGCATGAATAGCTATGTGTGTGTGAACATGGAGATGCACAACAAAGGGAAATCAAACACTAGTTATAGATTACACTAGAGCATGGCACAAGTTAACAAGGTTACATCTATTTATATTACAGCCTCTAATTGTACTTAACATGCATGGCTAACAAGTATACATCTATATTAGGCATAAATCATTCATTCCTATATAGACCAATTTATATACAATTCAATTATCATATCAAACATGGTATATATATATTTACATATCCAATATATAGGTTACATTTACTTTAAGTTAACACAAAAATATGTGTGGGCATATGAGAGGGTTTATATGGAACATGGCAATGAGTCAATGTGTGTGTGTGTTGTAGTTAAGTGTCAAGTTAGTGTAATATAGGATGTAGTACATAGTGTGAATGTATGGTGTCAACATGCATAAGGGTCCAGTTACCATAACATATTGAGTCACAGTCTAGAACCAGTTTTAGATATTTTACCTATATGTATATCAATGCATGGGTAATAACAAATTAAGTACCCATTTCCTTGTTTAAGTCAAGGCTGAAATATACAACTGAACATATATACAAGGTTCAAATTTAGGCTAAAAAGGGGGTTCAGATTTTGTGTCTCAGCTTTAGAGTTCTCAGGAAATTTGGAGTGTCATTCATATATAGGAATAGTGTGTGCAAACATGACAGTAGGAATGTGAAATCTCAGGAAATAATTTCCAGGAAAACTGAAAACAGGGACTTAGCTAAAAGTCCTAACCCAAAATCGAATCCATTTTGCTAACAGTTAAACCCAAATGTCCCAACCTCTTAACACCAAACACTACTATAAACTAACATATGGCAAATGGATTAAACATGGCAATTTGACATCCAAAAATCAGTTTAAGAAGGAAAGGTTTAAAATCAGGATTTGAGAAACACTGCACACTGTGTCAATTGACAGTTTGGTATTTCAGTTGTGTGTTCAAGGCTCATTCGAATCTAATATTTCCAACACAACACAAACCCCATATTGACAATAACTAACACACAGGTATAGGGATTAACATGGTAATCATAAAAATTCAGTGAATGGTATCAGTCCACTCTACATTCGAAATCCAAACGAAAATCAGTCGAAACCTAAACTCATGTGTGAACATCCTAGCAGCAACTAATACATTTGCACATGAATTTAAACATAGCAATAAACATTCTCATCAGTTTAAAATCAGGAATTTAAGTTCAAAATGAAGAACAATGTTCACGTATCAGGAATTTGGGAAAATATTAAAATCAACATATAAAAACAAGTCAATATCCTAATTAAGAGGTTGGTAAGCATCAAACACATGTGTATGTGTCAAGTGGGGGTGTTCTCGTATCCAAGCAATGGACACGGAGTGTCCAAATCGTGCAAAATAGGTTGTGTCAGTCTGTGGGCACAGGCAGGCTCGTGCAGCCGTGTCAAGCGCTCGTGGACACGACTCACTATACTAGACACCTCGTGCACGTGTCTAAGTGCTCGTCCGGACTAGGAGAGTGTGTCCCACAGCCTGTACAGTATCCACGTGGATCATGTCGCGTGCACGAGACGCGTATCCGACGCGATTCTCGCGCGCGCTCATGTCAGGCTACGACCTGTGCAAGGAGGAGAACTCCTCGCACACTGCACCAACCCACTCCAAATTTTGGGAGGATGGTGGCAGATGTTGCCCCGACCTCTGTGCCTAAAATCGGGTCTTGAAAGTTCGTGTCGTATCCTGTGTCGACCCCGAGCAGCATGGCAGCGCACCGGGGCCTCGTGCGTGCGTGTGTCTAAATTTGGACACAAAACGTATCCAGAAATATGCTCAGTATGACACAAATTTAAAGAAGACATATAGGGCTAAAAATCCATGAAAATAGTTTTCTAAATTACAATGTTTTAATCCATTCAAGCAATTCATCAAACACTTAGAAATACACTATGACACGTATCCGATACGGACACCAAACAGACACGAAATCCACCCAAATTTCACGGACAGCTAGGGGACTCCTAGATCTAGCCCTAAATGCAAAGAAAATAGAATTTTAGATCAATTTGTGGAGTTTTACCTATAGGTGCAAAAAGCATGAAAAAGCTCCAAATGGGAGATTCCTTCTTGCTAGCCAAATGCTCCCAAATTGTCCCAAAGCTGGAATTAAACACCACAATCATAAAATAGGAGAGTATTGGTTCTAATGCAAGAAACTAGAGTTAAAAAGGATTTAAAATAAGAAATCTATGGATTGGGGAAGAATTGACAAACCTTTCTTTTCCTATGTGTTGAAATGATATAAAAGAGGCAATAACTAATGAATAAGTGTTTATATAGGGTGGGGATCCCTATGTGGCTGGTCACTTAGGGTTTGGTTAGGGTTAGGGCTTCTAGTTATGGGCCATGAGCTTAAGTCATAAGTCATTAAGTCCTTAAATCACAAGTCATTTCATTAAACCATAAACCATGCAATAATTTCACTTAAACTAATCCTCCTAATCCAAAATTAGTTTCTAATGACTAAAAGTAGGTTAACCTAAGTTAGACTAGGGTCACCATGGCTAGGGTTAGCTTCTAGACTAGTCTACAAGTCTCTAATAGTCAAAGCCCAAACTATGAATCACCAATTCAATAAATTAAGAATAAATTCAAACTTCACTAAATGACAAATACCCTCAAGCTAAAATGATAATTAAATCATCCAAATGACATGGTTAGGCTCTAGGTCATGCAGTCTCTAGGGTTTCACTAGCAGCATATCAAAATCACAAGTCATGACTTAGAGCAGTTTTTCAATAGTTTAAAAAATGATTAAAAATTACCAAAATCATAATATGATATAAATATCAATAAATAATAATATAATTACAAAATTTCAAAATTACCCTTATCTGAAAAACTGGGTGTTACAATCCTACCCCCCTTCTAGGTGAAACCCCCACAATCAAAGTCTCAGAACTTAAACAAATCATACGATTTAAAAGGACGACATACAGGATCATAGCATACGGTGGTAGTGAAAGTCTCATCAAGGTATACTAGTCATGCTAAACCAAAACGGTCATAGGGTTTCAAAACATGCAAGCAATCAGGGGTGTTAAACTGGAAAAGATACAGAAATAACAAATCATCAAAACTATAAGGCAGTCTACCATCCTATATGAAAAATGGTACTTATCAAAAAATAAAATAAGATAACTACCAATTATCTATAAAGGGGTACTATTCAAAGAAAAATCAAAATCAAAAGTTAAAGAATGAAAGTCAATTGCATTGAAATCCAATCACAATATATATATATATATATATATATATATATATATATATATATATATATATTTTTATATATATATATATATATATATATATATATATATATATATATATATATATATAGAGAGAGAGAGAGAGAGAGCGTTAGAGAGGGAAAAGCTAGCATTATGTAAAGGTTATGTGGTTCGCGTGTGTATGGGTGTATGTGGACACGTTCATATGGTTAGATAGTTGGCATGTGTGCATGTGAAATATACATGAAAGTGTATATGAGGATTTGGGTTTCAAAATAATAGCTATCCAGTTACAATACTCATGGCATATTGGTTAACAATCCACAATGCACAACCTATTTACTCATAGCATGCATGGCTAACCATATATATATATATATAAAGAGGTAGAGATTTACTTATGTATCTATATACATTATAACATGTATGCATAAACTCTGTATATATCTATATAGATATATGAACATAACATAGAGAGGAAGGGTTAGGTTTACATGGCAGTGTATACTAAGTTAGGGTGTGTGTGTCCTTGTACAGGGTTATAGCATTAGTATTGAAAGGTTAAACCCAGTTTTAGTTCGACATTTACATACAAAATCTGAAAATAAGCTAACATTTAAACCATTGTAATATTAACATAATACAGTTTCGGATTTTAGGGGTTTGAAATATCACAACCAACTCAATGCTCCCAACACATCCTAACATGATGGAGATGAAACCCTAACATACTATCCAGACATTTATCTATGCATACAGTTCAATATTACATATTAAATCTGAAATTGAACTAAACATTTGAAATCAATGTAAAAAAAATGTTAACATGTATTCAGTTTTAGGATTTTGGAGAAATTCGAACATCAAACCAACCCAAAGTTCATCACAACCACAACCTAACATGTAAGAATATGAAACCTAACACTATATCCCTACATGCAACAATGTATACAGCTCAAAATATTATATTTAAAAAATTAGCAAATAGAACTAAACATTTGGAATCCAGTATTAAGGATTAATATGCACACAGTCTCAGATTTGACAAATTCAAACACAAAACTCAACCAATTTCTTTAAGAATTGAAGCCCTGTATATAACATACATGTGTAGTGATGTAAACAAAACTAATAACATGAATTTTATATTTGAATTATGAATTTAAACTGGAAAAGCAGAGAACCAGTCTCTGATACTGTACTGTATCAGAAATATTAGGATTTTGAGAATTTAAACAACAACAACATATTATTATGTATTTAGATAGGTTGGTAATCAAAGTGTAGCATGCATACATGTCAGGCAAAGTGTCTGTGTCCACTATATATATTCTCATGTCCCAATATAAAATCAAATTCTATATCAAGACCAACATTTAGATTCCTACCGAGATTGTAAAGCAGGTGATTGATGTAATCAAGACAGTTTTATTATTACTATTATTATTTAATACAAGAAAAATAGCAAGAAGGAAATAACGATAAAATCTGTTCTGCTTATCTGTTTAAAATAAGGAACCATTTTGAAACCAGAGCTATAATATCAAATCTAAGATAAGGTCTAGCAAAATCATCGATTCATTGTATTATGAAGAAACTCATAGCAAGAAGTTACACAAGGTTCATAATAACAGCTAAAGCTACTCCTACTCCTAAGTTAAATAATGAGAAGCAAAACAAACAAACAACAATTTTTTTTAAACTAATACAAGTAATAATGGCAAGAAGAAAATAATGATAAAATCCTTTCTTACTCAATCTGTTAAAAAAAGGGACCATTTGATATCAGAGCTATAGAAACAAGTCTGAGATAAGGCCTAAGACAATTCGTCAATTCATTACATTAGGAAGGAATTATATCCAATAAAGTTATACAAGGGATTATATCAACAATTAAAACTATTTTTTACTCCTAAGTTAAGTGATGAAGAAACAATTTTTTTTAGGCTGAAATACAAGGTAGAGATGATTTTTTTTTAAAAAAGCTTTAGAGATATAATCTAATAATCATATGTGTCTTCCTGAAATTATGTTATCAGAATTCTGCCATGCCAATAAGCATAGCTGCAATAAACGATAGAGTCCATAATAAGGCATACACCCTATAATCATGTTATCTAGAATTCTTACTACGCCACCCGGTATGGCTGCAAGAAAATCTAGATTTCATAACTAAGATAAGTATAGCTATATCAGGCTCTACGTCCTTGTCATGCTAGCAAATATGACTCTAATAAATTCTAAATTCTATAATAAAGTAGACTTTTACCTTTCTCACTGTCCTTATCAAGTATGTTATCAGGTTATACCTTAATTCCAAAAAAAATGTACATATACATATAAATACAAACTCAAATTCGACAACTAACATCAAGATTCAAAATTCAACAATAATCCATCAAAATCAAGTTCAATAACAGAAAGTAAAGGTAAATCAAATCAGGGGAAAAATAGATTTCAAATCGAAGTTAAAATAAGATTCTCAGGGAGTCATCCCAGAAATCTCTCAAGGAGGCCTAACTGTGATTGAGTACCTTCAAAAATATATCCTAATCCTACTGCAGGCTGTAGTGATACTCTAGTTCGAATACCACTACATAAACTTGACATGCATGGGCCACCACTAAAAATGTGTCACGACCTGCACCCTAGAGTAAGGGCACGAGACGTGGGTACGTCCAGCCTACGCCGCAGTGTCGGCGGTTGAACGTTGTCCTCGGTCAAACATCTAACAATATAAAGGTACCTGTACAGTATATACACTCTGAATGGAGGTGACATAGAAAATACAGTCTCAATCACATCTAAGGTAGAGCATGATAAAAGATAGATAAAACATGAAATCCACAAAGAGATACCGCAGATAGAAGTCTAAGTGTCTAAGATATACAAACCTAAAAAATATCTCAAATCTCAAATACAGTAATCCATAAAGTAAATACAACTCAAGACAACTGAAATAACTAACAACCTCTATTGTGTCTCCTCCAGGCTAGCAGGCAACCTCCAAGCTATCTGTAAAATTTATCAACAGGTCCAGTCAGGATAGGAGCGAGCACAGTACATCTCACACAGTTCATATAATGACAAGAATAAAATACAGACAATAGAGTAAAATACATAAAACGCTGAAGAATATACATGAGTAAAAGGGAAGACTGTAATAAAATATCTACTATAAGTAAAGAGCTACAGTGAACTAGTGATTTAGAGTACAAGCTAGACAAGTGAACGGCTTGATAATAAACATGAGAGGTCGTACATGGCTACACTACTTTAGAAATTGTCCACATGGCTATTTATACTCCCCCGTACCCCAATCAATACACAAGGATCTAGACAAGTTATGTTATTGCATGATATTCACATGAGGGCCCCTATAAGGGTGCATGTGAATATAAACATGGGGGCTCCGTGTTCATGAGAGTACATGAATCACGAGAGTGCACATGTAAGGTGAAAGCACAAGAGTACATGATGAAAGTAAAACGCACATGACATGATGTATCTGATGCTCCCGAGGGAATAACATCGTATGAAAAGATCCATATAGTACTAATCCGTGTTTCTATCGTGTCAGCATCAAGTAAGATAATCTAGAGCGAGAAAGTACTCCTAGCAAGAATGAAACGGTCAGAGAATATACTCGCCTGTAACCTGAGTATCTGAAGAATATCTACTATCCGAGGAGTGGTGTATGTCTCCTATAGAACAGTACAAGTCACTATAAGTCTAAAATGATAATAAAATGCAATTCAATGCATTCTATATGAATCTAGGTCAATCTAGACCAAAGTCAACTCTTGGTCAACTCTGGTCAACTGGACTAGTCAAACAAGGTCAACTAGGTCAAGCCTAAGCCAAGCAAGCCTCACTAAGCCAAACCAAGCCTAGTCTAGCAAGCACACACCAACCAAAACTATACAAGCCAAACACATCAAGCCACACATCAAGGGTACATTCGCATTGAGCTATAATCAACATTATATAATGAGAGAGAAAGGATTGCATGAATAGCTATGTGTGTGTGAACATGGACGTACACAACAAAGGAAAATCAAACACTAGTTATAGATTACACTATAGCATGGCACAAGTTAACAAGGTTACATCTATTTACATTACAACCTCTAATTGTACTTAACATGCATGGCTAACAAGTATACATCTATATTAGGCATAAATCATTCATTCCTATATAGACCAATTTATATACAATTCAATTATCATATCAAACATGGTATATATATATTTACATATCCAATATATAGGTTACATTTACTTTAAGTTAAAACAAAAATATGTGTGGGCATATGAGAGGGTTTACATGGAACATGGCAGTGAGTCTATGTGTGTGTGTTGTAGTTAAGTGTCAAGTTAGTGTAATATGGGATGTAGTGCATAGTGTGAATATATGGTGTCAACATGCATAAGGGTCCAGTTACCATAACATATCGAGTCACAGTCTAGAACCAGTTTTAGATATTTTACCTACATGTATATCAATGCATGGACTGTGTAATAACAAATTAAGTACCCATTTCCTTGTTTAAGTCAAGGCTGAAATATACAACTGAACATATATACAAGGTTCGGATTTAGGCTAAAAAGGGGGTTCAGATTTTGTGTCTCAGCTTTAGAGTTCTCAGGAAATTTAGAGTGTCATTCATATATAGGAATAGTATGTGCAAACATGACAGTAGGAATGTGAAATCTCAGGAAATAATTTCTAGGAAATCTGAAAACAGGGACTTAGCTAACAGTCCTAACCCAAAATCGAATCCATTTTGCTAACAGTTGAACCCAAATGTCCCCAACCTCTTAACACCAACCACTTCTGTAAACTAACATATAGCAAATGGATTAAACATGGCAATTTGACATCCAAAAATCAGTTTAAGAAGGAAAGGTTTATAATTAAGATTTCAGAAACAGTGCACACTGTGTCAATTAACAGTTTGGTATTTCAGTTGTGTGTTCAAGGCTCATTCGAACCCAATATTTCTAACACAACACAAACCCCATATTGATAGTAACTAACACACAGGTATAGGGATTAACATGGTAATCATAAAAAATCAGTTTTACAAAAGGGATTCAAATTCAAAAAAATAAGAAATTAGTGAATGGTATCAGTCCACTCTACATTCGAAATCCAAACAAAAATCAATTGAAACCCAAACTCATGTGTAAACATCCTAGCAGCAACTAATACATTGGCACATGAATTTAAACATAGCAATAAACATTCTCATCAGTTTAAAATCAGGAATTTAAGTTCAGAATGAAGAACAGTGTTCACGTATCAGAAATTTGGGAAAATATTGAAATCGACATATAAAAACAAGTCAATATCCTAATTAAGAGGTTGGTAAGCATCAAACACATGTGTACGTGTCAAGTGGGGGTATTCTTGTGTCCAAGCAATGGACACGGAGTGTCTAAATCGTGCAAAATAGGTTGTGTCAGTCTATGTGCACAGGCAGGCCCGTGCAGCCGTGTCAAGCTCTCGTGGACACGACTCACTATACTAGACACCTCGTGCACGTGTCTAAGTGTTCGTCAGGACTAGAAGAGTGTGTCCCACAGCCTGTACAGTATCCAAGTGGATCGTGTCGCGTACACGAGACGCGTATTCGACACAATTTTTGTGCGCGCTCATGTCAGGCTACAACCAGTGCGAGGAGGAGAACTCCTCGCACACTGCACCAACCCACCCCAAATTTTGGGAGGATGGTGGCAGAGGTTGCCCTGACCTCTGTGCCAAAAATTGGGTTCTGAAAGTTCGTGTCGTGTCCTGTGTCGACCCCGAGCAGCAGGGCAGCGCACCGGGGCCTCGTACGTGCGTGTGTGTCTAAATTTGGACATGAAACGTGTCCAGAAATGTGCTCAGTAGGACACGAATTTAAAGAACACATATAGGGCTACAAATCCATGAAATTAGTTTTTGAAATTATAATGTTTTAATCCATTCAAGCAATTCATCAAACACTTAGCAATACACTATGACACGTGTCCGATACGGACAACAAACGGACACGAAATCCACCCAAATTTTAGGGACAACTAGGGGACTCCTAGATCTAGCCCTAAATGCAAAGAAAACAAAATTTTAGATCAATTTGTGGAGTTTTACCTATAGGTGCAAAAAGCATAAAAAAGCTCCAAATGGGGGATTCCTCCATGCTAGCCAAATGCTCCCAAATTGTCCCAAAGCTGGGATTAAACTCCACAATCAAAAAATAGGAGAGTATTAGGTTCTAATGTAAGAAACTAGAGTTAAAAAGGATTTAAAATAAGAAATCTATGGATTGGGAAAGAATGGACAAACCTTTCTTTTCCTATGTGTTGAAATGATATAAAAGATGCAAGAACTATTGAATAAGTATTTATATAGGGTGGGGATCCCTATGTGGCAGGTCACTTAGGGTTTGGTTAGGGTTAGGGCTTCTAGTTATGGGCCATGAGCTTAAGTCATAAGTCATTAAGTCCTTAAATTACAAGTCATTTCATTAAACCATAAACCATGCAATAATTTCACTTAAACTAATCCTCCTAATCCAAAATTAGTTTCTAATGACTAAAAGTGAGTTAACCTAAGTTAGACTAGGGTCACCATGACTAGGGTTAGCTTCTAGACTAGTCTACAAGTCTCTAATAGTCAAAGCCCAAACTATGAATCACCAATTCAATAAATTAAGAATAAATTCAAACTTCACTAAATGACAAATACCCTCAAGCTAAAATGATAATTAAATCATCCTAATGACATGGTTAGGCTCTAGGTCATGTAGTCTCTAGGGTTTCACTAGCAGCACATCAAAATCACAAGTCATGACTTAGAGCAATTTTTAAATAGTTTAAAAAATGATTAAAAATTACCAAAATCATAATATGATATAAATATCAATAAATAATAATATAATTACAAAATTTCAAAATTACCCTTATCTAGAAAACTGGGTGTTACAGAAACTGTCGCCGAGAAAACCTCGACAGAAATAATCTTGGCACATATGTCCCTAATCAAAGTGGTCAGGGCCGGATTGACTTCAGAAACAGTGGCCGGTTCTCGAGAGTTCGACTCTTCTGACGCCTACAGAGAAAAGAAAAAATAATTAGAACATAGTTCAAGAAAAGCTAAAGAAAGAGTGGGTTGTGATTCAATTCACCTCCAAAATGGTGCCCATATCCTCGTCTCTCTCCATAATGAGTAGCCGACGAGGCCTAACCGCAGCCCGTTTCACGGAGTAGGTTCTGCCGCATCCAACAAACTCAGGCCTGCTTCACTTTCGGGAAGGACTCGGCTCAACAGGCGGCTGATCCGCCACCACCTCATCTGGCACAACAGGCGGCTGATCCGCCACCACCTATTCTGCAGGAGGGAGAGAGCTATCGGCATCATGCTCGTCATCCTCTTTATTCGCATTGGTAGACTCTGAGTTCGACACAGGAACCGTGTTCGCCCTCTTCTTCCTCGTCTTGGAGCCCTTGGGCTTCTCCGCCAAGCCAGTACCCACAATGAAGCTGGTACTCGGGTCAAAATTAACGGGAGGCTTGCTCGCAGTAACATGGTATAGGGCCGCCATATATAAAATCTCTCCTGGCGCCTCAGCATCAAGAACCGAAAAGCTATTTCGGGTATGAACCGCGTCATAATAATGCAAAGCCCTGATACCGTCGAGGATGCTACCTACAAAGCCCAGACAAGGGCTGGGACTGTCAAAAAATAGCTGGCTGTACCCGAACTGGTGGGACAACCTGCTGGGCAAGTAGGGCTCCAAGTAGACATTGTTGCGGTAAAGGTATACTAGGTGCACTGGACGGATATTACGCAACCAAAGGAGCATCTTCTCAGGCAAGAGGTGAGGAGGTCCGGTACCATCAATATGTACGCCCCTCACTTCTTTATCGGTAAAACGAGGAACAGACACAAAAAAGTCATATTCGTCCACTCTTGTCAGCGCCCTCCGACAGACTGGCATAGTGCTGCACTCCCAAGGCTGATGGTGATATTGGAAAATGAAAGCATCATCAGCCGTAATGCCGTCTTCTGCTCCAGGCCTCATCAAAGACCGGTAGTGCATCAACAGCCACCCTATCAGATAATGGTAGGGCAGCTCTACGCGTTCAAAATCCATCGCCATGTCACGGGCGATGACCTTGGACGAGAAGGTGCGAAGGCCATGGTGTATGCTGCACACCATGGCCGAAAGGAGGACCAGTCTGACCCCAAAGACCAGCTTTACGACAGGGAGGATAAAGTGGCGGCTGATCCTCTCAATGGAACCCGCCCCTCCTGAGACCACACAGTTTCGTAGCCACACCATCAGGAATCCTGCCAAGAGTGCCTTCTCTGACAGCCACTGAGTACCATGATAAAAATAACTAAAGAGTCTGTTTGACTCCCAAATATGTCGCCCGGGGCCCTCGATCTCTTGGCAGTCGACGCCAATTTTTGTACCTCCTCTTGGGTTTGAGGATCTCGGGGAGAAACCCGGCCTGAGGCACCTAGTGTAAAAAGGTATGAGACCCAGGACATGGTGTGAGGAATGCTCCCTTCCGAGCTACCATACTTCTTGATGGACATCTGGTGACAGGTACAGTGGTGACATAACAATTCCTGGTATACGACAACAAATCCCGGGAACCGTCGATCCAAATCCTCGAACTCTTCGTTCGTAGGGTTGTACACTTCAAAGACTTCTTCCCCCCAGGGCAGCTTGGAAATAACGTACATCTCGTGGAGAGCGAGTCCCAGCTCCCCTCTGGATGGGAAGAAGGTTCACCTCCGCCGGTTGTACATTTCCATGAGAGCCATGAACAACGGCTTATTTATGGGTAGACCATGACAGGTGTCCCGAATGGCGTAGTAGAGGCCGATCTCACGCAGGCGAGTCTCATACTTCCGCAGAATCTATGTGGTCAAGTTGGCCCACGCAGGGATAGGGTTTATCTAGTTCTGTAGTGCCAACCGGCCGACGGGATAGGACCCCTTCCGACCAAGCTGGTTCAAGAAGGTGTCGGTTTGAGAGAACGTGAAATTGGGACCCGATACATTTATGAAGGTACCCGGGGCCAGTCCTATCACGTACCGACTGACCGATTCCCTTCCCACATACGTTGACCCCAAATTCTTATTATAATGGATGTTATCCACATTCATCCCCGACTTGCTTGGAGTCAAGGAGTCCACCATCTTTCTGTCCATCGGTAACATGTTAAACCATGAAAGAGGAAAATGACGCTCCATTGGAGGGATATGGATCGCCATCCCCTCAAGAGTAAAATCCCAACTCTTGGATATATCCAGCACTCGGGGGTTCTTCACAGTCAAGGCATCTCCAAAGAGGAACGCCGGCTTCAGGTATTTTTCCTCCAATTGCCCCAAGTTTATCATGGCACAGAGAAAGTAGAAGGGCTAGTTCCTGATAGTATTCAGCCTCTCCATAGGCTCGTTTGTGGGAAGCTGGTTCGCCACATATCGAACTAAGTGGTCGAATTGCACACCCACAGCAGATTGGGCCGAACCTACCAGGGGTTCTTCCGTTGGATTGACTGGCAGATTCACTGGAGAAAGATAAAAGAAACAAGTTAAAAGATGGCTAAAAAAAGCCACTTAGTGTTTCTAGGCTTATGCGACCCAGTCCACATGAGCTTATGCGGCTCTGATTTGGTGGGGATCCCATGCGGCCTATTTCAGATGAGCTAATGCGGCTTTGTGTAAACACGAGCTTATGCGATTCTGTTTAGCGGGAGCTTATGTGGTTCTGTTTAAAAGAGCTTATGTGGCTCTGTTTGAACATGAGCTTATGCGGCACTGATTAGCGTAAGCTTATGCGGCTCTGTTCAGCGTGAGCTTATGCGGTTCTGCTTAAAAGAGCTTATGTGGTTCTGTTTGAACATGAGCTTATGCGGCACTGATTAGCGTAAGCTTATGCGGCTCGGTTTAGCATAAGCTTATGCGGTTTTGATTTGATGGGGCCTCATACGACACATTTCAAGGGAGCTTATGCTTATGCGGCCCAGTTCTGCGAAGTGCTTATACGGCCACAGGACGACCCTCATGCGGCTCGGACATAAAGGATACCCCCATGCGGCTCGAACATGAGATATACATGCAACACATACAACATGTTATGTGGATTCACCCCAATGAACTTGAACAGTTCAATGGAGACGAAGAAGGCCCGCGCATAAAAAACATACGACGTAGCCCTGACTGTTTGGATTTTGAGTTCATGTAACTTCTCCCGAATATCCTTACCCTCAATGATGGGGTGAACGTCGGGATGAACCGTAGGCACCGCAGTCGACGAAGAGGCCGCTCTTTTGCCCTTCGCTACAGCAGAGGAAGCCTTAGAAGTCTTGGGAGCCATTGATGAGCAAAGCGGAAGAAGACGGCAGCTAGGGCAAGAGAGGTTCGAATAAAAGAAGAAAGTAAAGAGTTTTTCTCTAAAATTTACTCTTATTTATAGGCGGACAAGAGGCTCATAGACCGATGGATGCTTCGATCTGTGTGCTGTCTAAAGAACAAAATTGACTCTTCGGTCATCGACGCAAATCTGGATATTTAAAACTGACCCTTGGGATCCTACCCCAAAAGGCGGCTTTAAATCTAAAACAAATCAAGGGCAATTAAAATAAGACACATACGTGGCAGAAAGGACAAATATACGATCAGAACAGTCCATGCGGCCTGGCAGTCCTTGCGGCCAGACAGTCCATGCGGCTAGGAAGTCAATACGGCTAGGAAGTCTATGCGGCCAGAACATCCTATGCGGCCAGAAGAGCTTATGTGGACATAGCCATGCTTCTTATTCAAAGTATTTCAATTTTACAAATTGAAAACTTTGAGGGGGGTCTTGTAGAAGCATGAAAAAAAGAACAGAAAAGTCCATGCGGCCCAAAATAGAGGGAGTCTCATGCGGTTCAAAAAATCTTGTAAAGCTTTATGCGGCTCAAGAGTCTTTAGAGCATCATGCGGCTCAAAAGTCCTTCAGAGCTTCATGCGGCTCAGAAATCCCCAATAGCTCCATGCGGTTCGGATAAAAGCCATGTGGCCCTATGCGGTTTGCCTCTACAGCTGGCCATCAAGCAGCGGCCTCATTTAATGCTCTGACGTAACACGGCAGCTCTGACATAAAAGTGAATTGACAGCTCTGACATAAAGCTGCAATAATGACTCTGACATAATGGTGCGCTCCTAGGAAAATAAAGGAAATCTTTACAGCTGGCACGATCCACCAATTCCGAAGCTCACTATGCGGCTACCTAATTTAATGCGGCTGCCACTCTCATGCGGCTGCCATCTCCATGCGGCTTCCATCCTCATGCGGTTGCCACCTTCATGCGGCTGCCACCCTCATGCGGCTGCCACCTTCATGCGGCTCAGTTGTAAGGACTTTTATGCGGCTCGATTAAAGACCACACTCATGCGGCTCAACGATGACAGTCCTCCATGCGGCTCGCAGTAATTGGGACACATGGCAGGTGTTGATCAAATCCCAATAATCCAAATTTATGGCAATCAACATAACAGGTAGTTAGGACACGTGGCAGGGGATTGACCAAGATTTATTCACTCGGATTTGCTGATATCAACAAGTCATCACGATACAGATTTGTTGCAATCAACATTAACTGCCCATGCAGATTTGGTGCAATCAACATTAACTACCCAGATTTGTTACAATCAATATTAACGCCCAGATTAATTTTCAACAAACAAGATCAAGGCTAATCATTACCAAATCCTTAACCGCCTACTTTTTAAGGAGCAATCATTGCAAATCCTATTTATCATACCCCACTCCTATAAATAGCAAGGTGCCATTCCCTTGCAGAAGGACAAGGACAGAGGAGCGCACAAAGAGCGGCGGAGACTCAGAAAGAAATATAGAGCAACTCCCGTCCACACAAAGAGCATTTCTTTACCAGAGCCGAAGCGACGTCCGATCATCCAAGGAGTAAGGCAGAGTTGCCGTCACTCTCCCGAGCCTATACCGTCAACCCCCAGAATCAAAAATAAACAATTGTACTTTAGATTACTTTTCCTAGGTTTTATTTCTAGGCTCTTTTTTTTAAAAGCGAGTTTGTATTGTGAAGTAAAAGTCCAGTCCTCCCATAAAACTGTTCTATTTTTTTATAATCAATGGCAAACAGAGGTTATATGGACGTGATAGGTTTTATGGCCTTAACACTGTGGCTTTGTTCTAGATTGGGTGCAGGTGTTAAGTTAGGAGATTATCTATATCAGAGGCAATATGGACGTGATATACGACAATCAAAACCAGAAAGTTTGCTCAGAGGTGGCAAAAAGAAACCTGGCAGACCCTGGCGGGGAAAAGCAATAGAGTGGAAGTTCAGAGGTATTAGTATACATGACTTGTCACCTAGGGAGATGAGATATGAATCCACTCGGAGCTGGTAGAGTGTAAGTTCAGAGATACTTGGGGTACATAACTCGACAGTCTAAGAGTTTTAGTAGTTAAGGAAGTATGAGCATGTCTTTAAGCAGAATACTTTTTCAGATACTTGTAGTTTATGGGCATCATAAGCAAGTTTCCATTTTTTTTTGCGAGCCAGTATGCGCCGTTGGAGAATACGGACTCAATGACAAATGGGCCCTTCCATTTGGGCTAGAATTTATCGGCAATTTTGTGAGTCATGACCATCGGTCTGCGAAGGCTAAGACAAGATCGCCTACTTGGAATGTTCTCTGCTTGAATTTCTTATTGAAAGCTCGAGAGATGCGTACTTGATAGAGATCGATGCTTTATTGAGCTTGTAAATGCTTCTCGTCTAGTACTTCCAATTCTTGTAGCCGTCGGCAGAGTTATCATCCGACGTTAACCGATAAGTAAGGGCCACGCGAAGCGAGGGGTTCTGGGTCTCCAATGGGAGAACAGCCTCGCTCCCGTAAACCAAAGAGAACGGCATATTTCTAGTAGCCGTCCGAATTATAGTACGATACGCCCATAAGCATTCGTCTAGCTTTTTATTCCAGTCGCGCTAGTTCGAAGACACGAACTTTTTGAGAAGCTTGATTAGGGTCTTGTTAAAAGCTTTAGCCAGACCGTTAGCCGATGGGTTGTATGCCGTTAAAGCCATATTCTAAATCTGATTTTTGTCGCAGAATCGATAGAAAGCATGGCTTACGAACTGCGGACCATTGTCGTGAATAATCCTCTAGGCAGTCCAAAACTGTAGATGACGTAATATTTTATAAAACTGATCACGTTTGATATCTTTACCTCTGTAAGCGGAACAGCTTCCGCCCACTTAGAGAAGTAATCGGTGATTGCAAGTATAAACCAGTGCCCCTTGGACGACGGCGGGGTGATTGGGCCGATAATGTCCATTCTTCATGCTTCAAATGGCCAAGAGGCCACTGTTGGGTACAAGAATTCGGATGGTTGATGTATGAACTCTGCATGAATCTGACAAGCCCTAAAATTCTTTGCATAATCGATCACATCTGCTACCATCGTAGGCCAGCAATAGCCCATCCGACGGAGATGGTCCTGCAACTTTGGGCCAGGTTGGTGAGCCCTACAAACGCCATCATGAGCATCGCGTAGGGCTTCTTTGGCTTCTGTATCTGATAGACAGCGTAGAAGTAGTCCATCGTAGGATCGTCGATATAGAATTTTTATTTTTGTATTATAAAAGAATTTGAGAGAATGCCTTCTGATTGAAGTTGCTTCTTTTCCATTCTCTTGCACGATTTCAGAGACTGCAAAGTCGATGAATAGGAGTCTCCAGTCTTGTACGTCCTTAATTATCTTGGTGGAGTAACTCGTACCTAGTTGAACATTGTTTTTGGGATAGACCAGCTCATGGCCTATCACGTCGACTAGATGATGAACATGATTTAGAACTGCCAAGGAAGCGGCGAGGCCTGCTAGAGCGTCGGCTTCAATATTTTAGAGCCTAGGAAAATGTTCTATAAAGAACCCCTCCAAGGTTGCAATGATGGTAATTACTGTCTGATGATAAGGAATCATGTCCTCATATGAGCCTCGGCGAGGATTTGATTAACAATCAACTGCGAGTCGCCATAGGCTTCTAGGTATTCGATCCCCACTTCTTTTGCAAGTCGGAGCCCGATGACCAGAGCATTATATTTGGCCACATTATTTGAACAGGGCTCTGTGAGAGAGTACGCCCGATTGACTACCAATCCAGAGAAAGAAATTAATACTATTTAGACTCCAGCGACGATATCACCTTGGGAACCTGTTCTTGAGGCACCGTCGAAGAATATTCGCCAAACGGCATCATGTGAAGTCATGTTTGAGTTGATGCCTTCTTCTGGGATTTTTTTATAGATTTTGGCTATTTCTGAGCCTGGATGGGCTGCTAAGAAGTCGGCCAAGGCTTGACCTTTGGCAACCTTTTGCGGAACGAAAACTATGTCGTAGGGGGACAGCAATATCGCCCAGGTAGCTAGACGAGAACTGTGTGCGCCTGGCTTGGTCTTGAGGACCCTGAGGGGGTTGACTCATGAGACAACATGGATGGTCTGTCCTGTCACATAGTGTCGTATTTTCTTAATGGCGAAAACCAAATTAAGGCATTCCTTCTCCACGACGGTGTACCTATGCTCTGGCCCCACTCTCATTCGGCTGAGCTAATAGATGGCTTGTTCATGCCCCATGTCATTGTTCTGTGCCACTAAGGCACCGAGGCAGTGTTATATTGCCCGTACATAGAATAGGAAGGGCTTTCTGGCGACCGGGGCTACCAGAACTGGCGGATTCGACCGGTATTCCTTAATATCATCAAAGGTGCGTTGACATTCTTCATTCCATATGAAAGATATGCCTCTCTTCATAAGTTGTATGAATGGTTGACATCATCCTGAGAGGTTAGATATGAACCTCTTGATGTAGGCTAGTCTTCTCTGAAGGCCTCAAAGTTCGCGGAGGTTCCTCAGTAGACTCATCTCCAGGATTGCTTTCGTCTTATCGGAGTCTATGTGAATACCTCGGGAGGTAATGACAAAGCCCAAGAATTTCTTGTTGGATATGCCCAGGAAGGACTTGGTGGGGTTCTTCTTTAGATTATGCGCTCGCATGAGATCGAACAGTTCCCTCAAATTGTGTAAGTGGTCATCCTTGGAGTGGCTTTTGACTGCGATGTCGTCAACGTAACACTACACCATCTTACACAAGTAGTCTCTGAAGATGGCACTCATAGCTCGTTGATATGTAGCACCGATATTCTTTAGGCCAAAGGGCATGACTGTGTAAAATGTCGATCGGTGTTCGAATTGACGTATGCTTCTCATTATCAGGAGACACTTTGATTTGATTGTATCCCAAAAAGCCATCCATAAAGGACATACACTCGAAGCCACACGTATTATCGATCATTATGTCTGTGATCGGAAGAGGAAATTCATCCTTAGGTGGATACCCCTTGTGGTCATCGACGGCAATCCTCTATATTAGAGTTTTCTTGCCGTGCTGACTAAGGTTGCCGAGCTGGAGGATGTTTGCCATTGATTATAAAAGAACAGAACATTTTATATGGGAGGACTGGACTTTTACTTCACAACACAAACTCACTCGTACAAAGAAAGCCCAGGGACAAAAACCTAGGTACAGTAGTCTAAGTACGATTGTTTAGTTTTGATTCTGGGAGGTGACGGTAGAGGCTCGGGAAAGCGACGGCCGCTCTGCCTTACTTCTTGGACGATCAGACGTAGCCTTGGCTCTGATGAAGAAATACTCTCTGGATGGAAAGACTCTTCTGTGCGTGCCTTTTTGTTTCTCTGTGTGTCCAGTCGGGTAGAGAGGATCTCTTTTGTAAGGGAATGGCACCTTGCTATATTCTTTTTCTGTGCTTCTCTGGATCCGATCCTTTCGCAAGGGAATAGCACCTTGCTATTTATAGGAGTGGGGTATGATCATTAGGGTTTGCAATGATTTCCTCCTTGAAAAGTCGGCGGCCAATCATCTGGGCCACTAATCTTGATTATATTACATCTGGGCAATTGATTCTTGATTGCGCCAAATCTGTATGGGCAATTAATGCTGATTGTAATGAATCTTCATAATCTATTATGACAAGCTCGGATCTCCCGCCACATGTCCCATTTACTTAATCACAATAAATCTGATTTGATTTGAGTAATAATGGTAATTGTACTGAATCTGGTTGTCAAGATTTGCGAGCAGCCATAACTCCGAGGGGATAAGACAGCCACGTGTCTCAACTTGTCATGAGGATCGCCACGTGTCTCAAACGTCATAAGCGGGGCATCTGGCAGAGCCGCATGAGTATGGTCTAAGTGAACCGTATACGGGTGACTCCCAAGTCCTAGCCGCATGAAGGTAACCGCCACATGGGGGCAGCAGCTTCGTGAAGGAGGCGACCGCATGAAGGAGGCAGTCGTATGAAGCGGGCAGCCGCAAGAAGGGGGCAGCCATATGAAGGATGCGGCCGCATGAAGTGGGCAGCCGCATGAAGTGCGCAGCCACATGAAGTGGGCAGCCGCATGAAGCGGGCAGCCGCATGAAGCGAATAGCCACATAAAAATTGAAAGCCGCATAGGGATGGCAGCCGCATGAGAATTGACAGCCGTATAGGGATAGCAGCCGCATGGAGCGAGCAGCCGCATAGGGGTGCTTGGGACTTGACGGATCCTGCCAGAAAGATTTTCTTCTTTCCTCAAGGAGCATGCCATCATCATTCCAGCTTTTATGTCAGAGCTGTCATTTATTGCATCAGAGCTGTCATTTATTGTGTCAGAGCTGTCATCAGAGCAATTAATTGGGAGTAGAAGTGGGCTGCGTGTCATTGCTCGAGCCGCATGGAGCTGTTGGGGAGTCTCGAGCCGCATAAAGTTCTGAGCCACATGAGGCTCCCTCTGTTTGGACCCGCATGGACTTTTCTTGTCCTTTTTTATGCTTCTACAAGACCCCCTTCAAAGTTTTCAATTTGAAAAATTAAAATACTTTGAATAAGAAGCATGGCTATATATAAGCTCTTCTGGCCGCATAAGGTATTCTAGCCGCATGGGCTTCCTAGCTGCATGAGATGTTCTGGCCGCAGGGCCGTGCTACCCGCATGAAATATTCTGGCCACATAGCCTTGCTAGCCGCATGAGATGTTCAGGCCGCATAGCCTTGCCAGCCGTATGGGCTTTCTAGCTACATGAGATGTTCTGGCCGCATGGCCTTGCTAGCCGCATGAGATGTTCTGGCCGTATAGCCTTGCTAGCAGTATGAGATGTTCTGGCCGCATAGCCTTGCTAGCCGTATGGGCCGTTTCTGGCCGCATGGCCTGTCTGGCCGTATATGCTCTCTGCCACGTCTTCTTGTCACGTATGTATCTCATTTATTGCCCGTAATTTGCTTGAGATTTAAAGCCGCCTTTTGGGGCAGGATCCCAAGGGTCGGTTCGGATTTGCCTCGAATTTACCTCGATGACTGAAGAGTCAGTTTTACAGCACGCGGATCGAAGCGTCCCCCCCTTTCTGCCTATAAATAAGAGCGTCTTTTGGGTAGAGAGACTTCTTTACTTTTTTCTGCCTTCAACTCTTCTTGCCCTAGATTTCTGCCTTCGTCTTCCTGCTCCGATCATCATCGATAATGGCCCCCAAGTCTTCCAAGGCTGCGACTATGGCGAAGGGTAAGGGAGTGGCTTCTTCATCAGCCACGGCGCCTGAAGTTTACCCCGACGTTCACCCCCCATTGCTGGTAAGGGTTTGGGCGGATCACATTTTTTAAAACCATACCAAAGACGGCCCTGTTGTATGCTTTATGCACAAGCCTTTAATGCGTTCCTCGTTTTTGTCGAACTGTTCAATTTGTAGAGGCCGCATGTTCGTCTCATGTCCGAGCCGCATGGGGGTATACTCCATGTTCGAGCTGCATATGGGTTGTCTAGTGGCCGCATAGACGCTTTACGAACTGAACCGCATAATGACCCTTCGAACAGAGCCGCATAAGTCCCTATGAAGTGAGCCGCCTGAAGCCCTCTCAAACAGGGCCGCATGAGTTCGTCTAGATTGGGCCGCATAAGGCTGTGCTGAATCGAGTCGCATGAGCTCTTTCTGAAACGAGCCGCATAATGCTCCGCTAAGTAGAACCACATAAGCCGACACTAAACAAAGCCGCATAAGCTTACGCTTAATCAGTGTCGCATAACCTCATGTTCGAACAGAGCCGCATGAGCTCGTCTTTAAACAAAGCCGTATAAGCTCATCTTTAAATAGAGCCGCATAAGCTCGTGTAAGCCAAAGCGCTCAGTAGTCTCATTTTAGCCATCTTTTTTTTTTGATTTGTTTCTTTTTTTCTTCTTCAGTGAATCTGCCAGTGAATGCTGCTGGAGAACCTCTGGAAGGTCGCGCACAATCGGCTTTGGGCTATCGATATGACCATATAGTCGAGTATGTGACGAACCAGCTTCCAAAAGAGCCTTTGGAGAGGCTGAATGCTATCAAGAAACAATCCTTCCACTTTCTTTGCGCTATGATGAACTCGGGACAATTGGAAGGGGAATACCTGAAGCCTACATTCCTTTTCGGGGATGCTTTATCTGTGAAGAACACCCGGGTTCTGGATATATCGGAGAGCTGGGACTTTGTTCTTGACGGAGTGGAGATCCATATCCCTCCGATAGAGCGTCATTTTCCACTCTCGTGGTTCAACATGTTACCCCAAGACAGAAAGATGGTAGACTCTTTGACCCCAAGCAAGTCAGGGATGTTCGTGGGAAACATCCATTACAATAGGAATCTGGGGTCAGCGTATGCTGGGAGGGAACCGGTCAGTAAGTATGTGACGGGACTGGCTCCGGGGACCTTTATAAATGTAACGGGTCCCAACTTTACATTCTCTCAGGCTGATACCTTTTTGAACCAGCTTGCTCGTAAAGGGTCGTATTCCGTCGGCCGGTTGGCATTGCTGAACTGGACAAACCCTATCCCTGCATGGGCTAATTTGACCACATGGATTCTACGGAAGTATGCGACTTCCCTGTTTGAGATTGGCCTCTATTACGCCATTCGGGGCACCTGTCATGGCCTGCCCATAAATAAGCCGTTGTTCATGGCTCTTCTGGAGATGTACAACCGGTGGACGGGAACCTTCTTCATACCGGGAGGGGAGCTGGGACTTGCTCTCCATGAGATGTATATTTTCTCCAAGCTACCCTGGGAAGAAGAAGTTTTTGAAGTGTACACCCCTACGAGTGAAGAGCTCGAAGATTTGGATCGGCAGTTCCCGGGCTTCGTCACCGTGTATCGGGAATTGTAATGTCGTCACAGCACTTGTCATCAGATGGCTATCAAGAAGGATGACAGCTCGGAGGGGAGCACTTCTCACGCTAGGTCCTGGGTGTCATTCCTTTTTATCCTTGGTGCCTCAGGCCGGGTTTCTTCCCGAGATCCTCAAACCCAAGAGGAGGTACAACACCAGGCGTCGACTGCCAGGAGGTCGACGTCCATGGGCGACATTTTTGGGAGTCGAACTGACTCTTTCATCTATTTTTATCATGGTACTCAGCCACTGTCGGAAAAGGGGCTTTTGGCGGGATTTCTGATGGTGTGGCTACGGAACTGTGTAGTCTCCGGAGGAGCAGGTTCTATTGAGAGGATCAGCCGCCACTTCATCATTCCCGCCGTTAAGTTGGTCTTCGGGGTCAAGCTGGCTCTTCTTCCAGCTATGGTGTGCAGCATACACCACGGCCTTCGCACCTTTTCTTCCAAGGTCATCGCCTGTGACACGGCGATGGATTTTGAGCACATAGAGCTGCCATACCATTATCTGATGGGGTGGCTGTTAATGCACAACAGGTCTTTGATGAGGCCTGGAGCAGAATATGGCGTTACAGTTGATGACGCTTTCATTTTCCGATTCAACCATCAGCTCTGGGAATACAGCACCATGCCAGCCTGCCGGAGAGCGCTGGCGAGAGTGGACGGGTACGACTTTTTTGTGTCCGTCCCTCGTTTTAATGCTGAAGAAGTGAGAAGTGTACATGTTGATGGTACCGAACCTCCTCTCCTCTTACCTGAGAAATTGCTCATTTGGCTGCGTAATATCCGTCCAGCGCACCTGGTGTATCGTAACCGGAACCTCGTCTTCCTGGAGACCTACTTGCCCAGCAGGTTTACCCTTTGGGTATAGCCAGTTATTTGTTTGACAGTCCCAGCTCTTGCCTGGCCTTTGAGGGTAGCGTGCTGGATAATATCAGGGCATGGCATTATTATGACACAATTCATACCCGAACCACCTTTTCAGTCCCTGACGGTGGCATGCCAGGATAGATTTTGTACATGGCAGCCTTATATCATGTTTCGACGAGCAGGCCTCCCGTTGGTTTCGACCCGAGTACCAGTTTCATCATGGGTACTGGCTTGGCAAAAAAGCCCAAGGGGTCTAAGAAGAGGAAGAGGAAGGCGAACACAGTTCCCGTACCTGACTCGGAGTCCACCACGACGGACAAAGAGAATAATGAGCATAAGGCATATGACTCTTCCCTTCCGGTGGAAGATGTTGGGGCAGATCAACCGCCTGTTATGTCAGGTGAGATGGTGGCGGATCAGCCTCCTGTCGTACCAAATGATATAGTGGGGGATCAGAGCCTGTTGCACCTGGTCCTGCACAAAAACGTAGCAGGCAAATCTCCCCTGTTGGCGGTATTCCTTACTCCCGGAAACGGGCTGCGACCAGACGTCGCAAGCTAACTATAAAGGAGAGAAGCGAAGACGTCGATCCCGCTTCGGAGGTAAATAGAGTTACTACCCTCTTTATTCAGTTCTTCATTTCTCCTGAACTTTGACCTTAATTATTTTCCTTTCCTCTTGTAGGCGTCAGAGGAAGAGTAATCTCGGGAACCGACCTCTGTTTCTGTAGTCGATCCGGCCCTGAATACTTTGATCAATGACATGTGCGCCGGGATTATTTCTGTCGGCGCTCTCTCGATTGCGGCTGAGGGACCTCATGTTGCTGAGGCCGCAACTCGAGACGACGGGGGCTCCGATGAACCTGCCTCCGAAACTGTCAAATTTCATCAAGGTGACGCTGATCCAGTCGTACCTCCTTCCGGGGCGGCTGGGGCAGAAGAGCCAGCTGAATTCGGCTTGGGGATTACTGTGAGGGGACTATGGAGGTTGTGAGCGAACCTCAGCCTCTGCGATCCTCCCTTGGTAAGATAAGCCAAATTTTGACTAGTGAGGAGGCCCATTCGCTCTATCATCACATCTTTCGGGTTATGCTGATTGATGGTTGCTCTGGGCATACAGGTCCTGCCTCTTCACTCCCCATGACGGATATTATCGAGGAAGGCTCTACCAGCGGGAATCTGGTGGGAGGGAGTGTGCCCCCTCCTTATATCGAGGGGCCTCCCGCTGGCTCGGGTTCGGTAGATCGGTCGGCGACGCAACCGGGGCAGGGGGCAATGGTCCCTTCATCCTCCCCTGCTCGTATGACTTCGGGGGTTGACCTTTCAGCCTTACCAAGTGTCCAAGTTCTTCGGGCCGCTGAGGAAGAATTGGCCGCTGTTCAAGCGTCCTTTCGATCAGAATTTATCTCTCTTGTGGCAGGAGCAGCAAGTTCTGTTATGTCTTTTTTGACACTGCCAGCCACACTTTCTTTAACGCCATCCTCTACGGAAGTTTTGGATGAGGTGTCACAGGATGTGGTTGACAGCTTCTATCGTCATTTGAAAAGAGGAACCGATGCTGCTGTAGAGCGGGGGACTCCTTTTGCCCTGGCTCGACAATGCGCTCATGGGCAAATTGAGATTCTTAAAACCCTTCCTGGTGGGGAGGGGATAGCTGCGCTTCTGGAGCCCAAGTTGTTAGAGGCCGATCAGCTTGTGGCCCAATTTCGAACGCTGCGGCAAGCTGATTTGTCTGCAGCAATAGATCAGGAGCGGGGCTTCCTCACCACTGCCTTGGAGAAGATAAGGCTTGTGCGAGATACTTCCAAACCGGTCATAATGAAGGACCTTGGCGACCTATCTCTCTTTTGCGACCAGCTGAGCCGCCGGAGCGAGGTTTGCAGAGCTCGGGAAGCGGCCGCCTCTCGTAGAGTAACCGATACAAGGGAGCAGATCTTCGAACTTCAGAAGAAGCTGGCCTTCTTGGAGTCTGAGCTTGAAGCTTTCCGTGTGGATAAAGAGTTGATCATTTATGACGCTGAAAGGGTTTCCCGAGCTTCTGCCAACCTTGAGCGTGCTCTGAAGAAGTTTGAGGATGGCTGGCGGGCTCATGCGCACCTGGAAGATGCGGTGCTACTGAATCAGGAGGCCGAGCGCCGGGCCAAACAGAGGTTTGAGCGATCGACTACCCTGTTGAGAGACCGTATCATGGCATTGTGTATCGCCGAACAATAGTCGGCTTTTTTCTTCTTTTGTTTATGCTTTTTTTCTTTCTTGAGTGGGACGTGGTCCCCAGTACATATAGTAATTTTGCCTTTTAAATAAAAGAGAATGCTTTATTCTACCCTTTATTTGTACTACTTATTGTGTTTGTGGTATTTGCCCCACTGGGGAACTGTTTGTGGACTTGTTACCCTGGGTATACCTTGGTTTTAGGTACAAATAACAAGTTAATGGGGATACTTGGAACAATTCCACAGTAAGGAGGCTATGAACGTTCCTGGTATCGAGAGAGAGAATGCCATGGAGCAGCTGGGCCCCCGAGGAATGATGAGAAGTGAGAGACATATACTAGGAAACCTAGTACGGTATTTGTGGCCAACAGTGGATATTTATGGTCAACAGAGGACATTTGTGGCCCTATTATCCTTGGCGTACCCTGGTTTTTTTTGGTACGGATAATAAGTCGAGAGAGAACCAACATACTTCCTCAGAGGTAATGAGGATGTGGTAAATATGAAGGTTTCTTCGATGGAGCCTTCCCACTCAGAGGTAATGAGGACATGGCAGGAGTGGGCTCCATGAAGGGAATATAGAACAACTCAGACGTAATGAGGACATGGAGGTTCTATGTGAGGGGCGGTTTGTTTTTGATGGAAGAGAAACAACTCAGAGGTAGCATCACGTGGTTGTTTTGGAAAATCTATGGATCTGTTACCCTTTTTGTGCACTAAAAGTGCGGGTATTGGATCATAAGGGGGGAGCTCTTTTCGGGAAAAAAGTTCAGAGGTATAATCATACATGACTTACTACCTAAAAGAAGCGGTATAGATTCATCTGTAGTGATCAGAGTGTAAGTTCAGCGGTACCTGCAGGTACATAACTCGACAATCTGGGGGATTTGGAGTCAGCATGTGAGTTCAGCGGTACGAGCGGGTACATAACTCGTCATTCTGGAAGATTTCTAGTCGGGATGTGAGTTCAGCGGTACCAGGGGGGTACGTAACTCATTGCTTCGAAAGATTTATTTTCGAGATGTGAGGTCAGCGGTACCAGGGGGTACGTAACACATTGCTGTGGCAGATTTGTTGGCGGGATGTGAGTTCAGCGGTACCAGCGGTTACGTAACTCAACACCCTAGCAGATGTTATTTCAGACATAATACTTCTTTAGGAACTTGCCGTTGATGGGCAACATGAAAAAGTCTCCATTTTGTTTTACGAGGCTGTAAGCTCCATTGAAGAATACAACATCGATGATGAACGGGCCTTCCCACTTTGGCTGGAACTTATCGGCAGTTTTTTGAGTCATAACCATCGGCCTTCGAACCGCCAGAACGAGGTCGCCCACTTGGAATGTTCTGATTTTAACCTTCTTGTTGAAGGCTCCGGAGATGCGTGTCTGGTACAGCTCGATTCGTTGTTGCGCTAATAGGCGCTTCTCATCCAAGGCCTCCAACTCTTACAGTCGGCGATGGTGATTATCATCTGTTGTCAACCGATAGGTGAGAGCGACACGGAGCGAGGGGATTTGAGTCTCTAGTGGGAGAACTGCCTCACTCCCATATACCAGAGAGAATGGCGTGTTCCCAGTGGTCGTCCGTACTGTAGTACGGTGTGCCCACAAGCATTCATCGAGCTTTTCATTCCAGTCGCGTTTGTTTGATGACACAAACTTTCTGAGAAGCTTGATGATTGTTTTGTTGAATGCTTCAGCCAGACCATTAGCCGCTTGGTTGTATGGTGTTGAAGCAATATTCTGGATTCGGTGTTTGTCGTAAAACCGATAGAAGGCGTGGCTTGCAAACTGTGGACCATTATTATGGATGATCCTTCGGGGCAGTCCAAAGCGATAAACGACGTGATACTTGAGGAAGCTGATCATGTTTGAAGTCTTTACTTCTGCAAGCGGAACAGCCTCCGCCCATTTGAAGAAGTAATCTGTGATTGCGAGTATGAAACGATGTCCTCTGGACGAAGGTGGAGTGATCGGACCAATGATGTCCATTTCCTATGCTTCGAAGGGCCAGGATGCCACCGTCGGATGTAGAAACTCGGATGGCTGGTGGATGAAATCTGTGTGGACTTGACAGGCTTTGCATTTTCGTGCATAGTCTATTACGTCTGCAACTACTATGGGCCAGTAGTAACCCATTCGGCAAAAGCGATCTTGTAGTTTCGGACCAGGCTGATGGGCCCCACAGATGCCATCATGAGCTTCACGCACGGCTTCTTTGGCTTCTATATTCGACAGACATCGAAGCAGTAATCCATCGTATGATCGCCGATATAGCATTTTTGTCTCTGTATCGTAGAAGAATCTGAGGGAACGTCTTCTGATAGAAGTGGCTTCCTTCAGATTCTCTGGCAGGATGTCGTAGACTACGAAATCGATGAATGGTTGTCTCCAGTCTGGTGCTTCGTCGACTGTCCACGTGGAGTAACTCTTAACACATTGAATATTATTTCTGGGACAGACCAACTCACGTCCTATGATGTCAACCAGATGATGAGCATGATTCGGTACTGCTAAGGAAGCGGCAAGGCCTGCTAGGGCATCGGCTTCAATGTTCTGGAGCCTAGGAACGTTCTCTATGAAGAACCCCTCCAGGGACGAGATGATGTTAACTATTATTTGGTGATAGGGGATCATATCTTCATGACGAACTTCGTATGAATCTCGGATCTGATTGACGATTAGCTACAAATCGCCGTATGCTTCAAGGTACTCTACCTCCAGCTCTTTTGCATGTCAAAGGCCAATGACCAAAGCATTGTACTCGGCCACATTGTTTGAACAGGGCTCCATGAGGGAATAAGCTTGATTGATCACCAACACGGTGGGAGAAATTAGCACTATTCTGACTCCAGCGACGATGTTGCCCTTGGGCCCAGTTCTAGAGGCGCCATCAAAGAACATTCGCCATATGGTACCATAGGAGGCCATATTTGAATTAGCGACCTCGTCTGGAATCTCTTCGTCTATTTTGGTTGACTTCGAACCTGGATGAGCTGCTAAAAAGTCTGCCAAAGCTTGACCTTTAACAGCCTTTTGCGGAACGAAGATCATGTGGTAGAGGGACAATAATATCGCCCAGGTAGTGAGACGAGAGCTGAGTGCGCCTGGTTTAGTCATGAGGACCCTGAGGGGGTTGACTCTTGATATGACGTAGATGGTTTGTCCTGTGACGTAGTGCCGCATCTTCTGAATGGCAAAAACCAGAGCAAGGTACTCTTTCTCTACGGCAGTGTATCGATGCTCTGGCCCTATCATCATCCGGCTGAGGTAATATATAGCTTGCTCATGGCCTGCATCGTTGTTTTATGCTAGCAGAGCACCGAAAGAATGTTCCATCGCTCGTACATAGAGCAAGAATGGTCTTCCAGCAATCGGGACTACCAGGACTGGAGGGTTCGTCAGGTATTCTTTGATGCTGTCGAAGGCATGCTGGCATTCTTCATCCCAAACGAATGAAATGCCTTTCTTCATAAGGTGGGTGAATGGTTGACATCGTCCGGAGAGGTTAGAGATAAATCTCCTAATGTAGGCTAGCCTCCCTTGAAGGCCTCGGAGTACACAGAGATTTCTCGGGGGACCCATCTCTATGATTGCTTTCGTCTTCTCAGGGTCTACGTGGATACCCTGGGAGGTGATGATGAAATCCAAGAACTTTCCGCTGGATACGCCCAAGAAGGATTTTGTGGGATTCATTTTCAAATTGTGCGCTCGTACCAGGTCGAACACTGTCCTCAGATCATGCAGATGATCTTTCTTAGAGCGGCTTTTGACGGCGATGTCATCGACGTAGCATTCTACTATCTTGCATAAGTGGTCTCTAAAGATGATGCTCATAGCTCTTTGATAGGTGGAGCCAGCGTTCTTTAAATCGAAAGGCATGACTGTGTAACAGTATGTGCCAATCGGTGTTCCGAATGATGTGTGCTTCTCGTCGTCAGGAGACATCTTGATTTGGTTGTATCTCGAGAAACCATCCATGAATGACATGCGCTCGAACCCGCAGGTGTTGTCAATCATAATGTCCGTGATAGGGAGAGGGAACTCATCTTTAGGACATGCCTCATTCAGGTTGCGAAAGTCGATGCAGATTTGAATCTTTCCACTTTTCTTGAGGACCGGTACTATATTGGCGACCAAGTCAGGATGCTGTTCCTCACAGATGAAACCATTGGTTATCAGTTTATTGACCTCAGCTTCAATGGCATTCATGACGTCGGGACGAAACCATCGTTGCTGTTGCTTGACCGGTTTTGCATCTGGACGGATGTTGAGTTTGTGAAGTGCAACCTCTGGATTCAGTCCTAGCATGTCTTCGTAGCTCCAGACGAACACGTCGATGAATTCTCTGACGAGTTGCAGTAGCGATTCTCGCTCTTGGTCTATCAGATTCTTGCTAACGAAGATGGGCTTGGGAGAGGACTCATCACCGAGATCAACTTGCACAACCTCATCTTCGGAGGAAGGCTCTCTTTATTCGAACCGCTTCTTCTATTGCGCATCTAGTTGTTGTGCCCACGGCTCTAACTGAAGAAGTTCAGGAATGTCTTCATCTTCTTCGTAGGCGTCGGCAAATGCCATATTGAGGGACCAGACTTGCCTGAGCATGTCCCCAATGCTGACGTCTGAATCAGAAGTTGGCGATCCGGTTGAGTGTGAATGCCGATCGTATTCCTCATCTGAGCTTTCAGGGGTCATTGCAGGTGTAACATAACCTAGCCCACATCTGGTCTTGTTGTAGTAATCTCGTAGTTTTCCAGTCGGGACTGGCAACTGTAAGGGCAGCCGCCGTCCAGTGCAGTAGTTCAAGCCTGGTGTAGTTTTTGGATCATACCCCTATTTTTGCATGAGGTACTTGGATCGGGAGCTATATAGATAAAGGGAGAGTTTTTCGGTGTCGGGTTCGAGATCAACTTCTTCTACCCTGAAGGGTTGTGGGTCATTCTTCCGGCCGAAGATGATTGGATGATCCTCTCCCTCGATTATGCGGTAAGCATCTTCCACTAGAGTAAGTTGGTTTGTGGTGTAGACATTTGTTACCTGTGTGTGCAGGTGGGTGCCTATACCGTGTTCCATAGCATACATTGTACAAAGCTTATTAAGCTCGAGGTAGTTCAAAGATATCCCTTTATTGATGAAGTAAGGTATCTTTTCCAGTAGGATTACATCATCTGCAGATGGAACATCCGTGTGAGCAGCCACATACATGGCCAGTTCTGACTCTTCTTTAGCTACCCCCTGTGTAAATGAGGACTGAGAGGGTGACTT
The DNA here is from genome assembly GCA_029216955.1 of Iris pallida. Classification (NCBI taxonomy): domain Eukaryota; kingdom Viridiplantae; phylum Streptophyta; class Magnoliopsida; order Asparagales; family Iridaceae; genus Iris; species Iris pallida. The sequence continues at coordinate 3,735,183 of JANAVB010017195.1, read as the reverse complement.
AGGCAGCTTAATCATCAGGGGCTCCATGTGTGGAGCAGAACGTGGAGTCGTTGGTGTACTAGCCAAACCCAGCTTGGTGGTCGGTGCTGGGCGGGGAGTTGTTGGCTGGCTAGCAGTCCCTGGCTTAGCGCTCGGCTGTCGATTCATCCTGGGAAGACGGATCGTCATTGGCTTGACAGAGGGATTAAGCTCCTCTGCTTGTTGCTGGCTAGCTTTAGACAGCCCAATTATTAATGGCTCTGTCGTGGGTCTTGGCACTTGGCCAGACCTTGGTAGTCGGATTACCATGTGTTTCTCCTGTGCAGAGAGGCTAATTGCGTTCTTACACAGAGTGGCTGTAAGAGACGCAGTTATGCCAGGCTTGCGGGCTTGGAGGTGGATCGTCAGAGGTTCTTCTGATCCAAATGCTGCTTCAGTTTGAGCTTGAGTATCTCCTTCGGCGAGACGCTTCTTCGACTTCTTATACAAGCATGAGTCTGAGTAGTAGGATTCGACCCCTTTGAAGGGATCGATGTCGACAAATTCTGTTCTCACGAAGCCGTGCTTGTCGACGTACTTGAAGCACTGGTGCAGTGTGGAGGGCACGATCATGTAATCGTGTATCCAAGGATGCCCCAGGAGAATATTGTAGGAAGTATCCGCATCTATGACATAACAGGTTACTTCTGACTGAAGGTCGCCGATTTGGCACTTTAGACGAATCTTCCCGATCGGGTAGCTCCTACCCGAATTGAAACTGCTGATGGCAGTGCTTGTTAGTGTCAGGCGATGCAATGGGATGCGCAGATGGTGTAGTAAGCTTTTTGGGATGATGTTTATGGAAGAACCGGGATCAATATGCATCCGATCTACCTTGATATCGCCAATGTACCCAGTATAGTACAGAGGGCGATCGTGCAGGTTGGTCTTGATGAGCATATCTTGCGGAGTGAAGACAATGTTCCGTATTGACCCTGTGCAAGCGCTGTCCTGGAGATCTGCAGGCGAGCTTTCCCCAGTGAGGTCGGACTGAGCTAGATATGCGTCGGCATTCTGAAGTGCCTCGCTTAGTGCAACACGAACATCCTTGGAGAGTCTCAAGAGTTTTTTGGCCGGTGTGTTGGCCAATTGCGCCAAGATGTCAAAGTTGTGCGGCCTCTCCAGCCCATGAGGCATCTCCCTTCGGAGTGGTTTATCGAAGCGGGTCTCCTTCGGCCTAGGCTTGTCGGTCGTCGAAGGCTGCGAAGGTCCGAAAGCATCAGCAGCTGTCGACTGATGGTCCTCAGCTGAGTTACCCGGTGGAGGTTGGGTTTGTACGCCGGAGCGCGTAATAACAGCAGTAGCTTCCTCGACCTCTGTCGAGATTGTGCGGCATGATTTGACTTTCCCATTCTTCTTCTTGCTGGTGGAGGGAGGTACGGACTGAGTCACCTCAGGTACCAAGTCCGGATGGACCCACATGATCTCCTCTCGTGATGTGGTAAGGGGCACTAGACCAGCAGCTTGGTCTCGGAGAGGTGGAAGGTTAGCGACCTCCATCCTTACTCGGGGGACAGGTACTACTCCGTCTTGGGTCTTTGTCGGAGGGAAGTTGCCAAATTGTACTGACACCATGTTGGCTGCTACGGTCACATCTTCGAAATCAATGGCCAGGGCTTTAGAATCGATGAGATGCTGGATGTATCGCTTCAGTTGGTAGCAATCATGTGTGGCATGGTGGACATAGCGATGATAGTGGAAGTATTTGGGGTTCTCCAAGTCTGCAGGACAAGGCTCACGCCCGAGAGGAGGGAGCTGAATTCGTCCTCCTTGGATGAGCATGTCTAAGATGGGTTTAACATGGCCATCCTCGAAGGAGTAGGTCATCTGAGGCCACTGCTTTTCTGCTGGCTTTGATTCAGGCTTTGGGGCTGTGTCGGCCACCATAGCCTGCTTGCCCTTATTGTCTTGGTTGCTAGAGGAGTTACCACCGTTGTTGATGTTGACGTTAGGGCGTTTGCCCTTGTCTTCCCCTTCCGAGATGTGCAATCCTAGTTGGCGGGCTTTCTTCACCTTGTCCTCTGCGTTAGTAGCACTGGTGATGAACGTCTTCCAATCCTTAAATTGACTTTCGCCCATCCAGAGGCTGATTGTGGGAAGCAGTCTCTTTTGGCAAATTTCAATCAAGGAGAAATCAGGGTTACCGGAAGGCAGCTTCATCGTGGTTTGGCAAAACCGCTCGATATAGTTTCTTGTCAGCTCCTTTTCTTCCTGAACAACATCCATGAGGGTGGACTTTGTCACGTCTTATCCTACTTCGTAGAACCTCTCCAGGAACATACATTTGAAGCCGGTGAAGGAGTGGATGTAATTGTCTGACAAGTTGCGGTACCAGTCGAAGGCGACCCCCTCCAATGCTCCGATGAACAGTCGTATAAAAATGGCATCGTCATGAGGCAGATGGTCGGTTGTGACTTTGAAGTAGGTGATGTACCTGCTTGCAGATGTCTTCCCATCATATGTATTAATATGGAATGTTTTATATTTTGGTGGGAAGGGAACATCTTTCCATGCAGCAGGATACGGTTATCGTATCCTGAGGTCTTGACAGTTTTCTCGGGCATGAAACATGGCCCGGAGCTCCTGGAACTCTCTTCTTGCCTCCCTGGCCTCGTCTGCAGCGGTAGAAGACGATATTTTAGGAGGATTATCGCCCAGGTTTGGTGCAGCTGGGTTCGAGTCTGCATTGACCGCGGGACCCAAGCTTATTTGGCCAGGCGTTCTTCCTTGCAGAGTTGGAATGGCTACTTTGATCTCGTCCACAGATTTGACCAAAGCATGCAGTATGGCCTCCAGAGTGTTGATGCGTTGGCGATCACTGGGGCCTTCTTGGTTGTTGTTTGTCATGAACACCGTCCTCATATGAGGAGAGATGGAAGGAACGGTAGAGGATGTGCCCTCTAAGTCATACTCTTGTACAGAGAAGTCGTCCGGGTATGTGGGAATATTTTCCTCTGGTTCGGACTCAGAAAGAGTGGTACCCCCAGCTTCAGAGCTTGCCTCGTCTTGGGAGTTGGGGACGTCCTCGGGGACGTCGGGGTCTACTGCATCTGTCGGGTGAACCGTTTCCCCTGGATTGTCTTCTTGGAACACCGGATTGTCCTGGATGTTTGGAGGAGTGCTACCCCCAGCTCTGATGACTCCAAGTGTGGCAGATTTCGTCTTTGAGTGGGTACCTTGGTAAACTCCTCCTGTAACAGTGGTAGACAACCGTTTAGAAGAAAGTTTCTTGGTTACATCGGTTGAAATTTGCGGGCTGGAGACATTTATTTTCTTCCCTCTACCACTGCCAGGAATCTTCAGAACAGAATTACAAGAGACGGCGAAAAGTACCCCATCTTCTGAGCTTGGGTGTTACAACCTTTGGAAGACGGACTGCCGGTCTTTTTGTACTGCTGCCTTGTTACAGCAGCAGTTGACAATGACTTGGGTGCATTGATGTCCTTGACAGGACTCTTTGTACGTCAAATTTTTGTCTCTTTCCTTGCGATTGTGAATAATCACGTTACACAAGTCACCTGCTTTGTGGGCTGGGAAGTCCTGAGCACATGAGTGTGTTGGCTTCCCGCCCGCTCCCTGATGTGGGGGTAGCGCAAGTACTTGCCCCTGATCCTTGTTGGAAGATTCTTGATAACTATCTCGTTCGTTGGCCACCGGGGGCTGGATACGGGTAGTTCTGTACAACTTTCCATCAGGGGTCCGAGTAATAGTCAGCGGGATGCCCTGGTGGTCGGAAGTTGGGATAGTCGACTAAGCTCGCCGAGCCCGCGCTGCCCAAGACTTCTTCCTTCTAGTACCTGAGAGTGCGTAGTAGAAAGAGTCCAAGCTGGTCACAACAGAGTCTGGCATATGCTTCAGAAAGCCTCCATGCTCAGGATCGTACGAGAGGCGGTCAAAGACTGACCGTGAGCCATATGGAGTAGATGGTATACGGCTAGGATCGGTGGCCGTGCAGGATGTCTGCATGCGGCTGGTATGTGTAGCCGTACAGGATGTCTGTATACGGCTATCCTTTGTGGCCGTATAAAATTCTGTATATGGCTAGAAGTCTTGGCCGTGCAGGCTGTCTGCATGCGGCTGGCAGTTCTTGCCGCATGAGTTTTCTCCATGCGGTTGACAGTTACGGCCGCATGAGCTTTCCCCAAGCGGTTGGCAACCTTATGCGGCTTGGATTGCATAGAGTTCCTCTTTGCCCTGTAAGTCCAGCATCATAGTATTTTCTTCTGCCAAACTCGAGGACAGCAGAGTCCTCTGTGGTCTGAAGTAGGCCCGCACTCGAGACTTCTCTGCTGTCTCGGGCAACAGAGAGTACTTCTTCGAGAGCTTGGGGAGGAGCAAATGATTTGGGTCTCCACTCCCTGCGGGCCTTCTTCGAACGGGCTCGCTGCTGGACTGTGCTAGCGCTCCCGTCGGAGAGCATTTCTTCAAACGCCTGCGGGTCGAACCGGGCAACCAACATTTATTGAGTGGAGCAAAGTTTTGATGCGTCTGATTGCGTCACCAACTCCTCAGCCGTGGAGAAGTTAGTCCCCACCAGAGTCGCCATCGTGTTTGCCATTGATTATAAAAGAGCAGAACAATTTATATGGAAGGACTGGACTTTTACTTCACAACACAAACTCGCTCGTACAATAAAAGCACAGGGACGAAAACCTAGGCACAGCAGTCTAGGTACGATTGTTTAGTTTTGATTCTGGGGGGTGACGGTAGAGGCTCGAGAAAGCGACGGCCGCTCTGCCTTACTCCTTGGATGATCAGACGTAGCCTTGGCTTTGATGAAGAAATGCTCTCTGGATGGAAAGACTCTTCTGTGCGTGCCTTTTTGTTTCTCTGTGTGTCCAGCCGGGTGGAGAGGATCTTTTTTGCAAGGGAATGGCACCTTGCTATATTCTTTTTCTTTGTTTCTCTGGATCCGATCCTTTCGCAAGGGAATGGCACCTTGCTATTTATAGGAGTGGGGTGTGATCATTAGGGTTTGTAATGATTCCCTCCTTGAAAAGTTGGCGGCCAATCATCTGGGCCACTAATCTTAATTGCATTACATCTGGGCAATTGATTCTTGATTGCGCCAAATCTGTATGGGCAATTAATGCTGATTGTAATGAATCCTCATAATCTGTTATGACAAGCTCAGATCTCTCGCCACGTGTCCTATTTACTTAATCACAACAAATCTGATTTGATTTGAGTAATAATGGTGATTGCACTGAATCTGGTTGTCAGGATTTATGAGCAGCCATAACTTCGAGGGGATAAGACAGCCACGTGTCTCAACTTGTCATGAGGATCGCCACGTGTCTCAACCGTCATGAGCGGGGCGTCTGGCAGAGCCGCATGAGTGTGGTCTAAGTGAACTGCATACGGGTGACTCCCAAGTCCTAGCCGCATGAAGGTAACCGCCGCATGGGGACAGCAGCTTCGTGAAGAAGGCGACCTCATGAAGGAGGCAGCAGCATGAAGCGGACAGCCGCATGAAGTGGGCAGCCGCATAAAGGGCACGGCCGCATGAAGTGGGCAGCCACATGAAGTGGGCAGCCGTATGAAGCGGGCAGCCATACGAAGCGGGCAGCCGCATGAAGCGGGCAGCCGCATGAAGCGGATAGCCGTATGAAAATTGACAGCCGCATAGGGATGGCAGCCGCATGAGAAGTGACAGCCGCATAGGGATGGCAGCCGCATGAGAATTGACAGCCGTATAGGGATGGCAGCCGCATGGAGCGAGCAGCCGCATAGGGGTGCTTGGGACTTGACGGATCCTGCCAAAAAGATTTTCTTCTTTTCCCAAGGAGCATGCCATCATCATTCCAGCTTTTATGTCAGAGCTGTCATTCATTGTGTCAGAGCTGTCATTCGTTGCGTCAGAGCTGTCATTCATTGCGTCAGAGCTATCGTCAGAGCAATTAATTGGGAGTAGAAGTGGGCCACGTGTCTTTGCCCGAGTCGCATGGAGCTGTTGGGGAGTCTCGAGCCGTATAAAGTTCTGAGCCGCATGAGGCTCCCTCTGTTTGGAGCCGTATGGACTTTTCTTGTCCTTTTTTATGCTTCTACAGAGGAGCCCGTCTTCTTTCCTTCCTTGTCGGCCGGAACCTTACGAGTTAAATTACAAGAGGCGAAAGAAAATTCCTCGTCTTCCAGAATTTGTACTTGTTTCCCGAGTTGTCATCGGACAGGTGCTGGCTGGTGCATTTGCTGGAAGATGGACTGCCGATCTTTAGGTGCTGCCGACTTATTGAAGCAGCAGTTGATGACAACTTGGATACAGTGATGTCTTAGAGAGGGCTAACTGCACGCCAAGGTTGCCTCTCTTTTCTTGCGTTTGTGGATAAGCACCTCTCGCAAGTCGAGAGGAGATTGGTCTACCTTTGCATCTGTTTTGTGGGCCAAGGTATCCTGGGTACACATGTGCACAGGTATCATGTTTGCTCCCTGATCTGAGGCTAGTAAAAGCACTTGCTCTAGATCATTGTGGGGAGACTCTTGGGACCTACCATGTCCATTTGTCGTCGAGGGCTGGACGCGGGAGGTTCTGTACAACTTTCCATCAGGGGCCCGTGTAACGACTAACGGTACCCGCTGACGGTCAGCAGATTGGACAGTTAGCTGGGCCTGTTGAGCCAGCACTTCCCTAGACTTCTTCGACTTAGCACCAAAAGGTGCATATTAGGAAGAGTCCAACTTGGAACCTTCAATGTTCTCTGTATGTCGCATGGGATCTGGCCCGTATGAGATGCGATCGAAGACGGAGCTTCTGTCGGGGACACATAGGGTGACCTATTTTCGGCCAGGATTGGCTGCCTCATAGGCCGCCTACCTACGGTCGTCGCTCTTATGTGGTCTCTTCTTTGATCGCATGGATTGTTTGCAAAAACAATAATTTATTTGATTACAAACTTTAGAAAAGAGTACAAGAGTATAATTTGAACTCTGGGGAAGTACAACTGTAGGAATCTGATCAGAAGATGATCACTGTATCCCTTGGACTATGTGAACTTGAAGACTAGAGCCTCTGGAGAATGCAGCAGCAATTTTGCAAGAGTACTTCATCTCTGTCTGTCTGATAATGATTGGAAACTCTATTTATAGTGTTCTGGAAATAACTATTTTAGCAGTTATTCTGATATGCGCGAGGCTGAACTGCCCCACTTTGGGTTACGCCAACCTTATGTTGCGCTAACTTTCATTCGTTAACAATCGTGTACTAACTGTATTTATATGCGTGGCATCATGTGATTGAGATGCACATGGTTGTGTACGGAATAGTGGACACGTCTTGAGAGATTAGTGGCATGTGCGCCATGTCATACTATTTTAGAATGTAAGTTATCTCAACTTTATCAGGTTATGCGAGCTTCAGTCAATGAGTCAAATTGCGCTTAATTTGGGCTGCGCCAAGACACGTGGCAGCTTTTGAATGTTGGAAAATAATTCATCCAGATTGCGCCTGGGCACAACTAAGGAATTTATTTAGATTGTGCCTAGGCGTAACTCACAAGATGTGCAGGACAGCTATCAATTAAATCTCCTCTAGCGGCACAATTCGAGGGATTCGAAGAGATTTTTTTTGTTTACTGTGCTGTCAGTTGTCAGTGTTGTCAGGCAATGATGGCATTAAATGTCAGACACGACGTAGACTTTCGTGCAATATGACTGAGCACAGTCTGATATATGGCACAATCTGATCAGTGGCGCAGTTTGATCTTTGAGCTTCATAACAGTGGCGCAGCTTGATTTTTGGGGCCCAACTTGATTACTGAGTAGTAAATACATGGCACAACTTGATTTTTAGGCCCTACATGACCCCCTTTAAAGTTTTCAAAACTTAAGAATATTTCGAAGTTTTGAAATACCTTGAATTATGAAACTGTTACTTAGATTGCGCCAATCAATGCCCAGTCGTCATAATTAAATTTCTTTCTCGAAAACATTCGATCTCCTCTTCGTCTTCCCGAGTTTCATTGATAATTTTCGATTTCTCGTGAGGAATTTGAAGAGTTAGTTTGGTTATATATATAGGGGCTGGTCCTTGTACTTATTTTCCACTTCTGTACTTCGATGGCACCTAAGAAGAAGGAGATGGAGACCAATGCTGACACTGAAGTCAAGTCCCCTGAAGCATAACCTGATGTCACGCCTACGACTTATTTGTTGGAGGCTGAACCGTCACTGAGGGCGGTGAACTTCTAAGACTGTTTTGGTTCAAATCCAATAGTCTTCAATCACTTGAGTGGTGGACCATCACTTTCCTCTGAAGAGCACGGCGATTCGGAGGGATTCCTTAATCTGATGCGTCGCTCAGGGATCCGCAACATGCAAGAATTGGACGCTGTCCTTCGTCAGACCAATGAAGACGAGAAAAAGAAATAATGTTAAGCGTGCCGACTTTTTTATTTTCTTTTCATGTGTCCTTTCCTACTTGTCTGTATGGGTCTACCCCTCTTTATGAAATGAAATTTATAATTTCTAACATCTTTATTGTGTGGCTGTGATTTCAAGTGGCGCATGTAAATATGCTCTTTTGAATAATTCAATGCTTACTGTTTCTTTGAAAGACACATGGCAGCCATCATGTGGTTTTAAGCACCTATTATTTAGTTCTTTCCCGAAATAAACTCCTAGAACAACGTATTGTTCACATCTTCAACGCTTTTTAAAGGATAGAAAAAACGAAAGAGACATTCATGCTTTCTCAAAAAGATAATTTCTCACAAGGTCCCGCTATCCAGCAAAAATCCATCATCCACAAGTTCACTTGCGCCACTTCAACCTGATGCTATTCTTTTATATGCTGCGCCTTCGGAAGTTGGTAAGTCCCAACAAAGAACCAGTGGTTTTCACATATGAGCGTTTTACTTTGCGCCATTTTTTACTAAGACGGTTTTAAAGATAGGTGCTGACTTGTAGAAATGAATCGCATGTTGTAGATGCGCACCTAAAATTATGAGAAGAGACGCGCACTGCGGTCTAGTGCCAGACTTCGGTCAGAGGCGCACATTATTGACATGCGCCTGTTGTTCTGAGAATATGCGCACACTGCAATCTAGTGCCTAACTTCGGTTAGAGGCGCACACTGTTGATATGCGCCTGTTGTACTGAGAATGGGGGCACACTGTAACCCAGTACCTGACTTCGGTCAGAGGCGCATACTGTTGATATGCGCCTATTGATCAATAGCGCGCAGTTTTGATAGATTTTACTAAGTTTTCTTTCTTTATTAATATTAGCAGAAGTTTGGTTGGCAAGCTTCTTCAAAACTGGCATCGGTGACCTGGATGCTATAAAGAGCATTCTTCTGACACCCATATCAGATAGCTTATGTGATTCTGACACTCAAATCAGACAGCTCAGGACTCTCTGTTCCAGAAGGGTCTTCCTCAGATGGTAGGAAGAGCCTTTATACATGAGAGTTGGATGGTGGAGAGACAGAATTAGGAATCGTCACAAGGGTGATCTCATTCCTAGTTCTCATGATGGGTCATCTTTTCTCCACCAGTTGTATTGACAGCAGCTTATCTTTGAGCTGCTGTACTCTGTAGTTCTTCTCTCGTCTTTCTAAGAAAGAAGACCAGAGTTGACTCCGTTGTCTTGCTCGCTGCATCATGACAAGGAACTGGCATAAATAAGAAGATCCAAAGATGTAATAGACCTTCATTTATACTTAGAATGAAAATCCGGGATGTAGTAGATTTCTATTAAGATGTATATATGTTTTTAAAGAAGAAATAAAGAATGATTTTTTCTTCTTTATGATTTGATTTTGATGCGATGATATGGAAAATAGAATCCAGGAGAAATGTGAATGTGACAAGTTGCTGATGATAATAATCAGAATTCAGAGGTGTGGAGGACGTGAATTCATATTACTTAAAATAAGAGACAATCAATGCCAAATGAATGATAAGTCAAAGAAAGTGAATGAATGAACAGTCACTTCGATTTTCTATGAAAAGATGTTGAATAAACAAACAGTTGTCTCAATTCTCGAGGAAGAGGATAAATGAATGAACATTTACAAATGAATGAACCGTTGGACTTCTTTCAGAAAGTCGCATCAGTTCTCGAAACCGACTATTTAATCGTTCTGTCTATAAAATAGAGCAAAACTTTCGTAGATATCATCAATTTCTTTTCTTTTTGTACAAAATGTCTTCCAAAGATTTGCTTACTCCGAAGATCGAAGGAAAGACCGAGATGCCTCATGCTGAGCCTCCAAAGCCTCCTCAGAAAGAAAGGGGTGAAGGCTCAACTACTTCTGCACCAGGACAAGACTTGATTGCCAAACTAGTAGAGCCTGGGAAGACTGCCGAGGAAGAGGCTTTGAGGATGGCCACTTGTGGGTTTTTTGTGCATTCAGACAATGAGATGTTTGAACTGTTGGTAAACTATGTATTTAATCATGAAGGATCGGGGCCTCCTCCCCATCCTTAATATTATGTAATTCCTTTCTGCTTTTGAATAAAATAAACTTTATTTACATTATGTCTCTAAAATAAAGTACATTTTGCTTTTATACATAATATTTCTTGAGAAATTTGCCATTGATAGGCATCATAGCAACTCTGCCATCCATATCTGTTAATTGATAGGCTCCATTTGATGAAACTTTATTTACCACATACGGCCCTTCCCATTTTTCCTCGAACTTGCCTTTGCTCATATGTGTCATAGTCGTAGGACGTCTGACTGTAACGCCCCAGTCCTAAAATACGTAGGACTAGGAACGTAGACATGCCAGCTGTATTCATACGAAGTACATAAATCTCGTATGGATACACAAGCTGTAAAATGCAGTAAACCACAACTAACTAATCTAATCCACACAAAATTAATGAATAAAAGATATCATATAATGAGAATGAATTGTCTTGATACAATATGTTGGGCGGAGACAAATCCACTACCAACAAGTAAGAGAAAATACATAGAAAATGAAATGAGTTTGGCGAGCGAAGCGAAGACGATCCAAGTGCAATCATCCTCGAAGAAATAGCAATGATCACGGCTAGAGCTAGAACACCTGCGAAAGACAAGAGCACACACCTGGCGAGATAACCAGGTCCTCAGAGGGACGTAACAAGACACATAATATCATGCCATATAAACTGAATAAATATTGCTCAAATAAATAAGTCAATTGAATTATAACATGGTCCAATACACACCTATTGAACTAGCTTACCATCCCCCCAACCAAACAAGGACAGGAGATGGTAAACTGATTCACGGTGACGTATCTTTCCATGCTATGAATCCAATATGGTATCCGGACCCCAACAAGGTTCAATACCTTCTCATCGAAGTAGTAAGTCACACCTACAACCAAACAAGGACAAGATGTGACAAACTAATCCGCGACAAATTATTGTTCCAAGCCACGGTCAGATACAAGTACCCAAACCAAAAGTACTCGTACCTAACGGATAAAGGTGCCTAACCGTTCTAAGTGAAATGTAGTTAAGAACAATCCTTACTGCGCATGGATCCTGGCTAAATAGGATCGGCATAGTCCCCCCTTGGGGCACCAGAGGCCCAATCAGTAAGAGCATAACGTTCCGCAGAACTTCAATGGCCGTCAGTAATCATGGGTCATCAACCCCGTATCTCCAGCAGAGCTTCCGGGTCACAAAGGAAAGTGCATCGAAGCCCATACGCTAAGGAATTATCCTCCCCGTCCAATGCCTACTATGTTGTATCCACGACATAAAACCTCTATAACCGCTAAGTCAAACTAGCATGCAACATCTATTAGCGGTTATTTCTATCGCACGGCTCATACGCACCGGTGGCCAGCCAGTCACGCATGTCCGTGTTCTACATACGACACACAACTTCGTGTTACAATGTGTTAAGGCCAATGAATGCAACACACAAGGTGGTCCCTTAAATCTAGGTTTAATGTGTAAGAAAAATAATACATAGCAAGAATTATAATGAATAGTAAGTTCTAACAGGTTATGCAATGTATCACAGTTTATTTTGCATAAAGAAAATAATAATAATGCATAAAATATGAGCTAAAATAAATAAACAGCAAATGGCAAGGTGTCTTGCCTGGTAGGACGTCTGGTGTACTACAATGATCAAGGTGGCACGAACTGCAACTTCGGTACAACAACTATGCAAGGTGACCTTTGATGGTGGCACGGGCAGTTCCATTGGGTCCAGAAGGGTCAAATTAGTTACGGTTGACGGGAGGAAGTGCAGAATTGGCAAGAGAATTGGAATGATAGGATTAGTCAAGGACAAGTTGAAGATCAAAGAAATTTTAAGGGAATAATACATATACCACTCTTAGAAAAATACTTACAATCCTTGAAAACTATAATTTAATATCCCAAAATATATATAAGTAGTAAAAATTATTTTAGGTTAAAAACTATAATTTAGTTAGAAAAATATTTTATATAATACTTGAAAATATATATGATAATTTGGAACTACATTTTATTACTCAAAATTTATCTTAGATAAATAGTTAAAAATCGAAAAATCGCTTTTAGACTAAAAACTCTATGTTGTCAAAATAGGATTTCTAGGTAAAAAGAACTATATTTTATTAATAAAATCTCTTTAGAGAACTAACAAAAAATCTAGAAAATTTTATTTAAAACTAGATTTTTCAAATTTGTAGGGCTAAGCCCCAATATGATATTCGAATATACCAAATTTCAAAAATAATAATATAATACTAATATTACCAATATTGATACTATTAATAAATATTAATAATAGAATATCCATAAATTTTCTAAAATTGTAATAAAACACACAGAAAGCAACAAAATTAAGTATGTAACACTGTCATAAAAATATTGTAATATTAACTACTATCGTAATTATCTTCCTAATACTGTACTACTAAAACTTAACACAAAATAATTAAAGTTAATAATAATAATAATAATAATAATAATAATAATAATAAAACACAGATAAACACAAACGACCAAGCCGTCCTCTTTCTCGTGAGGGTCTGCTTAGAAAGAAGGGAAAAAAGACAACAAAAGGAAAGGGAAAAAAAGAGTGGGGGAGGAAGGAGAGAGAGCATCAATAGAGAGGGTTTGTGAGAGCGGGAGTGACGAAAGAGAAAGGGAAGGACGAAAGCTCAGAAAGGGGTGACGGAGGTCTCGGCGGTGCTGGATCGGTCGCCGGACGGCGGCTAAGCTCGTGGAGAGGCACGACGAGGCAGGGTATGAGGGAGGCACGGCCGACGGATCGGAGGGGCGGCTAAGGCGAGGGTGGTAAGGAAGGAGCCGCGGGAGAATCGGGGAGACGATCGGGGAGCTCGTCGGCGGTGGCGAGGAAAGGGGAACATGCGCTGGGCGGAGCATTCGCGGCTGGCGGCGCTCGTCCGAAGCTCGCACGGTCGTGACTGGCTAGGTGGCGCCGGAAACAGCTGGAGTCGCCGGATCTGGGCTACCCGACTCGACACGGAGGCGAGCGGCGCGAAGGCGAAGGTTGGGCGCCAAGGCGGAGGCTGTTCACCTTAGGTCGGCGAGAGAAGACGCTGGCGGCGGGGCTAAGTCTGGGCGCTGCCTCGGAGCACAGGCTCGCCAGGACGGTGAGTTTAGGGTTTTAATTTCTTTCTTATTCTCGATGGTGGTAGCGGCCGTTTAGCTGGTGGTGGTTCGGGAGGCGTAGGTGGTGTTGGCGGCGATGCTGGACTGGCAGAGGCCGTAGTGGGGTCGGTGGTTTGGTAGCTACGGCGAAGAGAGGTTTCCGGTGGAGGGCTAGCACGGGTGCGGGTCGACAGGGTAGGACATAGAGGTTGGCTGTGTGGTAGGGATGAGGGTGGTGGTGAGGATCGGTTGGTGGCCGAGTAGGCATGGCGGCCGAGCTGTGGGCGGCGCCAGAGTCAGCCAGGGAGGCTCGACGGTCTGTCTAGGATGGCGGAGTTAGCCGGAGGCATGTGTAGACTAGGACTATGATTAGGTTTTGGATTTGGGTTGAGTCAAGAATGTTGCCAAAACGCGTCGGGTGTGTCCGACACGAGGATGGTGACGAGAAGATGTGTCCGAGTGTGTCGGACGTGATGAAGATAATGTATTTGTAAAAGAAATCAATAGTGGATGGGAAAGGCATGGACACGGACACGATGTACTGCACGTTTATGGTGGAAGAAATTTTATGGATGTGAGGAATTTATGGAGGAGTACCTGCCTATTTATAGGATATGGGAATTCCCAGTTGGATAAGGATTAGGAATATTTAAACCCAAAATAGATATTTCTCTACTTAATTTAAATAATTTTTAAAATAATTCAAATAAATTCCAAATTCAATCCAAATTAAATATAGATAAATCTAACTCCATGAATTCAAATTTGTAAATCATCATAATTAATTTAAACAAATATCAACTGTTTTAAAATATATTTTTATGTACACTAAAATTATAATAATAATTAATTTCAAAAATTACATTATTATCGAAAAATAATCAAATAAAACATTTGTGAAATATATATGTATGCATAAAAAATATTATTTAATTAATAGCTATTTTTTTACGAAAGACTTTTATAAATAAAATAAATAAAATAACGGACTTGGAAATATTGGTATGATAGCTAAAATAATTATTACATATAATATTTTAAAACTATAAAAATAGGAGAAAAATGTTTTCCTAAAAATATGTACGCTCGCACATATTCGTACTCGTCGAGCAATAAAAAAATAAAATTTTGCACACGACGTATTACGCGACGTACAATATACAAAAATAAAAAAGTTTGGTATCAAATTTATTTAAAAAAATATAGTAGAAATTTAGGGTTTTTACACTGACTGTAAGAACTCGTTCGCCTTCCTGAAATGTTCGCACTCTAATTTGCGATTGAAAGCTTTTGAAATCTGGGCTTGATAAAGTTCGATGTGCTGTTGAGCCAGTAGCATTTTCTCGTCGAGCGCCTCCAATTCTTGAAGTCGAAGACGATCATTATTCTCAGTAGTAAGTTCATTAGCAATGGCGATTCTCAATGAAGGAATTTAAATTTCTGGTAGTAAGACAGCTTCACATCCATATACTAACGAAAAAGGTGCGCAACCTGTGGGATTACGGACTGTAGTACGATAAGTCCATAGACATTCTCCAAGCTTCTCACTCCAATTATGTTTGTTAATAGAAATAAACTTTTTAAGGAGTTTGATAATAGTCTTGTTGAATGCTTCGGCTAACCCGTTAGCTGCAGGATTATAGGCCGTAGAAGCAACATTGTTGATTCTGTTGTCATTACAGAACCTGGTAAACTTCTGACTGACGAACTTTGGTCCATTATTATGGATAATTCGACAAGGTACACCAAATTTGTTTATCACATGATGTTTGATAAAATTGATGACACTACTAGTTTTTACTTCAGCCAGAGGTATAGCTTCAGCCCATTTAGAGAAATAATCGATTATAGCCAGGATGAACCGATGTCCTTTAGATGAAGGAGGATTGATAGGACCAATTATATTCATGCCCCAAGCTTCAAAGGGCCATGAGGCAACAGTCGGATGAAGAAACTCCGACGGTTGGTGAATGAAATCTACATGAATCTGACATGCTCGACATTTCCTTGCATAGTCAATGGCATCTGATACCATAGAGGGCCAGTAATAGCCCATAGGTCGAATACGATCCTGTAGTTTAGGACCAGGCTGATGTGCTCCACAAACACCATCATGAGCTTCGCGTAATATCTGCTTTGCTTCATCGCCAGCAAGACATCTCAAAAGTAATCCATCAAAGGTTCTTCGATAGAGAGTCTTTGTATTATGATTATAATAGAACCGAAGCGATCGACGACGAATACTTATAGCTTCCTTAGGATCTTCTAGCAATATATTATATACTGTAAAATCAATGAAAGGTGCTCTCCAGTCTTCGCTAATGACATTGACTTCAGTTAAATTGCTGAATTCAATGTTGTGGTTGTTTTCAACACAAAATAGTTCTCTATTAGAGATAACAACCATTTGTTGTCTTTTGACTGGAACTGCCAATACCGTAGCTAGGTTAGCCATCAGCTTCTGTATTGCATGTGCGACGTACATGTTCGATGAAGAACCCTTTGAATAAAGAAGCTATTAGGACTGCTGCTTCATGATATGGTCATAGATCTTGATGTCGAACTTCATATATTGTAAAGCCCCTAAATTTCTACTATGATTTTTTATATATTTTTTTAGTATTTATTTTATACTTCGTATCTGCACGTCGTATACAAGTTCGTATTTTTTTGTATTTGCGTAGCGTGCGAGATTTGCGTTTCGTATTGCTCGACGAGTGCGAATATGTATCGAGGTACATATTTTAGAAAAATATTTTTATCAAAAATTTTATTTTTATAGGAAAGTACATGTTCAAATAAATGTGATAAATATTTTTATAAAAGAGTTATTTTATTCGTCATTTAAAAATGAGTAGATGATTTGGAAATTTTGGGTTTATATGAAATGTATTTCAAATATTTTGCAAAATTTGAAAGTTGTTATTTAAAATATTTTGTTATTTATAAAAGTTATTTTATGATTAATATTTAAGTATTTATCATGATTTTTGAAATTAATTATTTTCTATATTTATTAAATTATAAAAAATGATACTTGAGATTTTGTTGATTTTAATATTTGATTAAATATGCTAATTTAAATTAGAAAAGATTTTATTTGAATTCAAATTAAATGAGTGGAGATTTTATGTTTGATTTGGATTTGAACGATTTAAAGTTTAAATCGAATTTAATTTAATATGATAGTATCTACGGGGAATTTAAATTCTCCCAATCCCTATCCAATTGGGAATTCCCACCTCCTATATAAGGTGAGGTACTCATCCATAAACTTCCACCATGCACAGATTGTGCATCGTGTCTGTGCTTCCCATCCACTACGTTATTTTCTCTACAAATACATATTTCCTCGTTCGATAAACCGGACGTCCACCTCGTGTCGGGACACAACCCCGGCACGACACATTCAACTCGATGATCCTATCCCTAATTCGACTTCAGTACCTCCTTCACCACCACCGTTTCTTCCCCGCCTACCCGACCAACGTCGGCTATTCTGTCCCACGAATCTGACCACCACCACCACTGCCTGGCCACTCCGGCCGACCACCCAGAACCGACCACATCATCTCCACCAAACCCGAAACCTCATCACCGTGGGACCTCCGTCGCCCCCAACTGCCAACACAGCACCCCGACAAACCGACGGGGCACCACCACCGTCACCACCAGAATAGAAAGGAAGGGGGGAAGAAACCCTCACCTCAGCCCGCGGATCGCATCTCCTCCGAGCGCGCCGACCGAAACCCTTACTCTGATCCGCCGACCGCGCCCATCCGGCCGAGCCTCCGCCCGCTTTACCAACTCTCTGCCATGGAGCCGTCGCCGGCCAGATCGGCCGCATGCCATCGGAGTAGAGCCCTCGTTCAGGTCCGGCAGCCGCCACCTCCGCTGCGGCACACTCAGCCGCGGATCCGCAACGCCGTGCGCGCCACCGCGTGCAGGACCACCAGCACCGGAGTCGCCCGCCGACCTACTCTCCTCTGCCGACCGCCCTGTAAGCCCTCCCGCTCTTCCTCTCTCTCTCTTTTCCACTCTCTCTCGCACTGTAATGTATTGGGGGGGGAGGAGTTGAATAGATATTTGTTAGGGGAATTATTATTATATATATCATTGTTATTATTATTTTATTTTAGAGCAAATAATTGTATTGGCATAATATGTTATTATTATTATTATTATTATTATTATTATTATTATTATTATTATTATTATTATTATTATTATTATTATATATAACTGTTATTAATATTATTCTTATTTAGGTTTTATTAGTTATTGTGATTAAGTTATTATTAGTTACTATTATTATTATTGTTATTCATTTTCTTGTGACTATTGGAAATATGTAATTTTATTGACACCTTAAATCTTTATCTATATTTATGGTATTATTAGTTAGCTTTCGTAAATGGCAAATGTACAGGCTAAAATTATTATTATTATTATTAGTTTTTATTATTACAACGAATAATTCATAGAAATAAACAATTTATTTTGTTGATAGTAGTATTTTTTGCTATTTAGTCGTTAATTTTTAGTGTTATTTTACACATGATGAATATTACTTAGAATTATTTTACAAAAGACAAGGGGGCTTGGTCCTACCATTTCAAAAATATATAGTCTTGGCACTGGATAAATTTTTAGAGATTTTATATGTTTTCCTAAAATATTATTTTAACTAGAGAAATATAGTTTCCATTATAATAAATAAGTTATAAATATTTTCTAAATTTACAGTTGAAGAATTTTTAGAGTTTTAAGCCTCAAAAGATTTTCTTAAAGTTTTAGATATTATGTAAAATATTTTTTCATAATAAAATACTGATTTTAAACAAATACAAAATATATTTTTACTAGATAGTTATGACTGTTTTCTAAATGATATATATATTTTAAATTAAGAATTATTTTTTACATAAATCAAATCTTTCTCTTAGAATATATGACTTATGACCATGACTAATCACATACTTATTTCCTTCGGACTTCTTCACATCAAACATGCCTTTTGGACAAAACAGGACATCACTATCATTGCACAACCTCAGGTGACACACCAGGCAAGATACCTTGCCATTATACTGTTTATATTCAGTTTGTATTTTATTACGTATCACTGTTCATTTATTTCCAGTTCCACTACCAAAATTCAGTCAATTAGCGACGGCACATTAGCGACGGATTCTTTCCGTTGGCGTTAGCAACGGATTAGCGACACATAACCGACGGCGTTTCGACGACAAGTCGATATATTTCTATTTTATTTTAAGGGAGAGAAAAGGTCGTGCGTCCGTCGCTAGGGCGTCAGAGACATAGCGACGGATACGTGGGACGTCGCTATACAGTCGACTATTTGGCGGGAATTGTTGGGAGAAGTGGCGAGATAAATCTTCGACTACGTAGCGACGGATAGTCCGTCGGCAAGTATCCAAAAGAGCGACGGACCAGCGACGGATAATATCCGTCGCTAGTCCGTCACTAAATATACGACCCAGACTTAAATTGTAACGATGGGGAGAACTTTTCATTCCACCCAAATTTCACTCTCTCTCTTCTCTCTCTCTTTCTCGCACGGCTTCGGTGATCGACGTCGGCGTCCTCTCCTCTCTATATCCCGAAGGTAATCCCCTCTATCTCTCTCTCTCTCGATCTCTCGATCTCTCTCTCGCGGTGGTCGTAGGGGCAACGGGGGCGGCGGGCTTGGGGCGGGGCGTCGGGGGCTGGGCGGCGGAGGGCGACAGTAGGTGGGAGGTTGTCGGTGGCGGGGCTGTGGTGGGCGGCAGGCTTGGGGCAGGGGCGTCGAGGGATGGACGATGGGCTTGGGGCGGTGGGCTTGGGGCGAGGGCGTCGGGGGCTGGGCGGCAGGCTTGGGGCGGGGGCGTCGGGGGCTGGGCGGCTGGCTTGGGTCGGAAGCGTCGGGGGCTGGGCAGCGGGGGGCTTTGCTACTCAAATTCTAGTTTTAATTAGGTGTTTATATCGGCTAAATAATTTAATTCGTATGTCAGACGACGTTCTGGTGCCCCCTCCAATCGCAAGGATGCGATCTGCAGGACCTACAGAAGCGCTGCCTCGGAGAAGATACAGGATATGATTCATGACCTAAAAATGGGGCAGACGAGGCCGAATTAGATCCGGCAGGACTATTATGATGAGCTCTTAGATATGATGGATACTCCTGCCTACAAGGAGAAATCAGAGAAGGCGAAGGCGAACCGACAGGCCGCAGGGCTTCATACGGGGGATCAAGGTCCAACGCAGCTGCGCTTGCAAATATGGTAAGATACCGCAATTTTATTTCACTATCGAATTCGGTATTATTAATATACGAAGTTAATTAAATTCTACGGAAAATTTATATGCAGATCCAACGGGCGATGAAGGAGGGAAGGGCACCAGAATCGGTCACCATACATGATGTGTTCCAGCATACGCACAAGAGGCGGAAGAACAGGACCTTCATCGACGATAGGGCCAAGGAGACCGATGTAAGTACTTATGTTTATGATATTAACGTTAGAATTAAAAGTATTCGGACTATAAAACTTAGATAAACTTAGGATTCACACTATAACTCAGTGAAACGTAGGATTTAGATTACAACTTAGGTAAATCTTATAGAATAAACACATTCATTTGATCGGCTGCGTATCGTGAGGCCTTTAGTCGGGCTCAGTCAACTGCTTTCGAGGATGTCGGTGAAACGACGCCCGCCCGGACGCCCTCTTCTATGGCCGCTCGTAACGACTTGTTCGTGGATACCGTCGACGACTTTAAGAAAGGACGCCTGTACGGCGTCGGCTCCCTAGGGGACTTGCACATGGCGACTCAGATATTTCCACCGACATCGCCTCCTCCCGCGGCCCCGGCAAACGATGATGTGAGGTCGCAGCTTGCGTACCAGTACGAGGCGGTGTCGTCCTTGCGGGACCAAATAGCCACATACTATCCACCTCCGTCTGCTGCTGTCGTTACGTCTGCTGCTGGTGCCGATCCATCTGCTGCTGGTGTCGGTCCGTCGGCTGCTGGTGCCGGTCCGTCGACTGCTGTTGCCGATCCTTCTTTCGTCGGTCATCTTTCTTTCAACCCTGCTGCCCCTCTGGTACCGCCTCCGACTGTGACGGTACTCCTTGATGTGCTCCTTGATCTCATATCGCCAGAGCAGTTACGCCTACTTTCGGAAAGTGTATTCGACGGATTACTGCCGTACCTAGTAGAGCAGTATTATCGTCGGGCGCAGGAGGGATTACCACCACCGGACAATCGAACTCCTCCTGCTCCTTGAAGTATTGTATAAGAATATTTGGAATATTTGTGGGAATTTTGGAATATTTGTGTGAATTTCAGATTAAAATGACGGATATTAAGTTTATGATTTCAGGATAATTGGTGTCTATTTTATATTGGTTTGGCTTATGCATATTTGTGATTATATATTGGTCTATGTGATTCTTGGATAATTACTGTGCATTAAATTCGTATGTGATTTATAATAGATTATATATTGGTCTCAGTGACTGTATATTGTGATTATATATTGGTTCGATGTTCGGATGTTGTGTGAACAGGAAAAGCACTGTAATTTTTTTAAAAATATCTCAGTTAGCGATGGACTAGTGACGGGTTAGCGACTGATAACATCAGTTTTCGACTACATGTCGACGGAATATCCGCCGCTAACTGGAGAATTGGAAATATTTTCAGGTAGCGACGGATCGTCGACGGCCAGTCGACGGAATATTTTACATGGCGACGACTTGTCGACGGTCGGCAAGGTTCTGGTGGTACGAAGATGTACGAAATGTTAGCGATGGATATTCCGTCAGGAATCTGTCGCCATGGTCGACGGATTTGCGTCGGCATATCCATCGCCATGGTTTTAGAAATACAATGTTCGACGGATTTGCGTCAGAATATCCGTCGCCATGGTATTAGAAATGCTTGACATTTCCAGAACAAGGTCGACGGATTATCCGTCAGGGATCCGTCGCTAAGCCGTCCTTATTTAGCGACGGCCGTCGACGGAATAGTGACGGAACGATACCCTCTGATACACAGTTACGACGGTTTACCGACAGACTATCCATCGCTAAGCGTCTATACAATCCATACTAACTACTTGAATTCGACCAAAGACCATCGGTAAGTCGTCGCTAATACAACGAATAATGATAACAAAAATTCGTCGCTATTCCGTCGTTTGACGACTACTTAGCGACGGATCTATATTAGCGACGAGCTGATTGTCGACGAATTTTTTTGATTAATATCGTCAGTGATCCGTCGCTAATAGATAGTAGCGACGGATGGACGACGGATCTGGCCGTCGCTAAATCTACATATTTTGGTAGTGTTCTTACAGTTCTTGATTTACTGTCTGCTTAGTGATATTCGCTGTACTTTGTTATTATCCTTTGAATACATATGGACTTAGAGTTAAGAGACTACCATTTGTAGTATATTGCATATACCTGAACACAGTTGTACCACGAGAATGAGTGAGATGAGTAGCATGTAGAGGTTCGTGCGTGTGGGCTGATCCTCCATGTGCATGTGCTAGGGCTAACTGCTAATAGAGGCATGTTAAGAGACTTAGCAGTTAGTAGAGGTATATGGTCGTGGATACGACTTAAATAAGAGCATCGGGTGGGAAGAATAATACCTGACATATGGGCTTCGATTATACTTCCCTTATAACTCAGAAGCTCCGCTGGAGATACGGGTATGTTTAGCCCCTCAGGTTTGCCACTGTCGTTTTTGAACATCATGCGCTTAGGTCACTGGTGCCCGAGTGGGGACTATACCAGATCCCATTTACAGCCAGGGCTCATGCGTCGAAAGATTGTTTCTCAACTGCATGTTCACTTTAGTACGGTTAGGTTACCTTATTTATGTCTTGTCACTTTCCTTGATTGTGGTATATTTTATATTCAGTATTTATGGCATGTTTATTGTATCTTGTTACGTCCCTCTGAGGACCTGGTTATCTCTCCAGGTGTGTGCTCTTGTTTTTCATAGGTGTTCTAGCCGTGGCCATAATCATCTCTGTTTCTTCGTGGATGATTGTACTTCGATCGTCTTCGCTTCACTCGCCAGACTCTTTCTTTTATTATGTATTTCTTTTCAAAAGTTGGTAGTGGATTTGTCTCCGCCCAACGATTGTATAGATGACAAATTCGAAGTTACTTTTATATCATATTTATCTTTGTGGATGAGATTTAGTGCCTTGGTTACTGCATTTTACAGCTTATGTATACATACGAGTTTCTATATATCGGAGTATACTTCGTATATATACAGCTGGCATGGATACGTACCTAGTCCTAAGTATTTTGGGACTGGGACGTTACATATATGCTTCTAAACTGATTAACAATCAGTTTAGAATCACCATATACTTCAAGATATTCAATATCCAATTGTTCAGCTAATTGGAGTCCAATGAGCAAAGCATTGTATTCTGCTACATTGTTGGAGCATGACTCATCTAAAGAATAAGCTCTCTGAATAGCTAATCCATCCGACAAAATAAGAACAATTCCTACTCCAACAATCAAGGTACCTCCAGGTCCAATTCTAGATGCTCCGTCAAAGAATAAACGCCAAATAGAAAATTTTTCTGAGATCATATTTGATTCTAATGTTTCGTCTAGAATCTCGTTATAGAGTTTAGATGTTTCAGGGACAGGATGAGCTGCTAAGAAGTCAGCAAGTGCTTGACCTTTCACAGACTTTTGGGGAATATAAACTATATCATATTGTGCTAATAATATGGCCCATGTAGCAATCCTGGAATTGAGTGTACTTGGCTTCTTCATTAAGACCCGAAGAGGATGGACTCTGATATAACATAAATAGTTTCGCCTATGATTTAATGTCTTGTCTTTTGAACAGAAAACATTAAGGCTAAACATTCCTTCTTCACCGGACTATAACGATGTTCAGCCCCAATCTTCGTTCGACTAAGGTAGTAGAAGGCTTGTTCATGACCTTGCTTGTTCTTCTGAGCTAGCAAAGCTCCTAATGAATGATCCATTGCCTGAACATACATTAAGAAAGGTATTCCTGAGATCGGTAGTACAAGAATCGGTGGACTCATTAAATACCGCTTTATGTCATCAAATGCTCGTTGACATTCTTTCGTCCAAATGAAAGATACACCTTTCTTCATTAACTGAGTAAATGGTCTGCAATGTCCAGACAAATTCAAAATGAACTGCCTGATGTACGCAAGTCGACCTTGGAATCCTCGTAGCTCTTTTAGGTTGCGTGGAGGACGCATCTCTTGAATGGCTTTGATCTTTTCGAGACCAACGTGTATACCCTTAGAGGTAATGACGAATCCAAGAAATCTGCCACTAGAGACACCCAAGAAAGACTTGGTGGAGTTCATTTTGAGTTGATGCTGGCACATTAGATTGAAAATAGTTCTTAAATCTTGAACGTGATCTTTCTTTAGACGACTTTTGACAGCAATATCGTCAACATAGCATTCGACAGTCTTCCACAAATGATCTCGAAAGATAGTACTCATAGCCCGTTGGTAAGTTGCACCTGTGTTCTTAAGACCAAATGGCATGACTGTATAACAGTATACTCCACGAGGAGTACGGAATGCAGTATATTTTTCATCTTCAGGATTCATCCGGATTTGATTATATCCAGAAAACCCATCCATGAAAGAGATTCGTTCGAATCCACATGTATTGTCGATCACGACATTAGTAATTGAGAGAGAGAATTCATCTTTAGGGCAAGCATCATTGAGATCCCGAAAGTCTATGCAAACCCGAACCTTTTCGGTCTTCTTTAAAACTGGTACAACGTTGGCTACCCAGTCAGGATGCTGTTTTTCTCTGATAAAACCGCAAGCTATAAGCTTTTTGACTTCATCATCAATTGCATCCATCATTTCAGGCTTGAATTACCGTTGCTGTTGTTTGACTGGCTTAGCATTTGGCAGGATATTAAGTTTGTGAGTTACAACTTGAGGATCTAATCCCGGCATATCTTCATAACTCTAGGCGAAGACATCAATATATTCACGAATAAGGTGAATTAATTCTTGTTTATCATTCTCAGAGAGATTTTTGCTAATAAAGATTGGTCGTGATACGTCCTCCTCTCCAATATCGATTTGGACTAGTTGATCCTCAGTAGGTAGTTCTCGTTGTTCAAAATAAAGTTTCCGCTGATTGTCTATCCTTTGTGCCCAAGGGTCTATTTCAGGAGCTTCTTCAATGTCATCTTTATCTTCTTCTGAGAATTCTGTAGACACCATGTTAGAAGATACTGTTATCCGATGAACATGACCAATGCTGGTATCAGAATCCCATTAGATGGAATCAGAAGAGTTAGATCGTTCTTCTTCGTCAGATTCGGAAGGTTCTGGAGTCGGAAGTGGTGAAGTGTAACCTAATCCCTGCTTTATTTTACTGTAGTATTTTTGTGATTTTTTTTTGGAACAGAAATACGAATAGGAGTTCGCCTTCCTTTACCGCTGTTGAGGTCTGTTCTGAAATCATAGCCCATTTTACGGACGATTGCTTTGGCTCGTGGACTATAGCGACGTAATTATAGTCTTCATGTATCATCTCTATTATCATTATAAAGCATGATGTTTTGTTCCTCTCTTTTATTAAAAAGTATAGGCCTTTCATCTTTCTTTCGAGATGGTACTAAGAAGTATGATTCTTGTATTGAATCCAATGATACTATATTTCGTAGAGATGACACGACTCCTATTGTAAGTGGTTTAAAACCATCTAGCACATCCAAATAACATTGAGTATAGAAAGAGACATCAATATACTGCAACGGAGATGCTTCATTGATTATTACACCATCATTTACAACAGGAACTTTAGCCTTAGCAGGCTTAGTGAGATTGATGATAAGAGGGGAAGAAGAAGAGCGAGAAGGAGGAGGGGGCTTTTTACGACAAAGGTCGATTACAGGCGGCTCAAAAGAGGTGAGCTCCCTTTGTTCCTAACTATCACTAATAGGCTGCTTCTCGTGGGAAGGAAGATAGATAGTCAGTGGTTTGGAAGACTGAGGACAGGAAGTACGCCCTTTGATAGGGATCACCAGAGTATCATTTGGTATACCTTTCTGTTCTTCATCTGTGTCCATTGCTAGTACCACCTTCATGAATTCCTTCTTGTACATGCGAGAATCGTTGCAGTATGCTTCAACTCCTTTGAAAGGATTCAGATCTACAACCTCTTTTTGGACTTCTCCATTACCATCCACATATTTGAAACATTGGTGGAGAGTAGAAGGTACAATATTGTGTTCATAAAGGAATGGTCTTCTTAACAAAGTATTGTATGAGCCATGATTGTCAATTACATAAAAAGTTACCTTCGTACAAAGATTGCCAATTTGAAGTTTCAGACGTATCTTTCCCAAAGGTTCACTTCTTCCTTGATTGAACCCCAAGATGGTAGTGATAGTTGTAGAAAGATTATGTACTAGGATCTTCAAAGCATCTAGCAAAGACTTTTATGGTATCCACATACCCCGTGAAATATGGAGAACGATCATGACGATTGTCTTCTAATAACATGTCATTTTGTGTAAAAGTAATATTGGGCATTAGTTCAAATACACTATGGCAATGTGCACAGCTGACTGGCTCCTTTTCAGGTTTTTTGAGAAGTGTAAGACAAGCATCAGCCTGCATCAAAGCTTCACTTAACGTCTCTCGAGTTTCTTTTGAGAGACGTAAGAGTTCAAAGATTGACAATCTTGCTGGAGTATTGGCTAATTGAGCCAATATGTCAAAATTATATGGCATTTCGAGTCCAAAAGATGAGGACTTCTTCAGTGCTTTATCAAAACGAATAGGTTGTTTTCCTTTGTCTGCTGATGTCGGTTTAGGAGGAGTTGGTTCAACCACCGGCAGGGATGTAGATGGTATATTCTCAGCATGAGAAGATGATGTAGGAGGAGCATCAGGAGATGCGACAGAATTCTCTTAAGTTTCAAGATATTCCCGAAGATAGGGTTTCCCAGATCTAGTGCCAATTAGAATTTTTTTCTTCTGCTACTAGTTCAAAGGATACCATGTTACAGTTCTTCGATTTAGTTTTAGAACGCTTCTTTAGCTTAGAAGGGGAAGGTGTTTCAAAATCTGCTACCAGATCTGGGTGAATCCACATAATCTCTCCTTTGTAATTTGATAGTGGAACAAGACCCTCATTTTGAGGAGGTGGAAGATTCACAATCTCGAGAGTAGCCCTTGGAATGGGGACACCACCATCTTGTACAAGTTGTGGTAGAAAGTCACCAAATTGTACAGAAACAACATTAGCAGTCACCGTTTTCTCATCCTGCTGAAGAGTAATCGCTCCTGAGTTGACCATCTCCTGGATTTTGCCTTTGAGCATGTAGCATGCTCTGGTTGGATGCCCTATAAATCTGTGATAAACACAATATTTAGGGTGATCAATTTTACCTACTTCATCTGGTCATTTTGCCTCGGGCAATTGAAGCTTATTACTTTTAATTAAGTAATCGAAGATGCTTAAAGTATCATCTTCATCAAAAGAATACCCTTCTTTTGGGCGAAGTGTTTTCTGTGGTGGTGCTGATGGAGTGGATGCTGTCTAAGCAACATTAACAGCTAATGACTCCTTGCCCTTGATATTGATGGCCAATGTTTCTTTACCCTTACGGTTATTCTGGCGATTATTACCCCCGGGTGTAGAATGTTTATCTTGGTTAGGATGAGGCATTTGAACTCCTAACTGTTTGAACTTTTCGGCGCTAACCTCTGCCGCCTTGGCATTCACAATAAAAGAAGGCCAATCCTGGAATTGTGTAGATCCCGTCCACATACTGATAATAGACAACAAGTTTGAATTTTAGGTGTCTATTGTTACAGCAGATGGAGTTCCTAAAGGCATTTTAAGTGCCTCTCGGCAGAATCTTTCAATAAAACTCTCTATGGATTCATTGTGTCTTTGTTCGACCTTAATAAGGGCAGACATCGTCATGTTGTTGACTCCCTCAGAAATCCGTTTCAAGAACATTTGCTTGAAACCAGCAAAAAAAGTTATGCAGCCATCTGGTAAACTACGATACCAGTCGTATGCTGCACCGGCTAAACAACCGACGAACACTCTGGTAAGGAGAGCATCATTTGGCTGTAATTAGTCAGTCATCACTTCAAAGTGATTGATGTACTGACTTGGAGTAGTACTGCCAACAAACAGCATAATGGTTGGAAGCTTGTATTTAGGAGGGAATGGAACCTCCTTCCATTCTGTAGGATACGGTTGCTTTATGCTAAGTCTTTGTAGGCCATCCTTCTGCTTGAAGGCCTCAAACTGAGTGCGTAAGAGTTTCACAGCCTCATTAGCATCTCCTGATGTTTAGGAATTGATAGGCTGGTTAGAATTGTTGGGAGGAGGAACAGCGTGGTAATTACCACCCCCAGCACCAGACTGACTAGGATCAGCTTGAATTGGTACAGAACCAACCTGAGGAGGCGGTACCCCCAGACTAATATTAACAGGTACAGAAGATGCTATAAGCTCAGGATTTGTATAGCAGGGTTTATAACCGGTGGCACTGTATGTTGAGCCACGATTATAGTGTGCATACTTGCGACCATCTCAGCCATGGTCTTTAGTTTGTCCTCTAGTGCAACAATTCGTTGTTCTTGATTGGCTGAACTAGAAGCATCTTAATCTTTTGTAATGGTATATGCCGTCACTTCTCTTGCTACTATTGACGAGATAGTTTGTTCAGAACTTTTACTATCTACATCAAACTCAGATAAAGAGTCTTCTCCCATATGAGCGATGGGGAGATCTTCTTGATTAAAGACACCTTGGTTCAAATTTTGATTTCTTGATCTGGTGTATTGAAAGACCCCTTCACTGGATGCATGAATCCGATCTAAGTATTGCTGACTGGGATTACGGGATACATTACGTCTTGGACGTTTCCCACCCCAGTGCCTTGGGAAGTCATATTGACAGAAGCATATAACAGCTCGTCTTCATCGTCTATTATAGGTTCAGGAGTTGAAACATAGTTCAGACGATCGAAGACAGATCGTTTAGCTGATTGGCAACAACACTTGATGACCATTTCATGAAGGCAGTGGCGATCTGAAGAGTGATTTAGGGGTGAAGAAAACATTCCTGCAATCTCCCGTCTTTGTGTAAGACGTTCCCGGAGATCAGTTACCACTACAGGATGAGAAGAAGTCAGAGGAACATATTCCTTAATGATTTTAGGAACATGTCTCCTATTCTTCAGATGTTTAGTATCCTGAGTGTACAAAGAGGTACTTAACTCATTAGCATAAGTGATTGGTCTTTCTTTTCAAACTTTGGTTTCTGGTACAGATTGGCCTTTGGCATAGGATTCTTACGTTTTACCAAAGTTGATACTGATTGACGCCTATTGAGATAAGCGCGTAAATCTAAAAATTCTGCTCCAGGTGTCTCTGTTTGTGATACCGTCAATTTTTCTTGCTTAGATCTTGAAATTTGCATGGTTGGAAGATCTTGACCAGACCCCATAGGGGTAGGAAAGATGCCTCTTTGATCAGTATTCTTTCCCATGGCAGAGATCTAAAGAACTCTGTTTAAAGGAATAGAATCTGATATATCTTTCTCTGAGTCATAGACTAGGAAAGTTTGAGAAAAGTCCAAAGGGTGCTTTCTTTTATTTTGTAGAGGGTTAGCTAAGAAGCGTTTTCCTCTGTTTTATTGTGGGACCATCTTAGGCACAGGTTGCGCCAGCTGAGGAAGTGTAACAGGGCCTTTTCCTTTGTTTTGTTTAGTTTTGGCACTAGTGTATTGTTTCTCCAAGTTCAGAACTGGAGAATTAGAGGAAGGAATAGCCAAAAGACTAGTTTCCTTGGGTTGCACCAGAACAGCAGACTGTACCTGAACAACCGATTGCTTGGGTTGCGCCACAGCAATATGGGCCACTGGTTACACCCTAGCAATATAGGCTACTGGCTGTACCTTAGCAGTAAAGAGAGTAGTGGACCGCGCACGGGCAGAAGGAAGAGTGGACTGCGCACGGGCAGCAGTGAGAGTAAGTTACACGCGGGCAACAGGAACAGAAAGAGTGGGCTGTGTGCAGGCAGTAGAAGCAGACTGTGCCGGAGCCACAGAGGCAGATTATGCCTTGGCAACATAAGCAGATTGTGCCAAGGCAGCAACAACTGTAGAAGACTTAGGAGTCCACACAGTTTTGTCCTTGGTGATAGCCACAGTGCGCCTGTTGCTCTTCTTGTTGATCATATCTTCATAGGCTGTATGGTTGATCTGAACAACCAGAGTCTTCTGCGTCTTGTCGATCAACGCAGTATCATATTGAGTTGTCACCTTCTCATCGGAGAAGAAAGTCGTCCCCAGCAGAGTCACCATTTTTTTGTAAAAACAAAAAGTTGTTTGATTACAAACTTTAAAAAAGAGTACAATCGTACGATTTGAATTCTGGGGAAGTACAACTGTAGGAATCTGATAAGAAGACGATCACTTTATCCCTTGGACTATGTGAACTTGAAGACTAGAGGCTCTGGAGAATGCAGCAGCAATTTTGCCAGAGTACTTGATCTCTGTCTGTCTGATAATGATTAGAAACTTTACTTATAGAGTTCTGGAAATAACTATTTTATTAGTTATTCTGATGTGCGCGAGCATGAACTGCACCACTTTCGGTTGCGCCAACCTTATGTTGCGCTAACTTTCATTCAGTAAACAATTGTGTACTAACTGTATTTAGATGCGTGGCATCATGTGATTGAGATGCTCATGGTCATATACAGAATAGTGGACACGTCTTAAGAGATTATTGGCATGTACGCCACATCATCCTGTTTTAGAATGTAATTTATCTCAACTTCATCAGGTTGTGCGAGCTTCAGTCAACGAGTCAAACTGCGCTTAATTCGTGCTGTGCCAAGACACGTGGCATCTTTTGAATGTAGAAAAATAATTCATCCAGATTGCACCTTGGCACAACTAAGGAATTTACTTAGATTGTGCCTAGGCGCAACTCACAAGATATGCAGGACAGCTGTCAATTAAATTTCCTCGAACGGCACAATTTGAGCAATTCGAAAAGATTTTTTTCGTTTACTGTGTTGTCAGTGCTGTCAGGCAATGATGGCATTAAAGGTCAGATGCCACGTAGACTTTAACGCAATATAACTGAGCACAGTCTGATATATGGCACAACCTGATCAGTGGCGTTGTTTGATCTCTGAGCTTCACAACAGTGGCACAGCTTGATTTTTGGGGCACAACTTGATTGCTGAGTAGTAAATACATGGTGCAACTTGATTTTTAGGCCATACGTGGATTTCCTCTGTGCCCCCAATAATCCAGCATCGTAGTATTTTTCTCTGCCGGATTTAGGGACAGTGGGGTCCTCTACGGTTTGAGGCGAGACCACATGGGAGCTTTGGTTGCCATCTTGAGCGGCGAAGGGAGTTCCTTCCAGAGCCTAGCGAGGGGCAGTGGCCTTAGGCCTCTGTGTCCTGCGGGCTCTCTTTAGGTTTGTCCGCTTATGTGCTGGGCTGGTGCTCCCTTCGGAGAGCATTTCCTCGAATGCTTGTTGATCAAAGCAAACAACAAGCATCTGCTGCGTAGAGCCGAGCTTGGACGTGTCAGATTGCATCATCAATTTCTCATCGGTGGAGAAAGAAGTCCCCAGCAGAGTCGCCATCGTGTTTGCCATTAATTTATCAAAAAACAAAAACTATAGAGGAACCAGATTTGATTACAAACTTCGCAAGTACAAAAGAGAGCCTAGAAAGAAATCCTAGGAAACAATCTAAGTACAATTATTTAGTTTTGATTCTAGGGGATGACGGTGGAGGCTCGGGAGAACTATAGAAGCTCTGCCTTACTCCTTGGACTATCGGACACAGTCTTTGCTCTTGAGAAAATGCTCTTGATTTTGGGGTCCAGCCCTTTTCATGGGTGTTATACCCTACTATTTATAGAGGCTTCTGGATGAGGCATATTTTGGGCCACATAAGTGGTCAAGTAGCCACGTGGCCGTAACAGTGCACCAAGACCCGGTCTTTAGCGATCAGCTGGGTGTCCGTTGAGATTTTTTTTGTTGCAACATATCTGGGTGGTTCAAGACTTTGTCAATTCGCCACGTGTCCTACCACGAAATTTGTTGAGGGAGTTTAGAGAATTTTGGACCGCATAAGGCTCATGCGGCTCGAAAGTTGGTCGCAGTCTTCCTTGGCCGTAGGACATCCCTGTTTCATCTTGGCCATATAGTGGTCTCAGGAGCCTTCTTTCTGCGATTCGAATTAACTTGGCCGCAGAGTTGTCAAAGGAGCCTTCCTTTTGCGGCCCGGATCAGCTAGTCCGCAGAGTTGACATATGAGCCTTCCTTCTGCAGCCCGAATCAACTTGACCGCAGAGTTGTCATGGGAGCCTTCCTTCTGCGGCCGGGATCAGCTATTCCGCAGATTTGGCATATGAGCCTTCCTTCTGCGGCCCGAATCAACTTGAACGCAGAGTTGTCATAGGAGCCTTCCTTCTTTGGCCTAAATCAACTAGGCCGCATAACGCCTATGTGGTCGGTATTTTTATGCTTCTACAATTTATGTAACGACTTGACTAGCAAAGGCTATGCCAAGCCTTGCATCAAAGGAACGTGCTATGCACGAGGTCGACTTGAACAGCCAAGCTCTTTGGGTGCCTAGATTTAAGCTAAAAGTCGTGTAATACAACTTAAACCATGGGACATGTGAAGGCTATGCCAAGCCTTGGATGACGGAACCGTGCATGCTTTATCAAGCATTCGTGTGAGCAACGCCAATGACTTAGGCTAATTCCAGCATCCTGGCAACTTCGCAACTTAGGCCAACTTTTTTCTCCCAAGCCACAGGATGAAGGGCCGAATGTCATTTGGAAGCACGTTGAGCAGACTTGTAAGCAGACCATGGAAACGTTTTTCATGTTCTAACACATTCGACCTGTCGGGATTATTTTCTTAGCTATGTGGATACGTCTCTTTTATTATCAAGCCTAACTTGTGCAAGTTGAAAACACGTGATTTATTATATGAAGGCTAATATGAGGCAAGTTTATCGAAACTATCCCACCTGAGCGAGGAGTCGCCTCGACCGAACAAGTCTTCGAGCAGCCGTTGCAAGGCTAAGTTCGAACGTCGTTGTCATTTTGATTCCTCCGATTGACTGAGCGGAACGGGGCACTACAGTCACCGCCAACATGGGGGCTTTCCGATTCGGTAGCTTTCCAAAGACAGAAGCCCAAGACAGTGTCATCCCCATCCCCAATACGATAATAGAAGTAGTCAACCTTCCAACAACCTGTTACAATGCTTAGGGCCTCATTCCGCTGACGATGCTACGAGGCAAAGTTATGTAGGTTCAACCTGATCTTGCCCCAGACATGATGCTGCCCACAACGTGCTCTATTAAGGGAAAGAAAACCAAGTCGTATCATATGGTCCCTGCCTCGACTAACGATGCTTAGGTTACCACTCATTTGGCTCACCAGGGAGAGGACAACTAGGCCTTGGAGGAAGAGGTACCTCAGCCTGCTGTTGTCGCCACACTTGATACTTCAGAAATTAGTCCATCTCAACATCCTACAGCAGACAAACAGAATAAGAAAGAGGTTCGCTTTGACAAACCACTGAGGAAAGACTTGACGACATGGCCGATCAAGCCCTATAACTTTGACATATTGACACAACTTGCTAATACTCTAGCTCGGCGGTCGCTCTTCGATCTTCTTCATCTCTCCATAGAGACTCAGGACGCCCTCAGCGAGACGTTACAGAATATTGATTCATTTCTGAGCCAGGTCCAACCGCCAAAAGATGATCATGTCGCTTGCCCACATTGGCATAGTATGGTAATTGAGACGATCCTAAACATCACCTTCACTCAGCAGTACATTTTGCTGAAGAATAATTGACACAATAGACCCCTTTACTATACAGGGTATGTTAGTGCCGTCAAGGTCGATCGTATCCACATCGATCATGGCTCTTCCCTCAGTATAATCCACCGAAGTTTACTCCAGACCTTGGGGATACCGATGCACCGGCTGACCGTATTCCACACTACGATCAATGGTTTCATTGTTGGAAGGAGTGAGCCCTTGGGCAA
This sequence comes from Iris pallida, assembly GCA_029216955.1. Classification (NCBI taxonomy): domain Eukaryota; kingdom Viridiplantae; phylum Streptophyta; class Magnoliopsida; order Asparagales; family Iridaceae; genus Iris; species Iris pallida. The sequence continues at coordinate 3,701,466 of JANAVB010017195.1, read as the reverse complement.
GATTCGCCTAAAATGCCAAATAGACAATCTCCTGATAGATTTGACTTATTATGTCATTGATGCAGACATAAATTAAAACATGTTGTTTGGTTGACCATGAATATATGATCGTACCCTCCACCCTCCACCTTCCATCAATGCATAAAGTATGTGGCCCATGACGGGACTATCAAGACCGAGTTTGCTGACATCGACCCGTTCCGAGGGCTCGAAGCATATTGTACCAATGTTGACTTGTATAAGTCAGTCCCCTGGAATGACTGTAGAAGCATAAAAAAAGCACAAACATTAACAAAAGCGCAAGAGACATCAGTCACTTCACATAATTTAAAGAAGCGCAGGAAGCACCAAGTTATTGCGCACATCAGAACTCAGATCACAAGAGAAGGCAGTGCATAAAGTGAAATACTTTATTAAAATCATAATTACAAAAATCTATTACAGATTCTTTAATCTTAAACACGTAGTTCACAGAAGCGCAGCTTACAAAAGTGCAGCGTTCCTTCTTGTCAGAGCAAACCACTTCCTAGTCAAGAGCATAGCACCCCCGCTCCAATATGGCTAATGAAGCAGTTATTGAGTAGAATGGGGATACATCTCCTATATGAGGCGCTCACAGCACAACTTGTGGCTCTTCGGTTTGGCAATCAATCCAAATTCGATATTATGGGCCTCGAAGACCTACAAGATGTCGCTTATGTTCAAACCCATCTCGCTAAACGCTCAAGTACATCTCGAATCCATGAAGTTGTTCTCCACCAAGGTTCTGACTTCTTTGAACGAAGAGATCTACAACCAAAAGTTGACTTATGCAAGACCTATGGTCGTCCGAAGCTCAGTCAGGATCAATCATGACAGAGGAATGCTAAGAGGCAATTGTAGGCGCTCAAATATCTGTCTCTCTTAGGCGTCTAACATTCTTAGGCACCCATTATCTCTTAGGTGCCTAACACTTTTAGGCGCCCATTGTCTCTTAGGCGCTTAACTCTCTTAGACACCCATTATTTTTTAGGAGTTCTATTCTCCTAGGATCCTTATGCATTCAGGCGCCCATCTCTCTGAGGCCCCCTAACCTATATAGGTGCCTACTGCTACTAGGCGCTGAAATATTCTAGGCGCATACTTCCTTGGGTGCCTTTCTCAAAGTACTCAGTTTCCTGCTGACATCTACAAATCTACGTTGTGCATTAATCTGCTATGCATTCTGAACGTGGTGCACTACTCCAAGGTTTTCAAAGAACGTGCCCATCACTTGCCCATGATCATGCGCCTATCTCGTATAAGCACCAGGTGTCATTAGGCACTTTTGTCTTCGTGGCGCCCAGTGGCTTAGGCGTCTATCCAGAAAAAGGTGCCTACTTTGGATAATTGTTAGGTGGTTATCTTTTGGCTCTATAAATAGGAGGGGTGTAGTTTGAGCACTCATCGCACTTCTATCTTCTGCAATCAACAATTCTCAAGAGCAAGTTCTTCAACCGTTAATCAAAGCCGGAGTTCTGTCGATACTTCTACACAGCCGAGCCATACAGAAGATTCATTGTCAATGGAAGCCTCGAGACACAGCGACAAACTTGCTTCCATCCACAATCGCCTCGTCAAAGGGACAAAGTGTCGTCACTCAAGACCGGACACCTACAGTTGCACTTCCCCAGAATTTATTATACTCGTGTACGATTCTTTAAAGTTTGTAATAAAACTTTTTGTTTTTTACAAAAAAATGGCAACTCTGCTGGGGACGACCTTCTCCTCAAACGAGAAGGTGACAACCCAAGGCGATTCATCATCGATTGGCACTAAGAAAGGAATGTTGGTCATTAAATTCGATCAAACAGCATTCAAAAAGATGTTAATTTCTCCTGGTGCTAAGCGCGCCCCTGTTTCTGCAAACATGATGCATACAGCCACTATGACCAAATCTAGGTGCACTGCATAAGTGCAGAACCACTCTCTGAAGAGGTGCCTCAAATGGGTGCCTAGGTTTGTTGATGCAGCATAAGAAGATATGCGCCCACTTGAGGGCGCCCATTCTCTCAAGACCACGGATCCCACCTCTGCTGTTATGCCCAAATCTTTGGGTGCATCATCTAGAGATAGGCGTCCGCTTGAGGGCGTCCATTCACTCAAATCTGCCTCTGCAGTGATGCCTAAATCTGTGGGCGCATCATCTGGAGATAGACGTCCGCTTGAGGGCGTCCATTCTCTCAAGTCTACCATCCCTATTTCTTCTGTGGGAGATGCGCCATAGAGAGATAGGCTCCTACTTTAGGGCACCCATTCTCTTTCTTCTATTTTGCCAAATCTTGAATCTTTCAACAAAGGCACTACGGCTGCTCAAAGGTGCCGTATCAAATGACTGAGCGATTGTGCGCATAACAAAAGGGGATACTTCCTACCCCGTATTTAAATAAAAAACTTCCTAACATGTACATAAATCGTAATGCATGAGGAAAACTTCAAGTGAAACATATTAAAATGATGGTTGATACTGATATGCGTACCCATCTTAACCGGTGTCGAGCCCAACTTAACCAGAACGAGTGCCCCATTGCTGAACAAGCAATGGCGCCTATAAGTTCTGGGCGCCCAAAATTCCCTTCTGCCAATGTGAATCTTGTTCAATGGGTGACACCTACTACTTCAAAGCGCCAAAAGATGAGTGCCAAAAATCCCTTTACTTATGCTGCTGAATTAGTCGCTTCCTTATACCTTCAAGGAACCAACAAGACCAGGAACATGCCACATCTTCCCTCTTCCTCTACTAAGAAAATCGACCTCTGCGGTCTAATTTCTCAGAAACGGAAGGTCGTATCCCCATCTCCACCAATAGTGCATCATTAAAGCTCACATAAGATTATAATCAGATGTTGTTGCAAAGTAGACAAACGGTCAGTTTTTTATCGTCTTACTTTGACCCATCATGTTGAAGTATCTTCAGAAGATGATTCAGTATATGCCTCTTTTAACATGACAATCGCTCTCACGAGGCTAGGGGTAGCCCAAGGCATACTTCATCTCGGACCCATACTCATAGACCCCCGGTTCGTACACATCACACATTTGATGGGGTCTATCGACACACCAGATCAAGGAGTCGAGCTATAATCGGTTAAAGAAATCCTCTCAACTCTTATCCTGGGGGTAGTTCTTTACATGATTTTGATGCCGCCAGCGAGAGTTCTAAGCAGACTATCTCTTCTTCAATAGATAGAGAGGTAACTGCATACGTCATCACAGAAGATCAGGATGCTCCAGTTCTGCTAGCCAAGAGCAACGAATCGTTGTGCTAGAGGACAAATTAAAAACAATGGCTGAAATAGTAGTAAGCATGCACACCATAATTGTGGCTCAACACACGGATCCACCGGTTATGAATATAACCCAAGAACCTATATCGGTATCTGCTCATGTCAATATTAGTTTGGGGGTACAGTCTTCTCATATCGCCTCCATACCAGTACAGGTTACTCCAAGTTAGTCTGGGGCTGGGGTGGTACTTATCATGTAGTCCCTCTTCCTAACACATCCAATCAATCCACTACTCTGTAACTATCGGGAGATACTAATGAGGCTGTTAAACTCTTACTTTCTCGATTCGAAGCCTTCAAGCAAAAAGACGGCCTGAAGAAGCTTGGTATCAAACAACCATACCCTATTGAGTGGAAAGAGGTACAGTTTCCACCCAAGTATAAGCCTCCTACTATAATGTTGTTTGATGACAGTACATCTCTGAATCAATATCTCGATCACTTTGAGATAATGATCGACCACCTTCAACCTAATGATGCTCTCCTCACAAGAGACTTTGTTGGGTACTTGAAAGGAGTAGCCTATGACTGGTATCGCATCCTGCCAGACGGGTGCAATACTTCTTTTGCAGTTCTGAAACAGATGTTCTTGGAGCGCTTCTATGAAGGAACAAACGACATGACCATGTCGGCTTTGATCAAGATCAAACAAAGGCCCAACGAAACCGTGGATCGTTTTATTGAGCGTTACCGTCAAGAAGCACTCAAAATGCCTGTGGGAACTCCGGATGCATTAACTATAGTTACATGCAAATCAAAATTGTTACCTATAGTTAGCATGTGGACGGGTTCCACTCAATTTCAAGATTAGCCTTCCTTCATTATAAGCGCCAGAGCTGCTGAGGAAAGTGCTAACAAATTCAAACAGTTAGGCATCCAGATGCCTAATCTCGACAAAGATGAACAACAAACAACCAACAGCGGAGGTCGCCAGAACAACCGCAAAGGAAAAGAGACTTTGGCTATCAATCTCAAAGGAAAAGAAGCTATGGCCGTCAACATAAGTCAGCCAACGCCTACCCCAACAATACCACCACCGAGGGCACCACGTCCGAAAGAAGAATATTCCTTCGACGAGGATGATATCATGAGCATCTTCGATTGTCTAATCCAGAGCAATAAACTTCAGTTGCCGGATGCAAAATGGATAGAGGGAGTCGGTAAGACTGACCATCCTAAATATTGTGTTTATCACAGGTTTATTGGACATCTGACTCGAGCATGCTACGTGCTCAAAGGAAAGATCCAAGAAATGGTCAATTCTGGTGTAATCATTCTCCAGCAGAACAAAAAGATTGTGATGGCTAACATCGCCTCTCTACAATTTGGCAATTTCCCAGCTAAATTTGTACAGGATGGTGTCGTCCCTATTCCTAGAACTACTATGGAGAATATAAATCTTCTACCTGCATGAACTGATGGTCTGGTTCCTCTTTCTACTGAAAAGGTAAAATCATGTGGATCCATCCAGATTTGGTGTCGGACTTTGAAGCACCATCTTCCTCCACAAAGTCCAAGAAAGCAACCAAGTACAAGTCATGTCATATAATTTCATTGGATGAACATTGTCTTCTACCCTTAACTGCTACCTTCATCTCGGTGACAGATTCTTCTTCTGCTTCCCCCTTCTGAGATAGCACTGTCAAAGCCAGAAGCAAAATATCAACCAGCTTTCCATCTGTATAGTCCACAATCTCGTGAACTAATGACAAAGATGGGATATGACTTACAAAAGGCCCCCGTCTTGAATAATGGAAAGGGATCTACAGTACCCCTTTCTCTATGCCTTCCACATAACCAATCTCGTGTCGGCTTAGGTTGTTAGAAAAACTCTTCATCCTCCCAGAAGATATGTTCCAAAACCAAAATTTGTACGAATAATTGCAACATGGTGTCCTTTGAACCTGTCTCCGAAGAAGAAGATTTAACCGGTACAAAGTCTGGAAGACTCTACTTGCGGGATTATTCAGAAGGTCAAGAAAACTCTGCTCCAACTCCGGAGGCTATTCCAGCATCATCTTCTTCCTCTGGCACGAATGTTCCGTCTGCTTCATCACCTTCAGTGGAACAGACTCTTCCCAAACCAACCGCAACAGACAAGGAAAAACAGCCAGTTCGCTTTGATAAGATATTGAAGAAGGCTCTATTCCTTGGGCTAGACATGCCATATAACTTTGATATATTAGCTCAACTAGCTAATACTCCAGCAAGACTGTCAATCTTTAAACTCTTACGTCTCTCAAAGGAAACTCGAAAAATATTGAGTGAAGCTTTGATACAACCTGATACTTGTTTGGCACTCCTTAAAAACTAAGAAGAAGAACCTGCCACATGTTTGCATTGTCATAATGTATTAGGGTTGATGCCCAACATCACCTTTTCGTTGGATGACATGCTGTTAGAAGACAATTGTCATGATCGTCCTCTCTATTTCATATGATATGTCGATACTATAAAGGTTGATCGCATTTTGATCAACCCAGGGTCTGCACTCAATATCATGCCAAAGACTCTACTGAATGCTCTGAAGATCCCTGTACACAATTTGTCCATAACTATCACGACAATCCTAGGATTTAATTCCGGCAAAAGCGAACCCTTGGGAAAGATTCGCCTGAAACTTTAAATCGGTAATCCTCACACAAAGGTGACCTTCTACGTGAATGATAATCATGGATTCTACAATGCTCGGAAGACCATTCATGTACGAGCATAACATTATACCATCCACTCTCCACCAATACTTTAATTACGTGGATGTCAATGGTGAAGTCCAGAAGGAAGTGGCAGATCTAAACCCTTTTAGAGGTGTTGAAGCATACTATAATGATTCTCGGATGTATAAGGAAGAATTTATGAAGATAGTGCTGGCCATGGACACTGATGAAGATCAGAGAGATGCCCCAAATGATGTCCTTGTGATTCCAGTTAAAGGACGTACTTCTCATCCTTATTCTTTCCAGACGTTAATCATTCATCTTTCCTCGCATAAAAAGCAGTCTCCTGGTGGAAAGATGGAACAAAGGGAGTTTACCTTTTCTGAGCGACTTATTATTGACCTTCGTCGTAACAAACCTCTCCCTCCTTCTCGTTCTTCTCCTCTAGTTATCAATCTGACTAAGCCTTCTAAAGCTAAAAGTCATATTGTAAATGATGATGTACAGATCAATAAAGTAGCATCTCCATTGCAGTATACTGATATCTGTTACTATACTTGATATTATTTGGATATGCTAGATAATTTTAAACCACTTACAATATGAGCAGTTCAACCTCTTCAAAGTGAAGTATCGTTTGAACCAGTGCAAGATTCCTTCTTCCTAGTTCCTTCCAGAAAGAAGGGGAAAACTCCTATACTTTTTAGTAAAGGAGCAGAGCAAGAAACTACGCTTGATAGTGAGGATGAAAAAGACGATAATGGACGACTACAACTACATCGTTATTATCGACAATCTAAAGAGGTCATTCGAAAGATGGGCTATGATTTTAAAACTGGTGTTAATGACGGTAGAGGAAGACAAATTCTCATTCGTACCCCTGCTCCGAAAGGGAAATCATTGCCATATTATAGCAGGACAAAGCACGGGTTAGGATATACTTCACCTGTTGTAACTCCAGAGGCCTCTGAGTATGACAGTGAAGAGCAGTCTAATTCTTCTAACTCCATATCGTGGGACTCTGACACTAGTGTCGGACATGTCTATCGAGTGGCACTATCTTCTAATATGGTGTTTGCCAAGTTCTCGAAAGATGACGAAGATGACTTTGAGGAAGCTCATGAAGTAGATCCTTAGGCACAAAGGATGGGCACTCAGTAGGAACTTCGTTTCGAACAACGAGAACCACCTACAGAAGATCAATTAATTCAGGTCGATGTTGGAGAAGAAGGTTCGCCTAGGCCAATCTTCATCAACAAAAGCCTCCTAGAAGCGGATAAACAAGAACTAATTCAGCTTATCCAAGAATATATTGATGTCTTCGCTTGGAGTTATGAAGATATGCTAGGATTGGATCTTTAGATCGCTACCCATAGACTCCATATTTGGTCTAATGCAAGGCCAGTCAAACAACAATAACGTCGATTCGAACCTGACATGATGAATGCCATAGGGACTGAAGTTAGGAAACTTATCGCTTGTGGCTTTGTTAGAGAAGAACAACATCCCGACTGGATCGCCAATGTTGTCTCAGTTATGAAGAAAACAGGGAAGGTCAGAGTCTGTATTGACTTTAGAGACCTCAACGAGGCTTGTCCCAAGGTCGAGTTTCCTCTTCCGATCACTGATGTTATGGTCGACAATACTTGCGGATTCGAACGAATGTCTTTTACGGATGGATTCTCAGGATACAATCAAATCAAGATGCATCCAGAAGATGAGAAACATACATCTTTTCTTACTCTTCTGGGAGTCTATTGCTACATTGTCATGCTATTCGGTCTTAAAAATGCTGGTACAACTTATCAGCAGGCTATGAGTACTATCTTCTGTGATCATTTACGGAATACAAGTGAATGCTATGTCGATAATATTGCTGTCAAAATTTGTCTAAAGGAAGACACATCTAGGACTTACGAACTATCTTCGATCTAATATGCCAATATCAACTCAAGATGAATCCCACCAAATCATTCTTGGGATTCTCTAGTGGCAAATTTCTCGGATTCGTTATTACCTCTAAAGGTATACACGTTGACCCTGAGAAAATTAAAGACGTTCAAGAGATGCATCCTCCACGCAACTTAAAAGATCTACGAGGATTCCAGGGACGGCTTGCGTACATCAAAAGATTCAACTCAAATCTCTCTGGACGTTGTAGACCGTTCACTCAACTCATGAAGAAAGGTGTGTCTTTCATTTTGACTGAAGAATATCAGTAAGCATTTTAAGACATAAAGCGGTACTTCATGAACCCTCCAGTTCTAGTGCCTCAGTCTCAGGAATACCCTTTCTAATGTATGTTCGAGCAATGTATCATTCATTGGGTGCATTACTAGCCCAGAAGATAAAGAGGGTCATGAGCAGGCTATCTATTATCTTAGCCGCACGATGATCGGAGCTCAACATCGTTATAGTCCGGTAGAAGAAGAATGTTTAGCCTTGATGTTCGCTGTTCGAAAGATACGACATTATATCATAGGCCAAATCATTCAGTCATCTTCCGAGTTAAACCGCTCCGGGTTTTGATGAGGAAGCCCAGTACGCTCAATTCTAGGCTCACTACATGGGCCATATTATTAGCACAGTACTATATGGTGTATATTCTCCAAAAGTCTGTTAAGGGTCAAGCCTTAGCTGACTTCCTCGTGGCTCATCCAATTCCGGAGACGTCTAAACTCTATAACGAGATTCCAGACGAAACTTTGGAATCCGACATGATTTCAAAAGAAATTCTTGCCTGGCGTATATTCTTTGATGGAGCATCCAGAATCGGACTCAAAGGCACCATCGTCGTTGGAATCGGAATTATCCTCATATCACCCGATGGATTGGATATTCAAAGAGCTTATTCTCTGGATGAATTATGCTCCAACAACGTGGCAGAGTATACTGCTTTGCTCATTGTCTCCAACTAGCTAAACGGCTGGATATTGAATATCTTGAGGTTTACGGAGACTCTAAACTGATCGTCAATCAGGTCAGAGGAACGTATGAAGTTCGGCATCAGGATCTTATCCCATATAACGAGGCAATAGTTAGAATGGCTACATCATTCAAAAGCTTTTTCATTGAGCATGTACGACGAATATGCAATACAGAAGCTGATATACTAACTAACCTTACAGGAGTATTAGCAATTCCAGTCGGAAGACATCAGATGATTGTTGTCGCTAATAGAGAATTATTTTGTATCGAGAATAATTCCAACAATGAATTCAGCAATTCAGTAGAAATTAATGTCATCAATGAAAACTGGAGAGCTCCTTTTATTGACTTCTTGGTGCATTATATCTTACTTGAAGATCTTAAAGAAGCTACCACTATCCGTCGGCGATCGCTCCGATTCTATTATAATCATACTACCAAGACTCTGTATCGGCGAACGTTTGATGGTCTACTCTTACTTTGTCTAGCAGGAGATGAAGTAAAACGAATACTACGTGAGGCTCACAATGGTGTTTGTGGAGCACATCAGCCCGATCCTAAGCTACGGGATCGTATCCGACGTATGGGTTACTACTGGCCCACTATGGTGCAAAACCCCTAAATTTTAGGGATTTTATTTCATATATTTTATAGCATTTTGTTGGAACTTATAATTTTTGGATTTTGTGAATATCTTAGTAGCAAGCTCAATGCTATAGTTTATGGATACATAGATAAAACTTTACAAGTTTAGGAACTAAATACTATGAAAAAATATTTATTATTTTTGAAAATGTCTTTAAGGAATTTTTATTTAAAATTATAGCATTGTCCATAATTTTAAATAACTTTTCCTTAAATGAGTAATTTTGTGAAAATCGAAGGTAGCAAGTAGCTGCTGCATCTTATATAAATATAAGGATATATTGTGCTAAAAACTTACCAAAATAATTTTTAAATATTTTTGGATTTTTAGAAAATTTATAGAATTATCTAGAATTTATTAGGGAATTTATATATACATTTATAATAGAAAAAAAGGAAAAAAAGAAGAAGAAAAATCCCTAGTGAACAGTACCCACGGGTACTGTTCACCAGGCCAAAGCCCGACTCAACCGAGAGCCCCTTTATATATAGAACAAAGAGAGGGAGAAGGAAAAAAACCCAACCATAACTCCAAACCGCACCCCCCTGTGCGACCCCGACCTTCTCTGGCGTGCGCCCGGCTGCCACGAACCGCCGCAGGCCAGCACCACACGCTGGAGACGGCCGCCCGACAGTAGCAACAACAGCAATAGACACAGCAGCAGCAACGATAAGGTACTCCCCTTTATGACTCAATTGCTCCCCAGTTTCTTGATCAATTTCGATTTCGTAAACTTTCCTAGAAACCCGACATAACCCTCTAGAAGCCCCAACAATTAGAAGTTGATGGGGATGAACCATCAATTGAGAAATTCGACATGAAGTCGTCGAAAAACAACCCTAAGAACAGAGTATAAAATAGTTCCAAAATCCCTGATTTGAAGTCAAATTTAGAACCAATCATTAGGAGTTTTTGTAAACCAACTAGACACAATCCTAGACAATATATAGGTCTACTAAACCTTTTTACGAAAGTCAATTTCGATGACTGTACGTCGAAAAATTGGATTCCTCATTTGACGAAAAACTGTTTCAAAACTGTTAAAAATTTTAGAAAATTTCCCGATACGGCATGCGTCCCAATAAACCGGGTGACGTGGTCGCTACCCAGGAGCATCGAAAGACGCGTATGCATATTTTTAACGTGTGGGATTCGACTGTAAAACCCCTAAAATTTCTACTTATTTTTTTATTTTGTACTGATTTAAAATTTTTTATTTTACGTCACGTAGTCGTATTGTACGTCGTGTACGAAAATTTTATTTTACGAAATTGCTCGACGAATGCGAATATGTGCGAGCGTACATATTTTTAGAAAAACATTTTTTCTATTTTATAGTTTTAAAATAATATATGTAATAATTTGTTTTAGCTATCGTACCAAACTTTCAAGCTAATTATTTTATTTATTTATTGGTACAAAGCCTTTCGTTTATAGGAACTATTGATAAATATTATTGTGCATACATTTCCTAAAAATTTTACTAGCCTATGTTAAATAAAAATATAATTTTCGAGATTTATTAATATTAATATTTTATTGTTCAAAAAGATATTTAAAAATATTTATTATTTTCGAAATTATTATTATTGGTATTTTGAAAAATATATTTGGAAGTTATTGTGGCCATTTAAATCTTGATTTGATTTTTGAATTTATTTAAATAGTTAAATATTTGAAGTTTGATTATCACAATTGATTTTAAGCCAAAAGAATTTCATTAGATTTAAATTTGGATTTTGATTTGGATTTGGATTTAGTTGATTTCAAATTAAGTAGCAAATTATCTATTGGGGTTTTAAAACTATTTTAATCCTATCCAATTGGGAATTCCCACATCCTATAAATAGGCAGGTGCTCCTCCATTATTTTTTTCCTCCACAAATTCCTCCACAAAATTTCCATAAAGTGTACGTGCCTCGTGTCGGTGTTCCAACCATCCTCGTGTCAGCCGTGACGGCCTCGGGTCCGACCCCGGTGTCTATCCAATAGGTTATTCTTTTTACATATACATATATCAATTCTCGTCCAACCACCCTGGACACAAATCCAGTATTCTCCCGCCGTGTCCGATACCCCGGACACGACAGCCACCAACACTGTAGGCCTATCTCACCGCCATCAATACCCTGCCACCCACACGACTCCTTGTTCTCCTCGTCCACTCCTCCGTACACCGGACAACCACCGCCGTGGCCATAAATCCACTACACGACCATCGGCCGCCACCGACCACTTACTCCCAACTCCACCAGCATCCATCGCGCCACCAGGCATTGCCCCGATCCCCTGTTTCCGACCCTGCCAACCAAAACACCACCCCGCCGTGGCCATCACCCCACCATAAACCCCCGACCACGGCCACTGGCCGAAACCCGACGACCACCACCGGAGAAACCCAAATCAACCATCGACACCGCCCGTCGTTGTCACCCCCAAATTTCCCAAACCAAAACCAAAAAAAATTAAAACCCTAGCTTCGACTCACTTGTCGAGCGTCGCCCATCGCCGTCCCACGCCGGCTGACCACCTTGCCCGAAGCCCTGCGAGTGCGGCCTCTCGCGCCGGAGCAGTCGAACCCCGTCCGTCGTGCCTGGAGTACCGCCGACCCTTGTCGCCGACCGGAGCCGCGTGAACCCACCGTGCCGACCCACCATCTCCCGTGCACAACCCTAGCCGCCCGTCCTCCTCGGCCGTCCCAGATCTGGTCCGCCGCACCGCACCACCGCGGGCAGCAGGTCCGGCGACCCCATCACCTACGCCGCCGCGGGGAGCCTCTGACCTCCGCCGATGGTGAGATCCTCAACCACCATGCAGCCTCAGCCGCGCCGCACTCCGACGAACCCGCCTCCTCCTCATCCGCGCGTACGAGACCCCCTTCGCCGGAAACCCCCTTCGATCAGCCATCCGCGCCACCTCACGAAACCCCCACGCCCATCCTCTTCCTCTCACTCTCTCACCCTCTCGTCCTCCCAGACGCCCGCCCCCATCTTCTCCGTTCCCACTCTCTCTCTGTATGTAAATTTAAGTTTTTTTGCCCCAAAAGGAAGCAGGAGTGAGTGTTGTTCACTCCTACTGTTTGTTTTTTTGTGTCTTTTCTTGTTTTGTTTTAGAAGTTTTTATTTTGTTTCTCTTATATACAGTAAGTTTGTATATATGCAATATATATTTGTAGAAGATTATAGCATTATTACTACTAATAAATTTTTATAATAATAATATTATAGATATTTCTTTGTTGTTACTATTTACTAATAATAGATATTTCCTTGCCATTATTGTTTACAAATAATAGATATTTCCTTGCCATTATTATTTACTAATAATAGATATTGCTTTGCTAATAATAGATTTTCTTTGCTATTAGTATTATTATAGATATTTCCTTGCTATTATTATAATAATATTTGGTATTTCTGTATTATTTTAATTACTAATAGATTTTGCTGTTATTAGTATTGTTATTTTATTTCAGTACTACAATTTTTTATTATTATATCAAATTGTTAGTATAAATCATCTTATACATAATATATGGTTGTTGGAGTACATTGTATATGTATATTATTATTTTAAATTTCTTTTAGTTCAATAGTATTATTATTGATAATTTTAAAAGTAGGTGTATGATAAAAATATATTTGGCTTAACCTAAAATATACTACTAAATTATTTTATGGTATTCAAAAAAAAATGAATTTTATTTAAAATATATTTGACAAATAAAATATAATTTTCTAGATTCTCGAATATTATATATATATATATATATATATATATATATATATATATATATATATATATATATATATATATATATACATACCGAATCTCTGCAATGTTTTCTAGTATTGACAAATAATTACCAAAGTATTTTTAGACTAAAGAACTACTTTTCAAATATTATAATACCTTCTAAAAATAGTATATATAATTACTTGCATCAAATTTCCTCTTTGTCATCATCATCGATCATGCTTAATCATACGTACCCACTTCATCGCGAATTTGGACTCCTTCACCTCGCCCTAACTAATTTGACCCTTCTGGACCCAATGGAACTGTCTGTGCCACCATCCGAGGTCACCTTGCATAGTTGTTGCACTGAAGTTGCCGTTCGTGCCACATTGATTATTGCAGCACACCAGGCGTACTACCAGGCAAGACACCTTGCCATTTGCTGTTTAATTATTTTAGCTCATATTTCATGCATGTTCATTATTTTCTTTATGCAAAATAAATTGTGATACATGGCATAACCAGATAGAATTTACTGTTCAGTTTCTTGCTATGTATTATTTTCTTACACATTAAACTTAGAGTTAAGGGACCACCCTTTGTGTGTTGCATTCATAGGCCTTGACACGTTTATACCACGTTGTTGTGTGTCACATATAGGACTCGGACATGCGTGATTGGCTGGCCACCAGTACGTATAAGGCGTGCGTTAGGAAATAACTGCTAATAGAATTGCATGCTAGAAGACTTAGCAGTTATGAGTTGGCATTGGGCGGGAAGAATATGATTAGAAGTTGACTACCACCCTATCTATCGTAGACTCGCTCGCTACTGAGGAACGATAGGTAGACTATATGCTATAGACTCGCTCGATACTGAGGAATAGTATATGGTGTTGTGACTCGCTACTGAGGTACTGTATTGGTATTTTCTTTACTTGACCGGGTAGTCATGCGACCATGAACTGTTCTTAAAACTGCATTCACCTAGATTTGGTTAGACACCCTTATCCGTTAGGTATGAGTACCTTTGGTTTGGGTACTTGTATCTGACCGTGGCTTGGAAAAATAACTTTTCGTGGATTAGTTTGTCACATTTTGTCCTTGTTTGGTTGTAGGTGTGACTTACTACTTCGATGAGAAGGTATTGAACCTTGTTGGGGTCCAGATACCATATTGGATTCTTAGCATGGAAAGATACGTCGCCGTGAATTAGTTTACCATCTTCTGTCCTTGTTTGGTTGGGGGGATGGTACGCTCGTTCAGTAGGTGCGTATTGGACCATGTTATAATTCGATTGACTTATTTAATTGAGCAATATTTATTCAGTTTATATGGCATGATATTATGTGTCTTGTTACGTCCCTCTAAGGACCTGGTTATCTCTCCAGGTGTGTGCTATTGTCTTTCGCAGGTGTTCTAGCTCTAGCCGAGTTCATCGCTATTTCTTCGAGGATGATTGCATTTGGATCGTCTTCGCTTCGCTCACCACTCATTTCATTTTCTGTGTACTTTTCTTTATTTTGTTGGTAGTGGATTTATCTCCGCCCAACATATTGTATCAAGACAAATTCATTCTCATTATATGATATCTTATATTCATTTATTCTGTGTGGATGAGATTAGTTATGGTTCTACTGCATTTTACAGCTTATGTATTTATACGAGGTTTCCATATATTAGAGTGTACTTCGTATGAATACAGCTGGCATGTCTACGTTCCTAGTCCTACGTATTTTGGGACTAGGGCGTTACATCGACGGAACTTAATTTTGTTGTGCCTGTGCGACGAAATCAAGGCATATCTGTCAAAATACCCCGTATCGGCCAATTTGCAAACTAGCTGATAATATTGTGCACGTTCGTCATATCGAGAATAAACGTACACCATCAGGACCATATCATTTTTCTGGTCCTGTGTGCCAACTTTGGTCTGATTCTGAGAAGGTCGACCGAAATACCTTTTTGAGGAGGGCCCGCGATCCGATCCAACGGGCAAAATTGTGTACGGCCCACCGGAATCCAACTTTGGATATACGGTTGGGTTTGTCTCATCAAATTGGACCCATAGACATATAGTTTGACAAATTTAGAGACCGTAGGTACTGGCACGCTTTTTGGTAAAAATGGGTCCAACTATGGACATCATTTTGACCCAAAATTACTATTTTGCCCATGTTGGACTTTTGGGATTGCATTTTCTAGATATATCTTTTACACCGGTAATGTTCTTGGTATTTGTTTCAGCATCCGGAACCGTTTGTGAATTTTGAGTTTCTTGCTGAAACTTCTGATTGCTGGATTTGTCATTCCCGTACCACCAGGTAAGATACCTTATACCACCGGGCAAAATACCTTATCACCTTACCCTGTGATCTACTTATTCTTATTTTTAGTTATTTATATTCAGCATTACTTATCTATTGTTAGTATTATATCACTGTGCGTCCAAGTCACAGTTGGGTGCAAGCGACTCCATCGGTCGTTTTTCTGCTTTAGGTTTTATTCTCTTGCATTGACTTAGCCTAGTGATCACCCAGTTATGATGAGGTATTGGTATACCTCATACGGTCTTGACACATGATCATCATGAGTTTTGAGTCACATGTAGGATACGTACTCGCTTAGTCGGCTGGACACCGATACGTATGAGGCATGCGACGGTTAGGAGTAACTGCCAATAGAATTGCATGCTAGTGGACTTGGCAGTTACTATAGGTTCCTATGGGACATGGATGTGACCCTACTAGGCATTGGGTGGGGAGGACATTTCCTTAAAGTATGGGCCACGTATGCACTTTTCTATTCCTGATCCAGCTGGCCTCTGACATTCGATGAATGTTATGCTTTGAGGTCCCTGATATCCTAGTGGGACCATACCGAGTTTCCTGTAGCCAAATTGACCATGAGTTGAAGATTTGTTCTTAACTGCATTATCACTGTAGAACTGGTAGGTACCCTGTTGCATGCATCCCTTTATTTTCTATCATATATCACAGTTTATATGGCATGTTCTTCCTGTATCTTGTTACGTCCCTCTAAGGACCTGGTGATCTCTCCAGGTGTGTACTTTATGACTTTTTACAGGTGTTCTAGCCAAGGCTGTGATCCTCTCTATTCCTTCAAAGATGATTGCTCCTGGTTCATCTTGTCATCTTTATCGATCAATTTCTTGTATATTTTTCTCATTTAAATTAGTTGGTAGTGGATTTGTCTCCGTCTAACTATATGTACAAATGATAAATTCATAGTAATTATATTATTATTCATTATTTTTGTGGATGTGATTTAGTTATCATGGTTTACTGTATTTTATAGCTTATGTATACATACGGGGATTTGATACATTGGAGTATACTTCGTACGTATACATCTGGCATGTCTACGTACTTGGTCATAAGTATTTTGGGACTGGGGCGTTACATATTTTTGTGGTGGCCCATGTAGGTCGAGTTTGTCACTTCGGTTACGTTACTGTACCGATGTGAGCCTGCATATAGGATTAGAATCTAGGTATCTCATCCACATGCTTGATCTTTTCCCTTGATTCCAATTTTGAACTCTCGTCCGACTACCTTGATTACTTTCTGCTCGGTTCCTTTCCACTGTAAATAATATCTTTTCCCCTTCATGCTTGATATAGAGGTTAGGAAGAAGACTCATATTAGATATATGTGTCATATTTTTCAATCACTCTATTAGTTGACTTTATAGGTTAGGTAGTATGCCTCGCGGCCTACCACCGCGTGTTCTTATAACCCAATAATAAAGTATAACTGGGTGGTACTGAATATATGCTAGTGTAGAAAGAGATGTGTACCTAGAATCTAGAGTTTTAGTATCCCATACTCCATTGGTTAACCACTGCCTGATACCAGAGATAGTAAAACGACGGTATAAGCAGGAACACCGGACAAGACATAGACCCTTATGAAACTTGAACTATTTATAACTACTTTCATTATTATCTCCCATACTTAAACTTTGCACTACCACGAATAATGTCGCTATTTATAGCCTAGTTTTGTAAGCTTATCTTTTATCAAGCTTGTTCAAGACATATGTTTATTGGGGACGCCCACTAGCATATTGTCTAATTAGAATCAATATATTATGGTCTGATCAACCGTAGTGCACTTGGTTTGCTCTTCATATGATTATCCTACGTAGATTGAGATATAGAGGTATCCAGGATCTCATCTACAACTGTCTTAGCAACTCCCTTTGAATTACTCCATCGCCTTGAACACCGTAATTGATGACCTCTCCCTCGAACTCTCTATTGTTTTTCGTCACCTATCTCGAAAAAACAAACGCCATTTGTCACGACCCACTCCCGAATAATCGGACACGCCCATCCTTCGTTGTTAGTCACAACGAAGTAAGATGTACCAAGCTAGGGAAATCTAACCAGATAAACATGAATATACACAATCAAAGCATCTACATACGATCCAAGAAGATCCCCATAATCCACATATCTCATAAATATACTAGTCATCAGGAATGAAATGTACTATGAACTCTAAAACAATATCTAAGAGTAAAGCTAACAGTCTAAACCTGAATCCTCTAGCTAAGTCATGTCTCCATCCTGCTCAGCTAATGTCCCGGGCTCTGGCCCATATGGTAGAATGATATCCTGCAAGTACACCTGCAACATATTCAGTCAAGAGCGAAGCAAAGTACAGTTCTAGGTAATGAACAAGAACATCATGATATGAAAATGAGTATAGGAGAACATGAACTATAAGGTACAGGAAAAGAACATAAAAGTACAGGAATGAAAGTACAGTAAATAAAATACAGAAAATATAGTACATGAAGTAAAGCATAGGAAATGTAACTATAATCCTGAAGTACCAGACATGATAAGTGCACAAAATTGAAATACAACTAGTCCATGTGACCGGCTGGGGTGAGTACAGGAGCATATACAAGAGTACATGAATAAGGTACGGCTTAGGACCCGCGTGCACGATGCAAGGCCTAAGCTATCTACATGAATATAGTAACCGGAGTTTGGTCACATGGCTTAGTATATTTCCCCACCCGACACAAATAAGTACAAAAACAGGAGTACAGGAGTACAAGGGTATATGATATCGTGTCATGTCGTGTCACAAGACAGGTACAAGATATGTAAATGTACAAAACCGTAGAAAAGTACTTGCCTTGCTCCAGGAAAGTACGGGTAAAGATCGGAGCTAGATGTCCTCCTGTTATGAATAATTATAAATTTGGTTAAGACTATGCATCAAGGTATGGTTATCTTATTATTCCAAATATTTTGGATAATGTGAATTAACACAAGAAGTTCACTAATCTACATAAATCCAATGATTCCTTTATTTATATAGAAATATATATTAATAGAAAAATTTCTAGATACCTACACCCAGATTATAAGTAGCTGAATATATATACAGAAAAACCACTATAAAATATTATTATTATAACTCAAAAAGTACTAATACTCTACTACTACTCATGATCACCCATGTATACGGAATCTCAACTCGACTTCCTATAAACCTTCCCAAGTCAAGTTTGCAACGTAACCCTTAAATCACAAGTTTAAGGAATAACATTACTCTAAGCTATGGAACCCATCCATATTCTACTGGTTCTTGGGCTTGCCTTGCAAAATATTCCAAAAATAGAGAATAGGAAATAATGCTTATAAAATCAACCCACTGTTGTATATGTAGGCATGACCATTCAACATTTGGTTGCATCAAGCCCTTCTCCATCAAAATTTAAAATACCCATACTCTTGAGCAATCCAGTTCCCACAAGAAATATACTGAATCCACAAAAGAAAAGAAGTTTACAATAATTACAAACCAAAGCTTAATTGAACTAACACACTACACCAAAAAAGACATTTAGGAATAGTTTTTTAATGTACCTAATATTTTTAGGAACATATAAATACCGTTCCTAAAAGTGGCGTTGCAATATTAGGAACAGTTATAAAGCGTTTCAAATGTTAGTTTGGAACGTTTAGAAGGCGTTCCTAAAGTAGATTTTGGAACACATCTAATGTGTTCCTAAAATATATTTGGGACGTCTATCAAGTGTTTATAAATTCGCTTTTGAAACACATACAATGCGTTCCAAAGGTGTTTCTTGGGACGTCTTTAAAACGTTTCTAAATGTCATTCTGAAACGTTTTGCATCCGTTCCTATAATCATATGAAAATAGAAGGTAAATTAGCAAAGTATAATTTTAAGGAATTCTATGATCTAACGATAAAATGCTAGAAGGTAAATTAGCAAGGGTTGATTGAGAAAACGTACGAAATACTCAGGAGGTACAGTATCAAATCAGGATAAACGTGCAAGGATTTGTAATTCTCGAAAACCAATAATCATATGAAAATAGAATATAGTCTCTGTAGTATCCAAGGACATATAGGTATTTGAAATCACTTTGCTTAGAATCCCTACCCCGCCAGTATATATCTGACTGCAGTGGACTTTCGGCTCCGTGACTCAAATAACAATATGTCACCGAATATTCTGTGAACTATATCCATTTTCCAACAGTCATCAACGAAGCAACCCAAGAGTTCACGACATGAAGAATTTAGGACAAGTCTCCATAATACCCGAAACCCATGAATGTCTGAAATCACTTCAACTTAGAGTTCCTGCCCCGCCAGTGCGCTGCTGGCAGCAGTGAACTTTCGGTCTTCGTAATCCAGATAACGGCTGCAGCGCGCAACTGTCACGCCCTAGTAGGTCATCGAAGAGTCTTTCAACTTTATCCATAGAAAATTTCATGGAATCAAAATGAGTTTCAATAGTCCAAGTCACAAAATTGGTGAGGTTATCTGACTATTAGAATACAATGGTTTATTAGGTACTAAGAGACGACAAGGGATCTAATCAGTGAGTACAAAAGGGCAACCAGGCAGATTTAAAATTTCAGACAGGGAGCAAAGTTTCAATTTATAACGGAATTTCAACTGATATCTGGAATGGTAATAAGATTTCATATATAGGACATTATCCGAAGGAATGACAGAGTCTCGAATGATGAACTGAAGCAAGGTATCAGATAGGAGACAAGTTTCAAAATAAGAAATAAAATCCCGTACTGGAAATAAGTTTCAATAAAATTTTGAATAACAATGAAATCTCGAGCAAAAAATTGAATTGAAACGAATTCTCCAATAAGGTACACAGTAAAAAATAGAAAATCAAGTATCAACAAAATTGTGAATAAGGAACAAATTCTCGAATAGAAAATCTCAACGAGGAAATAAGATTTTGAATAGGGAACACGATCTCAACGAGTCGCGAGTAGGAACTGAAGTTTCAAAGTCTGGAAAATCTTGAATATGAGACTAATCACGAAAAAAACAAAGTCTCAAAAATAGAAAATATGATCTTAAAATCTCGAATGGAATCAAGTTACGAAATAGAAAAAGAGAATCACTGGGTGAATAGGAAACAAGTATCCATGAAACAAGTGATACCTCAAATAGGGGACAAGATCGAAACAAAGTGGTGATCAGAACAATTTCTCAAACAAAAAACAAGTCATGAATAGGAAAAGAAATCTTATATAGGGAACATGTCAAGACCTCAGATTCGAAAGGAAATTTTCAAACGATGTCTTGAATGGTGAATATAAGCAATTATTGAATAAAAATCTAATTCCAACAAGCCCCGAATAAAAAACTGAACCTCGGGGAGAAAACAAAATTTACAAGTTGTAACTAGTTCTGAATAAAAAACAAAATTCCTGAGTAGAATCTCGAAAATAAAGCAAGGTTACGAAGAATGGATGGAGGAGTATCAATCAACGAATAGGAAATAATATCTCAAAATAAGTTTCGAATATCAACCAAGGTTCCAAAATAGAAAACCAGAAATTTCAAGAAATGGTCTAGATGCTAAAAAAAAATTTAAAGAAAGACTGGGCTGCTAATCAAGATACATGGTTTTCCCAACTATGCAAAAGAAATCTTATGTCTTTATTCTATCTTCAGTATTCCTCCGGGACGGAAATCTCTCTAACCTTCTTCAACTTTCCTGACGTAGACTGGTCCCTGCGGTAATGCTCCATGTGATTACGGAATCTGGAGAGGCGGGTCATTCTTCTGTGATACTGGTGCTCCTCGTGCTTGTCCTTGGACAGTGTGATCAGTGGTCTCCAGCAGTCCTTGACTTGGTGGGCAGGCGATCAGCAAGTACAAGCATAGCTTTCGTCTTTTGTGGCACTCTTCGTAGTTGTGTCCTGAGCTGCTGCAGAAAATACAAATGATAGCCGACTAAATCTGAATCTCCCGCTGGGCTGAAGAAGCGTTGTCTGAGTGTGGCGACACTTTACGGATCCACAGTAGTTGCTTTCTTTATCATAAGTCTTCATGTTCCTCCTGAGCTTCAGTTTTCCATTGTCTCATATTGTCTGTGCTACATTCTGGATCTCCTGGCTGGTGGCTCCAATCTTCAGAGGAGTCGGTTCCTCAAGGACTTGTATGATCTTCAATGGCGGCTCCAGGTTTTCGATCTGCTCCACGGTATAGGATATGCGCTCGATGTCGGGAAAGTCCAAGGTCTGAGAGTCTGAAAGTCAGAAGTCCTCTCTAACTCGGGAAATGCATTTGTAAGTCTGGATTGGGAAAGGACGGCCCGCTGGTGTCAAGGAACTCTTGAAACATCTCCGTCAACTGCGTACTACCCATAGGGATAGTAGAATGATAGAAGGTAGTGGGACCTCGAAACCCTCAAGTGTAGGTGGATCGACTATTCCGGTGTCGCGTGCTTTTGAACTATCTGAAAAAACAAAAAACTGTTAAAATAACCTAGACCTAAATACAACAAGTGTTTATAGAATATCAATATACCCGATGTACCCGATTTCCTATGCTATGATTCAAGTTTCCCTAGTTTAAATCAAGTCCCCCAATAGTACTCTAATACCTAAGTACTATTAGAATAGACCTGCATGGGCTACCACTAAAAACATGTCACGATTCGCCCCCGAACAATCGGACACGAGTCGAACACGCCCAGCCTTCGTCGTTAGACACGACGAAGTAAGCTGTAGCAAACTAGGGAAATCTAACCAGATAAACATGAATGTACACAATCACAGAATCTACATACGATCCCAGAAGATCACCATAATCCACATATCTCATAAATGTACTAGTCATCAGGAATGAAATGTACTATGAACTCTAAAACAATATCTAAGAGTAAAGCTAACAGTCTAAACCTGAAGCCTCTAGCTAAGTCATGTCTCCATCCTGCTCGGCTAATGTCCCGGGCTCTGGCCCATATAGTAGAAGGATATATTGCAAGTACACCTACAACATATCCAGTCAGGTACGGAGCAAAGTACAGTTCTAGGTAATGAACAAGAACATCATGATATGAAAATGAGTATAGGGAAACATGAAATATAAGATACAGGGAAAGAACATGAAAGTACAGGAAATAAAGTACAGAAAATATAGTACAGGAAGTAAAGTACAGGAAATGTAACTATAATCCTGAAGTACCAGACATGATAAGTGCACAATATTAAAATACAACTAGTCCATGTGACCGACTGGGGTGAGTACAGGAGTACATGAATATGGTTCGACTTAGGGACCGCGTGCACGATGCGAGGCCAAAGATATCTATATGAATATAGTAACCGGGATTTGGTCACATGGCTTAGTGTATTTCTCCACACGACACAAGTAAGTACAAGAACAGGAGTACAGGGGTACATGATATCGTGTCATGTCGTGTCACAAGAAAGGTACAAGATATGTAAATATACAAAACTGTAGAAAAGTACTTACCTTGCTCTGGGAAAGTACGGGTAAAGATCGGAGCTAGATGTCCTCCTGTTATGAGTAATTATAAATTTGGTTAAGACTATGCATCAAGGTATGGTTATCTTATTATTCTAAATATTTTGGCTAATGTGAATTAACACAAGAAGTTCACTAATCTACATAAATCCTACGATTCCTTTATTTATATAGAAACATATATTAATAGAAAAATTCCTAGATACCTACACCCAGATTGCAAGTAGCTGAATATATATACAGAAAAACCACTATGAAATATTATTATTATAACTCAAAAAGTACTAATACTCTACTACTACTCATGATCACCCATGTATACGAAAACTCAACTCAACTTCCTATAAACCTTTCCAAGTCAAGTTTGCAACGTAACCCTTAAATCACAAGTTTAAGGAATAACATTACTCTAAGTTATGGAACCCATCCATATTCTACTAGTTCTTGGGCTTGCCTTGCAAAATATTCCAAAAATAGAGAATAGGAAATAATGCTTATAAAATCAACCCACTGTTGTATATGTAGGCATGACCATTCAACATTTGGTTGCATCAAGCCCTTCCCCATCAAAATTTAAAATACCCATACTCTTGAGCAATCCAGTTGTCACAAGAAATATACTGAATCCACAAAAGAAAAGAAGTTTACAATAATTACAAACCAAAGCTTAATTGAACTAACACACTACACCAAAAAAGACATTTAGGAATAGTTTTTTAATGTACCTAATATTTTTAGGAACATATAAATACCGTTCCTAAAAGTGGCGTTGCAATATTAGGAACGGTTATAAAGCGTTTCAAATGTTAGTTTGGAACGTTTAGAAGGCGTTTCTAAAGTAGATTTTGGAACACATCTAATGTGTTCCTAAAATATATTTGGGACGTCTATCAAGTGTTTCTAAGTTCGCTTTTGAAACACATACAATACGTTCCAAAGGTGTTTCTTGGGATGTCTTTAAAACGATTCTAAATGTCATTCTGAAACGTTTTGCATCCGTTCCTATATATAATTTCCAACATATTTTACATTATTCTTGTTGTTAAATTTGAAATGTTTTATTAATGTTCCCGTGTAATTTTCTAATTTCAATTTACAACCAATTTTTATTTTGAACCGTAAATATAATTCATAAACTGAACATAAAACACATAATAAATGGTTCCATATTTTTATACATTGCATCAATCAACATCCAAGAGAGCCATTAAATTAACCAATTAATATAAATTAGACAATTAATAACATATCCCAAAAGTTAAATCTTTATAAAATATCACCAAGAGTATATATGATGTAAGTTACAAATATTATATAAAATCTAGCTCGACAAAGATATCTGTTTACAAAATTAAGATAATTCCAAAATTTATTTTCCAACAGAATGATGGAGATTTGAACAACGCTAGCGGCAACTGGCATTGTATATACTTGACGGATGCATGACTTCACAATCTCGCCAACACGGTGCATAAAATGAGGTACGCTCTTTCCAATTGCTTTTCCATGTCGGTTGAAGTCAATTTTCTCATAATTTTTGTAGCTTCCATGTGATACTAGTTCTTGAGTGAAGTTGTTGCCCATATGTTGTACTTAGCAATAAAACCTTCATTATCAACAACAACAAAAAACAGAAATGATTATTGGTTTACATAACATAATAATAAAATAATAGAACTTAAACTACTAAAATGGTATTATGTCTGCACAGTCAAACTACACTCCAATTTGTAACATTTGTATTAGAATTTACCTCCAGTTGAGACTCAAATGTGAGCACCCTACTTCAGTTTGTAGCATTTGATGATCCTTGTTTCATATCTATAGTCAAGAAAATATAGAAATGTCAAGCAAATATAGTTGGCGAAGAAACTTGTATTGAGAAGTGCAAGAAAATAATAATGTAGTATTGTTATCCAATCATAAATATCAAGTGTGAAAACTCTAAACAAGCTCCAAAGTAAAATCTGAAGAAAAAAATCCTCTACTAGCTAAAAGCAATTCATGCAGTAACCAAAATTCATAACAAGATTCATGAGTATGTAACTTGTGGTTAATATCAATAAAAAAAACTAATAATATAATTAAGCTTAATGTAACTGCAAATGTCTTATCCCACTATCTAACAATCATTCTCCTACCAATGCCTTGAACAATAACTAAAAGGGCAGTTCAATATTAGTATTATATTGCATCATAATTGGACAAAAGGGTCTCCATCCTAAGTAGCTTTATTTTTCGCTACACGATGTGGCAGTGTTACCAAGTCGGACAAAATGGTCTGCATCAGAATTGGACAAAATTCCTTTTAAGTACCATATATGACGTATATACACCTATCTTTACATGTGATTTGAGTGCATACTAGTACAACTGGACGACAATCAGCATGCTATACCTGAAAATACCAATCAAGGTCTTTAGGCAATATCTTTTGAGGGGAGGCACTCAAGTTCTTATCAGAGAAATTCCATGAAACCACCTACAAGCATCATGGGGATCAATGTGAACACAATATTAACTACAAAGAAAACATCCAAAAAAAAGGCTACAAGAACTGTTCATTAATCTCTTTGCCATTCAGGACCACGCCGATCCTCAAGTCATGGGCCACATGCACAAGAAAATGCTCTACAAACAAAGGGACTAAAAATCTAAACAGAGACACAAAGGTCTACACAGGAACATGAATGAAAAAGGTAAAAGAATGAAAAGAATCAGTCCTTATGGAAGTTTAAAACAAAAATAGGGTAAGGGTTTTGGTTGTACTGGTTGTAGAATGGCAACTTTCATTCTATATAAGTGCAGATCTTCCAAATTTAGACACAATTCACATCCAGAGATAAATTCTACTATGAAAAAAGGCTAAACTTTAGCAACAATATATGCCTTTATCCTTCGCCTAGTTAACAAAAGAAAGATAGCTTTGCATACTTCTGTCATACGTTAAAACCTAGGAAATGCTCCTCATGTATAAGCAATCTTTTTAAATGTTAGACCTAGCAAGAGTTAAAGCAAGGAAAAAAGGTTGTGTAGGAAAAGAAAGGTTGGGAAGGTCGTGGGCTGGTCGGAGCGGGGGGGTAGGGGATTTTCACCGCGACCCCCCAACCTCTTGCAGTTGAACCTAGGGAGTTTCCCTAAGGGGTTGTCCAAGTCCGAAGTCTTGTCGGACTCACCCCTCGTTCAGGCCCTGGTGCTATATACTACTTAAATTACATACTGGTGCTACTAACTAATTCTGACTTTAAATTTACCTAAGAAAAATTGTGTATAAGATAAAGAGGTAATCTGCACCCCTTTTGCAAGAATGTACAGATGGAGTTGATTAGAGCATTGTAATGCAACTATAAATAAACAATCATCTTTAGGCAAGTGTAACGCTTAGGGCAATCAGCCCATTCTTTCTCTTATGTATTGAGTATATATGCCTATATCTACTATAAAGAAGTGCTAAATGACTCAATACACTATTTTTCTCTTCGACGTGCACGCTTCCTTACAGTAAGGGCGCCACATTATTAATACTCAATACATAAGAGAAAGAATGGGCTGATTACATTCTCAATAAGTGAATTTTTTTTGTGCTTAGGTAAATTTCAATACGGATGCCAATTATGATTTCCACAAGTTCCTCAAACGATCTCTAGACCATGACTTTGTAAAGGTGGTAAGAATTAGCATCAACCCAACATAAATCTAATAATTCAGTTACACCCTCAGCTTGAAGTTTCTCTAATAGCATTCCGTCCTTGCATTCTGCAGCATATGGAGCTGGATGTATGTCGTTCTTTTCATACGTTTTAATGCCGATGGTAAAAGAGACAACTTTGCAATATGCTCACTGTATATTTTGGAGGATAAATTATGTTAATCTTCACGAACTGAAACAATTTGGAACTGATGTCTTGGGGGACGATTGAATTATGTTAAACATTTTCATCTCTCCCTTCAGATCCTAATCCCTAACATGTTTTCTTGTGTTGTACTGTGGAAGCAAGACCGGAATCCAAAATGGTACTGTGTTGGAGGTACATATGTACGTACGTACGTACATTAGCAATTAATTAAGGTTATCAAACAATTAATATGTATTTTGAATTACCGTGAATATCAGAAACTCACCCATGCCCATGTGAAGAATGCAAGGTGAAAAGAATTCTGCAATATCCAATATTAAGGTAACCGATAAGAGAAAGCTACATGCCAGATTGCATGTCGAATGAATGAATACCTGAATTAGGATGAAGTGGATGACATGGAGAAGGGAAAGCTCCTTTTACACATTGTCATTATGATTACTTCTAACTTCAGTCATACTATCACAAGTATCTGCAAAGACAATTAATGATATTTTCTTTGCATTAAATATATATCCTTCTTGGTTTAATAGACTATAGTTCACCATCAAAGGAATAACCGCAGACCAATAATGATTGTAAGATCCTGCATCGAAAATAAATAAAATAAATTTAGATGAATAGAAAATTCTACATACATCTCACTTGGAATCTGAAGGAAGAGATGAAATTTTTTAACATAATTCAACCTGAGCGAAATCTTCGTCCGGAATAGGAGGGTCAGAACTCCCAATACTACCACAGTCATACTGGGCTCCTTCTTTACAGCAACTTCGATAGGCGCCAGCTCTCCTTGTTGTTCTTCCGTTCTTGGTGTCACCTCCTCCTTAACGAGCGATGACTCTTGTTTGAAAGGAGACAGCAGCTCTTCCTTCACAATGATCTCAGTCTTCGGAAGGGATGCTGCAAGAATCAAAGATAAAAAGAAACAAAGTTAGAAGATGGTCATAACCTTATGCAGCTTAGTCCATTAGGAGCTCATACGATTCTGTTCAGAGGGGCTTCATGCGGTTCAGTTCTAAAGGCGTTTATACGGCTCAGACGTTCTCATGCGGCTCAAACATAGGGCATACCCCATGTGGCTCGGATATGAGAATTTCATACGGCCCATACAATATATGTGGCTTCATAAAGATGAAGAACGCATTGAATGCTGAGGGAAAGAAGGCTTGTACATAAAAAAAATGCAACAGAGCCATTGTTTCAGGGTTTGAAGTGTTCGATATTCTATATAGTCTTTACCCTTGATGGCAGGGTGGACGTCAGGATGGACTGGGGGCGCTATAGTCGGCGATGAGGCCGTCGCCTTCTTGTCTTTCGCCGCAGCAGAGGCCTTGGGAGCTTTGGAAGCTTTGGCGGCCATTGTCGATGATGGTTGGAGAAGAAAAAACAGAAGCTTAGGGCAAGAGAAGAACAAAAGAAGATAAAGAAATCTTCATGACCTAAACATAACCCTATTTATAGGAAAATATGGGGGGCATGTGGACCGATAACCGCTTCGGGTCATGTGCTGCAGGCGAAATCGACTCCTCAAATTAAGGACAATTAATGAGACGCACGCGTGGCAGGGAGCCCATGCGGCTAGGGAGTCTATGCGGCCAAACAGGTCATGCGGCCAAGAAGTCCATGCGGCCAGAACATCCCATGCGGCCAGCGGAGCTCATATAGCCATGCTTCTTATTCAAAGTATTTTAATTTTTCAAATTGAAAACTTTGAAGGGGGTCTTGTAGAAGCATGGAAAAGAACAAAAAAAGCCCATACGGCTCAAAACAGAAGAAGCCCATGCGGCTCAAAACAGAAGGAGCCTCATGCGGCTCAGGAATCTATCGGAGTCTCATGCGGCTCAGAAACTCTCCAATAGCCTCATGCGGCTCAGGAAAGAATCATGTGGCCCTATGCAGCTTGCTTTTTACAGCTGGCCATAAAGTGACTGCTCCTATTAAATGCTCTGACATAAAGTGGTAACTCTGACAATAAAGTTGAAATGATAAACTCTGACATGACGGCGTGTTCTTCAGGAAACGAAGAAAATCTCCTATACAGCTGGCACGATCCACCATCTCCAAAGCTCTCTATGTGGCTACCACCCCCCTCATGCGGCAGATGCTCTCATGCGGCTCGAATCATGGAGACTATCGTTATGCCGCTCAAATCCTACGAAGCCACCCCATGCGGCCGCTGTCCTCATGCGGCCCAGATCATGGGAATTATCTCCATGCGGCTCAAATACCGAGAGGCCATACCCATGCAGCCTTGACTCGTGGCTAGTCTTATACAGCTCAATTGGAAACCAACCCCATGCGGCTCAGATTTCAGAGGCTACATCTATGCGACTGCCACATTCATGCGGTTCAAAACCTAAGAAGCTACCATCATGCGGCTATGGCTCGCGGTTATGAAACATGGCAGAAGATCAGTTTCCCCGTAATAATGGTTAGATACGTGGCATTAAATCAATCAAGATTTATCAACAGATCCCAACAACCAGATTTATTACAATCATCATAATTTCCCCAAATCAAATCAGATCAGACAAATCGAATACGTGGCAGGAGATCCGAGCCTATCAAAATTCATGCAATCAATATTAATTGCCCATAAGATTTGGTGTAATCCACATTAATTGCCCAGATTCATTACAATCAAAATTAATGGTCCAGATGATTAGCCGTCGACTTTTTAAGGAGAGAATCATTGTAAACCCTAATGATCACACCCCCACTCCTATAAATAGCAAGGTGCTATTCCCTTGCAAATGACCTGGAGAGACCTAAAAAGTGAGCACAGAGAGACAAAGGCACGCACAGAGGATTCTTTCCGGGCATCCTGAGAGCATTTCTTCACCAGAGCCAAGGCTACGTCCGATCGTCCAAGTAGTAAGACAGAGCTGTCGTCGCTTTCCCGAGCCTCTACCGTCACCCTCCAGAATCAAAAATAAATAATTGTACTTAGATTGTTGTACCTAGGCTTTCGTCCCTAGGCTTTCTTTGTACGAGCGAGTTTGTATTGTGAGTCTAAGTTCAGTCCTCCTATATAATTATTCTGTACTTTTACAATCAATGGCAAACACGATGGTGACTCTGCTGGAGAAAAACTTCTCCACGGCTGAGAAGTTGGTGATGCAATCGGATGCAGCCAAACTCGGCTCCACACAACAGAAGATGGTCGTCTGCTTCGACTAACAGGCGTTTGAAGAAATGCTCTCCGATGGGAGGGCTCGCCCGATCCAGGAGCGAGCCCGCACGAAGAAGGCTCACAGGGAGTGGAGGCCCAAGTCATTTGCTCCTCTCCAAGCCCTGGACGAAGTACTCTCTGCTGCACAAGACGACGAAAAAAGACTCTCATACGGCTCCACTTCAGGCCATAGAGGACTCTGTTGTCCCCAAGTTCGGCAGAGGAAAATACTGCGATGCTGGACTTGCAGGGACAAAGAGGGACCCTATGTGGTCCAGGAAGAAGCCGAATAAAGGCACCAGCGGCATGCATGATGCTCATGCGGCCAAGATTGCCAGCTGCATGCATGATGCTCATGCGACCAAGATTGCCAGCCGCGTGCAGAATGCTCATGCGGCCAAAACTGCTAGCCGCGTGCAGAATGTCCATGCGGCCAAGACTTCCAGCCGTATGAAGGAGGCTCATGCGGCCAAGACTTCCAGCCGCATGAAGAAGGCCTATGCGGCCGCGACTGCCCGCCGCATGAAGATTGCTAATTCCAGCCACATATTATCCACTCCACGCGGCTCAGGCTCCGTCTTCGACCGCCTCTCCTATGGCCCTGATCTCTCACGCTCCCAAGAAAATGTGTTTGATTCTCTGCAGCACCACTTAGACTCTTCCTACTATGTGCCTTCAGGCACTAGGATAAAGAAGTCTAGGGCAGCGCGAGCTCGGCAAGCTCAGTCGGCTATCCCAACCTCTGACCATCCGAGTGCTCCGCTTATTGTTATGCGGGCCTCAGATAGAAAGTTATACAGAACTACTCGAGTCCAGCCCCCGGCGGCAGACGGACAGAGTGGTTCCCAAAAGTCTCCCCATAACCAGGAAGCAAACGTGGTTGTTCGAGACCCATCTGACTTGCGTGATGTGATCCTTCACAAACACAAGGAAAGAGAAGGGGATTCGATGTGCAAAGAGTCCTCCCTCGGACATCACTGCACCCAAGTCATTGTCAACTGCTGCTGCAATAACGCAGCAGTTCGAGAAGACCGGCGGTCCGTCTTCCAAAGACTGCAACAACCAAGTTCAGAGGATGAGGCACTTTTCGTCGTCTATTGCAACTCTGCTCAGAGAATCCCCGCCAGCGGGAGAGGAAAGAAAAGAAATATCTTCAGCCCAAAGATTTCAACCACTGTGACCAAGAAACTATCATCTAAATGGTTGCCTACCACCGAAGTTTTCTAAGGTACCCGTTCGAAGATGAAATCTACTACATTGGGAGATTCATCATCCACATCACTGGAGGTCACTAAAACCGGGGGTAGCATTCCTCCGAACATCTACGACAATCCGGTATTCCAAGGAGATGAGCCCGAGGAAACGACTCTCCCAACAGATACAACAGGTGCCGACGTCCCCGAGGATGTTCGCGACTCTCAAGACGAGGCAAGCTCTGAAGCTGGGGGTACTATTCCTTCTGAGTCCAAACCAGAGGAAAACATTCCCACATACCCCGACGACTTCTCTGTCCAGGGGTATGATTCAGAGGGCACGTCGTCCACCGTCCCTTCTACTTTGGCTCGTGTGAGGACGGCATTCATGATAAACAACGATCAAGGCGATCCCAGTGATCACCAACGCATCGACACTCTGGAGGCCATACTGCGTACCTTGGTCAAATCCGTGGACGAAATCAAAGTGGTGCTTCCAACTCTGTAAGGAAGGACGCCTGGCCAAACAAGCTTGGGTCCCACGGTCAATGCGAACTCGAACTCAGCGGCACCAAACCCGGGCGACAATCCTCCTGAAATATCGGCTTCTACCACTACGGATAAGGCCAGAGAGGCAAGAAGAGAGGTCCATGAGCTCCGAGCCATGTTTCACGCCCAGGAAACCTTCCAAGACCTCAGAATACGGCAACCATACCCTGCTGCATGGAGGGATGTCCCTTTCCCACCAAGATATAAGCCGTTCAACATCAATCCCTATGATGACAAGACTTTTGCAAGTCGGTACATTACTTACTTCGAGGTCACAATCGACCATCTGCCCCATGACGATGCCATCCTTACACGATTATTCATCGGGGCATTGGAAGGGGTCACCTTCGACTGGTACCGTAACCTGCCAGACAACTGCATCCATTCCTTTGCCAGCATCAAGCGTATGTTCTTGGAGAGGTTCTACGAAGTAGGACAAGACGTGACGATGTCCACCCTCATGGATGTTGTTCAAGGGGAGAAGGAACTGACAAGGAACTATATTGAGCGGTTTTGCCAAACCGTAATGAAGTTGCCATCTGGAAATCCGAATTCCTCCTTAATTGAAATTTGCCAAAAGAGACTGCTTCCAACAATCAGCATCTGGATGGGTGAAAGTCAATTTAAGGACTGAAAGACGTTCATCATCAGTGCCACTAGCACCGAAGATAAGTTGAAGAAGGCTCGCCAACTGGGATTACACATCTCGGAGGGAGAGGACAAGGGTAAACGCCCTAATGCTAACACCAACAACGGGGGTAATTCCACCAATAATCGAGACAACAAGGGCAAACAGGCTATGGTGGCCGAGCAACCCAGAAGCCTGAATCAAAGCCAGCTGAAAAACAGTGGCCGCAGATGACTAACTCCTTCGAAGACGGTCATGTCAAGCCCATCTTGGATATGCTCATACAAGGAGGTAGAATCCAGCTCCCTCCACCTAGGCGGAAACCTCGATCGGCCGAAATGGAAAGCCCCAAGTACTGCCATTACCATTATTACGTCTACCACGCCATGCAGGACTGCATCTAATTGAAGCGATATATTCAGCATCTCATCGATTCGAAGGCTCTGGCCATTGATTTCGAGGAGGTAACCATGGCAGCCAATATGGTGTCAGTACAGTTCGACAGCTTTCCTTCGAGAGAGACTCAAGACGGCGTAGTAACCGTCCCTCGGGCAACAATAGAGATTGCTAATCTTCCACCTCCTCGAGATCAGGCCGCGGGTCTAGTGCCCCTCACCATATCACGAGGGAAGGTCATGTGGGTCCACCCAGACCTGGTACCGAAAGTAACTCAATCCACACCACCCGCTTCCAATAAAAAGAAGAGTGGAAAAGTCAAGTCATGCCACACAATCTCGGCAGAGGTCGAAGAAGCTACTGCTATTGTTACCCGATCCGACGCACAAACCCAACCTCCACCGGGTAACTCGACTGAAGATCATCAGCCGATAGCAGCTGATGCCCCAGGACCTTCTCAGCCTTCGACGACCGACAAGCCTAGGCCGAAGGAGACTCGCTTTGACAAGCCGCTCCGAAAAGAGGTGCCTCAGGGCCTGGAGAGGCCCTACAACTTTGACATCTTGGCACAATTGGCCAACACGCCGGCCAAATTATCATTATACGAGCTCCTGAGACTCTCCAAAGATGTTCGCGTGGCACTAAGCGATGTACTCCAGAATGCCGACGCATATCTGGCTCAGGTTAACCTCACGGGAGAAAGCCCGCCTGCAAATCTCCAGAACAGCGCTTGCACAGGTACAATGCCCAACATCGTCTTCACTCTGCAGGATATGCTCATTAAAACCAACCTGCACGATCGTCCATTGTATTACACTTGATACATCGGTGACGTAAAGGTGGATCGGATGTACATTGACCCCGATTCTTCTATAAGCATCATCCCGAAGAGTCTGTCGTACCATCTTCGCATCCCCATGCATCGCCTGACGCCGACAAGCACCGCCATCAACGATTTCAATTCGGGCAGGAGCTACCCGATTGGGAAGATTCGCTTGAAGTGCCAAATCGGCGATCTGCAGTCAGAAGTGACTTATTATGTCATAGATGCGGACACTTCCTATAATATTCTCCTGGGGCGTCCTTGGATACACGATTACATGATCGTGTCTTCCACGCTGCACCAGTGCTTCAAGTACGTTGACAAGTACGGCTTTGTGAGAATAGAATTTGTCGACATAGATCCCTTCAAAGGGGTCGAGTCTTATTACTCGGACTCCAGCTTGTACGAAAAATCGAAGAGCCACCTCGTCGAAGGAGATATGCAAGCTTAAACTGAGGCAGCAACAGAATCAGAAGAACCTTTGACGATCCACCTTCAAGCTCGCAAACCTGGCAAGACCGTACCCCTTACGGCCGCTCTGCGTAAGGATGCAATCAGTCTCTCGGCACAAAAGGGGCAAATGATAATCCGACTGCCAAGGTCTGGCCAATCACCAAAACCTACAACGGAGCCACTGACAATCAGGCTACCAAGAGCCGGCCAGCCACAAACAGAGAAGTTCAAACCCTCTGACAAGCCAATAACGATACGTCTTCCCAAGATGAATCGTCAACCCAATGCGAAGTTGGGGACTCCTAGCGAGCCAATAACTCCCCGCCTAGCATCAAGCGCCAAACAGGGAGTCGTTAGTTCACCAATGACTCCACTTTCTGCCCCACCAGCGGAACCCCTGATGATTAAGCTTCCCAAGTCATCCTCTCAGCCTTCATTTATACAGGGGGTGGCCAAAGAAGAACCAAAATTGGCCAAATATGTGGCTGCTTACACTGATGTTCCATCCGTAAATGATATAATTCTACTAGAAAAGATACCTTATTTTATCAATAAAGGGCAATCTTTGAATTACCTCGAGCTTGATAAGCTTTGTACAATGTATGCCCTGGAACACGGTATAGGCACCCACCTGCACACACAGGTGACAAATGTCTACACCGCAAACCAACTTACACCAGTGGAAGATGCTTACCATATAGTGGAGGGAGAAGACCATCCAATCATCTTCGACCGGAAGAATGATCCACAGCCCTTCGTAATAGAGGAAGTCGATCTCGACTCGGACGCCGGGAGACTGCCCCTTTATCTGTATAGCTCCCAATCCAAGTACCTCATACAAAGACAAGGGTATGATCTGGAGACTACACCAGGCATGAACTATGGCACTGGTCGGCGGTTACCTTTACAGTTGCCAGTCCCGGCCGAGAAACCACGGGATTACTACAACAAGACCCGATGTGGACTTGGGTATGTTACGTCTACAACGACCTCTGAAAGCTCAGATGAGGAATGCGACTATCATTCACACTCAACCGGATCACCAACTTCTGATTCAGATATCAGCATCGGGGACGTATTCAGGCAAGTCTTGTCTGTCAATATGGCATTCACCGATGCTTACGAAGAAGAAGAAGACATTCCTGAACTCCTTGAATTAGAGCCATAGGCCCAACAGCTGGATACACAATAGGAAAAACGGTTCGAACAAGGAGAGCCTCCTACTGAAGATGAGGTTAAAGAAGTTGACATCGGCAATGAGTCTTCTCCAAAACCAATCTTCGTTAGTAAAAGCCTGGCAGACGAAGAGCAAGAATCGCAGCTACAACTCGTCAAAGAATATATTAATATGTTCCCTTGGAGTTATGAAGACATGCCAGGGCTAAACCCCAAGATTGTACTTCACAAACTCAACATTCGGCCGGATGCAAAGCCGATCAAGCTACAACAGCGACGCTTCCGCTCGAACATTATGAATGTGATCGAAGCCGAAGTCAACAAACTGATAGCCAGCGGCTTCATTCGTGAAAAACAACATCTGGACTGGGTCGCCAACATAGTACCGGTCCTCAAGAAAAATAGAATGATTCGAATCTGAATCGACTTTTACAATCTGAACGAGGCGTATCCTAAAGATTAGTTCCCCCTCCCTATCACAGACATCATGATTGACAACACCTGCAGCTTTGAGCGTATGTCATTCATGGATGGTTTCTCGGGATACAACTGTTTGCCATTGATTGTAAAAGAACAAACAATTATCGGAGGACTGAACTTAGACTCATAATATAAACTCGCTTTGTCACGCCCCAGAACCAGAATACTGGAGAGCGGGGGCAGACATAGCCAGCTACGTATATTGAAATGGATTCCATCTCGCTATACGGTCACGGCTGTCTAGGATACATGAGGGTTTATCTACAAGCCAACAGTCTCTTAAGGTCATGAACAAGCCTAGTGTCTCAATCACAAGCAAGTAAGTAAATGTTACAAGATGTATGATCATTAAATATACAATAATAAGGCGTCCCAAATATTACAAATTCAACTGATCATGAAGCAAGTCGTACAAAATGTCAGGACTAGCAAGAGTTTAGTCATACATGATCAACCCTAGGATTTGTCAATCATGTTACAGCCCGTAGGCAGATAGTAAATAAAGTACAATCGAGCTAAACAGGTGCTCGTCGGCTAAACGCCTCAAAAGAATATTTTTACAATAGAGCGGAAGAGCCAAAAATAACCCACTCGTTGCCAGGGTTCCGTCTAGTGGCCACCATCTGGCTGGAAGATCGGTAGATCCTCTGGAGCTGCTCCAAAATCTGGCCACACAAAACCAGCTGGGTCAGACCCCAGAAAGAGCAAGTGCCACAAAGGAGCTTCACTTAAGAACTAAAACTAGCAATCAGCTCAGGAATATAAATAATATAATAAAAGACAGGAAATATAAATAACTGGTAAAAACTGGAAATAAGAAAAATATGCCAGGATGATATACGACGAGATAACCATGGAACTATTCAGATAGCTAGGTTACAACCCGTAAACCAAACAAGGACCGGGGTTGTAATCCTTCGTCTGAACGGAGCTTAGTTTCTCACCATTTATCGAGAAAATAAATACAAGCATGCGGGTCATGTAACAGTCTGGAACAAGATCAGGGCAAGACTAGACTTGTTAGACTCCATCCAATCATTTCACGGCCAAGCAAGACCTACGGCTTGATACTTTAACTAACTAGGGTTATCACAGTCCTAGTTACTAACAAGATGCAGTGAGATTATTCTACAGCCACAAGCCCTGCAGACCATCCAGGTTACCCAGGTCGAAAGATTAGGGTTGAATTCAGGTGGGTACATCGTCCAGGAAACGCATGTACCCTTAAGTAGCTTGAAGGGTACAACACATGACAGTGTGCTGGAAATGTGCCCTACTCGACGGCAGGCTACAGATCCCAAGCGCGCCCAGGTAACGGGATTGCCTGTAGCTGGGAAATCTCTTCATGACTAATGTATTAATCTAGTTGTTAACCTTAGTCCATTTTAGTAGGTACTCCTGACCGTGGTACTCAGGAGTCCCATCCTAGACATGATGCAAGACAGGACTGGTTTATTTATACAAGCACAATCACCCACGGTGTCCAGGATGTTCATTCTTGTCAAGTCATGTCATGTCAGGTAGCCGTCGCAACAGCTTATCAAGATATAACATGTCAGGTCATCATGTCAAGTGTACTTGTCAGGAGTGCGCCACGACGGGCCACTATCAGGTCGTGTCAGGTCATTATGTCAGGAGTGCACCACTACGGGTCACTATCGTGTCAGGCTCAGGTATCATTTCTAAACATATCAAGTAAATTCGGGAATTATCAAGTTCATGACAAAAGGCGTAAGGATATAAAATGGGCGTAAAATATCTAATAAAATATCAATATACAGGGCTATAGAAGATCAAGGGTAATCAGGCTATACTCAAGCCAGGCTACGCTCAGGCTAGCACACCAAAGGATCCATACACTTCCAATGGGAAGCATACGCAAGGGTCAGCGTACACAAGGGCACGCGCAAGCTACAGGTCAGCGTACGCTCAAGCTAGCGTACGCTCAAGACTGCGTACGCTCGAGCTAGCCTACGAAAGGAGCCAGCGTACGCCTAGCGTACCAAGGCACGCGTACGCTTAAGCTAGCGTATGCTCAAGACACGCTGCCAACAGGCAGCGTATTAAGGTGAGCATACGCTCACTAAAGAGCAGCGTACGAAGGCTAGCGTACGCTCACTAAACAGCAGCGTACGAAGGCTAGCGTACGCTCGCTAAAGAGCAGCGTACGACTCAGTGGCATAAGCTAAAAAGCTAGCTCACTGTTCACAGTCTTCTCCAGAGGGCAAGAACAGCAAGAACTCCATGGATGGAACCCAAAACTCCAAATGCTCATAACTTGGTCAAAACAAGTCCGAATCCAACTTTCCAAAGGTCAAAATTGGGTAGAAGGAGATGCTCTAAAACATGGAACCATCAAAACTTGAAAACAAGGAAGTTTAATAGATCAAAACCACCAAAATCCGAAAATACTAAATTGTAGATCTACAAGAATCAAAGCCTCGAAATGGAAAATGACAAGTTCTAATGTGTCTTAGAATCATGAGAAGAAGCTAAAGGAGCCATAAAAATGAGTTCTCTTGTGGAAGCAAGTTGCACTTGCCTAAGGGTTGGGGAGTTGTGGAGAGGAAGGAAGAAGAAGAAGAAGAAATAAATGAGAGTTATGGAGGAGAGAAAAGGTTGGTGGGGAAATAAATATCATGGGTTGGTGGTAGGTGGGGGGTTCACCTTGGTCCATGATGGACTAAGCAACCAGCCGGCTAAACCAAACCAACCCAAACCGAGAGTTAAACCAAGCCAAGAAAACTAAACAAGGAACAATACAAGAAAATACGTACACGTATTTCCAAAATACGTAATACGAACCACAGGCATTACAACTCTACCCACCTTAAAAGAATTCCGTCCTCGGAATTTAATCAAGGGGCTAGAGGGGCAAGAACAAGCTATACTAATAACAAGCAAGCTATACTAGGCAATCAATCAATCATGCAAGCAAGGAATCGAAGGCATGAGGCATAAGAAAGACATTATACCTCACGAGTCAAACAAATCGGGATATCGTGATCGGATGTCATCCTCACGCTCCCACGTTGACTCCCCCAAAGAGTGATGACCCCAAGCAACTCGGACTAACTTGATAGTCTTGTTCTTGAGGATCTTCTCTCTCCGGTCCAATATAGACACGGGCCTCTCCTCATACGAAAGGTTGGTACCAACAACCAATTCCGAATGATCCAGGATGTGGCTCGGGTCCAGAATATACCGTCGTAATTAGGATACATGGAACACGTCATGCACCTCGCTTAGCGACGGTGGAAGAGCGAGACGATAGGATACATCTCCTACTCGCTCCAGAATGTCAAACGGTCCTATATACCTAGGACTAAGCTTGTCCCGTACGCCGAAACGAATGACGCCACGGTTAGGCGAAATCCTCAGGAATACATGATCGTCGACCGAGAACTCGAGAGGGCGCCGATGAGAATTGGCCCAATGGCGCTGGCGATCTTGGGCAACTCGAAGATGATCTCTGACCCTTCTGACCACTTCAACTGTCTGGGCAATCATTTTTGGACCGAGCATCTGTCTCTCTCCAACATCATCCCAGGTTAGCGGGGATCTGCACTTCCTACCATACAGTGCCTCGAACGGTGCCATCTGGATACTGGCCTGGAAACTGTTGTTGTACGAGAATTCCACCAGGTGCAAGTGATCTTCCCATGAACCACCGAAGTCAAGTGTGCAAGACCGCAACATGTCTTCAAGAGTCTGGATCGTGCGCTCCGACTGGCCATCCGT
This sequence comes from Iris pallida, assembly GCA_029216955.1. Classification (NCBI taxonomy): domain Eukaryota; kingdom Viridiplantae; phylum Streptophyta; class Magnoliopsida; order Asparagales; family Iridaceae; genus Iris; species Iris pallida. Next base: position 3,661,898 of record JANAVB010017195.1, on the reverse strand, counting down.
CTGCGGGTGATATGCTGAACTGAACTGGAGATGAGTCCCCAAACTCTCTTGTAAGCTACGCCAAAAGTGCGACGTAAATCTTGAATCTCGGTCCGAGGTGAAACTGACTGGCACTCCGTGCAATCTGACAATCTGCCTGAGGTATATCTCTGCTAACTGAGCCGTCGACTGACCAACTCTGAATGGAAGAAAGTGAGCCACCTTCGTGAGCCGATCAACTATAACCCAGATAGCATCTCTACCAGCTGGGGATCTAGGTAATCCAGTCACAAAATCCATGGTCACATGCTTCCACTTCCATTCTGGAATCGGCAAGGGCTGAAGAAGTCCTGCTGGCCTCTGATGTTCAGCCTTAACTTGTTGGCAAACCAAACACCGAGAGACAATCCGAGCTATCTCCCGCTTCATGCCATTCCACCAGAAATGCTGTCGGATATCACGGTACATCTTCGTACTGCCAGGATGGATGGAATACTGAAAACTGTGAGCCTCTGACATGATCTCCTGCTGGATATCTCCGCTGGGTACACAAAGGCGCTTACCATATCGAAGTGTACCATCCTCATGAATATATAACTCTGGTCTTCGTCCTGCTTCACACTCTGCTCTGAGTCGCTAAAGCTTGGAATCTGTCGACTGCGTCATCCGGATCCTCTCGACTATAGTGGACTGAACTTGCATACTGGCCATCAATGCCACACTGGAAGGGAGAACAACTTCAATACCCATCTTCTGAAGATCTGCTAACAGCTCTGGTTGTGCTGTTAGGAAATAAGCTCCGGCTCTCCTGCTCAATGCATCTGCTACGACATTGGCCTTCCCAGGATAATACTGCAGGTTAACATCATAATCCACAAGAAGCTCCAACCACCTCCTCTGGCGCATGTTAAGATCCTTCTGAGTGAAAACATACTTCAGGCTCTTGTGGTCGGTGAAAATCTCTACCCTGTCTCCATACAAGTAGTGCCTCCACAACTTAAGTGCAAACACCACTGCTGCCAGCTCTAAGTCATGGGTTGGGTAATTCCTCTCATGATCACGAAGTTGTCATGACGCATAAGCTATTACCTTTCCATGCTGCATCAGAACACACCCTAAACCTCTGCCTGAAGCATCACAGTACACTGAGAATCCTCCGGTCCCATCTGGAAGCGTGAGAATAGGGGCTGTTATCAATCCTCGCTTCAACTGCTCAAAAGAACTCTGACACTCTGCTGTCCAAGCAAACTGCGCATCCTTGCGGGTCAACTGGGTCAATGGCGTTGAAATCCGAGCAAAATCTGAAACAAACCGCCGGTAGTAGCCGGCCAATCCAAGAAAACTACGAACCTCTGCAACTGTGCTGGGCACTGGCCATGACTCAATAGCCACAATCTTCTGGGGATCCACTTCTACTCCTCCTCGAGTGATGATATAACCCAAGTACGAAATACGATCGAGCCAGAACTCGCATTTACTAAACTTGGCATATAACTGGTGCTCTCTAAGGATCTGAAGAACTATACGGAGATGCTGCTCATGCTCCGCCTCACTCTTGCTGTAGACCAGGATGTCATCCAAGAACACAATCACAAACTGATCCAAGTATGGCATGAAGATGCGATTCATGAGGTCCATGAATACTGCTGGCGCATTGGTTGCTCCAAAAGGCATAACAAAAAACTCCCAATGCCCATATCTCGATCTAAAAGCCGTCTTCGGGATGTCCTGCTCTCTGACTCTGATCTGATGATAACCTGAGCGCAAATCAATCTTCGAGAATACTGAAGCCCCCTTGAATTGATCAAACAAGTCATCTATCCTCGGAAGAGGGTATCTGTTCTTGATTGTCACTGAGTTCAAGGTACGATAATCAACACATAACCTGGACGTACCATCCTTCTTTTTCACAAGAAGCATCGGGGCTCCCCAAGGCGATCCACTAGCACGAATGAATCCCTTGGTTCTGAGTTCTTCAATCATCTTATACAAGATTTCCAATTCTGATGGCGCCATCCTGTAGACTCTCTCTGACATTGGGGCTGTTCCGGGAATCAAGTCTATAGTGAACTCGATCTCCCGCTCCGGAGGCATACCTGGAAGCTCTTCTGGAAAAACATCTGGGAACTCCTCGACTATCCTGGGCAACTGAACTGCTGCTACTGCCATCCGCAATATCGGAGGAGAAGGCTCAACCTCACCTCGAGAGAAAGAAAACTCCGGCTCGCCTGGAATGCTAAAAATAACCCTGCCAATGTGGCAGTCTATCCTAGCATACTGGTTCCTCAACCAATCCATCCTAGCACCACATCATAATCGGCCATCGGGAACTCTATCAATCTAGCAGGGAATTCTCTACCGCTAACTACGATCCGACACGAGGAAAACACTCTATCTACTCCCACAAGTCCGTTACCAGTAAGTATATTGAGCCTTACTGATAATGACTCGGGCTCCAATCCTACCCGTGTCGCGAATCGTACAGACATAAAAGAATGCGATGCACCAGAATCAAATAAAGCTGAAGCTGGAAAGGAGTTGACGAGAATAGTACCTGCCACTACCTCACCTGGTGCCAATCCTTCCTCCATGGTTATCATCATGGCCTGACCATGCCCTCGGGGTGCTGGTCCCCTCTGCTGAAATCCTCGCTGTCTATTCTGACTCAAGGCCTGGGCTTGTGCATACTGCTGGGGGTTCTGCTGCTGGAATACTTGGGTCTGAGGCGACAAGGGCCTCGGCAATGGATACTGCTGCTGCTGGACCGGAGCTGGTCCTCTCACCGAAGAGCTAGAAAGGTTGGACGAGGATGAACCACCCCTGTTCGGACAGGATCTAACCCTATGGTCTGGTGCTCCACAAACCAGACACAATCCCTGTGCCCTGCGACATTCTGCCACCACATGACCTGGCTTCCCACAATGAGAATAACCCACTGCGGAAGATTGCTTTTGCTTCTGCTGCTGAGGGTACGTCGGAGTGGAATGCTGAACCGACGTCACTGAGGCGGCTCGCCTCGGAGCTCCAATAGTCAAGGCCCTGGCTGCCGGGGCTGGTACCGAAGACTGATTCATCTGGCCGTGAGATCTCTTCCGACCTCCGGCCCTATCCACTATCCTCTGGGAGGTATACTCATGCCTCCGGGCTGCTCTCAAGACTGCATCAAAAGTCTGATGCTCAAATTGCTCAACTGCCAACAAGATCTCCAAGTGAAGTCCCTGCTGGAACCGCTGGGCTCTATCATACTCGGTTGCCCCCAAGGTGGGAGCAAACCGACTGAGTCTGGAAAACTCGGCCGCATATCCATCGACCATCCTGCCACCTTGCTTCAGATTGGTAAACCTCGTCTGCAGATCATACCGAGCCACGGCATCGAAATACTTGGTCTGGAATCTCTTCCTGAACACTGCCCAAGCAATAGGTGCTGCTAATCCAACGGCCTGGGCTGCCACCAGCTGCGGGCAAGATCTAACAACTGCAGGCGCACAACGGCCATCTTCTCATTCTCTGGGGTCCTGGCTGCTTCTAGAACCACCTCTGTGTCCTGAAGCCATGCATCTGCGGCGATAGCATCTTCACTACCGTCGAAGAAGGGAGGGTTCAAGCGCTTAAAGCTGTTGGCAGCGCTGTTACCCTGATGACCACCCCGGGTCAAAGCATCCGTCACTGCCTGGTGCAAGGCATCTCCACGCCGGTCTTGGAAAGCTATCAAGGTCCTGACGAGTCCTACCAAAGTGCCGTCATCATGTTCTACATGTTGAGCTGGCTGGACTGGTGGCTCTCCGTCAGAAGGCACGACTCTGGAGGCTACTCCGGAATGCTGGGCTTAATCTCCAGGTTGCTGCTGGTCCGCGGGAGGTGCTCCGCCTTGCTGGTCGATAGGACCACGAACAATGCCGCTGAAGAAGACGACATAGGGAACAATAAGGAAGGACCAGGACAGATCAACGATACAAGCACATGATCAGGACAAGAATCCCGGGATTTAGAAGATACGAGCAGAGATCAAGAACGAATACTGATTGAGATATCTATTCGGTAAACCCTCATATATCTTGATTTACAAGACCTGCATGGGCCACCACTTAAACCATGTCACGCCCCAGAACCAGAATACTGGAGAGCGGGGGCAGACATAGCCAGCTACGTATATTGAAATGGATTCTATCTCGCTATACGGTCACGGCTGTCTAGGATACATGAGGGTTTATCTACAAGCCAACAGTCTCTTAAGGTCATGAACAAGCCTAGTGTCTCAATCACAAGCAAGTAAGTAAATGTTACAAGATGTATGATCATTAAATATACAATAATAAGGCGTCCCAAATATTACATATTCAGCTGATCATGAAGCTAGTCGTACAAAATGTCAGGACTAGCAAGAGTTTAGTCATACATGATCAACCCTAGGATTTGTCAATCATGTTACAGCCCGTAGGCAGACAGTAAATAAAGTACAATCGAGCTAAACAGGTGCTCGTCGGCTAAACGCCTCAAAAGAATATTTTTACAATAGAGCGGGAGAGCCAAAAATAACCCACTCGTTGCCAGGGTTCCGTCTAGTAGCCACCATCTGGCTGGAAGATCGGTAGATCCTCTGGAGCTGCTCCGAAATCTGGCCACACAAAACCAGCTGGGTCAGACCCCAGAAAGAGCAAGTGCCACAAAGGAGCTTCACTTAAGAACTAAAACCAGCAATCAGCTCAGGAATATAAATAATATAATAAAAGATAGGAAATATAAATAACTGGTAAAAACTGGAAATAAGAAAAATATGCCAGGATGATATACGACGAGATAACCATGGAACTATTCAGATAGCTAGGTTACAACCCGTAAACCAAACAAGGACCGGGGTTGTAATCCTTCGTCTGAACGGAGCTTAGTTTCTCACCATTTATCGAGAAAATAAATACAAGCATGCGGGTCATGTAACAGTCTGGAACAAGATCAGGGCAAGACTAGACTTGTTAGACTCCATCCAATCATTTTACGGCCAAGCAAGACCTACGGCTTGATACTTTAACTAACTAGGGTTATCACAGTCCTAGTTACTAACAAGATGCAGTGAGATTATTCCACAGCCACAAGCCCTGCAGACCATCCAGGTTACCCAGGTCGAAAGATTAGGGTTAAATTCAGGTGGGTACATCGTCCAGGAAACGCATGGAACCTTAAGTAGCTTGAAGGGTGCAACACATGACAGTGTGCTGGAAATGTGCCCTACTCGACGGCAGGCTACAGATCCCAAGCGCGCCCAGGTAACGGGATTGCCTGTAGCTGGGAAATCTCTTCATGACTAATGTATTAATCTAGTTGTTAACCTTAGTCCATTTTAGTAGGTACTCCTGACCGTGGTACTCAGGAGTCCCATCCTAGACATAATGCAAAACAGGACTGGTTTATTTATACAAGCACAATCACCCACGGTGTCCAGGATGTTCATTCTTGTCAAGTCATGTCATGTCAGGTAGCCGTCGCAACAGCTTATCAAGATATAACATGTCAGGTCATCATGTCAAGTGTACTTGTCAGGAGTGCGCCACGACGGGCCACTATCAGGTCATGTCAGGTCATTATGTCAGGAGTGCACCACTACGGGTCACTATCGTGTCAGGCTCAGGTATCATTTCTAAACATATCAAGTAAATTCGGGAATTATCAAGTTCATGACAAAAGGCGTAAGGATATAAAATGGGCGTAAAATATCTAATAAAATATCAATATACAGGGCTATAGAAGATCAAGGGTAATCAGGCTATGCTCAAGCCAGGCTACGCTCAGGCTAGCACACCAAAGGATCCATACACTTCCAATGGGAAGCGTACGCAAGGGTCAGCGTACACAAGGGCACGCGCAAGCTACAGGTCAGCGTACGCTCAAGCTAGCGTACGCTCAAGACTGCGTACGCTCGAGCTAGCGTACGAAAGGAGCCAGCGTACGCCTAGCGTACCAAGGCACGCGTACGCTTAAGCTAGCGTATGCTCAAGACACGCTGCCAACAGGCAGCGTATTAAGGTGAGCATACGCTCACTAAAGAGCAGCGTACGAAGGCTAGCGTACGCTCACTAAACAGCAGCGTACGAAGGCTAGCGTACGCTCGCTAAAGAGCAGCGTACGACTCAGTGGCATAAGCTAAAAAGCTAGCTCACTGTTCACAGTCTTCTCCAGAGGGCAAGAACAGCAAGAACTCCATGGATGGAACCCAAAACTCCAAATGCTCATAACTTGGTCAAAACAAGTCCGAATCCAACTTTCCAAAGGTCAAAATTGGGTAGAAGGAGATGCTCTAAAACATGGAACCATCAAAACTTGAAAACAAGGAAGTTTAATAGATCAAAACCACCAAAATCCGAAAATACTAAATTGTAGATCTACAAGAATCAAAGCCTCGAAATGGAAAATGACAAGTTCTAATGTGTCTTAGAATCATGAGAAGAAGCTAAAGGAGCCATAAAAATGAGTTCTCTTGTGGAAGCAAGTTGCACTTGCCTAAGGGTTGGGGAGTTGTGGAGAGGAAGGAAGAAGAAGAAGAAGAAATAAATGAGAGTTATGGAGGAGAAAAAAGGTTGGTGGGGAAATAAATATCATGGGTTGGTGGTAGGTAGGGGGTTCACCTTGGTCCATGATGGACTAAGCAACCAGCCGGCCAAACCAAACCAACCCAAACCGAGAGTTAAACCAAGACAAGAAAACTAAACAAGGAACAATACAAGAAAATACGTACACGTATTTTCAAAATACGTAATACGAACCACAGGCATTACACGCTTGTACAAAGAAAGCCTAGGGACAAAAACCTAGGTACAGCAATCTAGGTACAATTGTTTTTTTAGATTCTGGAGGGTGACGATAGAGGCTCGGGAAAGTGACGACAGCTCTGCCTTACTCCTTGGACGATCGGGTGCAGCCCTGGCTCTGGAGAAGAAGTACATGGCGTTGATGAAAAAATGCTCTCTTTGTTCTCTCTGTATGCTCCTCTGTCCTTTCAATCTCTGTATATTCTCTCTCTGATTCTCTCTAGATCCGAGCCGGTGATCCTCTCTATGTCTGTGTTCTCTGCAAGAGAATGGCAACTTACTATTTATAAGAGTGGGGGGCATCATTAGGGTTTTGTAATAATTGCCCATTCTCAAAAGTCGGCGGCCTGAGAGTTTATTAATCTGGACCGTCTATCTTGCATATAATTGATTTATACAATTAATGTGATTGTATTAAATCTCTGTGGACAATAAATATTGATTGCCATGAATATTCGTGACTTGTAATGGCCTGCCACGTGTCTAATTTGCTCGATTCGATTTGATCTGGGCATTTATTACAACAAATCTGATTAGGATTTGTTAACACCCATAATCCCAGGAAGATAAGACTGCCACGTGTCTCAATTATCTTGGGAGAGTCGTAGATGAGTGGGCCGCATGAGGCTAAATGGCCGCATGAAGATGGGCAGCCGCATGGGGATGAACAGCCGCATAAAGATGGACGGCCGCATGGGAGTGGGCAGCCGCATGCTGATGGGCGGTCGCATAGGGGATGCAGCCGCATGCTGATGGGCGGCCGCCAAAGGGTATAGCCGTATGCTGATGGGCGGCCGCAGCCGCATGCCTCGGGATTAGATGGATTCTGCCAGCTGTGAGAAGATTTTCTCCTCCTTCCTAGGAACGTGCCATTACGTCAGTCATTATTGCTCCTTTTTTGTCAGTGCTGTCATTTGTCAGAGCTGTCAGCCGTCAGGGCATTAAATACAGCAAAAGACGAAGGAAAGAAGCTGTTGAAGGCCACGTGGCTCCTCTCTGGGCCGCATGGAATTATTCGAGCTGCATAGACTCTTGAACCGCATGGATTGTCAGCCCCTGTTTTTCAATTTCAGTTAAATTGGTGTTAATTAATTTTTAATGTTAATTTTAGCCTTAAAATAATTATTAGGAATTTTTAGGAATTTTTCTAGAATTTTTAAATGATTTTAAATGAGTTTCAAAGTACAAAAATATTGATTTGTAATTTTCTAAAATGTTTTAATATCAATTTGCAATTATTAGAATAATTTTAATACTTTTTGTAATTATTTAAATTATTTTTATATCAGTTTGTAATTAGAAATTTGTTTTTTATTGAGGAATGCAAATATTATTTTGCAATTGCTCACTATTAATGCTTTTGTGCAAATCCTAAAACCTAAAGGACCTAAGTGCAAAACTACCTAACCTCCCCCCCTCCCCCGACCGAACACACTCTCTCCTCTGCCTCTCACCCACTCGCGTTGACCCCCCCGGCTGCCCCGACCGCCACGACCGGCTGCCCCCGCCAAACCCGGCTGCCCCCACCGCCTCGAAACCCCCTATAAAACTCCCCACTCTCCCCCGACCAGACCCTAACCCTAAACTCCCCACGACCGCCAGTGCCGCCCCATCTCCCACTCTCACCCCCACCGGAACCCTAGCTTCGGCGAGCCCCTGTCCAGCCCCACCGACGACCCTCACCGCCAACCACCGCCGTCGATAAGTTCGCCTCGACGAGCTGAAGGCAGCGCCACTCGAGCGCCGCCTCGCCGACGTCTCCTCCGCCGTCCACAACCCTCAACACCCCCCCCGAAGTCGGACACACAGGTAACAGTTACGAGACTGTGTCGTGCGTGTCTCGTACACGTGTATGTGGTTCGCCATGTCCTGGCGAACATTTTGATGGAACTGGACATGCGAGATTAAGCTCGTGCGTGTCATGCAGGCCTAGGACACGAGGATACCTGTGTCCCTAACTGTCAGGACACAGGGTTGATTTATTATTTTTTTATAATAATTAAACCGATACTAAATAAATTAAACAAAACCCTAACTCTAACAAACCCAGCAGACTGACCCCCTGGTCAGCCTGACCCGATTAAACCCCTCCCCCCCCCCCCCCGCGCTTCGCTGGTCCGGGCTCGAGACCCCCTTCTGTTTTCCTTTTCTTTTTCTTTTTCTGTTTCTTTTCTTTTCTTTTTCTTTCTTTGTTTTATATATATATTTATATATATATGTATGTATATATATTAGTATATATATATATGTATATACTGTATTTTAACAGTATTTTATATATATGTATATATATTTTATAGTTAGTAAATTTCATATATATATATATGTTTGTTTGTATATATGTATATACTTTTATGTGTATATATATATTATATATATACACCATATAATTAGGAGTTTTCTTATATATATATATTTGTATATATATATATATATATATATATATATATATATATATATATATATATATATATATATATATATATATATATACTTTATAAATTAAGTATTTTCCTTATACATAGACATATGTACTTTCAACATATGTATGTATATATTTATTTTGTATCTTATTAAAATATTAATATTATTTTTGCACTTTTACCAAGTTATATTTTTAGTGTATTTAAATTGCTGCAACCATTTGATGTCCAAGCCTAGCATGGGTATTTGGGCTCAAATGTGTTTTCACACATTCAAGACCTGTACAAGTCATATTGGACTTGATTCATGGCCTTGGGTCCTGTATTTGAACTTTGGTTCAAATTATATACATGGACAAAATATGCAGATAATTAATTATTGTGTGCAATGCTGATTTTGATTTTCTAAAAATACTTAAAGTACTGCTAAAATTATGGAAAAATAGTTTTTAGATACTATGTTAAGTTAGCTAATTTAGTATAATTTTTGTAGTATTTAATTTACTGTTTTGCCACTAGTTTGGCATATGAAACCAAAACTTATTTTCTGTATACTTAGGAAAACTGATTTTTATAAAATATTTGTACTGGTTAATAAATTCCAAAAAAATTATAATAAATTTCTATGATTAACAAGGATCACTTTGGTACTTTACTTTAAGAAAAACTAGGCTTTTTGTCTACTTCAAAAATTGTTAGAACACAATGGACTTTTGATTTATTTATTGATTAATTATGACTTGTAGCTTTTTGTGTTATTTTGAGTTTTAGCCGTGTTGAACCCCACCCTTCACTAGTGTAAAGACCCTAGGAAGTTAGTTAAAGTAGTGTGTCACCCCACATTGGTCTCCTATGCCAAAATCATCATTTTGGCTAGGTGTCCAGTCACGAGTCGTGTTTCACCAATTAATGTCCTAGTGTTTTAGCTTAGTGTAAAAACTAAGTTATTGTATTTATTCTACAGTGACGAGTTACCGGACATCCATAGCACTTTTATCGTAGCTTGTTTTGCTTTGCTCTGCTAGAGGCAAGTACTTTCTACGAACTTTACATACTGCTATAAACCATAAAACTGTGAATCACCAACCATGTTAAATACTGATCCTTGGGGTAGCAAGTTAGAACTTTACATGTTGTATTACTTTCAGTCTCTACCATGTTTATACCGTATCTCATATCTCTCACATGTTTAAATAACGGGTTAAGGGAAAACTGTTAGTATTGTACGTGAACATGACCCCCTTCTCCGTATGTATTTACCGCGCTCGGTGACATTTTATATGTGACCTTGCCGTATGTTCTGATCCCGCGTTTGTGTATGGATATACACCGATGCCGTTCGTGCACGTATGTGCACACCAGAAAAACTTGATATGTATCGCTGTACATCCTATACACCTATTGACCGATTCACGTACATGCTACGGTTTTAAACTTTTAAACTACATGTTGTTAAAAAGAACTGATTAACCCATGATATGCCATGATTCCAGTTTATTACATTTCTGTTCATGCTTCGTATATTTAGTTTGCTAGAATCAGTACTTGCTCCCGTCCTGACAGGATAACATTGTAGGTATCCTTACTGAGGAGGAGTTACTCTGTGACACATACTATGGAGATACTGTCAAGGACCCGGCTCTGCCCTACGAGGATGTTCCTGCAGGGAACCTCGCCTTGTTGTCTTTTGTATTATTAGACTTTTGAGAGTAGTCATGTATTAGACTATACATTTTGTAACTGGACATGTATCCAGTTTTACATTTCAGTTCACTTGTACTTGGACATTTTACTATATACTACGACTTTTGTGTTTGGAGCATTTATGATTCTTCTTCACTTATAGAACTGTTAGCACATTTAGTCTTATCCTGTTGTCTTTAGAACAGCTTACTACGTTTTATCTCAACGTAGGCTGGGCATGCCTCGGCCTGGCCCAACAATTTGGGTAGCGGGTCGTGACATGGATCCCTGAGCCGCATGGGCTCTCTGAGCCGCATGGGGATCCTTGGCTGCATGAACTTTTCTTTATTCTTTTCCATGCTTCTACAAGACCCCCTTCAAAGTTTTCAATTTGCAAAATTAAAATACTTTGAATAAGAAGCATGGCCATGTATAAACTCCTCTGGCCGCATAAGATGTTCTGGCCTCATGGGTGTCTCAGCCGTATGGCCATCTGAACCGCATGGTCGTTCCAACCGCATGGCCATCTGAGCCGCATGGGCTCCTTGCCACGTCTTCATGCCATGTGTGCAAATCTTTTACATTGATTGCCTTTAATTTGCTGTCAGATTCAAGGCCGTTTTTTGGGACAGGATCCCAAGAGTTGTCAGAGAAGGAGCTCCTAGCAGGATTTTTGATGGTATGGCTGCGGAATTGCGTCGTCTCAGAAGGAGCTGGTTATATTGAAAGGATCAGCCGTAATTTTATTCTCCCTGCTGTGAAGCTAGTTTTTAGAGTAAAACTAGCTCTTCTTCCGACCATGGTGTGCAGCATACACCATAGCCTCCGTACTTTTACGTCCAAGGTGATCGTCCACGAGGTGACAAAAGACTTTGAAAGGACTGAGCTGCCCTATCATTATCTGATGGGGTGGCTATTAATGCATTACCGGTCTTTGATGAGACCGGGTTCTGAAGACGGCGTGATTGCTGATGACGCTTTTATCTTCCGTTATCGCAACGAGCCTTGGGAGTATGATACCATGCGTGCCTGCCGGATGGCGCTGGCGAGAGCAGATAGGTACAACTTTTTCGTATCTGTCCCTCGTTTTACTACTGAAGAAATAACGGGCGTTCATCTCGACGGTATTGGTCCTCCTCAACTTCTAGACGGCCAGATGCTCTTGTGGTTGCGTAATATCCGCCCCGCCCACCTGGTATACCGTAATCATAATGCCATCTTCCTGGAACCTTACCTACCCAGCAGGTTTGCTCGTTAGTTTGGATAGAGCCAACTTTTTCTGGATAGTCCCAGCTCTTGTCTGGGTTTTGAAGGTAGCCTCCTTGACGGCATCAGGGCCTGGCATTACTATGATACATTCCATATCCGTGCCACTTTCTCGGTTCCTGCTATTGAGGCATTGGTAGAGATTTTGTACATGGCGGCCTTGTACCGTGTCATGGCGAACAATCTCCCCATTGGTTTTAGCCCGGATACCAGTTTTATCGTTGGTACTGGCTTAGATGAGAAGCCCCAAGGGGCCAAGACGAGGAAGAAGAAGAAAAATAGAGTCGAAGTGCCAGACTCAGACTCCACCACTGCGGATGATGAGGACGATGAGCGTGATGCAGATGACTCTTCCTTCCCGGTGGAAGATATTAGGGCGAATCTGCCGCCTGTCGCACCTGGTTCTGTACGGAAGCGTAGCAGACAAATCTCCCCTATTGGCGATATTCCCCACTCCCGAAAGTTGGCTGCGACCAGACGTCGCAGGCTAACTATAAGGGAGAGAAGCGAGGATGTCGACCCCGCTTCGGAGGTAAAGCGAATTACTACCATTTTTATTCAGTTCTTCGTTTCTTCCAGTTTTGATCTTTAATCATTTTCCTTCCCTCCCGTGTAGGAACGATATAGTAAAGCGTAATACTCTAGAGGAGGGTGAATAGAGTTGGCAGCAGAATAATGCTAATTAAAAAATGTTAGCAACACAATCACAGTATATAATCACAGTTGAAATAATGTAAAGGCAGAGTTCAGAAAGCAAATGCAAAGACAGCGATGTATACTGGTATCCCTCTGTTGAGGACTAATCCAGTCGGTAGAACTCTTGCTACCAGTTGAATCCACTATAGGAAAAACTGCAAGTTTTCTTACGAAGTCCTTGCAACTTCTACAACGCGAGCTTTGATACGAAGAACTCGTCCAACTTCAAATGTGAAGAGGTATTCTTCAATCAAGCCTTCTGATTACAATCTCTCAGAAACTTCTAGACCGTACCGCACTGGCAAATCGACTAGAGGATTGTAACTGGCTTGGGATCTGAAAATGAAAGCTCTAGAAAACTCTTTGGAAGGCAGAAAGCTTTTTAGATAGAGAGAAGATTGAAAAGTGAATGAGTGAATTGAAATGATCGAAATCCATCTCTATTTATAGGAATTCCAAAGGGAGAACTCTGTCAGAATTCGGGCAGAATTCGGGCAGAACTCGATGAGCAAATCTCGGTCAAATTCGTAACTGCAGGAGGACCAAGTTCCAGAGAATTTCAAAAATCAAACGGCCACCAACCGAACTCTGGCCGAACTCTGGCCGAACTCTGGCCGAGTTCTGTCAGGGTTAGGTTAGGGTTTTAAAATAGATTTTTGGTGATTTTTGAAAACCTTTTTGAAAACCTTTTTGTAAACATTTTGATAGGTCATTTTAAAAACATTTTGAACTATTTTGGGGATAGCCTATTTGCCAGTACGACTCGGTGTACAACGTATTCCTAGACTCAAATAAAGTAAAAAATTACATTGCATAGAAAGTACAGACTCAAGTAGGCAAACAGATCTTCAGTTTTGAACGGAGTGAATATCCAATCTTGCTTATGTCCAAGAAGCTGAGATGTCCCAACAAGCTTCGTATATCCAGACAGAGTTTTGATCAATTATTAAAATCAGGTTGACCATATGACCAATGGGTCAACAATCTCCTCCATTTTGATAATTGACAAACTATGAATGATATAACATTAAGCTTGTTCAAGCTTGTTCAAAAATATCAAAAAGTAGAAATTGTTCATAACCTGTATTTAACTCAAAAAAAATGTTAGATCATTTTTAATTTTCTCCCCCTTTGTCACTTAGCAAAATAATTGCACAAGAGAAGGCTCCCCCGCATTAAATGCAGAAGACTCCCCCGCAATCAATGCATAAGTAACAAATAGCGAGAAAACAAATAAAAGAAATATAGTATAAGAATTAGAGATATAGCATCACAGGCATGTAATGTTTCTACAAATTATCATCACAGGCATGTATTGCTTCAAAAACATAAAAAAATCTCAGGTATGCTATTTCACAGGCACTTGAAAATGAAGAAGCAGTATAAAGAGATAGTGCTTAAACAAAATGCTGAAATAAACTGAGATATCATAAATGAAACATCATAAACATGTCCATGAAGATAAAAAGTACTGATAGCAAACTATAAAGTACTGATAAATATCAAAAGTACTGATAAAAAGAAATACTGATAAAAACTTGGAATGTTGGAGCATTTCCAAGTATACAATAGAATGTCACAAAAAAATCAAATCACATCTCCTCATCATCATCATCATCAACATGATGAGCATCTTGGCTCATTTCAAATATTTAATTCAAAGATTAGTAATTTCAACCTTCAATTAACATAATTAATAATATTTTATGAATTAAAAGTCTTTACACAGCGACTGTCTCAGATTAGCTGTAGGAGTACTGTCCCAGCTGGCGGAGGTTCACCGGGGAACTCTTAAGTACCGCTTCGCTTCAACCGTAGTTGTGGTGACAGACAGACTCTTTATTAGCTTGTCTCTAACACAGTTTTTGCATAATGATATATAATCATAAAATAAAATCAATTAATATTATTGACGTCCAAAATTCCTAATTCTCGACGTAAATAATTGAAACGATCTTCCGCTAGAGGTTTAGTGAAGATGTCAGCTAATTGATTTTCAATATCTATGTACACAAGGTTTATATCTCCATTTTGATGATGATCTCTAAGAAAATAATGTCTAATTTCGATATGTTTAGTACGAGAATGACATACAGGATTCTTAGTCAAATTAATGGTGCTCGTGTTATCACAGAAAATGGGAATACGTGTGAAAAATAAATCAAAGTCTTCTAGGGTTTGTTTCATCCACAAAATCTGAGCGCAACAACATCCTGCGGCGATATACTCAGTCTCTGTTGTTGATAAGGCTACAGAATTTTGCTTTTTTCTAAACCAAGAGACTAGATCCTTGCCTAAGAAATGTCATGTACCGCTAGTACTTTTTCTATCAACCTTGCATCCAGCAAAATCTGCATCCGAATAACCAATAAGGTCAAAGGATTTAGTTTTGGGATACCACAAGCCGATAAAAGAAGTGCCCTTAAGGTATCGGAAGATACGCTTAACTGCGATCAGATGTGATTCCTTTGGGTTAGCTTGAAAACGTGCACACAGGCAAACACTAAACATTATATCTGGACGACCAGCAGTTAAGTAAAGTAAACTACCAATCATACCTCGATACTTACGTGTGTCGACTGGCTTGCCTTGTTCGTCAGAATTAAGCTTTGTTGAAGTTGCCATCGGAGTGCCAATAGGTTTGACATTGTCCAGATCGAACTTCTTTAGCAAATCTTTTGTGTACTTGGCTTGATTAATGAACGTCCCATTGTCGGTTTGTTTGATTTGCAATCCGAGAAAGAACTTCAGCTCTCCCATCATGCTCATCTCAAACTCATTCTCTTCGGTAGACTCTGTAGGTAGCTGGTTCCTGGATCTCCTCTAGGGGGTTCAGCTAGTGCAGAGCTTGGTTCAAGTTCAGCTGATATTGAACTTGATGTAGGCAGATCTTCATCACTATCATCGTGAGTCATTTGGTTCATTTCATCAAAAGTGACGTTGATTGATTCTTCGATGATCATGGTACGTTTGTTGAAGACTCTGTACCCTTTGCTCTTGGCCACATAACCTAGAAATATACCTTCATCGGCCTTTTCGTCAAACTTTCCCAAGTTGTCTTTAGTATTAAGAATAAAGCACTTACAGCCAAAAATCTTAAAGTATGAAACTGAAGGAATTCTATCAAACCATAACTCAAATGGAGTCTTCTTCGATTTGGGTCGAATTAGAACTCTATTGAGCACAAAGCAAGCTGTATTGACAGCTTCAGCCCAGAAGTATTTGGGTAGGCTAAATTGATTTAACATCACTCTGGCCATTTCGGTTAGAGTTCTGTTCTTACGTTCTACAACTCTATTTTGTTGTAGAGTTCTAGGGTAGGAGAACTCATGTATGAAACCGTGTGTGTCACAAAATTACTCGAAATCAACATTCTCGAATTCGCCTCCATGATCGCTTCTAATTTGAGTGATCATGTAACCTTTTTCATTTTGTACTTTCTTGCAAAAGGCGACAAATTCGGATAATGCGTCATTCTTGTGTGTCAAGAAATATACCCACGTGTATCTAGAAAAATCATCTACAATAACAAACGCATATAATTTACCTCCGAGGCTAGCAACTCTGCTAGGACCGAATAAATCCATGTGTAGCAATTGTAGAGGTCTAGTAGTACATACTGCGTTTACAGACTTGAATGTGGATCTGGTAGCCTTGTTCTTTTCACATTGGCTGCATACCGAATCCTTCTTGAATGTTATGTCTGGTAAATCACGTACTATCTTCTTTGTGGATAATCTTGAAATTGTATCCATGTTTGCATGACCGAGTCTCTTGTGCCATAGATGACTCTCATCACTTTTGGCCATTAAGCATCTACCTGAAATGTTAGCTTCTTCCAGCAGATAGAAAACATATATATTGTCTTCCCTGATTCCTTCAAAGATAGTACTACCAGTTGAGCTATCAACTATAGTACATTTGTCTTTGCCAAAGTTGATACCATAACCATGATCAGCTAGACGACTTATGCTGAGCAGATTATGTTTCAACTCGGTAACCAGACAGACATCTTTAATCACGGGATAGGGAGACTTACCAACATCACCGATACCAATAATATACCCTTTCAAATTATTACCGAAGGAAACATAACCTTCCTTCTTCTTCTTCGACAGTGTTGCAAATAGGGTAGCGTCACCGGTCATATGTCGTGAGCAACCGCTGTCGAGGATCCATTTGCTTCTAGCATGTGAAGGGTGTTACACCTACAAAACAGTTTGCAGATGAAACCTTTGGTACCCATTTCTTGTAGGGTCCTGAATTGTTAGCTTTAGGTATCCAAGCATAAACATTTAAATCTACAAGCTTTCTCATTCTACATGCAGATGATATATGACCAATGAGGCCACAATAATGACATTGTGCATGTCGAGTGTTGAAAGCTGAGTGGTGTGCATGGTTGGTAGGTTTGGGTTTTCTAGTATAGAAGAATGTATACCTATGATCACGTTTGGGCTTAACCTTTTGGGGTAAAGGTTTTATATGGTTTGGTCTGACAGTGTTTGGCTTGGGAATGTTCCGAATTCTCGGTAAGTGACACGTGTTAGGATAGGAAGCAGCATGCTCAGGCTGTTTTCCTAACCTAATTTCCAACCTTTTGGAAGTGTCATATAACTTAGTATAATCAGAAGTGAGTGATTCCATTCTGATTTGTGCAGATTGAAGACTTTTCTTTTCTCTAGAATGATCTTCTCTCAATTGGTCTATAATCTTGTCTTTCTCTTCGGATGACTGTTTAGTCTCGTGTAATAAGAGCTTTATAGAGGAAAGCTCACCAGACTCACTAACATTAGCTCTAACCTCAGCTAGTAGGTCGGTAAGTCTTCCTATTTCTCCTTTGTACTCTTTGAGTACCTTCTTAGCGGTCTGATATTTACTACGCAGTTTCCTGTAGTCAAGCATCATGTCACTGAAGGCATCTCATAATTGCTCAAAGATGAAGTCATCATATGTTTCTACAGGTTCAGTAGGTACCTGATCGATTGCCATGAAGCAGATGTTTGCAGCGTTCTCTGAATGTTCATCTTCTGAGTCGCTAGCTTCACTCTCATGCCATATGCTGGTGTTGGCATATTTCCGAGACGTTGATCTTTTTAGGTTGCCTTTTTCATACCTGTTGTTCTTCTTGCTCGATGATGAGTTGATGGGACAGTCTTTCTTCATATGTCCCTTCATCTTACAGCCATAGCAGACAGCATCTTCTTGATACCAGTTGTTGCTGTTGTTCTCTTTGACTCTCTTCTCATGTCTCATGAATCTTTTGAACTTCCTTGCTAGGAGAGCTTGATCTTCAGCGTCAGATCCACTGCTGTCTGAGTCATCTTCAGCAGCTTTTCTGTGCTGAGCCTTGAGGGCGATAGTCTTCTCCTTTGGAGCAGGCTCTTCAAAATCTTGTAGCTCCAGTTCATGAGTGAGTAGTTTACCCATGAGTACTTCAAGTGACATTATGGTGAGGTCGTTTCCTTCAATGATAGTTGTAGCCTTTGGAATCCAGTTCTTGGTGAGAGCTAACAGGAGTTTGCGAATCTTTTTGTGGTTACTGTAATCTTTGCCTAAGGAGGACAAAGGGTTTACAATATCCAAGAACCTCTCGAACATTTGTGTGACTGTTTCATTTGGCTTCATTTTGAACGCCTCGTACTCCTGAGTAAGTCTGCTGACTTTTGACTCCTTGACTTGAGTCGTGCCTTAATGTGTAACTTCGAGAAGCTTCCATACACCATTTGCCGTTGTGCATGTAGATACCCTGTTAAATTCTGTTCTGTCTAAGGCACAAAAAAGAGCATTAATGGCACGTGCGTCAAGACTGGCCTTTTTCTTTTCTTCCTCTGTATAACTGCTTTAGGGTTTTTCAACCAAAACTCCCTCGACATTTATACGAGGTGGCTTCTGATAGCCATCAAGAACAATAGCCCATAAGTCAAAATCAAGAGATTTCAAGAAGAAACTCATCCGTGTTTTCCAATAAGTGCAGTTAGTACCATCAAACAGTGGGGGTCTGTTTATGGCCTGACCTTCACTTATGAATTTCATAGTAGCCATGTGATGTGCTGTGATCTAATAAATAATGAATAAATAATAGCACTGTTACCTCGCTTTACCTGTAACACCCGCTCTGATACCAATTGTAGGAATGATATAGTAAAGCGTAATACTCTAGAGGGAGGGTGAATAGAGTTGGCAGCGGAATAATGCTAATTAAAAAATATTAGCAACACAATCACAGTATATAATCACAGTTGAAATAATGTAAAGGCAGAGTTCAGAAAGCAAACGCAAAGACAGCGATGTATACTGGTATCCCTCTGTTGAGGACTAATCCAGTCGGTAGAACTCTTGCTACCAGTTGAATCCACTATAGGAAAAACCGCAAGTTTTCTTACGAAGTCCTTGCAACTTCTACAACGCGAGCTTTGATACGAAGAACTCGTCCAACTTCAAATGTGAAGAGGTATTCTTCAATCAAGCCTTCTGATTACAATCTCTCAGAAACTTCTAGACCGTACCGCACTGGCAAATCGACTAGAGGATTGTAACTGGCTTGGGATCTGAAAATGAAAGCTCTAGAAAACTCTTTGGAAGGCAGAAAGCTTTTTAGATAGAGAGAAGATTGAAAAGTGAATGAGTGAATTGAAATGATCGAAATCCATCTCTATTTATAGGAATTCCAAAGGGAGAACTCTGTCAGAATTCGGGCAGAATTCGGGCAGAACTCGATGAGCAAATCTCGGTCAAATCCGCAACTGCAGGAGGACCAAGTTCTAGAGAAATTCAAAAATCAAACGGCCACCAACCGAACTCTGGCCGAACTCTGGCCGAACTCTGGCCGAGTTCTGTCAGGGTTAGGTTAGGGTTTTAAAATAGATTTTTGGTGATTTTTGAAAACCTTTTTGAAAACCTTTTTGTAAACATTTTGATAGGTCATTTTAAAAACATTTTGAACTATTTTGGGGATAGCCTATTTGCCAGTACGACTCGGTGTACAACATATTCCTAGACTCAAATAAAGTGAAAAATTACATTGCATAGAAAGTACAGACTCAAGTAGGCAAACAGATCTTCAGTCTTGAACGGAGTGAATATCCAATCTTGCTTATGTCCAAGAAGCTGAGATGTCCCAACAAGCTTCGTATATCCAGACAGAGTTTTGATCAATTATTAAAATCAGGTTGACCATTTGACCAATGGGTCAACATCCCGTAGGTGTCAGAAGAAGAGGAATCTCAAGTTGCCGAGGTCATGACTCAAGATGACGGGGGTTCCGATGAACCTGTCCCGGAAATTACTGAATTTCATCAAGATGACTCTGATCGAGTCGTACCTCCTTTTGGGGTGGCTGGGACAGAAGAGCCAGCAGAATTTAACTTGGAGGTCGCGGGTGAGGGGACCACGTCAGCTGCGAACGAGTTACAGCCTTCATGCTCCTCCCCTGGTAAGATAAGCCAAATTTTAACTTGTGAGGAGGCCTATCTGCTCTATCATCACATTCTTCGGGTTACGTCGATTGATGGTTCCTCTGGGCATACAGGTCTTGTCTCTCCAGTGTCGATGATGGACATTATTGAGACAAGCTCTGCCGAAGGGGCATTGGCGGAGAGGAGCGTACCTCCTTCCCTTCCGGCTTGTCTTGAGGGGCCTCCTGCTGTCTCGAGTTCGGGAAGTCAAGTGGTGGGACACTCGGTGCAGGGGACAATGGTCCTTGCGTTCTCTTCTGCTCAGGCGGCTCCGAAGGTCGACCTCTCTTCCCTGCCAAGTGTACAGGCTCTTCGAGTGGCGGAGGAAGAGTTAGCCACTATCCGTGTATCGTTCCGCTCAGAATTTGTCCCCTTGGTGGCAAGTTCTAGCGCACCTCCTTCGACGTTGCCGGCCACGCTTCCTTTGACGCCGTCCTCTACAGAGGTTCTAGACGAAGCGTTACAGGACGTGGTTGACAGCTTTTATCGTCACTTGAAGAGGGAGGTAGCGGCTGCTGTGGAAAGAGGGACCTCTTTTGTCTTGGCCCGGCAATGCGCCCAGGGTCATATTGATATCCTTAAGACTCTTTCCGATGGGGCAGGGGTAGCCGTGCTTCTGGAGGAGAAATTGCTAGAGGCTGATCAATTGGTGGACCAGCTTCAGGTATTGCGGCAGGCTGATCTATCTGCTGCTATAGATCAGGAGCTCGGTTTCCTCTCAGCTGCTATAGAGAAGATAAGGGCTGCTCGGGATAAGACCAGGCCGGCCATACTGAAGGATCTCCGTGATCTGTCTGAACGATATGATCAGTTGAGCTGCGAGAGTGAAAACGTTACGGCTCGGGAAGCGACTACCTCTCGTAGGATTATTGACACGCGAGAGCAGATCCTTGAGCTTCAGAGGAAGTTAGCTTTCCTGGAGTCTGAGCTTGAGGCTGCCCGCACCGAAAGGGGGCTAATTATCCAGGAGGCTGACAGAGTGAATCGAGCTTCGACTGGTCTGAAAATTGGCCTGAAGAAGTTGGAGGACGACTGGCAGGCACATATGGTCTTGGATAATGCGGCGTGGTTATCCCAGGAAGCGGAGCACCGGGCTAAACAGCGGCTTGAACAGAGGACCACCTTGGTGAAGAACCGTCTTCTGGAATTATGCAATGCCGAACCATAGACGGCCTTTTTCTCTTTTTTTTTGTTTTCATTCTTTTTCTTTCTTTAAATGGGACATTATCCTTAGAACATTTAGTACTTTTTACCTTCCAAATAAAAGAGCATGCTTTATTTCACCTTTATTTGTACTGCCTGTTGTGCTTGTGGTGTTATAGTGATGTTTGCCTCGAATAGGGGACTTGTTTGTGGACCTGTTACGCTTGGCATATCTTGGTTTTAGGTACGGATAACAAGTTTGACAGGGATACCTAGAACGATTCCACGACAAGGTGGTCATGGACGTTATGGGTATCGGGAGAAAGAATGCTATGGAGCAGCTGGGCTCCCGGGGCATGATGAGGAATGGTGGGCCTGTACTAAGAAACTTAGCGAAGGACATTTGTGGGCCTATTATCCTTGGCGTACCCTGACTTAGGATACGGATAATAGGATGAAAGGGAACCAACATATTTACTCAGAGGTAATGAGGACATGGCAAGTATGGAGGTTTTACCACGTATTCTTCCTACTCAGAGGTAATGAGGACATGGCAGGAGTGGAATCAACGAAGGATATTTGTAGACCTATTATCCTTAGCGTATCCTGGTTCAGGATACGGATAATAAGACGAGAGAGAACCAACATACTTACTCAGAGATAATTAGGACATGGCGAGTATGAGGGTTTTACCGTGGAGTCTTCCTACTCAGAGGTGATGAGGACATGGTATGAGTGAACTCAACGGATGATATTTGTGGACCTATTATCCTTGGCTTAGCCTGGGTTTTTTTGTACAGATAATAAGTCGAGGGAGGACGAACATATTTACTCAGAGGTAATGAGGACATGGCAAATATGAGGGTTTCTTCGATGGAGCCTTCCCACTCAGAGGTAATGAGGACATAGCAGGAGTGGGCTCCATGAAGGGGTACATAGGATGACTCAGAGGTAATAAAGACATGGAAGTTCTATGTAGAGGGGTGATTTGTTTTTGGCGGAAGTGAAACGACTCAGAGGTAACACCGACGTGGTCGTTTTAGAAATTTTGTGGATCCTTTACCTTTTTTGTGCACAGAGAGTGCGGGTAGTGGATCATAAGGAAGGAGCTCTTTCAGAAAAATAAGTTCAGCGGTATGATCACACGTGACTTACTACCTAAAAGAGTGACCGGAATGTGAGTTCAGAGGCACCTGTGGGTACATAACTTGATAATCTGAGATATTTGGAGGAATGTGAGTTCAGCGGTACGAAAGAGTACATGACTCGGCGATCTGGAATATTGTGAATGTGAGTTCAGCGGCACCAGCGGGTACATAACTCAATAATCTAGAATTTGGAAGTGTGAGTTCAGCGGCACCAGCAGGTACATAACTCGATAATTTGGAGTGTTGTGGATGTGAGTTCAGCGGTACCGACAGGTACATGACTCGATAATCTGGAATTTGGAAATATGAGTTCAGCGGCACCAGCGGGTACATGACTCGATTGTCTAGAATTTAGAAATGTGAGTTCAGCGGCACCAGCGGGTACATGACTCGATAGTCTGAAAAATGTCGTTTAGACATAATATTTCTTCCGGAACTTGTCGTTGACAGGCATCATGAGCAAGTCTCTGTTTTGTTTTACGAGGCGGTAAGCACCGTTGGAGAATACGGCCTCAATGATAAATGGACCTTCCTATTTTGGCTGGAATTTGCCGGCAATTTTGTGAGTCACGACCATCGGCCTCCGAACTGCCAGAACAAGATCGTCCACTTGGAATGTTTTGATTTTAACCTTCTTGTTGAAGGATCCGGAGATGCGTGCTTGGTATAGCTCTATTCGTTGCTGAGCCAAGAGGCACTTTTCATCTAAGGCCTCCAACTCTTATAGCCGGCGACGGTAGTTATCGTCCGTCGTCAATTGATAGGTGAGAGCAACGCGGAGCAAGGGTATTTGAGTCTCCAATGGGAGAACTGCCTCACTCCCGTACACCAGAGAGAATGGTGTGTTCCCCGTGGCCATTCGAATTGTGGTACGGTACGCCCATAAGCATTCACCAAACTTCTCGTTCCAGTCGTATTTGTTGGACGATACGAACTTCTTGAGAAGTTTGATGATTGTTTTGTTGAATGCTTCTGCCAATCCATTTGCTGCTGGGTTGTATGGTGTTGAGGCAATATTCTGGATGCGGTGCTTGTCGCAGAACCGATAGAAGGCGTGGCTTGCGAACTGCGGACCATTGTCGTGAATGATCCTTCGGGGCAGTCCAAAGCGATAGATGTCGTGATGCTTGAGGAAGCTGATCACGTTTGAAGTTTTGACTTCTGCAAGCGGGACAGCTTCCGCCCATTTGGAGAAGTAATTTGTGATTGCGAGTATAAAGCGATATTATCGGGAAGAAGGTGGGGTGATCGGACCGATGATATCTATTTCCCATGCTTTGAATGGCCAGGATGCTACTGTCGGATGTAGGAATTCGGATGGTTGGTGGATGAAGTCCGCGTGGACTTGGCAAGCTTTGCACTTTCTTGCATAGTCTATTGCATCTGCTACCATCGTGGGCCAGTAGTAGCCTATTCGGCAAAGACGGTCTTATAATTTTGGGCCAGGCTGATGGGCTCCGCAGACACCGTCATGAGCTTCGCGTACGGCTTCCTTGACTTCTGTATTTGACAGACATCAAAGCAATAATCCATCGTAGGATCGGTGATACAGCATTTTTGTCTCTGTATCGTAGAAGAATCTGAGAGAGCGCCTTCTGATAGAGGTGGCTTCCTTTGGTTTCTCGGGCAGGATGTCGTAAACTACGAAGTCAATGAATGGTTGTCTCCAGTCTGGGACTTCGTCGATCGTCTGAGGGGAATAACTAGCCACGAATTGAACATTATTCTTGGGACAGACCAGTTCATGGCCTACCACATCCACTGATTGGCGAGCATAGTTCGGAACCGCTAAGGAAGCGACAAGGCCAGCTAAGGCATCGGCTTCGATATTTTGGAGTCTGGGAACGTGTTCGATGAAGAACCCTTCAAATGACGAGATGATGTTGATCGCTATTTGGTGATAGGGGATCATGTCTTCATGGCGAATCTCGTATGAACCCCGGATCTGATTGACGATTAACTGTGAATCGCCGTATGCTTCAAGATATACCTCCAGCTCTCTTGTAAGTTGGAGGCCAATGACCAAAGCATTGTACTCGGCCACATTGTTAGAGCAGGGTTCTGTGAGGGAGTAAGCGCGATTGATCACCAATCCGGAAGGAGAAACCAGCACCACCCCGACTCCGACGACGATGTTGCCCTTAGGTCCGGCCCTTGAGGCGCCGTCGAAGAACATTCGCCATATATCATCGTGAGAGGTTGCATGCGAGTCGGCGACCTCATATGGGATTTCTTCATATATCTTGGACGACTCCGAACCGGGGTGGGCTGCCAAAAAGTCTGCCAGGGCTTGACCTTTAACAGCCCTTTGTGGGACGAAGATCATATGGTAGGGGAACAGTAATATTGCCTATGTAGCGAGGCGAGAGCTGTGTGCCCCTGGTTTAGTCATGAGGACCCTGAGAGGGTTGACTCTTGAGATCACATGTGTGTTTTGTCCCATGACATAGTGTCGCATATTTTGAATGGCGAACACCCGGACGAAATATTCCTTCTCCACGGCGGTATATCGGTGCTCTGGCCCGATCTTCATTCGGCTGAGGTAATATATAGCTTGCTCATGGCCTGCATCATTGTTTTGTGCTAGCAGAGCGCCGAGGGAATGCTCCATTGCTCGTACATAGAGCAGGAATAGTTTTCCAGCAACCGGGGCTACCAGGACCGGAGGGTTAGACAATTATTCTTTGATGCTGTCGAAGGCACGCTGATATTCTTCGTCCCATACGAATGAGATGCCCTTCTTCATAAGATGGGTGAATGGCTGACAATGCCCGGAGAGGTTGAAAATGAACCTCCTAATATAAGCTAACCTCCCTTAGAGGCCTCGAAGTTCTCGGAGATTTCTCGGGGGACCCGTCTCCATGATTGCCTTTGTCTTCTCAGGGTATACGTGGATACCTTGGGCAGTTTGATCGTCAGGGGTTCTACTGGTGGAGCAGATCGTGGAGTCATCGGCAAACTAGCGACTACCAGTTTGGTATTCGATGCTGGGCGGGGAGTTGTTGGCTCGCTAGAAGCCCCAGACCTTGCATCAGGGTGACGATTCTTCTTGGGAAGGCGTATCGTCATTGGCTTGTCGGAGGGGTTGAGCTTCTCCATTTGTGGTTGGCCGACTCTAGGCAGCCTGATTGTCAGTGGCTCCGTTGTGGGTCTGGGCGCTTGGCCGGATCTTGGCAGCCGGATTATCATTTGCTCTTCTTGTGCCGAGAGGCTGATTGCGTCCTTACGCAGAGTGGCTGTAAGGGGCACGGACTTGCCAGGTTTGCGAGCTTGGAGGTCGATCGTCAGAGGTTCTTCTGATCCTATGGCTGTCTCGGTACGAGCTTGCACATCTCCTTTATCAAGGTGCCTCTTCGACTTTTCGTATAGGCAGGAGTCTGAGTAGTAGGATTCGACCCCTTTGAAGGGATCAATGTCGACAAATTTTGTCCTCACGAAGCCGTGTTTGTCGACATACTTAAAGCACTGGTGTAGCGTGGAAGGTACGATCATGTAATAGTGTATCCAGGGACGCCCCAAGATATTGTAAGAAGTTTTCGTATCTATGACGTAACAGGTTACTTATGACTGAAGATCGCCGATTTGGCACTTCAAACGAATCTTCCCAATCGGGTAGCTCCTGCCCGAATTGAAACCGCTAATGGTGGTGCTTGTTGGCGTCAGGCGATGCATAGGAATATGGAGATGATGTAACAGACCCTTCGGGATGATGCTTATGGAAGAACCAGGATCAATGTGCATTCGATCCACTTTTACGTCGCCGATGTATCCAGTGTATTATAACGGACAGTCGTACAGGTTTGTTTTGATGAGCATATCCTGCGGAGTGAAGACAATATTGGGCATCGCTCCCGTACAAGCGCTGTCTTGGAGATCTGAAGGCGGGCTCTCTCCTGTGAGGTTGACCTGAGCCAGATAGGCGTCGGCATTCTGGAGTACATCGCTCAAAGCTGCGCGAACTTCCTTTGAAAGTCTCAGGAGCTCGTATAATGACAATTTGGCCGGTGTGTTGGCCAATTACGCCAAGATGTCGAAGTTGTAGGGCCTCTCCAACCCCTGCGGTGCCTCTTTTCGGAGGGATTTGTCAAAACGAGTCTCCTTCGGCCTAGACTTATCGGTCGTCAGAGGCTGAGAAGGTCCTGGAGCATCAGTAGTAGCTGGCTGATGATCTTCAGCCGAGTTATCAACCCCAGGTTGGGATTGTACCCCAGACCGGGTAATGACAGCCGTGACTTCTTCGACATCTGCCGAGATTGTGTGGCAGGATCTGACTTTTCCACTCATCTTCTTGCAAATGGAAGGTGGTATGGATTGAGTCACCTCGAGTACCAGGTCCGGATGGACCCACATGACCTCCCCCCGTGATGTGGTGAGGGGCACTAGACCAGCAGCCTGATCCCGGGGAGGTAGAAGATTAGCAATTTCTATTGTTGCCAGAGGGATGGGTACCACACCGTCTTGAGTTTCTGTTGGAGGGAAGCTGCCAAATTGTACTGACACCATATTGGCTGCCACAGTTACCTCTTCGAAATCGATGGCCAGAGCGTTCAAATCGATAAGATGTTGGATGTACCGTTTCTGTTGGTAGCAGTCGTGTGTAGCATGGTGGACGTAGCGGTGGTAATGGCAGTACTTTGGGTTCTCCATTTCTGTCGGCCGAGGTTCTCGTCTTGGTGGAGGGAGCTGAATTCTGTCTCCTTGTATGAGCATGTCCAAGATGGGCTTGACGTGGCCGTCTTCGAAGGAGTAGGTCATTTGCAGCCATTGTTTGTCTGTCGATTTTGACTCAGATTTCTGTGCTGTGTCGGCCACCATAGCTTGCTTGCCCTTGTTGTCTCGATTGTTGGTGGAGCTACCCCTATTGTTGTTATTGGCATTAGGACGCCTGCCCTTGTCCTCTCCCTCTGAGATGTGTAATCCCAGTTGGCAAGCCTTTTTCAACCATTCTTCGGCGCTAGTGGCACTGATGATAAACGTCTTCCAGTCCTTGAATTGACTTTTGCCCATCTAGAGGCTGATTGTTAGAAGCAGTCTCTTTTGGCAAATTTCAATTAAAGAGGAATCCGGATTACCGGACGGCAATTTCATGGCGGTTTGGCGAAATCGCTCGATATAGTTCCTTGTCAGCTCTTTCTCTCCTTGAACGACGTCCATGAGGGTGGACATTGTGATGTCCTGTCCTACTTCATAGAATCTCTCCAAGAACATGTGCTTGAAGCTGGCAAAGGAGTGGATGTAGTTGTCTGGCAGGTTGCGATACCAGTCGAAGGCGACCCCTTCCAATGCCCCAATGAATAATCGTGTAAGGATGGCATCGTCATGGGGCAGATGTTCGGTGGTGACTTCGAAGTAAGTGATGTACCGACTTACGGAGGTCTTTCCATCATATGGATTGATGTAGAATAGTTTATACTTTGGTGGGAAGGGAACATCTCTCCACGCAGCGGGATACGGTTGTCATATCCTGAGGTCTTGGCAGTTTTCTCGGGCGTGGAACATGGCCCAGAGCTCCTGGACCTCTCTTCTTGCCTCCCTGGCTTTGTCTGCAGTGGTAGGAGCCGACATTTCAGGAAGGATATTGCCCGGGTTTGGTGCCGCTGAGTTCGAGTCTGCATTGACCGCGGGACCCAAGTTTGTTTGGCCATGCGTCCCTCCTTGCAGAGTAGGGAGGTCTGCTTTGATCTCTTCCACGGATTTGACCAAAGAGCGCAGTATGGCCTCCAGAGTGTCGATGCATTGGCGATCACTGGGACCATCCTGTTCGTCGTTCGTCATGAATGCCGTCCTGATATGAGTAGAAGTGGAAGGGACGGTGGATAACGTATACTCCGAATCATAATCATACCCCTGTAATGAGAAGCCATCGGGGTATGTGAAAATGTCTTCCTCTGGTTCGGACTCAGAAGGAACAGTACCCCCAGCTTCCGAGTTCGCCTCGTCTTGGGAATTGTGTTTGCTGCATCTGATGGGAGAGTTATTTCCTCCAGCTCGTCTCCTTGGAACATCGAATTATCGTGGAGGTTCGGAGGAGTGCTACCCCCAGTTCCAGCAACCCCCAGTGGTGTGGATGATGAATCTTCCACTGTAGCAGATTTTGTCTTTGAACGTGTAACACCCAGTTTTCTAAAATGAGGGTAATTTTGAAATTTTGTATTTTAATTTATTTAATTATGATATTTATTTAATAATATGATTTTTGGTAATTTTTAATCATTTTTAAACCATTTAAATCATGACTTATGATTTTGGTGCATTGACTAGTGTAGCCTTAGACTGTTGACATAGAGCCTAGTCATTGTGATTAGGATGTTTGATTAGTACATTTTAGCCTAGAGGATATTTTGGTCATTTTAGGATTTATTGGAATTTTTGGGAATTTTTAGAATTTATTTTGGAATTGTTTGATTGAGGGTTGACTAGGTTGACTTTGACTAAGCTTTGACTTTGTGACTTAACCCTAGTTAAGTTGGACTTGACTAGATAAGAGATCCTAGGTTAAGTTAGGTCAACCATACTCTAGTTAGTGAAAACAATTAAGGATATTGAGTTTTGAATAGGAAGTTTTGACCACAAGCCATGACTTGTGACTTTTAAGTCATTTGTTTAATGACTAGGCCCAAAGCCCAAGACAAGTTTCAAAACCCTAAGCCCTAGGCTAAGTGGCCAGCCACCATATCCTCCTTGGGAACACCACCCTATAAATATTCTCCTAGTTTTTAGGGTTGCCTCTTTTTAGGAAGGCTCAAGCTTGAGGAAAGGTTTGTTTCCTATTTCATTAATCCCTAGATCTCCATTCCATTTCCTTTTCCATTCAAATCTCTTCCATTAGGTATTAATACACCCATTATTGCTGTTATTGAAGTTTAATTTCAGTTTTTTGTGGATTTATTGGATTGGGACATCAAGGAGAAGAGCTTGAGAAAGGGGGTTTTTCTTGAAAGTTCAAGTATAGGTAAATTCCTCATCCCTCCATGAAATTTCGATTTGCTTACATATTCAGGAAGCCCTAGGAGTCCCCTAAGTGTCTGCATTGGTTTCGGGTTTCATGAGTTTCGTATCCATTTGGACACGTATCAGGGGTGTGGCCTAGGTGTTTGTCGAAATGCCCAAGAGGGGATTTCGATCTCATTTTTGGAAAGTTTTTGAATAGGAAATTTAGTTTCATGCTTGCTTATGCGTTTTGATCTCCTGTGTTGGTTATCGTGTCGTTTGTGTCGGATTCGTTGTGGTGGACACGCGCTGTACACGACCGCGCGCACCGCTACAGTGCTCTCCTGCCTATCGGGGTCTGTAGCGGACACGACACGACACCATTGGGGATGATATTTTGGTGACACTTAGGACACGTGACTGACACGACTCTGACCAATTTTCAGCTCGTCTTATCGAGCAGTTTGGGAGAAATCCCAACCGCACTGTTTTTCCCTGTCTGTGCACACGAATTTCTTGGCCACTGATACGCGTGTTTAAATCGGACACGCGACACTGTAGACACGATACAGGTGATTGGACACGTGCACCTAGACCTTAGCTAGGTGTGGACACAACCACGAGACCCCACTCGTGTCGTGTCGAGTGCATGACACGCGTGCACACGTGCACGAGCCTGTGCACACTGCACAGTGTCTCAGTGCACTGTTTGGGTGTTTTTATTGATTGGACATGTTTGTGTCCTCTAGTATGGACACAAACACCCCATATAACATGTATGCATTGTATAATTAAGTTACCAACCTCTGTAATTGCATTTTTTAATTCAAATATCATTAGTAAATTGTCATTTTCCATTTTTCTGAAACACATGGTATCAGTCCCTTTTCTTCCTGATTTCAGTTTGCCAAATTGAATTGTCTGATGATTTTTAACCTTTGTAATGATGTTAAGTCCTGAGTTTAAATATCTAAATATGTTTCCCTATATGTTATCTTGCTATGGTAAGAATTTGGGTTCGAATTGATGGTTTTTTTTGGACTAAAATCTGAGAGTTATAGTTTGGAGATTGTTAAACTGGTTGAGTTCATTGTTTACTGATTTATATCCTTTAAAACTGAGTTTTAGTTGTGTGTGTGACCTGAGTTTTAGTGTAGGATTAATACTTGTTTCCCTTCCTCCATTTTCACTGTTTGTAATCCCTGAACCCTCACACTGAACGGGGAATCAAGGGGTGAAGGAACTGTTAGCATTGGACTGTTTTTGTGTATTTGTTTTCCTGAGATTTTCAGTTGTCATACATCATTGACTGAGGTTAAGTTTAAACCTGAAATTGATTTCCTTTTTCCTTTTCTACTTAACTGAGATTCTCTCCTTAGTTCAATACCCTAACTAGTTTCCATTCCCTTTTCTTAATTGTTATGATACCCTGATTATTGCCTTCCCATGTTGTTTTCAGTTTTCCTGCACAACCTGAGAAGTGAGTTGGCACCTATTGCATTAATGTTGGACCTTGGTTTAAATAAGAACTAATAGGAAATTGATGGGGATTTTGTTCTTAACTGCCATAATCTGAGATTTAGTTCTTTAACCTGAAAATGTGTTAATTCCTGAGTATATATATATATATGTTGAAATTCTGAGATTTCCTATATTGTAATTCCTGAGATTTCCACTTGTTTAAACCTGAAAAACTGAACCTTGTTGATCTCAGGTTTCTTAATTCCTGGAACTAGTAAACCTGAGAATAGACACTCCCTTACACAACCATTTCCTACATATTTCATATCCTGTCATCAATGGCATGACCACCACAGCCTAATACCTGTCCAGTGACAGTCTCTAAACCCCTGTTTTCAGCCCACATGATCACACCATTTCAGTCCTATACATAGCCCTCTCACAGTTCACTGCCTTTCATCTACACACACAGAGTTGACTAAGGTTCACACATCATTCCTCTCCTATATCCCCTTCTCATTCTATAGACCTAATGTATATATATATATATATATATATATATATATATATATATATATATATATATATATATATATATATATATATATATATATATATTGTAAAAAAAAATATATATATATATATATATTGTAAAAAAAATAAATATATATATATATATATATATTGTAATGTATCTAATTTGTATGTGTATCTAATATATAGAGTATGTTATGTATATATGTAGGCATCATATATATTATAATATGTGTGTGTGTGTCTATATATATAATGCAATGTGTTGTATATTGTAGGCTAATGGATACATTGTGATGTATGTTCCTAGATATATGAATATGGTTTTATATAGATGGTTACATATGTGTATTGGTTGGGGGATGCCATGATAGTAGGCTCATGGGTTTTATGGGTTGTACAGTTCATGTATATGCCACATATTGTGTATAACTTGGTATTACTATATATAGGTTTTGTGTATACTGTGTTGAGAATAGGCCTAGGTAGTGTGGTATAGCTTGGTGAGACTAGATGGGGCTTGTACTACATTATTAGACTTAGTATAGCCTAGTTAGACTTGTTAGACCTAGGTTTGACTTCTTGGTTGACCAGGGTTGACCAAGAGTTGACTTTGGCCTAGATTGACCTAGAATCATGTAGAATGCATAGCAGAGATTCTTTTTATCATTTTAGACTTGTTGTGACCTGTGCTGTTCTATAGGAGACAGACACCACTCCTCGGACAATATATTCTCTTCAGACACTCAGGCTATCAGGCGAGTACATTCTCTGACCGTTTCATACTTGTATGGATTTACATTCTTGCTCTAGATTATTGTACTTGATGCTGACACGACTGTTATCACGGATTGGTACTATATGGATCTTCTTTTGGGATGTTATCCCCTTGTATTCACTAGATACATATTGTGACGTGCGTTTCACTTCCATATTGTATTTATTGAATACCCATATCCTTGTATACTCATTGTGCATATTGTACTCTCATTATCACATGAGCCCAGGGATAGACCATTGTACACTATTGTATAACATTGTACATCCATTGTATAACATTGTACACTACTGTATAAGATAACGTAACTGGAGTAGATCCTTGTGTATTGATTTGGGAGGGGGAGTAGAATTGGTTATGTACTCAAATCCTATTGTACAACATTGTATAACTATTGTATATGTCTATTGTACACCCACGTACAATGGAGTTACCATTGTATTTTCCTAGCCGTTTACATAACCAGATTGTACTCTAAAATCACATGTTCTTACAGTTCTTACTTATCATATTTAGATATTTCCTGTTATCAAATCTCTACTGTTTTTCATATATCTTCTTCTTTCAGCGTTTCATGTACCTTACTCTATTGCATGCTTTATATTTCCTAACTCGATATGAACTGCGTGAGATGTTTTGTGCTCGCTTCCGTCCTGACTGGACCTGTTGAAAATATTACAGAGGATGAGGTGGAGGCCTGCATAGACACCTACTATGGGACAGCTGTAGATGACATGTGTGACCCAGATTTCCAGCCTGATCCACTAGCTTAGAGACTGAGGCTCCCTAGTCTAGGGTTTTACTATTTCTGTCTTCTGAGATCTGATTGTATATATTCTTTCATTTTTAGTATTAGAGACTTGTATTGAGTTGGATGTTCAGTTTGTATGGCAGTAGACACTTAGACTCTTTCTCTCTGATTGTATCCTGTGGATCTTTTATTCCAGTATCTATCTATCTTTTATTTTTCATCATTCTACCTTAGATGTGATTGAGATTGTATATTATCATGTCACCTCCATTCGGAGGGTATATACTGTACAGGTACCTTTATATTATTAGATGATTGACCTAGGACAGCGTTCTACCGCCGACACTGCGGCGTAGGCTGGGCGTTGTTACGTTCTCGTACCCTCACAGTGGGTACGGGTCATGACAGAACGGGTACCTTGGAAAACTCTGGTGGTGGGCACCCGCTTAGACGACAGTCTCTTAGTCATAGTGGTTGAGATCTTTGGGCTGGAAATATTTGTCTTCTTTCCTCTCCCATCAGCGGAGATTTTTTGAGGAGAGTTGCAGGAGACGACGGGAAGTGCCTCATCTTCTGAACATGTTTGTTGCAGTCTTTGGAAGACGGACTGCCGGTCTTCTCGTACCGTCGCGTTATTGCAACAGCAGTTGACGATAATTTGGGTGCAGTGACGTCCGTGGGAGGACTCTTTGTACCCCGAGGCCCCTTCTCTTTCCTTGCGTTTGTGGAGGATAGCCTCACGCAAGTCAGATGGGTCCGGAGCGACCATGTTTGCTCCCCGGATTTTGGGAGACTTTTGGGAACCATCATGTCCGTTTGCCGCAGGGGGCTGGACTCGAGTGGTTCTGTAAAACTTCCCATCAGAGGCCCGCTTAACAGTATGTGGAACGCTCGGATGGTCAAAGGTTAGGACAGCGGACTGAGCTTGCCAAGCTCGTGCGGCCCTAGACTTCTTCACTCTGGTGCATGAGGGCACATAATAGGAAGAGTCTAAGTGGTGCTGGAGAGAGTCAGACATGTCTTCTCGTGAACGCGAGAGATCAGAACCATAGGATAGGCGATCGAAGACTGAGCCGCGTGGAGCAGGCGGCATGCGGCTGGAATCGATAGTCTTCATGCGGCTGGCAATCGTAGCCGCGTGGGCTTTCTTCATGCGGCTGGAAGTCTCAGACGCATAGGTCTTCTCCATGCGGTTGGCCGCATGAGCGTTATGCATTCGGCTGGCAGTTTCGACCGCATAGAGATTATTCATGCGGCTGGCAATCTTGGCCGCATGAGTCTTCGTTTTGCGGCTAGTGCCTTTGTTCGGTTTCTTCCTGGAGCACATAGAATCACTCTTTGCCCCTGCAAGTCCAGCATCATAGTGCTTTCCTCTGCCGGACTTGGGGACAACAGAGTCCTTTATGGCTTGAAGTGGGGCCGCATGAGAGTCGCCATCGTCGTCTTGGGCAGCAGAGAGTACTCCGTCCAGAGCTTGGGAAGGAGCAAATAACTTTGGCCTCCACTCCCAGCGAGCCTTCTTTGTGTGGGTTCGTTTCTGGACCGGGCCAGCGCTTCCTTCAGAGAGCATTTCTTCGAACGCCTGTTGGTCGAAGCGGACGACCATCTTCTTTTGTGTGGAGCCAAGTTTGGCTGCATCCGATTGCATCACCAACTCCTCAGCCGTGGAGAAGTTTGTCCCCAGCAGAGTCGCCATCGAATTTGCCATTGATTGTAAAAGAACAGAACAATTATTGGAGGACTAAACTTAGACTCACAATACAAACTCGCTTGTACAAAGAAAGCCTAGGGTCGAAAACCTAGGTACAGCAATCTAGGTACAATTGTTTATTTTAGATTCTGGAGGGTGACGATAGAGGCTCGGGAAAGCGACGGCAGCTCTGCCTTACTCCTTGGACGATCGGGTGCAGCTCTGGCTCTGGAGAAGAAGTACTTGGCGTTGATGAAGAAATGCTCTCTTTGTTCTCTCTGTATGCTCCTCTATCCTTTCGATCTCTGTATATTCTCTCTCTTGGATCCGAGCCGGGGGTCCTCTCTCTGTCTGTGTTCTCTGCAAAGGAATGGCACCTTACTATTTATAAGAGTGGGGGGCATCATTAGGGTTTTGCAATGCTTGCCCATTCTCAAAAGTCGACGACCTGAGAGTTAATTAATCTGGGCCGTCCATCTTGCATATAATAGATTTAAGCAATTAATGTGATTGCATTAAATCTCTGTGGACAATAAATGTTGATTGCCATAAATATTCGCGACTTGTAATGGCCTGCCACGTGTCTAATTTGCTCGATTCGATTTGATCTGGGCATTTATTGCAACAAATATGATTAGGATTTGTTAACACCTATAACCCCAGGAAGATAAGACTGCCATGTGTCTCAATCATCTTGGGAGAGCCGTAGATGAGTGGGCCGCATGAGGCTAAACGGCCGCATGAAGATGGGCAGCCGCATGGGAATGAACAGCCGCATGAAGATGGGCGGCCGCATGGGAGTGGGCAGCCGCATGCTGATGGGAGGTCGCATAAAGGGTGCAGCCGCATGAAGATGGGCGGCCGCAGCCGCATGCCTCGGGATTAGATGGATTCTGCCAGCTGTGAGAAGATTTTCTCCTCTTCCCTAGGAACGCGCCATTACGTCAGTCATTATTGCTCCTTTTTGTATGTGCTGTCATTTGTCAGAGCTGTCAGCCGTCAGGGCATTAAATGCAGCAAAAGACGAAGGGAAGAAGCTGTTGGAGGCCACGTGGCTCCTCTCTGGGCCGCATGGAATTATTCGAGCCGCATAGACTCTTGAACCGCATGGATCCCTGAGCCGCATGGGCTCTCTGAGCCGCATGGGGATCCTTGGCCGTATGAACTTTTCTTTTTTCTTTTTTATGCTTCTACAACAACCAAATCAAGATGTCTCCCGACGACGAGAAGTACACATCATTTCGAACACCGATCGGCACATACTGCTACACAGTCATGCCGTTTGGTTTAAAGAATGCTAGCGCCACGTATCAAAGAGCCATGAGTGTCATCTTCAGAGACCACTTGTGCAAGACCGTGGAGTGCTATGTTGACGACATCGCTGTCAAAAGCCGCTATAAGGAAGACCATCTGCAGGATCTAAGGACGGTGTTCGACCTGATGCGAGCGCACAACTTGAAGATGAATCCTACCAAATCATTCTTGGGCGTATCCAGTAGAAAATTCCTGGGATTTATCATTACTTCTCAGGGGATTCATATAGATCCGAAGAAGACAAAGGCAATCATGGAGATGGGTCCCCCGAGAAATCTCCATGAACTTCGAAGCCTTCAAGGGAGGCTAGCTTACATCAGGAGGTTCATTTCCAACCTCTCCGGACGATGTCAGCCATTCACTCACCTCATGAAGAAGGGCGTCTCATTCGTTTGGGATGAAGAATGCCAACGTGCCTTCGACAGCATCAAAGAATATTTGTCGAACCCTCCAGTCCTGGTGGCCCCGGTTGCTAGAAAACTATTCCTGCTCTATGTACGAGCGATGGAACATTCTCTCGGCGCTCTGCTAGCACAAAACAACAACGCAGGCCATGAGTAGGCTATATATTACCTCAGTCGAATGATGATGGGGCCAGAACACCGATATACCGCCGTGGAGAAGGAATACCTCGCCCTGGTGGTCGCCATTCAGAAGATGCGACACTATGTCACGGGATAAACCATACATGTGATCTCACGAGTCAACCCCCTCAGGTCCTCATGACCAAGCCAGGGGCACTCAGCTCTCGCCTCGCTACATGGGCGATATTGTTGTCTCCCTACCACATGATCTTTGTTCCACAAAAGGCTATTAAAGGTCAAGCTCTGGCAGACTTTTTAGCAGCCCATCCAGGTTCGGAGTCAACCAGGATATACGAAGAGGTTCCAGATGAGGTTGTCGACTCACATGTGGCCTCTCATAATACCATATGGCGAATGTTCTTCGACGGCACTTCCAGAACTGGGCCCAAGGGCAACATCATCGTTGGAGTCGGAGTGGTGCTGATTTCTCCCTCCGGGTTGGTGATCAATCAGGTTTATTCCCTCATGGAGCCCTGTTTAAACAATGTGGCCGAGTATAATGCTTTGGTCATTGGCCTTCGGCTTGTAAAGGAACTGGGGGTAGAATACCTTGAAGCATACAGCGACTCGCAGTTAATCGTCAATCAGATCCGAGGTTCATATGAAGTCCACCATGAAGACATGATCCCCTATCACCAAACGGCGATCAGCATCATTTCGTCGCTCGAAGGGTTCTTCATAGAACACGTTCCCAGACTCCAGAATATCGAAGCCGATGCCTTAGCTGGCCTTGCCGCTTCCTTAGCAGTTCTAAACTATGCTCATCACTCGGTGGATGTGATAGGCCACGAACTGGTCTGTCCCAAGAATAACATTCAGTTTGTGGCGGGCCATTCCGCTCAGACGGTTAACGAAACACCAGACTGGAGACAGCCATTCATAGACTTTGTAGTCTATGGCATCTTGCCCGAAAACCCAAAGGAGGCCATCTCTATCAGAAGGCGTTCCCTCAGATTCTTCTAAGATACAGAGACGAAAATGCTATATCGACGATCCTACGATGGATTATTGCTTCGGTGTCTATCAAATACAGAAGCCAAAAAAGCCGTACGCGAAGCTCATGACGGTGTCTGCGGGGCCCATCAGCCTGGTCCAAAATTACCAGACCGTCTTCGCCGGATGGGCTATTACTGGCCCACGATGGTAGCAGATGTGATAGACTATACAAGAAAGTACAAAGCCTATCAAGTCCACACAGATTTCATCCATCAGCCATCCGAGTTTCTACATTCGACGGTGGCATCCTGGCCATTCGAAGCATAGGGAATCGACATCATTGGTCCGATTACTCCACCTTCGTCCAGAGGACATCGTTTTATACTCGCAATTACTGATTACTTCTCCAAATGGGCGGAGGCTATTCCGTTGGCAGAAGTCAAGACTTCAAACGTGATCAGCTTCCTCAAGTATCACGTCATCTATCGCTTTGGACTGCCCCGAAAGATCATCCACGACAATGGTCCGCAGTTTTCAAGCCACGCCTTCTATCGGTTCTGCGATAAACACCAGATCCAGAATATTACTTCAACACCATATAACCCAGCGGCTAATGGTCCGGCTGAAGCATTCAACAAAACAATCATCAAGCTTCTCAAGAAGTTCGTATCGTCAAACAAACGCGACTGGAATGAAAAGCTCGACGAATGCTTATGGGCATACCGTACTACAGTACGAACGGCCACCGGGAACACCATTCTTTTTGGTATACGAAAGTGAGGCAGTTCTCCCATTGGAGACCCAAATTCCCTCACTCCGCGTCGCCCTCACCTACCGATTGACAACAGATGACAATCACCATCGCCGATTACAAGAGTTGGAGGCTCTAGACGAGAGGCGCCTGTTAGCTCAACAACAAATTGAGCTGTATCAAGCCCGAATCTCCAGAGCTTTCAACAAGAAGGTCAAAATCAGAACGTTTCAAGTGGGCGATCTCGTTCTGGCAGTTCGGAGGCCGATGGTTATGACTCACAAAACCGTAAGCAAATTCTAGCCAAAGTGGGAAGGTCCATTTGTCATTGAGGCTGTCTTCTCCAACGGTACTTATCACCTCACGAAACAAAATGGAGACTTGCTCATATTGCCCATCAACGGCAAGTTCCTGAAGAAGTATTATGTCTGAAAAGACATACCACAAACATCCCAGATTGTTGAGTTATGTGCCCTTCGGTACCGCTGAACCCACAGTCCGCCTCTAAAATATTCCAAACTGTTGAGTTATGTGCCCTCCGGTACCGCTGAACCCACAGTCTGCCTCCAAATATTCTAGATTGTAGAGTTATGTACCCTCCGGTACCGCTAAACTCATATTCTGCCTCCAAATCTTCCAGATTGTCGAGTTATGTATCCCCAGGTACCGCTGAACTCCCATCCTGGTCAATCTATATCTCCTCTTTTGGGTAGTAAGTCACGTATGATCATACCTCTGAACTTTCTTCCTACAAAGAGCTCCCTCCTCATGATCCACTACCCGCACTTTCAGTGCACAAAAAAGGGTAACAGATCCACAAATTTCCCAAAACAACCACGTCGTTGTTACCTCTGAGTTATTTCACTTCCGCCAAAAATAAATCACCCCTTACATAGAACATCCACGTCCACATTACCTCTAAGTCGTTCTATGTACCCCTTCATGGAGCCCACTCCTGCCACGTCCTCATTACCTCTGAGTAGAAAGGCTCCATCGAAGAAACCCTCATGCTTGTCACGTCCTCATTACCTCTAAGTAAGTATGTTGGTTCCCTTTCGACTTATTATCCTTACCCAAAACTGGAGTACGCCAAGGATAATAGGCCCACAAATGTCTACCGTTGACCACAAATATCCCTCGTGGAGTCCACTCCTGCCACGTCCTCCTTACCTCTGAGTAGGAAGACCCCGCAGTAAAACCCCCATACTTGCCATGTCCTCATTACCTCTGAGTAAGTATGTTGGTTTTCTCTCATCTTATTATCCATATTCTGAACCGGGGTACGCCAAGGATAATAGGTCCACAACAATGTCTCCCACTGAGGCAACTACTACAAGCAAAGAATAGAGCGAATGTATTCTGATCAGTTACATTCACACGACTACATCTCATAAGCAAGCCAGAAAAGTTCTCTATCATTTCATTCAGACAAGAAGGAAGAAGATTACATTGATGTCCAAAAGAAGCAAAACATAAACTACAGCTAAAGACAGACAGAAATATCAACGCAAAAGACGGACATTTATGAGGGCCTACGAATTCTAGTTAACGGGGCGCATATACCAATCCCTCAACCATTTTTCATATGAAGGATCCACTTGAGCGAAATCTTTGTCCGGAACAGGAGGGTCAGAACTCCCAATACTACCGCCGTCAGACTGGGGCTCCTCCTTTACAGCAACTTCGATAGGCGCCAGCTCTCCTTGCTGTTCCTCCGTTCTTGGTATCACCTCCTCCTTAACGAGCGATGACACTTGTTTGAAAGGAGGCAGCAGCTCTTCCTTCATAATGATCTCAGTCTTCGACAGGGATGCTGCAAGAATCAAAGAT
Source organism: Iris pallida (assembly GCA_029216955.1). Classification (NCBI taxonomy): domain Eukaryota; kingdom Viridiplantae; phylum Streptophyta; class Magnoliopsida; order Asparagales; family Iridaceae; genus Iris; species Iris pallida. Next base: position 3,621,744 of record JANAVB010017195.1, on the reverse strand, counting down.
AAAAAGAAACAAAGTTAGAAGATGGTCAGAGCCTTATGCGGCTCAGTCCATTAGGAGCTCATACGATTCTGTTCAGAGGGGCTTCATGCGGTTCAGTTCTAAAGGCGTTTATGCGGCTCAGACGTTCTCATACGGCTCAAACATAGGGCATACCTATGCGGCTCGGATATGAGAAGTTCATATGGCCCATACAACATATGCGGCTTCATAAAGACGAAGAACACATTGAATGCTGAGGGGAAAAGGCTTGTGCATAAAAAAACATGCAACAGAGCCATTGTTTCAGGGTTTGAAGTGTTCGATATTCTATATAGTCCTTACCCTTGATGGCAGGGTAGACGTCAGGATGGACTAGCGGCGCTACAGTCGGCGATGAGGCCGCCGCCTTCTTGTCTTTCGCCGCAGCAGAGGCCTTGGGAGCTTTGGAAGCTTTGGGGGCCAATGTCGATGATGGTCGGAGAAAAAAAATAGCAGCTTAGGACAAGAGAAGAACAAAAGAAGATAAAGAAATCTCCATGACCTAAACATACCCCTATTTATAGGAAAATATGGGGGGCACGTGGACCGATAACCGCTTCGGGTCGTGTGTTGCAGGCGAAATCGACTCCTCGGATTTTGCTCCCTCTCATAAAGGAGATTCACCCAGAGCATAAAATCCAAATATTTAATGAACCAACTCTTGGGATTCCCCCAAAAGACGGCTCTAAAAAATGAAATAAGGGCAATTAATAAGACGCACGCGTGGCAGGGAGCCCATGCGGCTAGGGAGTCTATGCGGCCAAACAGGTCATGCAGCCAAGAAGTCCATACGGCCAGCGGAGCTCATATAGACATGCTTCTTATTCAAAGTATTTCAATTTTTCAAATTGAAAACTTTGAAGGGGGTCTTGTAGAAGCATGGAAAAGAACAAAAAAAAGCCCATGCGGCTCAAAATAGAAGAAGCCCATGCGGCTCAAAACAGAAGGAGCCTCATGCGGCTCAGGAATCTATCGGAGTCTCATGCGGCTCAGAAACTCTCCAATAGCCTCATGCGGCTCAAGAAAGAATTACGTGGCCCTATGCAGCTTACTTTTTACAGCTGGCCATAAAGTGACTGCTTCCATTAAATGCTCTGACATAAAGTGGTAACTCTGACATTAAAGTTGAAATGATGAACTCTGACATGACGACGTGTTCTTCGGGAAACGAAGAAAATCTCCTATACAGCTGGCACGATCCACCAACTCCAAAGCTCTCTATGCGGCTGCCACCCCCCTCATACGACTGATGCTCTCATGCGGCTCGGATCGTGGAGACTATCGTCATGCGGCTCAAATCCTAAGAAGCCACCCCATGCGGTCGCTGTCCTCATGCGGCCCAGATCATGAGGATTATCTTCATGCGGCTCAAATACTGAGAGGCCATACCCATGCAGCCTTGATCCGTGGCTAGTCTTATGCGGCTCAATTGGAAACCACCGCCATGCGGCTCAGATTTCAGAGGCTACATCTATACGGCTGCCACATTCATTCGGTTCAAAACCTAAGAAGCTACCCTCATGCGGCTGTGGCTCGCGGTTATGACACGTGGCAGAAGTTCAGTTTTCCCGTAATGATGGTTAGATACGTGGCATTAAATCAATCAAGATTTATCAACAGATCCCAACAACCAGATTTATTACAATCATCATAATTACCCCAAATCAAATCAGATCAGACAAATCGAACACGTGGCAGGAGAGCAGAGCCTATCAAAATTCTTGGCAATCAACATTAATTGCCCATAAGATTTGGTGCAATCCACATTAATTGTCCAGATTTATTGCAATCAAAATTAATGGTCCAGATGATGGGGCGCCGACTTTTTAAGGAGGGAATTATTGTAAACCCTAATGATCACACCCCCACTCCTATAAATAGCAAGGTGCCATTCCCTTGCAAACGACCTAGAGAGACCTGAAAAGAGAGCACAGAGAGACAAAGGCACGCACAGAGGATTCTTTCCGGGTATCCTGGGAGCATTTCTTCACCAGAGCCAAGGCTACGTCCGATCGTCCAAGGCGTAAGGCAGAGCTGTCGTCGCTTTTCCGAGCCTCTACCGTCACCCCCCAGAATCAAAAATAAACAATTGTACTTAGATTGATGTACCTAGACTTTCGTCCCTAGGCTTTCTTTGTACGAACGAGTTTGTATTGTAAGTCTAAGTTCAGTCCTCCTATATAATTGTTCTGTACTTTTACAATCAATGGCAAACAAATAGTATAAGACAAAAGGAACTCTGCATATCTATTTCCAATTAAGCTCATAATATACTGCACACATGAATCAGGCAGTAGAGTAGCATAACGTAACAAAAGCAAAGAATAACAAATTACACTAGATAAAGCACTGTGGGAGTAAGCAAGGCCCTCAAGTCTTTTGGGGAAATTTGACATCACACGAGCCAACAATATTTTCGATCTTGAAATCTTAGAGAACGCATCATAATATCATATGATTATAAATTAAAAGAAATAGAAAAGGTGCATACATTCTCAAGAGAGAAGCCTCTATAAAGAGTACCCAAAAATCTGAGTGCAAAACTAATACCCAACCGTACATGTTAGGAGAGAAAAATATAAGACGTGTATCCAATCGACATGAGTATACAGTAGACATATGAGAAACTAGATAGACGATGATACAGTAGACATATGATTCATGCTTTATATTAATCCAGAGAGAAAAATACTACAGCTTTCATATGATTATCCAATGCTCACCTGAAATCTCTATGTTTTTGCGAGTATCCTGATCCTTTTTGTTTCATTTTCTTAAATATCGGATCGAAGGATATGTTGAAACGCGTTTCGATACACACTTGATACCATAGTTTCAATGTCTGTCCAATCAATATTTGCTTTCTGGAACCTAGCTTTTAAAGCTACTACTGGAAACTAATTAAAGAGGTCTATTATGGTTGGGAATAATATATCAAGGCTTCAACCAAGAATACTTTGTACTCTTATAAATATATAACCTATAATAGAAAACCAATATATTTTATAGAATGTGATATTAGTTGGTTTTCCTCCACGACTAATGCTTATAATTTACAAGCTTATCAAGTTTTATGAAAGTTGTTAAACATAAAAGTATTGTAACTGATTTTTCCATTTGAAGTAAGTTATTACATTTACTTCAACCTGTTTGACTTTCAAACTAATTCATGGAAAATAATGTAAATAGTTGACTAACAAACACTTTTCGTTCTTGTTGTAGGCTATTTAAATTGTGGGCTATTTCAGTCAAGAAAGGGAAGATGTCTGAACAAGCAGTTAGAAAGCATAAAACTGACAAGTGTAGTGAAGCTACAAAAGCAACAAAATCCATGAATTCATATTCCACACAAAAATTCCATGATACTGAGAAAACATTAGAAAATAGAAAATAGGTTCTCGGTTCTCCCAGTTCAAAAGCAAACTCAACCACTCCGCAACAATCACAAAAGAATATAAACGAGAGAAATCTTATGGCGATGGGGGACATGATATATATTGCAAGACGCTAGATTAAAGGGTTAAAATATAATATTGCAGATATATCCTACGAAATAATACAGAAGCAATTTGATACCAATACTTCCTTTCCTATGCAAAAAGAAGAAAAAAATGATTACCACAAATATTTATCTATGACCTTAAGACTTGTGAGAAAATCTGAATAATTCTGGAGAAGCTAATAACATAAAGACAAATATTTATCTTTGCCCTAAAGACTTATGAGAAAATCTGAACATGGACTTGTATGACTAACAGGTGCAACTCTGAGACTCATTATGTGGACAACACTTGTCCTGACAACAGCCCTAATTTGAAGTTGCTTGCATCACCACACAATATAATATTTAAGAGTGAAACCAAATGACTTGCAAAGCCATCCTAGTTAACAAAAATTAGTAACATGAAAACTAGTAAGGAATTGCTATACAAACTTTGTTTACTAATAATCAACTATAATGGGGCTTGAAACTCAAATAGCATCACCTGTGTAATAACATACGGAAACAAATACTTCATGAATTTTTTTACATATATAAGAAATGTACAATATATTTGTATTGAAGGAGATGGTTAAAAACTATCAGTTCTAACAAGGTCGAAAGAAATTTGTCTTACTTTCTAAGGTTTGGATCTGATACTGGTGACTTAGTTGGAAAGTTTTGCGACATTAAGGAGAGTGCCTTATTACAGTAAGTTTGGATCAATAGTCCAAATCAACACACACTTAGTTCATGTTCCTCCACTAGAATATATTCACTTCAAACTTCGTCTGACTTGTCTAAGGTCTAGGACAGATGTCGAACACAGACACTCCAAATATAAAGTAAACTTATCACGTCTGACCCTAATAAATATAAAAAGAAAATTTATAAAAAATAAAAAAGAAAATAAAGGTTTTGTTTGTTACTCATTAGTAAACATATCGTGTCTGACACTTAGTTCATGAACCTTTGTTTTCCATACTATTTGGGTTCTATGATAACTATGTTTAGGTGCCATGAGTTAGTTATATTTAAGAGGCTTTTGCTCTCAACTTATGCAGAAAATGACATCATATTGTTACCACACAATAGTGTAAGTCTGCAACTCATTTTTTATCATTTCGAAGATATTTGTTTAAAATATTATAAACTCATTAGTAAGGTTTTGTATTGTTACTCATCAAATCCTTCAACACTTGTGGAAGGAAGAGATGAGGGAGTAAAATTTGATCTGGTCTTGTATCACAAGGGGTAAAACAGAGATATAACGCGTAATGATAATAAACTCAAAAGAAAATCATGTTGGACATCAATTCATTTTGTGTAAGAAACTACATGATATTGTTGTCATAATCAATCTAATTAGTAAAATTAAGGAATCTCAGAAATTACAAGTAACTAGTATGTAATACTAGATATTGCCCGCCTCTCAGTCAAATAGGAAGGAAGAACTGATAACAGAATGCTTTTGAGAAAAAAATGCAAAGACGGACAGGAATATGGAAATAAAAAACTTCAAATGGTGTTCGGTCATCTAGAGGAATGTGCAAGCACCGAACTTCAAAAACCCTATAGATCAAAAGAGGTAAAAGGAGCTCTGTAATATCAGTATAACAAGTCATCCAGAAATTTAAAAGCTATATGTTCTAATAAAAGATGTCCTCCAAAAGTAGGAAAAGTTCATAATCTGTGATAATTATATAAACATTGTAGAGTTTAAGTAGTCTACGATAAAAGTTACAAGCAACGCTAGTATCCAGATTATTCGACTGATAGGTTGAACATGCCATATTGCGACAAGGTACAAAAGCAACTTGATATATACCAGAAAGATAACACTAGCTTGAGGTAGAAATGACAACAAGCTGCTGCAAGATGATTCCCATCTACTTAGATGAGATTGAACACAACATTTGATGCCAACCCAGGCTTCTAACTACTACGGTTGTCGCCAATTCTGACCCCAACATACTCCTAACTAGTTGTTGGTTCTTACAAAACTAATCGAACTTACAGGTTCCCCCGTCTTCTCTCGTTCATATTGAGCTTTACATTAATTAGTACATTGCCTTCCCTTGTAAAAGTTCCTAGTAGTGAGAAAGAGAAAAGGAAGCAATTAAGAAAATGATAGATCCAAGCTCACTAACTTCTAAGAGGACATGAAGTTATATTGACATCACGTGGGTTTATAAGACTACTACAAGCAAGATGACTTAATTGATCAAAACAAGGCTTGTTTTGAAAGGCTACAAGCAAAAACCTGACATTTACTAAAAAGAATCATTTGCACCAGTTGCGAGATTGGAATCAGTTCAATTGATCCTTTGCATTAGCAGAACAAAATCAGTTGAAGGTCACCAAATGGATGTCAAATCAGCTTTCCATAATGGAGTTTTTTTAATAGGAAGTTTACGTGGAACAACCCGTTGGTTATTACAAGAAAGTTTATGAAGACGAAGTTTATAGATTGAAGAAAGCATCATAAGGATTAAATCAAACTCCAAGAGCAGTTGTAGAGCATTCTCGCGCCTGCTCTCATGAGCAACAAAATAAACAGCTAAGAATATCAATAAGTAGAAAAAAAACCCAAGAATCGTCCCAAACTCACCAAGTTGTTGAAGATCATATGGGTCTCTTGAGTCCAGTCCAATCGGAGAGGTACAACCGAAAAAGTCACCCCTTTCACTTTGTTGTTGCTGCTTCCTGAACATGGATACAAAATAGATTATATATAACATGGTATGGATCGTACTTGTTTCGAAAGAAGAAGAAAGGAGGAGTGCTTGTACTTGTCGAGAACTTTTTCTTTCTCCTCGCAGACGAAATAGGGGTTCCCCTTGGCCAGGATCAGCTTCACCGTCTCCAGATACACAAACGTCACGAACCCGAACATCCTCTTCTACTAGTAGGGGAACTTCTGCTAAATTTGCGGGAAGTAGGGTTTTTTTGGGGATTTTGATCAGGGGAGCTGGTTGCTGGAGGGAAAGGAAAATAATGTTTGTTGTTGGAACACTTTATTTAGTAAGCACGTGAGATGCACATGTGTGCATCCCAAATTTGGAATATATTAGTATATTATAAAAGTGTTCCTAAATAATAATAAAAATACAAAAATTAAAATAAATTATATCAGGAACATCTTTTTTGTTCTGGAATACTTTTGTTCCGTTACAACCACTAGGTACATATAATAAGTGTTCTGAATTAAAAATTGCTTGGTGTTCCAAAATGACCATTTTGGTGTAGTGTAATCCTCCATAGTCATACATAAATATATACAATAGAAATAAAGCCAACTCACTTTATTACAAAAATTCAAAACAACACTAATAGCTAAACAAACGAAATTCTCCATCAAAATTTCCTGAACTGTCAGAGCCCCGATACTACTTTCCCCGACACGACCCCCACTTAGATACCGGCTAGCAGTTTACGAACAAAGTTGGACACACGAAGACTCGAGCAGGACACACAAGGAAACCCGAACGTTATAGCACGAACATGACACTAATGCCTGGACTCGGCCACAACTGAACAGTCGACCCATCCAACGATCAAAACAGTAATTCTTGGCATAAATACAGCAAATGGAGGATTGATCGATACCTGAGAGAAGAATCGAGGAAGACTTGAACCTAGGAACTTGAATACTGCTGATTCACTCCAAAATTCAATATGAATTCCTGTTGTGACATTATATCAAACAGGTGAAGTTTAGAAATATAGAATTAAGATTTCAGTTCTATTTGAAATGATTCAAACTCAAAAATTCGAGAATTCAGCAAGGATCACCAAGATCCAGAAACTCAATTCACAATTCAAATCTTATGCTTGAGATCCCCATATTGAAATCAACTCTCGAACAGAAAAAATCCAAACAGTATTGAAACAGAGACATGACTTAAGTTCATACCTAGATCGAGTTCCTCCTCGATTGCTACTGAATCAACCCGTCCCGATCCTCACTCCAATTCTGAATTCAGAATTTAAATAGAATTTTTAAGAGATGGAAAAATTTGTGGATCGAAAATACTTCAAGAATCGGCCACTCACCCGAGATGAGACGGCAGCGCCAATCTCCGTCGATGGAAGAAGATCACCGAATCTCGAGTGTGCAGGCGATCGCTGATGGAGACTCGCTTAGGAAGTAGCTCATCATCGTCGCCGTCGAAGTCGTAGGCGCCAAAATCGTAGTCACCGCCGTGGTCGTCATCGAGTCTCCGCCGTGGTCGTCGTCGAGCTGATGCTACTGCTAGGTCGCCGGAGTAGATCGAACGCGATGGTGGTCTCCCCGCCGCTGGATACGAATAGTGTCGTGCGTCACTGCTGCCAAGGCCAACTAGTTTGTCGCAGGAGAGTGGCTCCGCTTCGTCGCCGTCGTCGCCGAGTGATGGTCGCCGCCGAAGTTTTGTCGCTGTCGGAGTTAGCTGAGAGGAAGATTTGGGGAAGAGCTGAGAAGAGATCGAAGGAATAGTAATAAAAAAATGAATTTACACTCTCTCTTCTCCTCAGTTCAGTTTTAAAGAAAAAAATGTAACATTTCCTAAACCTCCCCCCCCCCCCCCCCCCGCTCAACCTGAATTTCCCATAAGTCCCTCCGGCCTAGGGATTTTTTGTAAAAATCCCCTCTTCCTTTTCAAAATTGCAGAATTCTAAAGAAAATCAGTTAGAATATTTCTAAAATTGAGTGGGGACCACTTATTGGTTATAACAAACTTTTAAATTTGAAATTCTGCTATAAAAATTATTTCCCTCCAAAAATAACATCACTATATTTATTATTTTAAAACTAAACTCATTAATTGAAACTCCAATCAACAATTATTAATATTAGAAATGTTTTTTTAAAGATCAAATTCATTTTTCTCAAACTAGGGAGGTGGTGTTACACCAGTAGACCTAGAGTATTCTCTATGGCCATGATAGCTAATATATTCGCAAGTGTAGCTACCATCGGCCAAGCCATGTAACTACAACCTTGTCTTGAGTTACTTGTCCTTCCTTCGACCCTAAAACTAATATTATGACATTCCAGTCATTTGAATTTGAGAATGATTAGGATCTTACCCTTGGCCAAAACACCAACCTAGGAGACTACCTGTTCTCAAGGAACAAATTATTGGGTGTCCCTAATTATTTTCTTCATTCTTGCTTTAACTAGCAACCTTTATGCCTTAACCCAACCCTTACTCGGCCAAGCCCACAGTTTAGACATGAGAGAAATAGACAAAAACAAGGACAAGCATTTACCATGACTATGATAGACACCATCTCGAGATTTAGGATCCAACAGGTGTTATTCTAGGTATATAATTTTATAATTAAAGAAATGACTTAGCATTAGAATAACACCTTCACCAGCTTAGCCAATATCTGTAGTATAACACTCCATCATGTTGATTTACTAGATATCAACAACAATGCATGAGCACTACATTCGACACCATTAGAAACCTTATAACCACAGTCAGGCATGCTTAACACAAATAGAAGCTTATGACTTAGCCGTTTGAGATCTTTGATATGGCGTGTATTAGAGTTCGTTACCTCCATCGATAACTCTTGTATGCTATGGAAAAGTGGGTCATTCTATTTTATCGACCCGTGTATCTTTGTACGGAATCATTTTCCATTTATTAGAATTCGGGGTACGATCCTCGAATTTGATCCATATCTGCTGTATCACATTATATATTATGTCGTGCCTTATTCTTCATTATCAAAAGTCATGGTACGATATTATGACTTTGATTTCCTAACTTCATTAATCCTAAAATCATGCCTTGGTGTCATTTCTAGAAAGTAACTTTTAAAGTGTATAGATTATGATTCCCTCTAAATTTTAGGATTTACAAGATTACCGAGTGATCAGGATAATTTGGTTACCACTAGGATGATAAATTAGTGCCTCAGGAACACCCACTCTCTATTTAAGTCATTTGATGTCCCCAACTGTGACATCGATATTCGGAGCATGAGACCAGCTGTTTCATTTCAACAAATTTCATATACGAGACCTAGACGAGTCCATCTTCATTTAGGCATATCATGTTCCACTCAAACACGTCCCCTGTATTCTATTTTCATAATACGACTTTCAAGTCGAAAATGCTAACTATAACCCTTACCGTAATACCAATATACTTTCTGACTTTAATTAGAGACTCAACCTCGAGTCAAATCTTTCGACACAATATATGGTTGTGATCTACTAGAAGCCCTATATGCACATGCCACTAGTGTGTCACCCAATTGAGGCCCCATGTGCTACTTAAACTCAAAAGTCACAGAAGGCGCATTTTTGGCTTAAGGAACCTAGTTAACCAATTCGACTAGCAAATAATCCATCCACGTAAGCTAGAACATATTCTAGGTTATCCTAACCTAATAAGATTATTTCATGTTGATTTATGGAATATTGTCCATCCAATATAGATTAAAACCTAGGATTCATTCAATCAAAGATTGATGTCCAATTAGGGAATCCCTTAAACCTCAGTTAAACCCATCCATGAATATCGTCATATTTGGGCTATAAAAAAATCAAACCCTATGAAATAGATCCCTACACCTATTATGTAGTCCCCATCTCTTGGTCCACTAAACCTCCTTTAATATAATTCCCTAACCGTATCTCTTCATGGCTTATGTTATGCAATGAATAGAATTCCGCTGCACCAACTTGTTTTCGGCTATGCTTGACCAAGGCTCTCCTACTGCCTTGATGAAACATGGTGAATACATGGAGTCATATTACTGTGCTTTCCATGATAAATAATTTTTGTAAGTTGGGTAAAACCTTGAACTTACTATACTCTATCTTTTAGCATGGGATCTCAAACTTGGATTTCATCCGTAACCGTTCTTCCATATATTTGGAAGTTGCAATACGATCTTCATATCGTTTTATATCCCTTTGCTTGTGCGGTTAGATAACCGCGGTAAAAAAATTGCCACCTAGGTTCTTCAAATTATGTTCTATCATAGAATCATGTCTTAGTTTCAATTTTGAAAACAAAGTTCTCGTATAGGCAAGCCTCTCTAAGAATGTAGGGTTCCTTCGAATTAACAAAAAATTGGGATTGATTGGTTCCAATTAAACTAATAAACAATGGTCCATAACGTCCACTCATATACATATCATTTGGCACCCTCGACCGTGACTTTGTTATATGGAGCACAACAATAGCATTTTTTTTCTTCCAAAAAGTTCACCCTCACAGACTAGACCAGTCAAGCCACACACATGACATACATGTCCCACAAACACACCGTTCTGTGCTCCATTTCAATTACACCACGTGTATGACGTAACTCCCTTAAAATAAACCATATATGCTAATTTATGTCCCTGTTGATCTTAAACCATACAATATCGACCCATTCCCTGAAACAAAATGAAAACCCGTGATCCATTCAAGACGTATTACACCTAAGATGTATGCATTCCACCCAAGCAAGCACCTGCCTCCAACACAACACCAAACACCGACCCCACACATACTAGTCATTGTGACCTAAGGATTCCAAATACATACCTAATTATATTTTATAGCAAGGTTTTGCACTTGTTATAGATTCTCATCTCTTGGCCATAAAATTGCTTCCCCCTTAAGTTCTTCAACCTCACTTCTCGACTACCCATGTTAGTCGAAAAGTGAAATCCCTTGAACCGACACGTTCCTTGAACCGACACGTTTTGGTTATATTCGAACAAAGGATGCCTATCTTATAAAAATATGAACCAATATAAAAAAAATGTTAAATTATAATAATCCTCATATAGAATTTATTGACCAAGAATGCCATGGCAATTTCTGGGTTCACTTAGAACCCATGACTGTAGCCAGAAAGTGTACAACATTCTCGTGCCTCTCCTTAGAAATGTCCTTCTCAGAAGTTTTGTCACGACAAATTTTCACGGGTAGCCAACTTCTATAAGTTGGGTAGAGTCTTGAAGGAAGAATACCCTCCCTTGTAAGATATGATATCAAGTTGGAATCCTTTTATTAACTACCTCCACTAACCTTTCGTAAACCGTATTACAGTTTGACGTACTTGCTTCCCCTTCGTATTTAATCTCCTTGTTCTTGATTAGACTTATTTTAATTTCGAGGACGAAATTTCTATAAGATTGGTAGGATGTAAAACCCCTAAATTTTAGGGATTTATTTCATATATTTTATAGTATTTTGTTGGACCTTATAATTTTTGGATTTTATGAATATCTTAGTATCAAGCTCAATGCTATAGTTTATGGATGCATAGATAAAAATTTACAAGTTTAGGAACTAAATACTACGGGAAAATATTTTATTATTTTTGAAAATATCTTTAAGGAATTTTCATTTGAAATTATGGCTTTGTCCATAATTTTAAATAACTTTTCCTTAAATGAGTAATTTTGTGAAAATCGAAGGTAGCAAGTAGTTGTTGCATCTTATATAAATATAAGGATATATTGTGCTAAATACTTTACAAAATGATTTTTAAATATTTTTGGATTTTTTAGAAAAGTTATAGAATTATCTGGAATTTATTAGGCAATTTAAATATATATTTACAATAAATAAAAAATGCATCCCTAGTGAACAATACCCGCGGGTACTATTCACCAGGCCAAAGCCCGACTCAACCGAAAGCCCCTTTACATACAGAATAAAGAGAAGGAGAAGGAAAACAACAACAAAACCCCCATCCCTAACTCCAAAATGCCACCCCCTGCGCGACCCCGACATTCTCTAGCGCGCGCCCGGCTGCCACGAACCACCGTCGGACACAACCACACGCCGGAGACGGCCGCCCGACAGCAGAAATAGCAGCAACGGTAAGGTACTCCCCTTCACGACTCAATTGTTCCCTAGTTTCTTGATCAATTTTGATTTCATAAACTTTCTTAGAAACCCTACATAATCCTCTAGAAGCCCCAACAATTAGAAGTTCATGGGGACGAACCATCAATTGAGAAATTCGATAGAAAGTTGTCAAAAAACATGGCCCATAGCATCTTGTACTGTCTGGTGCAGGGCATTGCCCCGACGATCTTGAGATGCAAGTAATTCCCTGATGAGACCCATCAGGGTTCTATTGTCAGGCTCTGCAGGCTGGACTGGCTGAACTGGAGGATCTGGATCCCCGGAATGTATGACTCGGAAGGCCGCTCCAGAGTGTTGGGCTTGGTCCCCAGGTTGTTGTTGGGGTGCTGGTTGAGCTCCTCCCGGCTGAATGGTAGGACCAGGAACAATGCCACTGAAAAACAATGACATAGGGGACAATAAGGGAGGACCAAGATAGATCAGGGAGGTAAGCATGTGATCAGGTTAAGATTCCAGAAAGATTAGAAGACACGAGTAGAGATCAAGGGCAAGTGCTGATTGAGACATCTATTCAGTGAAACCCTCACACATCTTGATTTACAAGACCTGTATGGGCCACCACTTAAACCGTGTCACGCCCCAGAACCAGAATACTAGAGAGGGGGACAGACACAGCCAGCTACGTATATAGAAGTATAATCCACCTCGACACACGGTCACGGCTGTCTAGATGCATGAGGGTTTTACTACAAGCTAAGAGTCACTTATGGTCAAGAACAAGCCTAGTGTCTCAATCTCAAGCAAGAAAGTAAATATAACAAGATGGTAGATCATCTGACATACAAAGTAAGGCATCTCATACATTACATATTTAGATGATCATGAAGCTAGTCATACAAAATGCGAAGAATAGCAAGAGTTTAAGTCATACACGATCAACCCTAGGATTTGTTAATCATATTACAGCCCTTAGGCAGACAGGAATGTAAATTTAACACGAGCTAACACTTGCTCGACGGCTAAACGTCTCAAAATAATAATTTACAATAGAGTGGGAGAGCAAAATAAAACCAACTCGTTGCCAGGGTTGTGCTAGTGTTCACCATCTGGCTGGAAGGCTGGGAGATCCTCGGGTGCTACTCCAAAATCTGGCCATACAAAACCAGCTGGGTCAGACCCTAGAAAGAGCAACTGCCACAAGGGAGGCTTCACTTAAGAACTAAAACCAGCATATTGGCACATGAGACATAAATAATAATAAAAGACATGAGTTAGAGGAAAACAGGGTAATAAACGATAAGATAACTAAGGGACTATTCCGGTAGCCAAGTTACAACCCTTAATCCAAACAAGGACCGGAGTTGTAACCCTTCACCTGAACAGAGCTTAGTCTCTAACCAATTATCGAAAAGAGTAAAGCATAACAGTAATGTGCTATAGCAATCATAGACTGGCACTGCTTAGACAAGACTAGACCCCATTCATCAATCTCGGCCAAGCAATGAGTACGGCTTGATACTTTAACTAACTAGGGTTATCACAAGCCTAGTTACTAGCGAGAAGTAACGAGATATCCCTACGGCCACAAGCCCTGCAGACTATCCAGGTAATCCAGACGTAAGGTTCATGCTAAGAGTTATCATAACATGTTAGGTGACTTGAGCGCAATACATGACAGTGTGTATAGTAATTATTTCATGAAGTGCCCCACATGACAGTGAGCTGGACCGTAGGCTACAAGTCCATCAGAGAAGGCACCCAGATAACGGGATTGCTTATAGTCGGAATACCACTCTATATGAACTACTTGATCAATCTAGTCATTAACCTAGTCCGATTCAGTATGAATCCCTGACCATGGTAATCAAGAATTCATATCATAGACATGATGTAAGACGAGACATGTAGCTTACACAAGCATAAACACCCACGGTGTCAAGACAAGAGCTACTTAGCAAGTCAAGATAGCCGTCATAACAGCATATCAGATTATCATGTTAGGTTTACTTATCAAGAGTGCGCCACGACGGGCCACTATCATGTCATGTTACTTGTCAAGAGTACACCACGACGGGTCACTATCAAGAATCATCATGTCAAGTTACTTGCTACTTGGTAAGAGTGCACCTTAACAGGCCACTATCGTGTTCTATCCTTATATTATCATGAGTGAGAGAAACTTGCATAAAATAGCTAGTAACATATTCTGGAAGCCAAGGAAAAGATCTACAACTTTTATGTTGGCAGTTGGGAGAAATTCTGGCCACAATTCAGCCAAATAGGACATAAAACAGCCAAAAATGGCCAAAATAGGCACTATACGACACTATGCAAGCCATGCGGCACTATTCATTCCTGCAGCATTATGCATCCATACGATACTATTTATTTCTATGACACTATTCATTCCTGCGGCACTATGCATCCATACGACACTATTTATTCCTGCGGCACTATACATCCATGCTGTACTATGCAAGCCATACGGCACTATTCATTCCTACGATACTATTCATTCCTGCAGCACTATGTATCAATGTGGCACTATTCATTCCTGCGGTACTATTCATCGTCCCTGCCAAATTTAAGACAGGTGAACTAGAAAATGTCCAAATCTTATTTTGGCCATAACTTTCTCAAAACAAGTCAAAATCTAACTTTTCAAAGGTCCATTTTGGGTAAAATTAAATTCTCTACAACATAGAACAATTAAAACTTGAAAATAATGAAGTTTGATAGATCAAAACCCAAGAAAACCAAAAGTGCTATAACTTAGATCTACAAAAATTTATCCATCAAACCCAAAAATGTCAAATTCTAAAGAGGCTTAAAATTAAGTAAGAAAGAGAATGGAACAATAAAACTTGAGATCCATCATAAAGCAAGTTGTACTTGCCTAGGACTTGGTAGGTGGGAGGAGTAAATGAAGAAGATGAAGAAGTAAATAAAGAGGTGAATAAGGAGAGAAAGAGAGAGAAGGAGTTGGGTTATATATCAACCCTCTCCATCTCAAACCAAACCAAGCCAAGCCAAGCCAAACCAAGTCAAATTGAACCAAACCAATCAAATAAACCAAGTCAAGATTAAAACAAGACTAGGCTAAACAAAATAAGTCTAACTATGGTCCACCTGATAAATGCCAAAAATCTCGTATATGCATACGAAAATACGTATAACGGGAAACGGGAGTGACAACTCTACCCACCTTAAAAGAATTTTGTCCTCAAAATTTAATCAAGAGTCTAGAGATGTCGGGATAAGCTATATTAATCATTAACAAGCTACGACTAGCAGTCAATCAAGAAATCATTCGTGCAAGCAAGGAATTAAAAGCATAAGACATAAGGAAGACATTATACCTTATGAGTCGAACAGGTGTGGATATCGCGAGCGAATATCATCCTCACGCTCCCACGTTGACTCACCCAAAGAGTGGTGACCCCAAGCAACACGGACTAAACTAATAGTCTTGTTCTTGAGTACCTTCTCCTTTCGGTCTAATATGGATACGGGCCTTTCCTCGCGAAAGGTTGGTACCAACAACCAATTCTAAATGATCAAGGATATGACTCAGATCCGGGATATACCATCATAATTGGTATACATGGAATACGTCATATACCTCACATAACAACGGCAGAAGAGCGAGACGATAGGACACATCACCTACTCGCTCAAGGATATCAAACGGCCCTATGTACGTAGGACTAAGCTTTTCTCGTACGCCAAATCGAATGACGCCACGGGTAGACGAGATCCTAAGGAACACATGGTCGCCAACTAAACATTCAAGGGGACGTCGATGAGAATCGGCCCAATGGCGTTGGCGATCTTGGGCAACTCGAAGATCATCTCTGACTTGTCTGACCACCTCAACAGTCTGTGTAATCGTTTCGGGACCAAGCATCTGCCTCTCGCCTATATCATCCCAAGCTAAAGGAGATCTACACTTCCTGCCATACAATGCCTCGAAAGATGCCATCTGAATACGGGCCTGGAAACTGTTGTTGTACGAGAACTCCACTAGGTGCAAGTGATCTTCCCACGAACCACCCAAGTCCAGCGTATAAGATCATAACATTCTTCGAGAGTCTGAATCGTGTGTTCTGACTAACCATCTGTCTACGAATGATACGCTGAACTGAACTTGAGACGAGTCCCCAAACTCTCTTGAAGACTTCGCCAAAAGTACGATGTATATCTTGAGTCTCTGTCTGATGTGATACTAACTGGCACTCTATGTAATCTGACTATCTGCCTGAGGTACATCTCTGCTAGCTGATTCATCGACTGACCAATTCTGAAGGGGAGAAAATGGGCTACCTTCGTGAGATGATCAACTATAACCCAGATAACATCTCTTCCAGCTGGGGATTTAGGTAATCCAGTTACAAAATATATGGTAATATGCACCCATTTCTATTCTGGGATCTGTAAAGGTGAAAAAGTCCAGCTGGTCTCTGATGTTCAGCCTTAACTTGTTGATAAACTAAATAAAGAGAGACAAACCGGGCTATCTCTCTCTCTTCATGCCATTCCACCAGAAATGCAAACGGATATCTCGGTACATCTTCGTACCGCCGGGATGAATTGAATATTGAGAAATGTGAGCCTCTGCCATGATCTTCTGTCTGATATCACCACTGGATACACAAAGATGTCTTCCATGTCGGAGAGTACCATTTTCGTGAATACATAACTCTGCTCTCCGACCTGCTTGACACTCTGCTCTGAGCCGCTGAAGCTTAGAACCTGCTGATTGCGCCATCTTGATCCTTTCAAATATGCTGGACTGAACTTGCATGCTAGCCATCAATACGACATTGGTAGGAAGAACTACTTCAATACCCATCTTCTAAAGATCTGCTAATAATTCTGATTGTGCTGTTAGAAAATAAACTCTGGCTCTTCTGCTCAATGCATCTGCAACAACGTTGGCCTTTCTAGGATGATACACCAAGTTGATGTCATAATCCACAAGTAGCTCTAGCCATCTTCTCTGATGCATATTAAGATCCTTCTGGGTAAACACATACTTAAGACTCTTGTGGTCGGTGAAAATCTCCACCCGGTCTCCATACAAATAATGCCTCCACAACTTGAGTGCGAAAACCACCGCTGCTAATTCCAAGTCATGGGTTAGGTAATTCCTCTCCTTATTACGAAGCTGACATGACTCATAAGCTACTACCTTACCATGTTGTATCAAGACACATCCCAATCCTCTGCCAAAAGTATCACAATAAACTGAAAATTCTTCAGTCTCATCTGGAAGCGTGAGAATGGGAGCCGTCATTAATCTTCACTTCAACTTCTCGAATGAACTTTGACACTCTACTGTCCAAGAAAATTGTACCTCCTTGCGGGTCAAATGCGTCAATGGCGCTGAAATCCAAGCAAAGTCTGACACAAACCTTCGGTAATAGCCGGCCAATCCTAGAAAACTCCGAACTTCTGCGACGGTGCTAGGTACTGGCCATGTCTTTTTGGCCACTATCTTCTAGGGGTCCACTTCCACTCCACCTCTGGTGATGATGTGACCTAAGTACGAGATACGATCTAGCCAAAACTCGCACTTACTGAACTTCACATACAACTGGTGTTCCCTGAGTATCTGAAGAACTACACGAAAATGCTACTCATGCTCTGTCTCACTCTTACTATAGACTAAGATGTCGTATATAAACACTATCACGAACTGGTCCAAATAGGGCATGAAGATACGATTCATGAGGTCCATAAATACGGCTGGCACATTGGTCGCTCCAAATGGCATAACAAGGAACTTCCAATGACCATACCTTGATCTGAATGCTGTCTTCGGGATGTCTTGCTCTCTGACTCTGATCTGATGATACCCTGACTGCAAGTCAATTTTCGAGAATACAGTCGCTCCCTTGAACTGATCAAATAAGTCATCTATCCTTGGTAGAGGATACATGTTCTTGATTATTACAGAGTTCAAGGTACAATAATCAATACATAATCTTGACGTACCATCCTTCTTTTTCTCAAGAAGTATTGGGGCTCCCCAAGGTAATCCACTAGCACGAATGAATCCTATGGTTCTGAGTTCTTCAATCATCTTGTACAAGATCTCTAACTCTAAAGGTGCCATCATGTAGACTCCCCCTGATATTGGTGTCGTCCCTGGAAGCAAATCAATGGTAAACTCTACCTCTCTCTCTGGGGGCATGCCTGAAAGCTCTTCGGAAAATACATCAGGAAACTCTTCTACTACTCTGGGAAACTGAACTGCTACTGCTACTGCCAACCGCAATACTGGGGGAGAAGGTTCTACTTCGTCCCTGGAAAATAAAAACTCTGGTTCGTCGGGAATACCAAAAATAATCATGCCAATATGGCAGTCTATTCTTGCATATTGATCCTTCAACCAATCCATTCCTAGGACCACATCATAATCGGCCATCGAAAATTCTATCAACCTAGCAGAAAACTCTCTACCGCTAACTACGATTCGACACGAGGAATAGACTCTATCTACTCCCACAAGACCGTTACCAGTAAGTATATTGAGCCTTACTGATAATGACTTGGGCTCCAGTCCTATCCGTGTTGCGAATCATGCAGACATAAATGAATGCGATGCACCCAAATCAAATAATACTGATACAGGAAAAGAGTTGACGAGAATGGTACCTGCCACCACTTCATCTGATGCCAACTCCTCCTCTACAGTCAAAGCCATCGCTTGACCTTGCCCGCTGGGTGCTGGTTCCCTCTGCTGAAAACTTCTCTGGCAGTTCTGAATCTAAGCTTGGGTCTGGGCATACTGCTGCGGCCTCTGCTGCCAGAATGCTTGAGCCTGAGGCGTCAAAGGCTTCGGAGGCTGGTACTGCTGCTGCTGCACTGGTACTGGTCCCCTCACCGAGGGACTAGTCTGGGCCAATGAGAAGGAATCGGCTCTCTGTGGACAGGACCCTATCATGTGGTCCGATGCCCCACAAGCCAAACACAATCCTTGTACTCTGTGATATTCTGATACTACATGTCCTGGCTTACCACAATGAGTGCAGCCCATTGTGGAAGACTGCTACCGCTTCTACTGATGAGGGTACGTCGGAGTCGAGTGTTGAACCGACGAAACTGTAGTCGCCCTTCAAGGGGCTCCAATAGTCAAAGCCCTAGTTGCCGGGGCTGGGGCTGAGGACTGGGTCATCTGACCATAGGACCGCTTCCGTCCTCCAGTTCTGTCCACTATTCTCAGGGAGGTATACTCATGCCACCTAGATGCTCGCAAAACAGTATCAAAAGTCTGATGCTTAAACTGCTCCACTGCTAGAATGATCTCTAGGTGGAGTCCCTGCTGGAACCGCTGCGCTCGATCAACTCGGTTGCCACCAAGGTGGGAGCGAGTCGACTTAGTCTTAAAAACTCGACCGCATATCCATCGACCGTCCTGCTTATCTGTCTGAGATTGGTGAACCTCGTTTGTAGGCCGTGCCGAGCTAGAGCATCGAAGTACTTGATCTGAAACTTGTCCCTGAATATCGCCCATGGGACAGGCATCGCCGACCCAACTACTAACATCACCCACCAGGTGCGGGCTAGGTCCAATAACTGTAGGTGCACTATAGCTACCTTCTCTCCTTCTGGAGTCTTGGCTGCATCTAAGATAATCTCGATGTCCTGGAGCCACGCATCAGCGGCAATAGCGTCTTCACTACCGTCAAAGAAGGGAGGGTTAAGGCGCTTGAAACTGTTAGCCGTATTGTTCCCTTCATAACCAACAGGGTGCATGGCATCTTGTAATTTCTGGTGCAGAGCATCGCCCCGACGATCTTGAGATGCAAGCAATTCTCTGATGAGACCCACTATGGTTCTATTATCAGGCTCTGCAGGCTGGACTGGCTGAACTGGAGGCTCTGGATCCCCGGAATGCATGACTCGGGAGGCCGCTCCAGAGTTTTGGGCTTGGTCCCCAGGTTGCTGCTGGGGTGCTGGTTGACCTCCTTCCGGCTGATCGGTAGGACCAGGAACAATGCCACTGAAAAACAATGACATAAGAAACAATAAGGAAGGACCAAGATAGATCAGGGAGGTAAGCATGTGATCAGGTCAAGATTCCAGGAAGATTAGAAGACACGAGTAGAGATTAAGGACGAGTGCTGATTGAGACATCTATTCAATGAAACTCTCACACATCATGATTTACAAGACCTGCATGGGCCACCATTTAAATCGTGTCACGCCCCAAAACCAGAATACTGGAGAACGGAGGACAGACACAGCCAACTACATAAATAGAAGTATATCCACCTCGATACACGGTCACGGCTGTCTAGATACATGAGGGTTTTACTACAAGCCAACAGTCACTTATGGTCAAGAACAAGCCTAGTGTCTCAATCTCAAGCAAGTAAGTAAATGTAACAAGATGGTAGATCATCAAACATACAAAGTAAGGCATCCTATACATTACATATTCAGATGATCATGAAGCTAGTCATACAAAATACGAAGACTAGCAAAAGTTTAAGTAATACAGGATCAACCCTAGGATTTGTTAATAATGTTACAGCCCTTAGGCAGACAGGAATATAAATTTAACACGAGCTAATACTTGCTCGACGGCTAAAAGCATCAAAAGAATAATTTATAATAGAGTGGGAGAGCAAAATAAAACCCACTCGTTGCCAGGGTTACGCCTAGTGTTCACCATCTGGCAGGAAGGCTGGAAGATCCTCAGGTGCTACTCCAAAATTTGGCCATACAAAACCAGCTGGGTCAGACCCCAGAAAGAGCAAATGCCACAAGGGAGGCTTCACTTAAGAACTTAAACCAGCATATTAGCACATGAGACATAAATGATAATAAAAGACATGAGTTAGAGGAAAACAGGGTGATAAACGATAAGATAACTAAGGGACTATTCCGGTAGCCAAGTTACAACCATTAAACCAAACAAGGACCGAAGTTGTAATCCTTCACCTGAACAGAGCTTGGTCTCTAAGTAATTATCGAGAAGAGTAAAGCATAACAGTAATGTGTTGTAGCAATCATAGACTGGCACTGCTTAGATAAGACTAGACCCCATTCATCAATCTCGGCCAAGCAATGAGTACGGCTTGATACTTTAACTAACTAGGGTTATCACAAGCCTAGTTACTAGCGAGATGCAACGAGATATCCCTACGGCCACAAGCCCTGCAGACTATCCAAATTATCCAGACGCAAGGTTCATGCTAAGAGTTATTATGACTTGTTAGGTGACTTGAGTGCAACACATGACAGTGTGCATAGTAATCATTTTATGAAGTGCCCCACATGACAGTGAGCTGAAAATGTGCCCTACTCGTCGGCAGGCTACAAGTCCATCAAAGAAGGCGCCCAGATAACGGGATTGCTTGTAGCCAGAATACCTCTCTATATGAACTACTTGATCAATCTAGTCATTAACCTAGTCCAATTCAATATGAATTCCTGACCATGGTAATTAGGAATTCATATCATAGACATGATGTAAGATGAGACATGTAGCTTACACAAGCACAAACACCCACGGTGTCAAGACAAGAGTTACTTAGCAAGTCAAGATAGCCATCACAACAGCATATCAATATTATCATATTAGGTTTAATTATCAAGAGTGCGCCACGACGGGCCACTATCATGTCATGTTACTTGTCAAGAGTGCACCACGACGGGTCACTATCAAGAATCATCATGTCAAGTTACTTGTTACTTGGTAAGAGTACGCCTTAACAAGCCAATATCGTGTTCTATCCTTATATTATCATGAGTGAGAGAAACTTGTATAAAATAGCTAATAACATATTCTTGAAGCCAAGGAAAAGATCTACAACTTTCATGTTGGGAGTTGGAAGTTGGGAGAAATTTTGGCCACAATTCAGCCAAATAGGACATAAAATAGCCAAAATATGCACTATGCGGCACTATGATATCCATGCGACACTATTTATTCCTGCGGCACTATACATCCATGCGGTACTATGCAAGCCATGCGATACTATTTATTCATGCGGCACTATACATCCATGCGACACTATACAAGCCATATGGTACTATTCATTCCTATGGTACTATTCATTCCTGCGGCACTATGCATCCATGCGGCACTATTCATTCCTACGACACTATTCATTATCCCTGCCAAATTCAGGACAGTAGAACTAGAAAATGTCTAAATCTTATTTTGGCCATAACTTCCTCAAAATAAGTCAAAATCTAACTTTTCAAAGGTCCATTTTGGTTAAAATTGAATTCTCTATAACATAAAACAATCAAAACTTAAAAATAATGAAGTTTGGTAGATCAAAACCCAAGAAAACCAAAAATGCTATAAATTTAGATGTACAAAAATCTATCCATCAAACCCAAAAATGTCAAGTTCTAAAGAGGCTTAAAATCAAGTAAGGAATAGAATAGAATAATAAAACTTGAGATCCATCATGAAGCAAGTTGGACTTGCCTAGGACTTGGTAGGTGGGAGGAGTAAATGAAGAAGATGAAGAAGTAAATGAAGAAGTGAATGAGGAGAGAGAGAAAGAGTTGGGTTATATATCAACCCTCTCCATCTCAAACCAAAACCAAGCCAAGCCAAGACAAACCAAGTCAAATTGAACCAAACCAATCAAATAAACTAACTCAAGATTAAACCAAGACTAGGCTAAGCAAAACAAGTCTAACTACAGTCCACCTGATAAATGCCAGAAATCTCGTATACGCATACGAAAATACATATAACGGGAAACGGGAGTGAAAGACGGCTAGGAGTAACTGTCAATAGAAATGCATGCTAGTAGACATGGCAGTTACTATAGGTTCCTATGGGACATGGATGTGACCCAACTAGGCATTGGATGGGGAGGACAGTTCCTTAACGTATGGGCCACGTATGCACTTTCCTATTCATGATCCTGCTGGCCTCCGATATTCGATGAATGTTATGCTTTGTGGTCTCTGGTATCCTGGTGGGACCATACCGAGTTTCTTGTAGCCAGAGTGCCCATATGTTAAAGGTTTATTCTTAACTATATTATCACTGTAGAACTGGTAAGCACCCTATTACATGCATCCCTTTATTTTCTATCATATATCACAGTTTATATGGCATGTTCTTCTTGTATCTTGTTACGTCCCTCTGAGAACCTAGTGATCTCTCTAGGTGTGTGCTTTATAACTTTTTGTAGGTGTTCTAGCCAAGGCCGTGATCCTCTCCATTCCTTTGAAGATGATTGCTCCTGGTTCATCTTGTCATCTTTATCGATCAATTCTTGTATATTTTTCTCATTTAAATTAGTTGGTAGTAGATTTGGCTATGTCTAACTACATGTACAAATGATAAATTCATAGTGATTATATTATTATTCTTTATTTTTGTGGATGAGATTTAGTTATCATGGTTTACTGTATTTTACTGCTTATGTATACATACGAGGATTCTATACGTTGGAGTATACTTCGTATGTATATAGCTGGCATGTCTACGTACTTGGTCCTAAGTATTTTGGGACTGTGGCATTACATATGGTATCAGATACCATTGAATATGCAAGGAAGTGTCGAGCTTCTCAAATCCATGAAGACTTCATTCATCAACCGTCGAAATTTCTTTACCCGACTGCCGCATTATGGACCTTTGAAGCTTAGGGCATGGATGTCATTGGTCCTATCAATCTACCATCATCTAGAGGACATCAGTTTATACTGGTTATAACTGATTACTTCTCGAAGTGGGCTGAAGCTATACCTTTGGCCGAAGTTATGACCAGCAGCGTCATCAACTTCATCAAATATCATATAATATATAGATTCGGTGTCCCTCGGCAAATCATTCAAGATAATGGACCACAGTTTATCAGCCAGAAGTTTACTCGGTTCTACGACGACAACAGAATCGACAATATCGCTTCCACGGCCTATAATCCTGCAGCTAATGGCTTGGCTGAGGCATTCAATAAGATCATCATTAAACTTCTCAAAAAGTTTATTTCTACTAACAAACGTAACTGGAGTGAGAAGCTCGAAGAATGTCTATGGACTTATCGCACTAGTGTGCGCAATCGTACCGGTTGTACACCTTTTTCCTTGGTGTACAGGTGTGAAGCTGTGTTACCATTAGAAATTCAAATTTTATCCGTGAGAATTGTAATTGCCAACGAACTCACGATCGAGAACAATGATCATCTTCAGCTTCAAGAGCTTGAAACGTTGGACGAGAAACGGTTACTAGCTCAACAACATATTGAGCTATATCAAGCCCGTATCTCCAAAGCTTTCAACCGAAAGGTCAAAGTACAAGCATTCCAAAAAGGTGAATTAGTCCTTACTGTCAGACGTCATATGACTATGACACATATGAGCAAGGGCAAATTAAAAGAAAAGTGAAAAGGTTCCTATGTTGTAAGCAAAGTTTTCTCAAACGGAGCTTATCAATTGATCGAAATGGATAGTCGAGTGGCTATGATGCCCATCAATGGCAAATTTCTGAAAAATACTATGTTTGAAAAATGTATGAGATATCAATATTGTATATGATTCAAATCTTTGAATTATTCTATTTATTTACTCTTCTGTAAATAGAACCATAGATAATAATTTCTTAAAATTGGTGTTTGTCATGTCCTCATCACCTCTGAATAGGCCTAGTTTCTTGAGATATGTCATGTCTATTTACCTCTGAATATATTCTCATATCTCGTTCTTGAGCCTCAATGGATCAAGAATCATATGTGAATGAAGAATCACGTCCTTATTACCTCTGAATTATATCATCCATCCATATCTATTTGTCACGTACATATATACCTCTGGCAAAATAGTCACAACAAAGACAATATCATCATTATCTGTTATGTCCTTACTACCTCTGAACAAATATGATAGTTGATGTTATTCTTCAAAAGAATGTGTCATGTGTACATTACTACCAAATACATTCTCAAAACAAAACAAAAACAATGTTTATTCACAATCCATGGAATTTATAAGTTCATTTCATGGGATAAACAAAAAGGGATAAAAAAAAAAGCAAAAGACAGATATAAGGCATCATGGTGAGGTACTAAGGGCCAGGATGCATGCCTTCAATTATGTAATATATTTCTCTCGATTATCCTGGCCCGCAATAATGTTCTATGCCGTCGTAGTCCTTCTCTCATGTTCTGACATGAGCCTTAGAATAGGGTCACAGCGATGTACCTCGGCTTCTCGAGACACATTTAAAGCCTGTAATGGTCGACTACTCGACTGGCCGCGATGGCTGTCCAGCTCCTCGCGGCAGCGATAATGGAGATCGAGAGATTCGTAGAAGAAGGGGGTCGAAGTCTGGAGCTCATCGGCCAGAGGAGGAGCTGTTGCTCGAGAGGCGAGGGTCATGGACAACGGCTCAGATCTGCTTCTCTATACGGCTGCTCACGAGGCTGATGGCGTCGCTTGGGCATGGGGAGCACGGCGTGGAGTCTTGGAAAGGTGAGTGGTAATTTTAATTTGGGATTTTGGAGAGAAGGTGTTGGTCTTGAGGACTACGGTGGTCGGATAGGGCTCTGGCGGAGACATAGAATCGGGAATTGGTAGCTGTGTATGGAGACGGGGTGTCGGGAAGTGGTAACTGGGTCGGAGGAGTAGGTTGTGTTAGGATAATGAGGCTTGGTGATCACCACGGTGGTGGTGGCTAGCGAGGATGGGCTTTGCAATGACACGACGGTGAATCCGGATGCGCGAGCATAGTATCGAGGACTCTGCACCAAGGAGGCGGGGAATGGCTGTGGTGGTACTGTTGATAGAGGATGCCACTAGTACAGGGAGGTAGTGGATGGCTTGGCCGATTAGGAAAGTCCGTGGCGAGTCGAGGCGGGGCTGACCAAAGCTAGGGTTAGGGTTTCCAGAATTAGGGCTGGGATTTGGAAATTAGGGTTAAGGTTAGGTAAGGATTTAAGAATTCAGCTGTGTCTGGGTTGTCCGACACGGCGGGAAGAATTTGGGGTTTGTGTTCGGGATTGTCGGACACAAGGATAATATAATTATAACAATAGAATAGTGGGGGAAAAAAGTGAGACACGGACACGATGCAGTACGACGATGGTGATGATGATTATGGTTGTGTTTGAGAATTTGGAGAAAAATTAGAGAAAGCCTCTCCTATATATATAGGAGAGGGGTTTCCTATACATGGAAGGATTAAGATTTATTGGAACAAATCTTCCATAGATTCTAATCAGTCAATTAGATTGATTGAATCTCTAATAATATTACCTAAATAATATACATATTTCAAATACTATTTAAAAATAGTTTTTATAAATTTAAATCTTTAGAGATAATTGATAATAATAAATTAAATAATTTTAAAAACAAATTCAAAATGATAAATCCTTTGTTAATTAAAGTACATAAACAAAAATAAAATTAAACTTCTAACTAATAAATATTTTAAAATAAAATAATAAATAAAAATTAAAAAATCTTAGAAGTGGGCTTATAAATCTACTAACCTTAGAAAAATTCGTCCTCAAAATTTCAAATGGTGTGATTAGGAACATAATCAAAAAAGGGATACGGTTAATGATAAAAAGCATATAAGCGTAATTACGGACAGAAACAAAATAATAAAATAATAAATAAAAGAAATATGTGATTTGGCACGACCAATTTTTGGTCCCTCGGTTAACCAAAATCTAAAAAAATTCGAATATTTTAAAATTTTCTATACTCTTGAATTTTTCCTAAATTTTGAAGATCGTAAGATTCTAAAATTTTATAAATTATTTTTCGATCATAATTTGTTGTTGTTGTTTACTGGACTGTTGGTTTCATAAAAACTATTTTTTTATGAGAGATGTTTACGCTAATTGATCTGTCCACTTCGAGATAGAAAATAAGTTTATATATATATATATATATATATTTTATATATATATATATATATATATATATATATATAAAGAACAATAGTGAGACAATGCTTTGTAAACAAAAATGTTTATTTAGTAATTCTTTTGGTTAAAGGTTTTGAAAATTATAGGTTATTGGATTTCTCTATCGTATCGGCCTAAGACCATTTTGGTCCTAATCCTAGTGGTAGCTAAATTGTAGTTAGCTATCAATATTTTTTTCGAGTTGTTGGTTTAGAAAAAACTAATATATATAAGAGATTTTGTCAAATTGTTTCTGCCCATTTCTATAGATTTATATAATTCATAAATATTTAAATTGCATAAGGAAATAATTGTCAGATTATGAATGTAAATAGAAAAATATTATTAGCTAACTAACTAGTTCATAAAATCTATTTAGCTAATGAAAATTAGTATTAATTATGTAACTAATTTTAGGGAATGACTAGCAAATTGTTAGATGTTAGTGTGAGTCAGCAGTTAGTGTTAGTTTTCCATTCACATCTACAAAATTTAGGGTTTCTCCCACGCCCCTATATAAAGGCCTACTTCCCAATGTGACAACCTAGAATTTCTCCCTAAAATTTCCCACAGCACACAGCCACCAACCCCCCAATGCATCTGCCATCTCCTTGAGGCCAACTCCCAGGACACACCACTGCCACACCCCTCAGCTCCACCTCGGCCATGGCATTCACCAGAACAACCACGACCAATTTAGCCTGACCTCCTCCTCCCTGGTCATTGTCTCGTTCACTTCCACCACCATCACCATCTTAGCCCGGCCATCCCACACAACAAACATGATCACCACCACCAATACTAGATAGAAAGGAAAAGGAGGAAGAAGATCACCTGACCATCGCCGCCCAGGCAAGATCCGATCTCCTCTACCGTCGCTGAGAACGCGACCGCCGCCCTTGGCGAGCACCACCCTAGCGCCCGCTCTTCCGACCATAGTCGTCGCTTATCACCGCCCTTTCCCTCGTCACCGCCATGCCGACCCAGATCCCGATCTCGACCTCCACTCCGCGTCAAGCCCCCGCTGACCTACCTGGCCTCCGTCTGGACCAGCACCCTCCGCTCGGCGTCTCCTCCGCCATGCCGACGCTACTCTGTGCCGGAGCCCCATGGCCGATGTAACCCATCTGTTAGCTCTCACTATTTACTCCTCTCCCCCTTCCGAAAGTAATTTTGGTTTTGAGTTGAAGTCAGCAGCTCAGCTGCTTTTATTTAGAAATATTGGGAAGAGGGGGTTAAGTGAACAGACCCATGTATTGTATAATTGATATAATTATATTTTATTAATTATTTATTGAATTCTTATTAGTTGATATCTCATTTATTATGTTACCATTACTGAATATTTGGAATTTAAGGAATAGTGTTCCTTACTTTTTTTTGCACTCTTTGAGAGTCAAGAGGAACTCACATTGACCCCTGTCAATTATTTATTTATTTTTCTCTCAGTAATATATGTTTTAATGTTGAACACCATTTTTATGGGTTTTGGGAAAGCTCATCTTCCCTCTCCAATTTAATAGAAAACTTAGGGATGGGCCCTTCTGTTATTTCAAATTATTAGGGAAGCAGCAGACCCCTACTACTTGTTAAGTAAGGGAGTTGGGCCTCCTCGTGAACCAAACCATAGGGTCAACTTGAAGACTGGTTCTTCGTAGTTGTACTCAGTTCACTATCTTATTCATGTACTCAGTTCCTTATATCTTCATGATGTTATTTCTCTATTTTATGTATTTTCTTACAGTATGTCATATACTTTATTCTATTGCTAGCTCTATATTTCCTACCATACCATGGAACTGCTTTTAGAGTTATGTGCTTCGCTCCAACCCTGACTGGATAACCAATATTTTTAGGAGTTGTTATGTGCTCACATTTTGGACCACAAGATGATGCTAGTAGAGACGGATCTCGATGTTCTATTCACTGCGAATTATCTCACGGAAGTTCTAGGCCCTAGTAGTTTGATTTTATTTTGTTATTGTATTTGCCTCCGTTACATTCTAGTCTTGTATATTCATTTGTAGACTCTTTCTCTCTCAGTGTTATTATTATCTTTTCTAGTTCATATCTTCGTTAGCTGTCTGTGATGTGATTTGAGTATGTTTATTATTATGGATCATCTAGATGTTGTCGATAGTTATTGGATACCTGAAAGTGCTCTACCGTCGATACTGTGACGTAGGCAGGGCGTGGCCGGCCCACGTACTCGTGCCCAAATAACCGGGTACGGATCGTGACATATTTTTGTGATAGCCCATGCAGGTCAGTCTTTACTATTAATGCAAAATCGTGGTAGTACTTGAGCTTATCTGTACTACTGCGAGCCTGCCCTAGGATTAATATTTGAGTCATGGAATATTTTAGGATTTTGGTATTCAGTCACATATTAGGAACTCTTGATAGATTCCAGGGATGACCCCTGGGAGTCTTATTTCAAAACTTTTTCGAGTCTATTTCTACTTGCTTTTATTCATCCTGATCTTGAAATATCTGTCCGTTATCGAACCCTATTCTTGCATTACGATGAGTTTTTGGACCCCAGAGAGAACTAGAAGGTAGAAATTGAACTTTTATACCATTTAGGTTGAGAAGAGAATGATTATCCAATCTTGTATATAAAGGCTGAGATTTGTTTTAGAATGTATTTAAGGAATTTTGAATTTTCACCTAGATAGTATCTTTGGGACAACCCCTGAGAATCTCTCTCTAAATCCTACCTCGGATTCTGTTTTCGCTTGTTTTTATTTACTTATCCTTGATTCTTTATTGAATTTTGAATCTTGATGTTCGTTATTGACTTTGATTTTTCTATTTAGTTAATTTTTTATGGATTAAATTGAGGTATAATCTGATAACATATTTGATAAGGACAGTGAGAAAGGTAAATATTTGCTTTAATTGTGGAGTTTAGAATTTATCGCAGTCATACTAGCTAGCATGACAAGGACATAGAGCCTGATTTTGGATATACTTATCCTAGTTATGGAATTTAGATTTTTTTACAGCCATACCGGTTGGCGTGGTAAGAATTCTAGATAACATGATTATAGGATGTATACCTTAGTTACGGACTCTATTGTTTATTGCAGCTATGCTTACTGGCGTAGCAAAAATTTTGGCAACATAATTTCAGGAAGATGTATATGGTTATCTGATCATATCTTAAATTGGTTCACTTCTATTGACCAGATCAGCAAGAACAGTTTTATCATTATTTCTTCGTCTTACCATTGTTTCCTTGTCTTACCGTTATTTTTGTCTTAATTTACCCTGTCCTAGTTACATCGATTAACTATCTCGTATCTGCTTCTGTCGGCTATACTTTAAAATCTTTTGAATTCTCGTATCTCTTCACCTTGGAAAGGCCGAGGAAGTACGGTAGTCATCTAGCTTGAAGGGGATGTAATTTGTTACCATGTGGTGATCTTAGTAGCAATATAAAATATTGGACATTTAGATAAGGTTGGGGAAGAAAATATAACTGAAATTAGGAACAATAAAAGATCAGTAGTATCGGCTTAGAAATGATTATACTAGATAATTATTGTGGATGAATTACTTGAAAAAAAACGTACGTAGGGGGATTTCGAGTAGGAAGGACAGTAGAATATACATTAACGGCTAGAACATTAATATTCGTGGACATAGTTTAGGACCGACAAGTATATCCGAGATCGAAATATTTTTGAGAACTTGGATAATTTTAGGTTATTGATTCTTGAGATATTTTGATTTAAGGCTATGATGCTAAATTTAGGAATTTAGTAATGGAGAAGAGATTGTAACTGTATACGATGATTATAAAAAATTGAATAAGATATTGGTAAGAGGATGACTAGGAACAGAGAGAACACAAGGATTTTGAGCTATAGGAAATTCTTTTTTAGAGATTTTATGGAAATTTTAAATTTTAAGAAGGATAATATTTGAAAGTGTATGTTGAAGGAAATACAAAGGTTAATTTTATAATGGAGAATAAGTTCCTGTATGACATAGTGGTAGTAGATTTGAGTAATACGAGGAGCGTGATTTGAACAAGTTCAAGGATTTCATAAAATCTGATTTAGAGGTTTCGGATCCAATTTAGGACAATATAGAGGAATTTGGATTTAAGGATGATTAAGTGGATAGTATGGAGTTCTAACAAAGAATATACTTCATGGGTTAGTAACCTTGGAATAAAGGTCAAGCCTATAGTATTATAGGGGTTCAATCTTCATGACTGAAGAGTATGATTTTGGTAGCAGTCAAGCAGAGTAAAGTAATTACTTGACTTCCTTAATATATTGATTTTTTCTATTCTAGCAAAAAGAAAATTTGACTTCCTTATCCTTGAATTATTTCTTAAATTCTATATCACCGAAGTTTGATCCCCCTGATCGTGACCAACCAGTTTTGGTCATCTTCCTATATTGCGACGACCTTCTCGATTCTTGACTCTATCCAAGTGACTTAAATTTTCGATCGCGACTTGGATTTAAATCCTTTATTGCTCGTGCCTAGACTTCGATTACATTACTTATCATATCTAAATACTGTTGACCAAGGTTAGACTGACCTTATCTATGAACGTGTCAAAATTTCGATTATGATCATGTTTGGATTAGATACTATTATCACTCGTACCCAAACTTTAGATTTTAATTCTTAATAATGACTAGTTTTGTGCTAATCCTGATCGATTCCTAATTATATATAAAATTCACATGATTAGTCGTGCCTAGATGATCTGGCACGACTAGACGATTTTGAATCCCATAGTTGTGGGTTTAAGGATCATGTCTATACGTATTAATTTTTCCTGTAGATTGTGCCTAAAATTTTTGGTCCTTGAACACGACTATGTTGGAATAAATTTTCTGTCGTACCTAAATTTTGATTCTCTAACCATTTGTGCTCAGGTTTAATTCCCAGTCATGACTAGATTTTAATTCTTCGTTGCTCTATCCTAAATCGTGCCTAAATGATTCTTGTCATTCAAAATTCTTAAGCCTTTATTTTGCTCGTGATCAAGTAATTTTGATCCTTAATCATTGATCATGCCAAACATTTTATTATTCCTAGCAACGCCTAATCGTGTTGCCATCACATTTGAACATGCCTATATAACCATGAATCCAATCTTATCGAGCCTAGATCATATTGGTCATTCTAGATCGAAATACCAACTTGGTCACAACTAAATGATTTTGATTTTCCTAGTCGTGACTTTGTGCTTAAATAACTTAAGAACCTATTTCTAAATCATGCCTAATAATTTTGACTTTTGATCACGACTATCTGGTGTGACTACGAAATTAGTCGTGTTAGAATTGAAAATTGATCATGTCCGAATAAATCCTATTATTCCTAAATGACTTCGGTTTCTTCCTAAATCGTGCTTATAAGACCTTGATTTCGAAATCATGATTTTATCGTCATTCACAACTAAGCTTGGATCTTGATCGTGCTTATACGACCTAGAGTCCGATTTTCATCAAATCTAACAACCGATCGTTCTATAATCGAATTTTATTCCACATTTGTTTCTCTTAGTCGTGTTTAAGATTATGACTAAATAACTTGAAATTATTCTAAATTGTGTCATATTATGACTTTACCGTGCCAAAATCACTAGTCGTGCCTAAATGATTTTTGAACTGATTATCTTAAATCGTGCCAAAGTCGTCATTCTTTGATTGTGTCTAAGATATTGCCTAAACATTCTATCATGTTTTGACTCCCCTGCCGACCTTTAATTTCGAGGACGAAATTTCTTGAAATTATTCTAAATCGTGTTATATTATGACTTTACCGTGCCAAAATCACTAGTCGTGCCTAAATGATTTTTGAACCGATTATCTTAAATTGTGCCAAAGTCGTCGTTCTTTGATCGTGTCTAAGATATTGCCTAAACATTCTATCATGTTTTGACTCCACTGCCAACCTTTAATTTCTAGGATGAAATTTCTTCAAGGATGGTAGATTGTAACCTCTGTTAACCAAAATCTGGAAATTTTTGAATATTTTCAAATTTTCTATACTTTTGAATTTTTCCTAAATTTTGAAGATCCTAAGATTCTAAAATTTATAAATTATTTTTCGATCATAATTTGTTGTCGGTGTTTGTTGGACTATTGGTTTCGTAAAAACTATTTATTTATGAGAGATGTTTACGCTAATTGATATGTCCACTTCGAGATAGAAATTATATATATATATATATATATATATATATATATATATATATATATATATATATATATATATATATATATATTCTTATAAAAGAACAATAGTGAGATAAGCTTTGTAAACAAAAATGTTTATTTACTAATTCTTTCGGATAATGGTTCAAAAATTGTAGGTTATTGGATTTCTCTATCGTATCGGCCTAAGACCATTTTGGTACTAATCCTGGTGGTAGCTAAATTATAATTAGTTATCGATATTTTGTCCGAGTCCTTGATTTGGTAAAAGCTAATATATATATGAGATTTTGTCAAATTATTTCTGCCCATTTCTATAGATTTATATCATTCATAAATATTTAAATTGCATAAAGGAAATAATTGTCAGGTTATAAATGTAAATAAAAATATATTATTAGCTAACTAATTAGTTCATAAAATCTATTTAGCTAGTGATAATTAGTATTAATTAAGTAACTAATTTGAATGAATGACTAGCAAATTATTAGATGTTAGTGTGAGTCAGCAGCTAGTGTTAGTTTTCTACTAAGTCATCCTAATTCTATTACATGTACAAAATTTAGGGTTTCTCCCACTCCCGTATATAATGGCCCACTTCCCATTGTGACAACCTAGAATTTCTCCCTAAAATTTCCTACAGCACATAGCCGCCTACACCCCAATGCATTTGTCATCTCCCTGTGGCCGACTTCCAGGCCACACCACTGCCATACCCCTCAGCGTCGCCCCGTCCATGGCATTCACCAGAACAACCACGGCCAACTTGGCCTGACCTCCTCCTCCCTGGCCGCCGTCCTGTTCACTTCCACCACCATCACCATCATCAAAGCCCGGTCGTCCCACACAGCAAACATGATCACCACCACCAATACTAGATAGAGAGGGAAAGGAGGAAGAAGATCACCTGACCATCGCTGCCGAGGCGAGATCCGATCTCCTCCGCCGTCGCCGCCCTTGGCGAGCGCCACCCTAGCACGCGCTCCTCCGACAGTCGCCGCCGCTCGTCACCACCCTTCCCCTCGTTGCCGCCATGCCGACCCCAGATCCCGATCTCGACCGCCGCTCCGCGTCAAGCCCCCGCCGACCTACCTGGCCTCCGTCTGGACCAGCCCTCTCCGCTCAGCGTCTCCTCCACCATGCCGACGTTGCTCCGCGTCGGAGCCCCCTAGCCGATGTAACCTATCTGTGAGCTCTCACTATTACTCCTCACCTCCTTTCGAAAGTAACTTTGGTTTTGAGTTGAAGTCATCAGCTCAGCTGCTTTTATTTGGAAATAATGGGAAGAGGGAGTTAAGTGAACAGACTCATGTGTCTGTATAATTGATATAATTATATTTTATTAATTATTTATTGAATTCTTGATAGTTGATATCACATTTATTATGTTACCATTAGTGAATATTCGAAATTTAAGGAATAGTGTTCCTTACTTTTTTTGTACTCTTTGAGAGTCAACAGGAACTCACATTGACCCCTTTCAATTATTTATTTGTTTTTCTCTCACTAATATATGTTTTAACGTTGAACACCGTTTCATGGGTTCTGGGAAAGCTCATCTTCCCTCTCCAATTTAATGGAGAACTTAGGGATTGGCCCTTCCGTTATTTCAAATTATTGGGGAAGTAGCAGACCTCTATTTACTTCCTAAGTAAGGGAGTTGGGCCTCCTCGTGAACCGAACCATAAGGTCAACTCGAAGACTGATTCTTCGTAGTTTTCAGTATATGGGAAAGGAATTTTGTGAATGTATATGTATAGCGGTAAGTACAGTATTTGTACACAACTACGTCATGAGGACCATAGTAGGTAGGACACTCATCATCGCCATAATCTGTAAATTTTTGTCAACATATCCAGTCAGGATGGAACGAGCACAAGTCCCTAATACAGTTCTAGTTAGACGATAATGGATATGCAACAGTAAATAGAGAGAATATAAAAGGTAAAGTAATACGTACATGAATCATGGTAAGGCATATCAAGACTGTAAAAAAATGTAAGAGCAAGAGAACAGTGTATATCATGTACAGGAATCAGAAAAACTACTATCTATGTGAGTTAGCACTAGTTTCAACATGTGATCGGCCTAGGAACATGTTATAATTGGCCTGGTTAACCATACATGCCGTGTATGATTAACACTGTTCAAGGTTCAAAACTTGATACAAAAAGGGTATTGATCACATATCTACGCTCCCGACCAGTATAGTGGATCCAACCATGACACGTTATGATACGGGATTCTCTGATAAGGTAGTTAGCCTTCGCAGGAATCGTGTCTATACAGTGCACAAGGAACAAGGACAAGGCTCGCACAATATATACCAAGGAATACAAAGAATAACATCTCATAACGGGATCCAGATAAATACCAATCCGTATGAATAATGTATCAAGAGAACAGGACTATCTACACTAAATACAAGAAACATAGTCAATATCATAAAACAGTGTAACGCCCAGTCCCAAAATACGTAGGACTAAGAACGTAATCATGCCAGCTGCATACCTACGAAGTATACTCCAATATATGGAACCATCGAATGTATACATAAGCTGTAAAGTGTAGAAAGCTACGACACTAATCTCATCCATAAATAAAGAAGAAAGAATTTATAATAACTTATGAATTATCGTTTTCATAAGTCATTGGCGGAGACAAATTCACTACCAAAAATGGAAGAAATACAAAATTTAGAAATTTGTCGAGCGATGTGAAGACGATTCAAGTGCAATCATCCTCGATGGAAAAGAGCAAGTCATGGCCTTGGCTAGAGCACCTACGTAATATCACAAAAGCACACCTGGTGAAATCACCAGGTCCTCAGAGGGACGTAACAAGACACATAACACTACCAAAATAAGTCATATTAGCGACGAATTTAGCGACGTTTAATTAAAACGTCACTAATTTCTTTGAATTTAGCGACGTATAACTTTGACGTCGCTGTTCGTCACTATTCCCGACGTTCAGCGACGTATTGTGACTTATCTTTTGTAACAAAATATTACGTCGCGTAATAGTCGGAAAATGTCGCTAATGTTTTTGAATATAGCGATGTTTTGCAACGTTTTACGACTAATATTTTAATAACAAAATGTTACGTCGCATAATAGTCGGTAAGCATCGCTATATTCAAAGAAAATAGTGACGTTTAGCAACGTCTTACAATGACCTCGCTAATGTATTTCTAATATACAGATCGGGTTTTCCATTCCCCCCAATCTCACACGAAGATTTCCCAAATCTTTCCTTCCCCCCTCCCACCGACCCACCAACGACCGAGCTCCTCCTTCCCGACGACCCCCTCTCCCCCGGCGACCCCTCTCTCCCCGAGCTCCTCCTCCTCCTCCTCGACCGACCCCCACTTCCCGGCGACCCCCTCTCCCCTGGCGACCCCTTTCTCCCTGGCGACCCCCTCTTCCCGACGACCCCTCCCTCAAGTCGCCGTCCTCCTCCTCCTTCTTTCCTCCACTAACTAGGTAAACCCTAACCCCATTCTCGTGTCGCACATAGACACGACGTAGACACGGTGCAAGGACTCTAAACCCTAACCCTCTTGTGGATACTTTAATTCTTTATTTGGACACCTCGTGTCCAGTTGTGTGGACACAAGACCCCCCCATGACACGTATGGAACTTGGGAAAAATTGAACTAAACAGGAAAAACTGAACTAAACAGGAAAAATATGTGGACACAAGACCCCCCCATGACACAATCTACATATATACATATGTATACAATCTCAGGAAAAATTGAACTAAACACACATAGGTATACTCATTGAAGAAAACTGAGATTTCACAATGGAACTTGGGTTTTGATACATGAAACGTGATGATGGTTTCTTTAGTTAGCTTGCTTATGTTACAATTATATTCTCTGTGAATATCGATCTTACCAGATGGCACCCATGACCCGAGCAGCAGCACATCGTTTGAGGGAAACACAGATTGCTGAGGTACTCCTCCTACTGTTAAGGAGGAAGTGGCACCGGTAGCTAGTGAGACCGGGAGTTCCATTCATCCAGGACCTGCAGTGGAATGGCGCTTTTCCGCCGTCGATCCCACTTTTTCGAAGATGTTGCGTGATGGTATCATTGAGCGTATGCGTGAGCTACATGGTCGTCATTAGTGTAGTTTTATGGATATATTTTGTGTTGGACTATTAGTACTTATTACCAGCTATACTTGTTTTATGGAGATGAGTTTATGGACTTAATTATAGACTTATTACCAGCTGTACTTGTTTTATGGAGATTAATTATAGACTTATTACCACTTGTTTTATGGAGATTAATTAGGCTAAATCTTCTGTGTGGTCAATTCTAATACACTATGGTTATATGGTTATGTCATGTGATACACTATTACCACTTGTAGTATCATGATTACTTGGGATTCTATTTCAATGTTTAGGATATGTCATGATTAATGCGCATATTACTTTTATAAGTGTTTCAACGATGTGCATGTATCTGTCTTACAAAATTATCCTTAAATGGAAATGGATCTGAATTACTATCTGCGGAATCGTTCTTAGATGTACAACCGTCATCCTGATGACATGTGCGGTGTGTGGGATGAATTCATAGAGGGTGTACAGCAGTTCCTGCAGTTTGCCAAGACGTTCCCTCAGTACATGGACGGTACCAAAATTAAGTGTTCGTGTGTGAGATGTCGCAACTTAAAATATCATCCAGAAGTGAAAGTCACGTATCATTTATACTTGAAGGGTTTCACGCCGAATTACTATCAGTGGAGCGCGCACGAAGAACTTGTGTCTTTAGCATCGGAGCATGAGCCTTATGTGGATGTCCACAACCACGCTACTTACGACGATGGGTTGGTGAACATGGTTTTTGACGCGGCGGGGCCTATTTTTTATCCGGACAATCATGATGCACCTGAGGAGGCACCGAACGCCGATGCTGTAAAGTTCATGGAGTTGCTGGAGAATGCAAGGACTCCATTATATCCTGGTTATGAGGATCATTCTTCGTTAGAGGTGGTTACAAGATTGTTGAGCATCAAGTCTGATTTTAATATGTCGCAAGATTACTACAACCGACTTATGGAGTTGATTATAGAAATATTATCTGAGGGTGCTAAGTTGCCTAAAGACTTTTACTGGTCTAAGAGGATGGTGAGATCGCTCTGGATGGGATACGAGAAAATCGATACATGTCGCAATGGATACATGTTGTACTACAAAGACGACAAGGATGAAGACGTCTGCAGATTTTATTGTGCTGATCGCTACAAGGGCAGTGGTAGAGGAAAGTCTGTCGGTGAAAGGAAGCATACCGATTCGATGCACTACTTGCCGTTGACGTCGCGGTTGCAGCGGTTGTTTGTGGTGAAGAAAACTGCAGAAAATAAAAGTTGGCATAAGCGAAAACAGACCGAAGGAGTGTTGGATCACCCATCTGATGGAGAAGCATGGAAGCACTTTGATCGAGAGTATCCAGATTTTGCTTCTAATCCGCGTAATGTCAGATTGGGTCTCTGCTCCGACGGTTTTACCCTATTGGGACTTTCGGGATCCCAGTATTCGTGTTGGCCTGTGATCGTGACTCCGTACAATCTTGTCACGACCCGTACCCTAGAGTAAGGGCACGAGAAGTGAATACGCCCAGCCTATGCCGCAGTGTCGACGGTAGAACGCTGTCCTAGGTCACAACATCTAACAATATAATTCTAAGCAGTTTGTACTCCCCGAATGGGGGTGACATAGCAGAATGCAACTCAAACACAACTAAGGAAGAAGAAGCACGATATGATATAAAACTCAAATGAAATACAGAAGATCAGAAGAGTCTAAGTGTCTAAGATAGCATCTCAGCAAACATCCATAAATACAAGTCTCAACTACTGAATATGAAAGAACAAATACAATCCAGATCCCAAGACAGATTAAAGTCTAACTAAACTAGTCTCAAGACAACATAAGTAAGATAAAGCCTAACTAAACTAGTCTAGGCAGTAGGGATAAAGTCATCGGCTAGAGCTGGATCCTCCTGAGAGTCCAGCTCACAAGTGCCGTCTAGGGCTGCCCCGTAGAAGGTATCCACACAGGCCTCCTCCTCGTCCTCTGTAATATTTTCAATAGGTCCAGTCAGGACAGGAGCGAGCATAATACATCTCAACATATCATAGCAGGTTAGAAAATATAGTCATGCAGTAAAGTAAGATACATGAACTGAAGAAAATACAGTATGTAAACAGAGAGAGAACTGTAATAGAAATATCTACTATAAATAGAGAACTAATAGTGGCTAGTGAGTCAGAGTACAATATAGACATGTAAATGGCATAGGATGATTCTGATGCTACACTATGGAATGATTCTGATGCTACACTACTTGGATATTATTCACATGTCTACTTCTACTCCTCCGTACCCCCAATCAATACACAAGGATCCAGCCAGGTTATGTTATGATTCATGTAACGGCCCCCGAAGGGTGGTACATAATAGTTCCATAAATAGGGATTCTAGGAAGCCCAATAAATGGAAGGATTCAAGGAACACTCTGTGATCATAAGAGTACATGTCACAAGTGATCAATGAACCAAGAAGCATAGTGATACACAATGTAAGTAAAACGCACAGAACATGTAATATCTGATGCTCCTGAAGGATAAAATCTCAAGAAGGGATCCATATAGTACTAATCCGTGTGACCAACGTGACAGTATCAAGTAAAGTAATTTAAAGCAGGAAAATAATTCTAAGCAAGATATGAAATGATCAGAGAATGTACTCGCCTGATGTCTGAATGTCCAAAGTAAATATACTGTCCGAGGAGAGGTGTCTGGCTCCTAATCAGAATAGCACAAGTCACAACAAGTCTAGAATGATAACAAGATGCAATTTAATACATTCTAAATGAATCTATGTCAATCTAGGCCAAAGTCAACTCTTGGTCAACTCTGGTCAACCATAGAAGTCAATCTAGGTCAAACAAGTCTAATTGGTCTAACTAGTCCACATTAGTCTGTACTAGGTCACACAAACCTACACTAGCTAGTTCACACCACTACAAGGCTATCCAAGCCTAAGTCAAGCTAACACACATATTCATAAGTCACACTTGACCAATATTCAAGTTATCTATACTAGGCATTCAAGAACAATACATAAAAGAAGCTAACTATATATATATATATATATATAGGCATTCAAAATTACCTATAGACATGTACATTACATCATATATATATACATATATATGTAGGCTACTACATTATATATACATTATATATATATATATATATATATATATATATATATATATATATATATATATATATATATATATATATATATATATATACATTACAATATAGATATACACATATAATATATATACATTACATATATATATAGAGAGAGGAGGAATGGTAATGTGTGTGTTTCCTGTTAGTGTAGTGTTCCAGGAATAGGGTGTGTGTGTGTCTAATAGGTGTAGACATGTGTGTTCTCAGGTGGGGTGAAGACTGTGTGTGTGTTTGACAAGTGAGTGAAGGCCAAAGGAATGGTGGCTTGTGAGCATAGGGTGTGTGTGACTGTGTACATAGTGTAGGGTGTCAACTGTTAGGCAGGTGTATGTGTGAGAGTGAAATGTGTGTGTGTGTTAGAGTGTACAGTGATAGGAAACATAAATAGTGTGCGTGTGGGTGACCCATTCTCAGTTTCTGGACAGAGGAAGGGATTAGTGTTCAGTCACAGGAATGGAAGA
Organism: Iris pallida; assembly: GCA_029216955.1. Lineage (NCBI taxonomy): Eukaryota > Viridiplantae > Streptophyta > Magnoliopsida > Asparagales > Iridaceae > Iris > Iris pallida. Next base: position 3,580,587 of record JANAVB010017195.1, on the reverse strand, counting down.
AAACCAATTCAATCATTTCAGTCCCAGTTTTTCAGTCCAACTTCAAGTCCCCAAATACAAACCAATACTCAATGCAAATCACCCAAAATTGACACATAGTTAGGGAACTTGTAGGAGAATAACATTAGGGTTTAAAACCAATATTTAACAGCATTTAAATAGGTAAAATAGATTGCCAAAATTCGGTTTTCAAATCTGGAAAATACTGAACATGATATGGTTTCAGGAATTTAGAGTAAATGCTAAAATGAATTTCGAAAACAAACTAAAATGCAAAATCAAAGGTTGGTAACCCTAATATAGGGTGTGCATGTGTCCAACATGTTGTTCGTGTCCCACCACAATGACACAACGTGTCCAAAAATCATTTAAACCCAAAATCAATACACTGGACACTGCACAGCAGTGCACTGTCTCGTGCACGTGTTCACCTAGGTCTAGGACACGACACAGGTGTCCAAGTGTCTCATGGTCGTATCCCTAGGTTCGCCTAGGGTTAGTCTAGGTGCCTGTACTGTGTCCAAGTGTCCCCGTGTCCATGATACAGTTGCGTATCAGAGCCTGACCTATCGACTGAACATTCTGTACAAAACCCAGTGCGGGCAAGATTTCACACAAACCACTAAATAAAATCCTATAAAAATTTGTACACTTAATGTCATTCGCCTAGTGATTGTTCCCACAAAATTTTGGGTCCAGCCGTGTCGTATTGTGTCCGGTACAGCCACCGAGTAGCAGGGGAATACTGTAGCCGCGTGCGGGGACTTTGTCCACGAGTCCAGTGCGACTCAGACACGGCTCGAAACTACTTCAGTCGTGTGGAAACACACAAGCAGCATGAAAACAAAATTTCCTATTCAAATACTTCCCTAAAATTAACTCGAAATGCCCTTTAGGGCATTTCGACAAACACCTATGATACAGTCGGATACGTGTCCGATACGGACACGAAATGGGTCCACCTGGACACGAAACCAATTCCTATGGCTAGGGGACACCTAGGGCTAGGTCTTCATGCAAAGAAATCTAGAATTTAATGGAGTTTAGGGTGATTTACCTAGTGGTGAAATCCTCAAGAAAAAGCCCCCTTCTAGATCCTCCTCCTTGTTAGCAAACTTCCCCAAATTGATCCCAAGCTGGAATAATTCTCCATGAACAGCAAGAATACTAAAATTAGGATCTAATGTAATTTGTTTGGATTAAAAAGGAATTAAAATAGATTTTCTAGGAATTAATGAAGATGGGATTTACCTCTTTTTCTAATGTGAACTTTGATGGAACTGGGGATTCCCAGGACCCTTCCTTTGGTGTGCGTATTGATCGATAGAAAGTTAAACGGATCTAATACGTGTTCTAACCCTTCATAGGCGGAAACTAGGGTTCACGAATTATACCTGCGGCGGAAAGGAGACAAGTAATTCCTGGCAATCTCAAGCTGACGACCCCAAGATCTTTTGCACGTATTCCTTCCTCGAGTTGGACGTCGTGTGGGCGACGATCTTCCAACCTTTTTTTCTCCTTAGCAGCCCTCTCTTTCTCTCTTATGTGAATCACGAATTTAGAGAAAGTTTCATATTACTGATCCGTAATATGGCAGCCAGAGAATAGAGGATATATATAGGCTACGGCAGGGACCATGAGGAGAAATTAGGGTTAGGCCTCCTAACGGATCTGGATATCCCGTGTTCATCCCGAACACACAATCCAGGCCCATTAACAATAGCTTGGTCCACTAATGAACTATTGTTGCACTACCTCCCTAATCCCAAATTATGTTTGTGGACTCCTTTTATTATATGCTTGTTTGGCTCCCCATGTTAAGATATCGTATGTCCGTCGATCAAATTAAGTTACTTACAACTATATTGATTCGACATCTTTTATCCTTAAGTAGTACTGCTCAACTTTATTTGTCATGTCGGATATAATCCACCTGCAGGGTTTACATGACAATCCTTATGAGCTCCTTAAGGGGACATCATCAACCCGATGTATCGGGACATGGATTCCATTTATAATCAACAGCCCATCATATATATATATATATATATATATATATATATATATATATATATATATATATATATATATATATATATATATATATAAAATATATATATATAAAATATATATATATATATATATATATATATATATATATAATATATATATATATATATATATTTTAAAAAAAAATATATTTTTAAATCTCACTCTTTTATGAGTCAAAATAATGCACACTGTATATACAATGTCCGTTATTATATCCATAATAAATCTCACTCTTTTATGAGTCAAAATAATGCACACTGTTATTACCCAATTCATAGAGGTTGTTGATCCATAATAAATCTCACTCTTTTATGAGTCAAAATAATGCACACTGTATATACATGTCCGTTATTATATCCGGGTTAAGAGCACAAGCATCCATAATAACATAGGTGTTTGTTCTCTTATGTAGTCAGTACAAAGAGAACAACCTCAAGTGGTCCTATTCAATACACACAAAGTGTACTAGTGTAAACCTATAGTCAAGATAGACTAATACCAGATTACACTACAACCTTTTCAATAGATTGTTCAAGTCCATCTAGGTTGTGAACTATTTATATACTCCATAGGGAACTGATAATATGATCTTCTGTGTGACACTACACACCATATTATCTACAATATAGAATATCAGACATTTGTATTAACACTTGCAACAAATACAATATGCAAACATTTGCCCATATGATTCTCATTCAAAATTTAAGGAAGTAAGGTTACTAAAAAAAGTGATGCTTTTAGTATATAACCCTAACAATCTCCCACTTATACTCAAAGCATTGCTTTTCAGTATACTGTTACAAATCTCCCACTTATACTTAAATCCACGCTGCTACACATCTGACTCCCATTCCCTCAACATGACTATCAAAAGCCTTAGCTGATAAGCTCTTTGTAAAGGGATCAGCTAGGTTGTCGGCTGATGTTATCTTGATCACAGCAACTTTTCCTTTCTTTACAAAATCTCGTATCAGGTGGTACTTGCGCTCAATGTGTTTACCAGTCTTATGGGCTCGTGGTTCCTTCAAGTTTGCAACTGCACCACTATTATCACAATAAAGTGTAATAGACTTAGGCAAACTAGGTACCACATCCAAGTCCAAAAGAAAGTTTCGGAGCTAAACTGCTTCTTTGGCTGCCTCAGAGGCTGCCACATACTCGGCTTCCATGGTGGAATCAGCAATACATTTTTGCTTGATACTCCTCCACACAATGGCTCCACCTTCCAAAGTAAACACATAACCTGAGGTAGATTTCCTGGAATCCCTATCTGACTGAAAATCTGAGTCTGTATACCCCAAGGGAACTAAACTATCTATCTGGTAAACTAGCATATACTCTTTAGTCCTTTTCAGGTACTTCAAAATATGCTTTACGGCAGTCCAGTGCTCTTGTCCTGGGTTAGACTGATATCTGCTGACCATGCCTACGGCAAAGCAGATGTCTGGTCTCGTACATAGCATTACATACATTAAGCTTCCTACTGCTGAAGCATAAAGAACTGCCTTCATGTTCTCTATCTCTTTAGGTGTCCTCGGACACTGCTCCTTTGATAGAGCAATTCCATGTCTAAAAGGTAAGAAACCTTTCTTAGAATTTTGTATACTAAAACTAGTTAGTACAGTATCGATATAGGAAGCTTGGGATAAGCCCAATATCCTTTCTTGCGATCTCGTAGAACTTTGATCCCAAGGATGTGACCTACTTCTCCCAAGTCCTTCATATCAAACTGTTTAGATAACCATACCCTTACATCAGATAACACCTTTACATTGTTTCCAATGAGCAAGATGTCATCCACATAAAGTACTAGAAACACCACCACGTTTCCGTCACACTTTCTGTATACACATGATTCATCCTGACATTGATCAAATCTATAGGATTTTGAAGCTTGCTTAAGTCCATAAATGGACTTCTTGAGCTTACAAATAAGATGCTCCTGGCCCTTTTCAATGAACCCGTCTAGTTGCTTCATATAGATGTCTTCTTCAAGACTTCCATTAAGGAAAGTTATCTTGACATCCATTTGCCAAATCTCATAATTGAGATGAGCTGCAATAGATAAAAGAATTCGGATAGATTTAAGCATGGCTACAGGAGAAAAAGTTTCCTCATAATCGATACCCTCTCTTTGAGTAAAACCTTTTGCTACAAGCCGAGCTTTAAAGGTTTCAACCTTACCGTCTGATCCACTTTTTCTCTTATAGACCCACTTGCATCCAATGGCTTTTACACGAACGGGTGGTTCTACAAGCTTCCAGACCTGATTAGAATCCATAGATTCTATTTCAGATATCATTGCTTTTTGCCAAGACTCTGCATCTTTATCTTGGAGTGCTTCATTGGAGGTACAGGGATCATAATCTTGTTCCTCAGGGACGAAGTCTGACGACTCTCCCAAGAACATATATCTATCAGGTTGTATCACAACCCTTCCACTACGACGAGGCACTATCGGTTGTGGTGTAACATTTGTGACACGTTGTGCAGTTATTTGTGGTTCATCCTCTTGTACTGTTGGTACTGAAGTACTTGGTGTCTCACGTCTCAGTTCTTCTAGAACAACTCTACTTGTGGGTTTATGGTTCATCACATAGTCTTCCTCTAAGAATCGGGCATTGGTGCTAACAATAACCTTCTGATCCTTAGGACTATAAAATAAACCTCCTTTTGTTCCTCTTTGATATCCTACAAACAACAGTACTTCTGTACGAGATTCCAACTTATCTGCTTTTCCATTCAGCACATGTGCTGGACTACCCCAAATGCGAACATATTTCAGACTAGGCTTACGCCCAATCCATAGCTCTGTGGGAGTAAGAGGTACTGACTTAGAAGGAACCAAGTTCAAAATATAAGCTGCAGTCTCTAAGGCATATCCCCAAAACGAATCTGGCAAATCCGAATAACTCATCATTGATCTAACCATCTCCATAAGAGTTCTATTCCTTCTTTCGGCTACACCATTCTGCTGGGGCGTTCCAGGTGCAGTCAATTGGGATACAATCCCAGCCTCTGATAGATAATCCCTAAACTCTCCAAAGAGGTACTCGTCACCATGATCTGATTGTAATGACTTGATACATTTTCCATGACGTTTCTCTGTTTCAGCCTTGTACTCTTTGAATTTTTCAAAGCACTCAGACTTACAGCGCATCAAATAAATGTATCCATACCTTGAATAATCGTCAATAAATGTGACAAAATATTCAAAGTCACCTCTTGCTTGGATAGTCATGGGTCCACAGAAATCAGAATGAACCAATTCCAACACATCTTTGGCCCTATACCCCTTTGCCGTAAAAGGCCTTTTGGTCATTTTACCTTCCAAGCAGGATTCACAGACTGGTAGTGCCTCTACTTCCAATGAATCAAAGGTCCATCTTTAACCAGTTTTTGAATCCTTCTTAGGTTAATATGCCCTAATCGCAGGTGCCAAAGATATGTTTGGTTCATACAAGAAGGTTATTTTCTCTTATTTAAGTTAGATGACATATTATTCATTTCCATAAGTTGCATTGTGGGCGAAATAGGATTAATGACATACAAATTATCAACCAATGCACCAGAACAGATAAAATGTTTATTCTTTCTAATAACAATATTGTCATTAAAATAAACTGAATATCCATCCTTAACTAACATAGAAACAGAAACTAAATTCCTTCTAAGTGAAGGTGCATAAAGACAATCTCTCAATGTCAAAGACTTATTTCTACCAAAAGATAAAGTAACATCTCCTAATGCAACGACCGATACTTTTTTAGCATCACCCACGAACAAGCATATCTCTCCATCACTGAGCCGTCTGGTTTTCTGGAACCCCTGCAATGTATTGCAGACATGATTAGTGGCTCATGTATCTACACACCAGGTTCCGGTAGATAACACCGTTAAACATGTTTCAACTACTAGTAAATGAGATATACCTTCTTTGTTCCCTTGTTTGAGAAGCGGAAAATCAGTCTTCCCATGCCCTTCTTTGTTGAGTTTGCCTGTTTCTGAATGTTAGTCTTCTTCTTACCGCCTTTTGGCTTAGAAGTAGAAGCCTTTTCAGAAACAAAAATATGACCACTCTGCCTAAAGAGAGATTCAGCATCATGTAGCTCTTTTGCAAGTTCTGCCAAACTATATAACCTTTTGTTCATGTTGTAATTAAGGCAGAAATTGTCAAAACTTTTAGACAGATTTTCGAGAATGATATCGACCTGGGATTCTCCATCGATTTCAGCTCCAAGGATCTCCATCTCATTCAGATGACCCATCATCTTGAGAACATGATCCCTTACTGGTGTACCCTCAGCCATTTTTGTATTCATCAAACATTTTATAGCAAACTGCCTAGCTGCTCTACTCTGATGTCCAAAGAGTTCCTTGAGGTTATACATCATGTCATAAGCAATGACCATGGCCTGATACTGATGTTGCAGTACATTTGACATAGATGCTAGAATGTAACACCGCGCCATCTCATCTGCCTTTTTCTACTTCTTATAAGCCTCTTTGACCTCTTTATCAGAGTTAGCATCAGGCTTAGGTGGACATTCCTCAACAAGTACATATTTGTACTCCTCAGCAGTCAGAAAAATATCCAAATCACGTTTCCAGTCAATATAATTAGGCCCAGTAAGTTTGTTTTCTTTAAGAATCACCATAAGTGGACTGAAAGAACCCATTTTTGAAATCCTAAGAATCACATAAATAAAATTATGTAGGGCAAAAAAAACTTTTTGAATTAACTAAATATTGATTCCCTCAAAACAATAATAAGAAATTCACCAACACCTTGAACACCATGAATTTAGCATGCCACGATAGTGTGGACGTATACAAATTCAACTTTGTTCAAGTAGGTTTTTCTTATTAATTTTACTATCATGTCGACATAACTTTATGACAAATAAAATTAATATGCTGGTCTTGCTCTGGTCATACAAATAATAGCAGGGCCTCCGATGGGGAGGATACCATTATTTGTATCTAAGTGTATACCATTACTTAATACTAAGTCCATTACCTTGTAATGAGTTCCTTCAGATGGAGAAGTGAACACATACTAGGTAACTTTCTACAATTATCCCTAAGGAAGTTTGTACTGGTGATCCATAATTATACTCATCCGATATGGAGGAAAGCACTATAGGCAACACGCAAGTATAATTACATCACCTACAAACCAGTAATGGAGACCATAGGATTTAAACTAAATAAATATCCTCTCCCACTTAGTTATTTAACAATGAAGGTTTTTCTACTAGTTGATATTATATCCATGTTGTCTATTATTAATGTAGGCTTGGTTTTTAAAAAAACAACCACACAATAATAAACATGCATAATCAGAAAAAGTAAAATGACAAAAATAAGAGAAAATATCCAACTATTATGGTCATCTTTGCTGCTCCATCCTCAACTATTCGAATCCAAAATCTGGCGCTGCGCAGATCTATTCGGGGTTTGACCTGCCCGGTCAGGTGGCGGGGTTCGGGGCAGTGCCCCGAATTTTTTTTAAGGTTTTGGCTGTCGATTCCTTCATCGAAAATCATCTGTCTGCCTCTGGACTGCTTAAAACAAGCATCTCGTCCGACGTTAGAAACAGCCACCACCGCCATCACGATTGATCAAAAATAATTAAAATTACATCAATCCTATACCTCCCGAAGGAGTTCACACATAATCTAGATTGTAAAATTAAAATAATAAGCACGATCAACCCTCGTGATTTTAATTACATCCACAGCAACAACAACATCCACGACATATCCGTAGTTTAAACAACACAATCAAAAACATGCATTGGACCATAATAGTTGGATCTAAGATGCCTGCAAAACCGAGTTAGAACAGATCTACATCTACCGACTATTACACAGCGCAGGTTTTATTGGACAACATGGACGTATCAATCAATACGTAGATCCAAAGGGGCTCTGATACCAATTGATGGAACTGGGGATTCCCAGGACCCTTCCTTTGGTGTGCGTATTGATCGATAGAAAGTTAAACGGATCTAATACGTGTTCTAACCCTTCATAGGCAGAAACTAGGGTTCACGAATTATACCTGCGGCAGAAAGAAGATAAGTAATTCCTGGCAATCTCGAGCGGACGACCCTAAGATCTTCTGCACGTATTCCTTCCTCGAGTTGGACGTCGTGTGGGCGACGATCTTCCAACCTTTTTTTCTCCTTGGCAGCCCTCTCTTTCTCTCCTTACGTGAATCACGAATTTAGAAAAACTTTCATATTACTGATCCGTAATATGGCGGCCAGAGAATAGAGGATATATATAGGCTACGGCAGGGACCATGAGGAGAAATTAGGGTTAGGCCTCCTAACGGATCTGGATATCCCGTGTTCAGCCCGAACACACAATCCAGGCCCATTAACAATAGCTCGGTCCACTAATGAGCTATTGTTGCACTACCTCCCTAATCCCAAATTATGTTTGTGGGCTCCTTTTATTATATGCTCGTTTGGCTCCCCATGTTAAGATATCGTATGTCCATCGATCAAATTAAGTTACTGACAACTATATTGATTCGATATCTTTTATCCTTAAGTAGTACCGCTCAACTTTATTTGTCATGTCGGATATAATCCACCTGCAGGGTTTACATGACAATCCTTATGAGCTCCTTAAGGGGACATCATCAACCCGATGTATCGGGACATGGATTCCATTTATAATCAACAACCCATCATACATACAATGTTATTACCCAATTCATAGAGGTTGTTGATCCATAATGAATCTCACTCTTTTATGAGTCAAAATAATGTACACTGCATATACATGTCCGTTATTATATTCGGGTTAAGAGCACAAGCATCCATAATAACAGAGATGTTTGTTCTCTTATGTAGTCAGTACAAAGAGAACAACCTCAAGTGGTCCTGTTCAATACACACAAAGTGTACTAGTGTAAACCTATAGTCAAGACAGACTAATACCAGATTACACTACAACCTTTCCAATAGATTGTCCAAGTTCATCTAGGTTGTGAACTATTTATATACTCCATAGGGAACTGATAATATGATATTCTGTGTGACACCACACACCATATTATCTACAATATAGAATATCAGACATTTGCATTAACACTTGCAATAAATACAATATGCAAACATTTGCCCATATGATTCTCATTTAAAATTTAAGGAAATAAGATTACTAAAAAAATGATGCTTTTAGTATATAACCCTAACAAACTTTCCTAAAGAGGCTTAACCTAATGGAAGAGACTATTTATAGGGTGGGAATACCAATGTGGGCTGGCCGGCCACACTAAGTTAGGGTTAGGGTTAGCTAATGGGTTGGGCTTAGGCCTCTATGGGCTAAATTGCTAATTAATGGTTTCAAACCATAAGTCATGGCTTATGACTAAAAGTCTTTCTATTCTAACTTGAGTTTAATGACTAAACCATAGGTTAACTCTAGTCTAACTAGGGTTATATGACCTAACCAAGTACAAACACAACTAGGGTTAGCTTCTAGGTTAGCCTACCAAGTCAATGCTAGTCAAAGTCAACCTAGTCAACCATCATTCAAACAATTCTAAAATAAATCCTAAAAATTCTCATAAATTCAAATAAATTATAATAAATTCAAATAACCTTAAAAATGACAAAAATACCCCTATACTAGAAATTATAAATGAAATACCCTAATCACATGGCTAGGCTCTAGGTCACTTATCTCTAGTGTTACACTAGCAAAACACCAAATCACAAGTCATATTTTTAAATAGTTTAAAAATGATTAAAATCACCAAAAATCATAATATGAAGTAAATATCAATAAATAATAATTATAATTTCAAAATTTCAAAATTACCCTCATCTGGAAAACTGGGTGTTACAATCCTACCCACCTTAGAAAAATTTTGTCCTCGAAATTAAAGACGAAACTACACTGATGAGAAGAATAGATAATCATACCCCACGGTACAAACAGATATGGGTATCACTCGCGCATCTCATCCTCCCGCTCCCAGGTAGACTCTCCTGGAGAATGATGCCCCCATGCGACGCGAACCAAGGGTATCACCTAGTTTCTCAGCACCTTCTCTCGGCGATCCAGAATCTCCACAGGCTGCTATGGATAACTGAGAGTAGGTCCAACCTCAATCTCCGAATGATCCAGCACATGGCTAGGGTCAGCCACGTACCGTCTCAACTGTGATACATGGAATACGTTGTGGACGTCCACTAGTACAGGTGGCAAGTCTAGCCTATAAGCCACATCACCGACCCTCCCGCTAATCACGAAGGTCCGATGAAGTGCGGGCTAAGCTTCCCACTTGCACCAAAACGTATAGTGCCACGAGTCAGAGATATCCGCAAAAAAACCATGTCTCCAACCTAATCACAAGCAAGGTCTCAAGTTACTAAATAATCAAACATGATCATCAACTCCATAACAACCTGCTTCTAATCCTATCTCCAGTCAACTAAGTCAACATTGACAATGGTCAACTACTGGTCAACAACTAGTCAATTTCTCAACATCCAAGTACTTGGTCATCCGCTGGTCAACTTCTTAGGATTTTACCTATGCTAGCTACCTAAGTGTTGGCAACCAGAATTTAGCAAAAAGAGAAACTCTATAATAGGATAGCTCTTAACTTCCCAATCCTATCAGGGCTGATACTATAAATCTCATAAGCTACAGGTTTATAAACACACATTTCCCACATCAAGGACTAACCTATATATATATATCCACAGTTGATACTAATGGGGGTAACATCCCTATTTCTCGACAATCAAGGTCCTAAGAATTTTATCTAAACCATGCAGTTTAAAGGAATAGCATACAGGGTCAGGACATACTGTAGCAGTTGGAAGTCTCACCTAGGTGTACTGGTCATTCTAGGTCAAAATAGTACTATAGTATCAACACACAAGCAATCTAGGGTGTCCTAATTAGGAAGGTAAGGGAACAACAACCATCAAGGTTGTAAGGGTTGTCTACCATCCTATATAAAAAAAATTAGTCATTAACAAACAACTGAGAAATTATTAAAAGGTTACTATTCCATAAAATGGTAAAAATTGAAAATTTAGGCACAACAAATCATAAATAGATTTTTGTCTTGACAAGATCTAAGTTGATCAATTTTGGGATAATTCGAGATTTGGGCAAGATGGGGAATCAATGAAATCAAGTATGAGCACGAGCATCCAATGATGAAGATCTAGGTCATGATTAAATTTAATTCAACTGGATACGAATACGAGGTTCATAGGCGATAAAAATAACTCCAAGGAGAATTATCAAGGCTGTTGCGGATAAGATTCTAGGACAAGTTTAACTATGTCTCCATCCACGTAGATTAATATGAAAAGCGAACCAAAATGCAATAGGTTGATCAGACCATCATACGCCGGTTCTGATTAGACAATATGTTAGTGGGTACGCACCCAATAAAATATGTCATGATCAAGCTCGAAAGGGATAAGCTTGTAAAACTAAGGATAATTAGCAGCATAAGATATAAGTAGGGGTGGTAGTGATGAACGAAGATACATAGTCTAGATTCTTAACTAAATGGGTCAAGCAATCAAGATAAGGTACAAGGTTAAGCATTTAAGGAATCAAGCAAAACATCATCACATGTCGGGTCGAAGGAATTGAGTCAAGGCTGGATCTCTAATTGAAATCAGGAATAATTCAGTATCATGGTAGAGGTTATAGTTTAGCCATTTGACCAAAAAATCATATCAAGAAAATAGAGTACAAAGAGACAGGTTTTAGTGGGACATGATATACCTACACGAAGGTGAGTTCGTCTAGGTCTTGCATATAAGATTTGTTGGAGGGTAACAGCTAGTATTACATTTCGAGTGTCAAGGTCACGATAAGGAATGTCAAAGGATCTCAAATAGAAAGTGAGGGTTCAAGAGGTGGTAAATAAATGTATAAGATAAGGAAGATCAAGTTAATCATCTGTTTCTGATACCCTTAAGTTCATCTGGTCATAACTTGCCAATCGTATCCTTACCTCACCAGTCTCCATATAAAAATTTAACCTTTACCTAAGCCTTTTCCATGACTACCGTAGGCAATTTTTAATTTCCAAACATTACTCATGAAGCATAGCCTTCACATTTAGGAATCAACATTAACCATTTATTTAAATTTCCAAATTCTTTTACCTTGTCTTAAATTTGGCCCGAAACATCTAAATCCCGTTTACGAATTCCTTGAACTTGTTCAAATGGTTCTTTTCGTGTTATTTAATTTAAATACCTTTAGGCCTTACAAAACTTATCCTCCATCATAAAATCAACTTCCGTATTTTCTTCGACATATACCTTTGAATATTATTCTCCTAAAAAAAATTTCCACAAATTCTCTAAATTTCTATAACTTTATGTTCCCTCTATCCCTAGTCATTTCCTTGCAATATCTTGTTCAATATCCTTATTGAATGCAATTAATTTCTCTTTTCCATTACTAACCTTCTACATAGCCTTAGGGTAAAACTTCCCAAGAATCAATAACCAGAGTTTCGAGGTTCTCAAATCTAGATTGACCTTGAATATCCTCATTAGTTTGAATACACCTATAAACTATCTCAAAACCCCAAAATCTCCCCAAGTGTGATTGTTTCCAGATTGGTAGTATACATCTCTTGATTCTATTCGAGACCTTTACCACATTTCTATCTCAATGTTTCAATATTGAACACTCCACATTTTGATTTCCTCTAGATTATCATATAATAATCAGTTATGTCTCCTCTGAGCTACATGATTCACATCACTTCTTCAGTCTTTCCCAGGCAGAAGATATGAAGATTCAAGGGTTTCGAGGTACATCTGCTAGGGATGATAAGATATGGGTGATTGGTGTAATTAGACAGAGTTTAAGATAAGAAGAAAATAAGAATGCAAGTAAATAATAGCAAGAAGGAATAATGAAGATCTGTTCTTTCTCATCTGTTCAAACGAAATGAACCCATCAAGCTCAAATTCAATAGCAAGAATGAGGGTGAATCCAAACAAGAGGAAAAAGGAATTCCAATTGAAGATCAAAAATGAGTTTCTCAAGGGTCGTCCCAGGAATCTCTCAAAGAATCCTAAGTGTGATTGAGTGCCTTGAATTTAAAAATATTAAATACAAAATTAAAATCAACAACTACAGGATTTTATTAAAATCATCAACTAATACCAGGATTCAAAGTTCTACAATGAATCCACCAAAATCAAATTCAAATCAAGGAAAAAGGTGAATCAAATAAGGGGAAGGGAGTTTAAATCAGAGTTCAAAATGAGATTCTCAAGGGTCATCCAAGGAATCTCTCAAGGAATCCTAACAGTGATTGAGTATCCTCTCATCCTAACATCTTAATTTCTATATCCTATAGCAGGCTCGTAGTAGTACAACTAAGTCGTTGTGCTACTACGAAATCGCACTAATGCGAATCTCGACCTGCATGGGCCACCACTAAAAATGTGTCATGACCCGCACCCTAGAGTAAGGGTACAAGAAGTGAATACACCCAGCCTACGCCGCAGTGTCGGTGGTAGAACGCTGTCCTAAGTCACAACATCTAACAATATAATTCTAAGAGTTTATACTCCCCGAATGGGGGTAACATAGTAGAATGCAACTCAATCACTACTAAGGAAGAAGAAGTACGATATGATATAAAACTCAAATAAAATACAGAAGATCAGAAGAGTCTAAGTGTCAAAGATAGCATCTCAGCAAACATCCAGAAATACAAGTCTCAACTACTGAATATGAAAGAACAAATACAATCCAGATCCCAAGACAGAATAAAGTCTAACTAAACTAGTCTCAAGACAACATAAGTAAGATAAAGCCTAACTAAACTAGTCTAGGCAGTAGGGGTAAAGTCATCAGCTAGAGCTGGGTCCTCCTGAGAGTCCAGCTCATAAGTGTCGTCTAGGGCTGCCCCGTAGAAGGTATCCACACAGGCCTCCTCCTCGTCCTCTGTAATATTTTTAATAGGTCCAGTCAGGACAGGAGCGAGCACAATACATCTCAATAGATCATAGCAGGTTAGAAAATATAGTCATGCAGTAAAGTAAGATACATGAACTGAATGAAATACAGTATATAAACAGAGAGAGAACTGTAATAGAAATATCTACTATAAATAGAGAACTAACAGTGGCTAGTGAGTCAGAGTACAATATAGACATGTAAATGGCATAAGATGATTCTGATGCTACACTATGGAATGATTCTGATGCTACACTACTTGGATATTATTCACATGTCTACTTTTACTCCCCTGTATCCCTAATCAATACACAAGGATCCAGCCAGGTTATGTTATGATTCATATAACGGCCCCCGAAGGGTGGTACATGATAGTCCCATAAATGGGGATTCTAGGAAGCCCAATAAATGGGAGGATTCAAGAAAAACTCTGTGATCATGAGAGTACATGTCACAAGTGATCAATGAACCAAGAAGCATAGTGATACACAATGTAAGTGAAACGCACAGAACATGTAATATCCGATGCTCCTGAAGGATAACATCTCAAGAAGGAATCCATATAGTACTAATCCGTGTGACCAACGTGACAGTATCAAGTAAAGTAATTTAAAGCAGGAAAATAATTCTAAGCAAGATATGAAATGATCAGAGAATGTACTCGCCTGATGTCTGAATGTCCAAAGTAAATATACTGTCCGATGAGAGGTGTCTGGCTCCTAATCAGAACAGCACAAGTCACAACAAGTCTAGAATGATAACAAGATGCAATTTAATGCATTCTAAATGAATCTAGGTCAATCTAGGCCAAAGTCAACTCTTGGTCAACTCTGGTCAACCCTAGAAGCCAATCTAGGTCAAACAAGTCTAATTGGTCTAACTAGTCCACATTAGTCTATACTAGGTCACACAAACCTACACTAGCTAGTTCACACCACTACAAGGCTATCCAAGCCTAAGTCAAGCTAACACACATATTCATAAGTCACACTTGACCAATATTCAAGTTATCTATACTAGGCATTCAAGAACAATACATAAAAGAAGCTAACTATATATATATATATATATATATATATATATATATATATATATATTACCTATAGACATATACATTACATCATATATATATACATATATATGTAAAAAAAAAAATGTAAGCTACTACATTATATTTACATTAACTATATATATACATTACAATATAGATATACACATATAATATATATACATTACATATGTATATAGAGAGGAGGAATGGTAATGTGTGTGTTTCCTGTTAGTGTAGTGTTCCAGGAATAGGGTGTGTGTGTGTCTAATAGGTGTAGACATGTGTGTTCTCAGGTGGGGTGAAGACTGTGTGTGTGTTTGACAAGTGAGTGAAGGCCAAAGGAATGGTGGCTTGTGAGCATAGGGTGTGTGTGACTGTGTACATAGTGTAGGGTGTCAACTGTTAGGTAGGTGTATGTGTGAGAGTGAAATGTGTGTGTGTGTTAGAGTGTACAGTGATAGGAAACATAAATAGTGTGTGCGTGGGTGACCCATTCTCAGTTTCTGGACAGCGGAAGGGATTAGTGTTCAGTCACAGGAAAGGAAGAAAACCAATTCAATCATTTCAGTCCCAGTTTTTCAGTCCAACTTCAAGTCCCCAAATACAAACCAATACTCAATGCAAATCACCCAAAATTGACACATAGTTAGGGAACATGTAGGAGAATAACATTAGGGTTTAAAACCAATATTTAACAGCATTTAAATAGGTAAAATAGATTGCCAAAATTTGGTTTTCAAATCTGGAAAATACTGAACATGATATGGTTTCAAGAATTTAGGGTAAATGCTAAAATGAAATTCGAAAACAAACTAAAATACAAAATCAAAGGTTGGTAACCCTAATATAGGGTGTGCACGTGTCCAACATGCTGTTCGTGTCCCACCACAATGACACAACGTGTCCAAAAATCATTTAAACCCAAAATCAATACACTGGACACTGCACAGCAGTGCACTATCTCGTGCACGTGTTCACCTAGGTTTAGGACACGACACAGGTGTCCAAGTATCTCGTGGTCGTGTCACTAGGTTCACCTAGGGTTAGTCTAGGTGCCTGTACTGTGTCCAAGTGTCCCCGTGTCCATGATACAGTTGCGTATCAGAGCCCGACCTATCGACTGAACATTCTGTGCAAAACCTAGTGCGGGCAAGATTTCACACAAACCACTAAATAAAATCCCATAAAAATTTGTACACTTAATGTCAGTCGCCTAGTGATTGTTCCCGTAAAATTTTGTGTCCAGCCGTGTCGTGTTGTGTCCAGTACAGCCTCCGAGTAGCAGGGGAATACTGTAGCCGCGTGCGGAGACTGTGTCCATGAGTCCAGTGTGACCCGGACACGGCTCGAAACCACTTCAGTCGTGTAGAAACACACAAGCAACATGAAAACAAAATTTTCTATTCAAATACTTCCCTAAAATCAACTCGAAATGCCCTTTGGGATATTTCGACAAACACCTATGATACAGTCGGATACGTGTCTGATACGGACACGAAATGGGTCCACCGGGACCCGAAACCAATTCCTATGGCTAGGGGACACCTAGGGCTAGGTCTTCATGCAAAGAAATCCAGAATTTAATGGAGTTTAGGGTGATTTACCTAGTGGTGAAATCCTCAAGAAAAAGCCCCCTTCTAGATCCTCCTCCTTGTTAGCAAACTTTTCCAAATTGATCCCAAGCTGGAATAATTCTCCATGAACAGCAAGAATACTAAAATTAGGATCTAATGCAATTTGTTTGGATTAAAAAGGAATTAAAATAGATTTTCTAGGAATTAATGAAGATGGGATTTACCTCTTTTTCCAATGTGAACTTTCCTAAAGAGGCTTAACCTAATGGAAGTGACTATTTATAGTGGGAATACCAATGTGGGTTGGCCGGCCACACTAAGTTAGGGTTAGGGTTAGCTAATGGGTTGGGCTTGGGCCACTATGGGCTAAATTGCTAATTAATGGTTTCAAACCATAAGTCATGGCTTATGACTAAAAGCCTTTCTATTCTAACTTGAGTTTAATGACTAAACCATAGGTTAACTCTAGTCGAACTAGGGTTACATGACCTAACCAAGTCCAAACACAACTAGGGTTAGCTTCTAGGTTAGCCTACCAAGTTAATGCTAGTCAAAGTCAACCTAGTCAACCATCATTCAAACAATTCCAAAATAAATTCTAAAAATTCCCATAAATTCAAATAAATTATAATAAATTCAAATAACCTTAAAAATGATAAAAATACCCCTATACTAGAAATGATAAATGAAATACCCTAATCACATGGCTAGGCTCTAGGTCACTTATCTCTAGTGTTACACTAGCAAAACACCAAATCACAAGTCATATTTTTAAATAGTTTAAAAATGATTAAAATCACCAAAAATCATAATATAAAGTAAATATCAATAAATAATAATTAAAATTACAAATTTCAAAATTACCCTCATCTGAAAAACTGGGTGTTACAATCTACCGCCTTGGATGTGCATGAAGACTCCGTAAATGTTCCTCACCGTTATTATCCCAGGTCCGAACAATTCGAAAAGAAACATCGATGTGTATTTATAGTTATTGATTGATGAGTTGAATCAGCTATGGAAAGTAGGTTCCAACACGTACAATGTATCTAGAAAATAAAATTTTCAGATGCGGGCAGCATTTATATGGACCATCAACGACTTTTCGACCTATGGTATGTTATCTGAATGGAGCACGCATGGTTGTCTTTTATGTCCGTATTGTATGGACCGCACTAAGGCAATTCGTTTGAAATACGGAGGCAAACCGTGCTTCTTCGATTTTCATCGACAATTTCTGTCGAAGGATCATCCGTACTGGAGGAACAGGAATGCTTTTCGTGTTGGCGTTGTGGAGAAGGCTAATCCTTCGCCAAGGTAGCCCGGATACACAATATGGAAAGAGATAAAAGATTTACCAAGAGCTATTGAAGAGCCTGCTACGGGCTACAAGTGTGACGGATTTGGTTGCACTCATAACTGGACGAAGAGGAGTATATTCTAGGATCTGCCATATTGGAGCACCAATCTGATTAGACATAACATTGATGTCATACATATCGAGAAGAATATATTTGATAACATAACTAATACTGTAATGGACGTAAAGGGGAAGACGAAAGACAATCCAAAGGCTAGATTAGACTTGGAAGAAATATGCAGACGTCCTGCATTGCATTTGATAGAGGAGGGGAATGGGAAGTTGAAGAAGCCTAAGGCAATTTTCTTACTGGAGAAGGAGGATAAAGTGAGACTTTGTAGGTGGATTCAAGGTCTAAAATTTCTAGACGGGTATGTTTCGAACTTGAGAAGATGCGTCAACCTCAAGGAGAACAAACTGACAGGTATGAAGAGCCATGATTGTCACGTATTCATGAAAAGGTTAATTCTAATTGCATTTCGAGAATTCTTATCCCAGGTTGTTTGGGATCCATTGACCGAGCTTAGCATATTCTTCAGGGATCTTTGTTCTACTAAGTTGCTCGTCAATCGTCTAGAAAAGAAGGAGAACGATATTGCGGTAACACTGTACAAGCTCGAGAAGGTATTTCCCCCTGGATTCTTCGACTCTATAAAGCATTTGCCAATTCATCTTTTCTACGAGGCACGTGTTGGTGGGCCCGTCGGTTATCGATGGATGTACCCGTTTGAGCGGTATTTGAACCACCTAAAAAAAGATAAAAAACAAGGCTCGGGTCAAGGGTTCTATTTGTGAAGCCTATATTCTCGAGAAGATTACAAACTTTTGCTCGACGTATTTCAAACCTCATGTTGCTACGAATAGAATGAGGGCTCCGAGAAACGACGACGGATATCAAGAATCTAATAATGGAATACTGAAAGTATTCAATGCGTTCGGAAAGCCTTCGGGGAAAATGAAGAAGAGATATTTAAATGACGAAGAGCTAAGGGCTGCTCAGTTGTATATATTACTCAATTGTGACGAGGATGAAGTGGAAAAGCTAGAGGGGTAAGTAATTAATGATGAGTTTACGTCATCTCAATGTAATATTATAAGCTAATATTATTGTACTAATCGGCGGTTGCTTCGTTGTTTTTCAGCACATATAATGATGAGTTGAGGTCGGTTAGACCCTACCTAACAGACGAAGCATTAGAACAAGAAATGAGATGACATTTTCCTTTTTGGTTGAGCGAATATGTAAGCAACTCGGTAATTACTGGCCTCTTATAATGCAACTGCAGAATAAATAACTTACTATCTCTTCTTTGGTATTCAGGTCGATCGTCTAATTTCACCAGAGATTGAATTAATTAGAACTCTTGCCAAGGGACCAATTACTTTTGTTAAAATATGGCTAAGTTACTGTGTCAATGGCTTTGGATTCAAGTCGACAAATGCTCCGATCAGGGACAGCTTCCTGGATCTTGATTCCATGAAAAACAGTTGTTTATGTATCAAATCTTTGAACTACAAAGACATCGATCCAGGAAATGATTTCTTTGGCATCTTGCGAGAGATTGTAGAGTTGACATATAATTATGGCAGAGAACCAGTAAAGATCGTGTTGTTCAAGTGTGAATGGTTCGATCCGATTGAAAATCAAGGTTAAAAAATTGACAAGCATGGTCTTGTGGATATAAACTACAAGCGTAGATATCAAGGCTACGAACCATTTGTCCTATCAACTCAGGCTCAGCTCGTGTACTTCACAGCTTATCCGAGACGGGGAGCAACGAAGTCTGACTGGTGGACAGTATGCAAGACTAAAGCTAGAGATACTTTTGATGTTGACGAAAAACTTATCAGGAGGACGAAATACCTCTTGTAACCAATATTGTTGATGTGGACTCCACGGAAGTTACGCATTACATGACTAATGTTGAAGATGTAGAATTATTCGAAGAGGAAGGCGAAGCCAACGAAGGCAAAGATGAAAGTGAAGATGAGGAGGAGGAGGAGGAAGAGGAAGATGAGGTCGAGGAAGATGAACAAGATGAATATTCTGAAGATGATTGAGAGAGATGTACTTTTATTTTCTTATTATGTAGAGTTGATTATTATCTAGTTTTGGTTACTATCTGAACTTAGATGTTTCTTGTAGAATGTACTATCTGGACTTAGATATTTCTTGTAGAATGTACTATCTGAACTTAGATGTTTCTTGTAGAATATACTATCTAGACTTAGATATTTCTTGTAAAATATATCATCATATTTCTAGTCTCTATTATTTGTTGTATCTCATCATATGTTGTTATCAGGTATGACAGGTTATCGCGGATCGTTCTGCATGTCCCGACATAGGACACGGGGTACTGGTACTGGCAGAGGATAGGGTACTCCTTCGGTACCTCCTACTAGTACTGGCTCTGGATCCTAGTCGCCCAGTACTCCTGTGTATCGGACAGTACCTCCGCCTTCCCCAACGCTACGTGGCATATCTCCTGGGACGAGTAGTTCCAGGCCTGAGACTGCTCCGTCGTCTAGCGTTCCTTCTGCTGATACGACGATGGAGATAGATGAGCAAATGGAGGAGGCTGAGCCGACGGCCGACCAGTATCAGGCAGATGATGCATACGTACCTCTGGAGGAGACAAGGATGGAGATCTGGGCTGACGGTACAAAGTAAGTGTTTTAGTTTATCATTTTTTTCCTGTGTTTATCATAAATTAAATTTTCTCATGAATATAATATGTCTGTGTAGATATCGTCCCCCGTCGGTATAGAGATGCCTAGGCCACTTATTGAGGACTAATTATGCTGGTCCTTGGATAAACTACTCTCATGCTCCAGATGAGAGGAAGGCCTACTGGTTTGCGCGCTTCAAGGTTAAAATATATTTGCTTTTAACATGAATCATATAATTTTTGTATATTATGTATAACTGATAAATATTTGGTTTGCACTCTTCTAGGATATATTTTTATATCCACTACACTGGGCCGAGATGATCGAGGGGATGTTTCCTGCCGTCGCTGCTAAGCTGATCCGCGATGCTATTAATGATCGAAAGACTCGTGATCATGCTGGAAAGCCGATCCAAGGTTGGATCACCCCTGATCAGTGAACTGCAATGAAGCCTCGATTCGACGAGCCAAGGTACAAGAAAAAGTCTGAGAAGGCCAAGGCGGCTAGGAAGCAGGGATCAAAGTGGTGCGGTGGGTCGATTCCGATGACGGAACATTTCCGTCGTTGGTATGTCTTTTTATTTCAGAAATATTATTTTAATGCAAGTCCGATAAATTAGTAAAAGGTGATATATTTAATTACAGGTAAAGAGGGATGATGACGCCAATATGGTGACTGTCTTCCTGGCTACACATCGGAAGGGTGGGAAGCTTATTGACGAGAGGGCGGAGCAGGCCTATATAAGTATTACAATTCTATTTATTAATTTTAATACTTCGGGTTAGTTTTGATATAACTTAGTAAATATATATGCAAATAGATATTCATGTAGTTAGTAATAATAAGTACATTAGACATTAGAAGTTATAGAGTATCCATGCTTTCTAGGCCGAGTTTTAACGGCTTAAGGAGCGGGCGGCTGCTAGTGCACCTGCTGTGGGAAAAACCGGTACTTTCTCGCAGTCCACTCCAGCTTCTTCGGAGGACGAGCTATGGGTGACCGCCGCTGGTGGTCTCCACAGGGGTACGTACTACGGTACGGGATCCTATGGCGCCCTAGTTGCGATACAGTCCTCTAGGACCTCCCCTTCTAGTGTGCATAGCCTACAGTCCTTCCAGGAGTCTGCCCGAGTCCAGCAGATAGTGGAGTCTATCTGTGATGAGCTGCTACGACGGATCTAGGAGCAGCACCAGACGGACGATGCTGCGCTCATAGCACGATTGTATACGTTCGACCGCAGCGTTATAGAGCTCAGGGATATGACTAAGAGGACAGAGCGGGGCGTCACTGATCTTAGACCGTCGATAGAGCACAGCATGACGGATCTGCAGGCATCACAGCTGTCCATGGGCGAGAGGCTCACGTTGATGCAGGATTCGATAGTTAATAGCAGTACGAGGCTGTTATCTACCATGGATTCCTACCACCAGCGACTAGCAGCATTAGAGCGTTATTGTCCTCCGGATGCGCCTTCATCATCGTCGACTCTGCCGGCGTTACTACCTCCGAATCCACCGATGTCACTACCTTCTTCATCGGTGACGATTTCACGGAAGGAGTATGAGATGATCCTATCCTTGAGGCACGGCGGTGCCCCTCCTCCTTCAGATCCACAGTAGTCCGAGTTAGAACTGTTTTGTGAGATTGTAGTATTTTTTTAGTGTTTGTTTATGTTGATTCAGTATTGGTTGTGGATTATTTGTTTGTGTAGACTTTAGTATTGGCTGTGGATTCATGTGGATATTGGTTGTATACTTTGGATATTCGTTTACCGACTTTGGATATTTTAGTGTTCGTTGTGTTGGTATCTCATCATATGTTGGTTGTAGACTTTTACTCTTGTTTGCGTTGATTGTTATAATATTGTGATGTACCGATGTTGAGTGTTCCACCGAAGGGGTCGGCGAACCCAGGAATAAAATGTGCTTATGATTTTTTTATTATTTATTGAACTGTAGGTAGAAAATATGATTCTGTGGACATTCTGTAATTTATTTATTTTATTTTATTTTTGTAATTTAGCGATGTTTACCGACGTTTACCGACGTTTAGCGATGCAGCTAAACGTCGGTAAGCGTCGGTAAGTCACCAGGTATACCGACGCTTACTGACGTAAGGTGGCGTCGATAAACGTCGCTAGACGTCCCAGGATTTCCCTCGCCTACAGAGTCGGTGAACATCGGTAAAAACTAGACATACGTCACAAACTATTGCAGGATTCACCGACGTTGGCCGACGTTTGAGACGTCGCCATATTTTCGACGGGGCGTCGGTAAACATCGATAAATGTTCCAGGATTACCGACGTTTAATTACGTTGGTAAGCGTCGGTAAGAGCGACGATTACCGACGTTTAATTATGTCGGTAAGCGTCGGTAAGAGCGACGATTATCGATATTTTGCCTGTTAGCGACATGGCTTTCCGCGACCACAGAAAAATGTCGCTAAATACGTCGGTAAACAGTTTTAGCAATATTTTTTATCATTTTAGCGACGTTTTTTGGCGTCGCTAATATGACTTATTCTGGTAGTGTAATATCATGCCATAAACTGAATATAGTTGGCTCAATCGAAAATCAGATAAAGGTACTTAACCATTCTATGTGAAAATGCACTTTGAAGACAACGTTCCACACAGGAGCTTTCCAAAACTAGAGGCATGATGCATTAGTGTTTCAACCGAGGCACTAGTGGCATCTAGAGAAAAGTAAATAAATGCACGGCACACTAGCTCTCGGGTGAGTCACTAACGGCAGCTAGAGGAAAATAAATGCACGGCCCACTAGCACTCGACTTAGTCACTAAGGTATCTAGAGGAAAATAAACGAGTGAAAGCCCCTATGCCTAATAGATGTCTTCTCCCTCCCCATGCACTACACGTGTTGTATCCACATCACGATACTGCTAATAACCGCTAAGATCTCTAGACATGCATTATACCAAGGACAATCTTTTAATTCTAGGTCAATGCATAAAAAAAATAAACCAAAGTATTTGTAAAACATAACTAACCATAATGTACTTCTACATACAGTTTTGACGAACAAATTTATATTGTAGAAAATAAGAAATAAATAAATGCATGTAATATGGTGAGCTAAAACACATAAACAGCAGATGGCAAGGTATCTTGTCTGGTGGTGTACAATGCTCTGACATATCCTATTTTGTCCAATAGCCCTGGTCGATGTGAAGGGTCCGAACCCGCGAGTTGATAGGAACGAACGATCAGTCACGATTAGTGATGAAACAAAAAGAAAATTTGCGGAGAGTAGATAATTATACTATAGTTGTAGAAAATATTTGTATTAATTGAAATTTTGATTTTTATTAATCAAGTTATATTTGATAAATATATATATAAACAACTAAATTAATCAGGTTATATTTGATAAATATATATAAACAACTAAAGAAAAAAATTTAGGGATAAACCCAAATTTTGATTTCACATACATAGCTCTAACCCCTATACCCCACATAAAGTTTGAAATTAATAATAGAATATAATTTTCAAAAAAATAATAATTTATAAGTTTTAAAATAACTTTAATAATAATTATTATAATAATAAACTATTAACAAATATCATAAACTAGATACTGTGATATTAATACACATAGATGATAATAATAGTAGAAATATTAATACTAATAATGTACTTAGGAAATAATAATACATATATGTACATAAATCATTAAGTATAATAATAAAAATAGTAATATATTAAAATACTAACTCTTTTACTTTTTCTCCTTCCTACGTTTACGGTGTCATCACAAATTAAGCTGGGACGCTGCTCTAAGCGGTAGCCAGTGCCGCGGAGGAGAATCGGCCAGGCATTGTTCCAGAACTCACTGGAGCTCCAGTCGTCGAGGCGTGGCGGTGATTTGGCGCATGGGGGTTCGAGAAGTGAGGGGGCTGCGGTGGCATTGTCGCGGTCGCCGGGCGGCATAGAGAAAGCGGATGCACGTGGCTAGGTGTGACAATCGGGAGGCCAGCTTAGGGCTGTGCGCTGGATAGTCACATGCGGGGACGCCGGTGGAGAGGAGAGACGGGGAACTGATCGGACGCTGGTGGTGGATTTCTTTTCTTTTTTTTTTTGGTATCGTGGGGTGGCGGTGCCAAACGGAGGTCGTGCTGCTCCGGTGACTGGGTACGCCGGCGGGACGGATCGGGTGTGGTGGCGAGGTGACGGGACGTGGCTGGTGGGTGCTGCCGCAAGTGGCGGTGATGGTGGTTGTGGAGAAGATGACGAAGATGATGGTGGCGGTTTCAGCATTCTGGCAGGGTGGTCGGAGGGCTGCTGTGGTGGGTAGATGGTGATGGTAGCGCCGTAGTTTGGCGGAGAAGACGGGGTCGGGCCTTGCGGTGGACAAGATTTAGAATAGGATTAGGGTAGAACTTTTGTGTCGGGGTGTGTCCGACATGCGAGAATTCAATGTATATGTATAATATGGAATAAGAACGATGGACACAGACATGATGCACCATCTTGGATTATGGAATTTGATTGCGGAGGAAACAATGGGGTGTCTCCCCTATAGGGTTGAGGAATTCTATTTGGATAAGGATTTGGACCCCTTTGGGATAATCTCATCTTTAGTTTAAATTGATTCAAAAAATTTAAAATCAATTTAAATCTAATTTACATTCAATTAAATCTAAATCCATCATAATATAGATAATTCACATATTTATTTTAAATCGAACTTTAAAACCAAATCGATCAACTCCAAATTCGATAAAAGTATAGATAGACTTTTCTTAAATCAACAAAATTCAATCATTATTTAAATTACCATAATTAATTTCAAAATATCTTTTTGATAAATAATAGAAATAATTAATTTTGAAAATTAGAATAAATATTTTTAAATAGTGATAGGAAATATCTTTAAAATACATTTTTAATAAATTTAGATAAAAAATTTCAAAAATTATATTCAAGCATTTGGAAATACCTTTTTGATAAAAAAAAACAGTTAGTGCTTCCAAAGGAAGTGGACATGAAATAAATGCCATGTCTCTCGCACACAAATAGTACACATAAAATAATAGTTTTCTAAACTACTACTTATATTTGTAAAAGTAAAAATAGAATAGTATTTTGGAAATCTCGGCGCGCCATTTTTCACAACTTTAAGTAATTAAAAAATACTTATCATATATTATTTTGAAAACTATCCTACATAAATAACATTTATAATCAAAACGTTTTTCCAAAAATATGTACCTCGCACATATTCGCACTCGACGAGCAAATATGAAAATAAATAAATTTAAATTTTAAAAAAAATCGTAGTAAAATTTAGGGGGTTTACAAACAAAAATATTAACAGATAATGTACTCGCCTGAGATCCGGTGGAAAATGTTGACAGTGAATCGAGGCTCGGAGTGAAGTCACAGACCTAAAGATGAGATATACATGAGTTAAATAGGGTTTAACAGTATTATGCATGATTTTCTAGTGTATGCTATGCAATCTAGGTCAAACTCAATCAAACTAAATCAAACTAGTCCAAACTAAGTCAAACTGAGTCAAGTTAAGTCATACTAGGTCAAACTATGTCAAACTGAGTCAAACTAGGTCAATCTAGATCAAAAGGTTGACCTACAGTTGATTTTTGGTCAACTAGTCAACTCCTAATCTATTCTAAGTCGGATGTTGACTCTACGTTGACTTTCAGTCAAAATAGTCAACCTTGGTCAAACTAGACCAAGTACTCTATTCCTAACCATTACCTACCAAGATATCTCAATCCTAACCATTATCTACCAAGATATCCCAATCCTAACTATTACCTACCAAGATATCATATACCTTATCCCTATTGGTATCCCAATACCAATACCTTGGTTGGAAGTCCAATACCTTAGTCTAGGTAACCATACCTTAACATCCAATACCCATACTTAGATATCTAGTAACTAACTAGCTACCCTAAGCTATTAGTTAACCAATACCTTAACCTCTAAACCTTAGTATCTAGGTAAACCTCCTTACCTAGTAGGTAAATCCATTACCTTAGTCTTATCTTAGGCAATACTCCCAATACCTTACTAATACCTTATCCTTAGACTATAGATAATTTCTACTACCTTTTTATTGTACATCTAGGATACTATCTAAGTTATCCTAAGATACCATCTTGTATCTTGGATACTAACTTATCTCCTATCCTGAGATATCTAACACACTACCTTCTAGTATCCCAATCTCCAAGATACTAATCTAATATATGCTAACTCATACAAGATACTAACTTATATCTATTTCTAACATATCCTAGACACTAACTTACCTCTAACATATACTATTTTCTAAGATATCTAGTATCCTAACTAATATCTAACTTCTAACCATCTATCTAACTTAGACACTAACACAAACTAACATATCTAGATACTAAGTAGATAGGATACTAACTACATCTAACATCTATGTATCCTAGATATCCTAACATCTATCTCTAACATATATAGTATGTATCATATATATATATATATATATATATATATATATATATATATATATATATATATATATATATATATTTATATATATATATATATATACAAACTAAAAATATATATATATATATATATATATATATATATATATATATATATATATATATATACAAACTAACATATCTAGATACTAAGTAGATAGGATACTAACTACATCTAACATCTATGTATCCTAGATATCCTAACATCTATCTCTAACATATATAGTATGTATCATATATATATATATATATATATATATATATATATATATATATATATATACAAACTAACATATCTAGATACTAAGTAGATAGGATACTAACTACATCTAACATCTATGTATCCTAGATATCCTAACATCTATCTCTAACATATATAGTATGTATCATATATATATATATTTATATATATATATATATATATATATATATATATATATATATATATATATATTTTATATATATATATATATATATATATATATATATATATATATATATATATATATATATATATATATATATATATATATATATATATATATATATATATAAACTAACATACTAACTAAGACACTAACTCTACAAATCTAAGATACTAACTAACAAGGGTGCTCACATACCTTAACCTAGTTACTAACTAACCCTTACCTCGCATACTAACATCTAACTATCTAACAAATACCAACCATCTACTACCTACCCACACTCACACACACAAGCATTGGAGGAAGGGCAGCCTTGTGCTGCCTTTGGCAGCTGCTGCTGTTGTGCACTATTGTGCACAGCTGCTGCTGCTACAGTGTTGTGCAACCATGCTGCCTACTGTGTGCACAGCATGTTGTTGCCTGCAGATGCTGTTGCTATGGCTGTTGTGCACAGTCAGTCCCCCTACTTCTCTTCTCTTTACTTTCCTTACACTCTCTAATCACAAACACACCCACACTCTAACTCTATATCGTAAACACACACATACTAACCACATTATCCCTCATACTTACACAAGACACAAACACAACTCACTCACAACTACCACTCACCCTCTCAACACAACACACACAACTCAACCAAACCACACCAACCAAAGCCAAATGAGATAGCCATGCTCCCCCTCTCTCACATCACACCAAGACACATCCACCCACATAACCACATAGAAATATTACATGAAAGCAGCCCACATATTCAATATATACCAATATCACATAGCTACCTATATATATAACTTGTAGGCCAAAAACACATATACACCTATGTAGAAAAACATGTAAAAATCATATGGGATACCTTAACCATATCTAAACTACCCTCTAACATAATCAAAATTGAAATTAGAAGCTAAATAGCCTATTGGACATAAACACAAACACTTGGTGGGCCACCCTCGAAATTTTTCTATGGGTGACACCAAACTACTCCTAATTTCCTATTGAGGACTCAAAAGAGCCTCTAAATTAATTCTAAGGGTGGTTCATGCATGGAGGTTGTTCCTATGGATTCAAAACTAACAAGTATGCAAAGAAAATATGAAATCAAGAGGGTTTAGAGAGAGAAAGAGAGATACCTATTGGGAGTAGTTTCCTAATAAACAACCCAAAGGACACAAATCTGACATAGACTCCTCTAGCAAATGGACTCCCCTCCTTGCTCTTGGCTCCATAATCCTTATAGGCTCCTTCTTCTTGCAAGAATGAGAGAATTTGGTGGAAGAATGAGTGGATTTGAGGGAGAAAACAAATTGGTTTGCCCTCAAGTTTGGAAAGAATACCAAATATGGAAGATAATGGAGGCTACTATGAAAAATGAATAATGGAGGCCTTCCCCTCTCTTGGCTGCCATGTAAACCCTATTTGGGTCAATAGGAAATATCCAAGTTGCCCCACTACTAAAATACATCGAATCAGCGACTGCCGTATCCGTCGCTAATCCGTCGGTAAATCTACTTAACGACGGCTAACCGACGAAATTTGGCTAAAAAAATCCGTCAGGAAATAGCCCGTCGCTAAACAAGGTCCGTCGCTATTCTTTCGCCATTCGACTGCTTAGCGACGGCTTGCCGTCATCAAGGATCGAACATTTAGCGACGGCTAGCCGACAGATTTTCGTCAAATCAATTATCGAAAAAAATTTGATACTACTTTTTAGTGACGGACAGGTCCGTCGGTAATATACCGATAAATGCGTATCATAGAGTTTCTGATACGAAAAATCTGACGCAAATTCGTTGCTAGCCGTCGTTAATACTCGACAGAAGAACGACGGTTTAGCGACGGAATATCTGTCGCTTAGGTTCTGGAAATCTTTATATTTCCAGAACCTTGTCGACGGATAATCCTTCGCTAATCCGCCGACATCCGTCGCTAACTGGAAATTCTTCAGTTAGTGACGGAATATTCCGTCGCTCAGCCGTCACCTTTCGTCGCAAGTCCGTCGCTAACTAGAAAATTTTTGAAAAAAATTACATAAAACACAGCATTTCATGTTCGTACAACATCCGAAACATCGAAACATCACAATATGCATCACACCTCACACAAACCCACAAACCAATATACCCCACACACCAATATACAAATATCTATCACAAATACATCACACAAACCAACATACATCAATGAACCAATAAACCAATATACATCACACACCAATAAACAAATATCTATCACAAATACATCACACAAACCAACATACATCAATGAGACCCGGAGCAACCCTCCGTTGAATTTCTATATAATAAAAATCTAGGTAATAGCATCCAAAAACATCTAAGTCTATAAAATAATCATGTCTAAAAAATAAAATTCTGTCAAGAGTTGTAAAACCATCCAAGTAAAACCCATAAATAAGTCTACCGAAAACAAATTCGGTCAAAAATCATATCATATATATATATATATATATATATATATATATATATATATATATATATATATATATATATATCTATTTTCCTCTACGTACGCGCAGAGAGATCTTCCTCCTCAGCCACTGTGCATAAGTAGGATCCACGCTAGCAAGATCAATATCTAGAAGAGATGGATGACTGAAACTTCCGGTGCAACTGCCCTCTGGTGCCACCTCCTCAGCAGCAGGAGGTGGCACTACCTCCTCAGCAGTAGGTACCACTACCGACTCGGCAGTAGGTACCACTACCGACTCAGCAGTAGAAGGTGCCACTACCTCCTCAGAAGCCATCTGTGCCTCTCTCAAGCGACATCCTCGGATCTTGAGTGTCATCTGGTAAGATTGATAAAAACATGGAGATTAATAAGGGATTAAACAAAATAATAATATTAAACGTGTAATGTGGAAGATTTATTGTTGTATAGAAATAACAGAATTAGACGTCCTCTGCGTCCTCATCTTCCTCTTCCTATGCGTCCTCATCTTCCTCTGCCCCCTCTCTGACCCACCTCTACTTCTCTGCTTCTCATTCGTCTCTCTCAGCCTCCTATTCCGCATCATATGATATCCATCTCAACCAAAGAGTAGAAAAGTGTGAAAATATTAATATTAACCAAGGATCGGTATCGGAATCGGTATCACCATGAATCTCATGGCTTGTTCTACCATAGCATAATATAAAATCAAACGTGTGAAGCAGAGCTTCACATTCAAAATATTAGAAGAAAAAAATTTACGATTGGTGGTAGGACGAGCCAGAATTCTTTGAAAGTATTCTAGATCGCCCTACCACCAATCGAAAACAAAATTCTTCTAATATTGTGAAAGTGAAGCTCGGCTTCACGTTTGGTTTTATATTATGCTCTATTAGAACAAGCTATAAGATTCATGGTGATACTGATTCCGATACTGATCCTTGGTTAATATTAATATTTTTACACTTCTCCACGCTTTGGTTGAGATGTATATCATATGATACGGAATAGGATGTCTCATAACCCGAATGAGAAGAAGGGGAGTAGGGAAGCTCACTCTATACACTCATCCGCCTACAATATACACTCTATACACTCTTACTTATGCAAGCCTTTTGTGGTAATCAGTATTATACTAGATTTTCGAAAAAATCTATAACTCTGATAGGCCCAAAAGACTTGGCATAAGTAAATTTAATTTTCAACACTTACCTAGCTACTACTAAGATATCTTATATATATACTATTCTATGATATTCTGATCCGAAACTGCCGATACTACTGATATTGTCGATACCAATACTCATGGGAATAGTCCGATACCGATTTCGATACCGATACTTTGAACCTTGATACTAAGTTTATATATATATATATATATATATATATATATATATATATATATATATATATATATATATATATATATATATATATATATATATATATATACTAATTTATATACTATTCTACGATACTCCGATCCTTAACCGCCGATACTACCGATATCGCCGATACCAATACTCATAGGAATAGTCCGATACCGATTCCTATACCGATAATTTGAACCTTGATACTATGTTTATATTTATATACTAATTTATATACTATTCTACGATACTCCGATCCTTAACCGCTGATACTACCGATATCGCCGATACCAATACTCATAGGAATAGTCCGATACCAATTTCGATACCGATACTTTGAACCTTAATACTAAGTTTATATTTATATAATAATTTATATACTGTTCTACGATACTCCGATCCTTAACCGCCGATACTACCGATATCGCCGATACCAATACTCATAGGAATAGTCTGATACCGATACTTTGAACCTTAATACTAAGTTTATATTTATATACTAATTTATATACTATTCTACGATACTCCGATTCTTAACTGCCGATACTACCGATATCGCCGATACCAATCCACATAGGAATAGTCTGATACCGATTCTGACACCGATACTTTGAACCTTGATACTAAGTTTATATATATATATACTAATTTATATACCGATACCAATACTCATAGGAATAGTCCAATACCGATTCCGATACCGATACCGATACTTTGAACCTTGATACTAAGTTTATATATATACTAAGTTTATATTCTGATACCGATATTGTCTGTGTGTGTGTGTGCGCGCGCGCGTGCGTGCGTGCGTGTGTGTGTGTGTGTGTGTGTGTGTGTGTGTGTGTGTGTGTGTTACTACCGGCCATGGCCCCCAACTCCCACCCCCACCACCGTCGACCGCCATACCCACCACTGCGACCCCCACCCCCACCATAACCCCCACCCGCACCCCCACCACCGACGACCGCCATCCCCACCGTCGACCCAAAACCCGCCGCCCCGACCAGAAACCCCCCCCAGCGACCCCCACCTCCACCATCGTGACCCCCACCCCCACCACTACCGGTCCCCGCCGCCCCGACCCGAAACTCCTCCAGCGACCCCCACCCCCACCACCACCAGCCCCCGCCTTCCCCCGCCGCCCCGACCCGAACCCCTCCCAGCGACCCTTACCACCACCACCGGCCCCCGCTGTGCCCCGCCGCCCCGACAATCGAGAGTGAGAGAGAGATAGAGAGAGAGAGAGAGAGAGAGAGAGAGAGAGAAGATTACCTGGAGAGGGAAAGAAAGTCTACGGCCGGAGAGAGAGAAAGAGAGAGAGAAAAAAATTTGGGAAAGAATGAAAAGTTCCCCTCTCCCCCGTCGGCCCAATTTAAGTTAGGGCTGGATATGTAGCGACGAACTGGCGACGGATATATTCTATCGCTATGTGGTCGCTATACCACCCTAGCTGGCCGATGGAATATCCGTCGCTATGTGGTCGTTAAATTTGTGTCAATTGTTTTTCAACATTTCCCGCCAACTTTTGCCAATTAAGCGACAGCATAGCGACGGATTCTTCATCCGTCGCTATATTTCCGTCGACTTAACGACGGATTGGCGACCTTTGCTCGCCCTTAAAATAAAATAAAAATTTATCGGCTTTTCGACGGAAATCAATCGAAACTTTGTCGGTAGTCGGTCGCTAATAGCGACGGACAGAATCCGTTGCTATATGTCCGTCGCCAAATGGTTGTATTTTGGTAGTGCCCCTAATGGTTTCCCTTTCTTTAATTTAACTCATGCAAGGAATTGGGGTCAAATAGTCAAAGTTCTAAACTCTAAATGACTAAACTTGTCATGTGGTATTAGTCTAAATGTACTAGCCTAATGAGTCAAGTTTGTGGGCTATGCCTAGCTAATCTTTGTGCTCCGACTAGAGTCTAAGCTATCCGGGCCACTAACACAAGTTAAAGCTAGACGAAACTCAAATCCGACTAAACTAATCCCCAAAATATAATATTAATAAATAAATATTCACAAAATATTAGAATATAAAAATGACAAAATTACCCTCATTTTTGAAAATAGGATGTTACAATCCTACCCCCTTAGAAAAATTTTGTCCTCGAAATTTGAATTGGTTGTACTCTTCTATAGGTCAAACCCCCAACAATTAAAATCTACAATATTCTATCCAAAGTTATACAACATGTAATTTTATGAAAAGGGAAACAAACATGCATGGTATTAGTCTCTACAGTGTCATGTTATTGCATTCTCCATTGGGATTTTCTATTAATCTTGCATGAACATCACATATGCAAGCTAAGCGTACTAAGAAATTAATCAAGCAATCAATGGGTGGAAAGAAACATGAAGAAGGAAAGAACAAGACATAACCTCCCAGTCCATCACCTGCAATGTGGGTCTCCTCGACCGCCATCGCAAAAGCCCTGCCCTGGCGGGGTATATCCCCCTGCTGGTGCGGGGCATGATGTTGCACCACAGGTGGCCTAGCTTCCACTCTCTTCTCCAAGATACCCAAGTAACATCTCCACTGATACCTACTCCATTACACCGGGGTACCCTCTATAGGGTATCTATTCTGTAATCTGATAACCATACTTGCCTACCCAGAATCATGTTATCGGAATCCTCGTCATGCCAGTAAGTATGCCTACAATAAACCATATGGTCCTCAACTAAGGTACATACTTCTAAGATCATGACATCTAATATTTTTGTATTGCCGCATGCTTGGTTGTAAAAATATTAAATTCCCATAACCCAAAAAATACATCCAAAATCAGACCCTATGTCATCGCTATGACTGCTAATATGGCTGTGGAAGACTCTAGATTCCATAACTGAGGCAACTTAGTCCAAAGGTTTCTCCTGGTAGAAAATTAATGAACACCAAGAATCAAATTCAACTACGGACAAGGAAGAATAGGCAGAAACAATTGGAATCAAATTTCGAGATAGTTTACTATAAGATTTTTAAGGGTCGTCCCTAGAATCTTCTCAAGAAGTCCTAACTGTGATTGAGTATCCTTAGCCTATAGCCTATATCTTCTAAACCTATAGCAGGCTCGTAGCAGCACTCTAAGTCGAGCACTATTACGATATCGTACTAATTGTGACTTCTGACCTACATGGGCTACCACTAAAAACGTGTCACGACCAACACCCAGAGTAAGGGCACGAGTGCGTGACAGCGTCCTAGCCTACGCCGCAGAAACGGCATAAAATACTGTCTAGGTCTACTATCTAATAACAATTATAATATCAAAACCTATCGAGATGGTCAACTCCAAACGGAGGACAAGCAATGACAATATAATATACTTAATCACAATATTCTAAGAAGGATAAATGATACTGAAAGATAGAGACAACAAGATATTATAATATCATCCAGAAAATTCGACACAGAAATAATACAAGTCCAGAGTCTCAGAGTCAACAATCTCAAATATAAATTCTAATATAATAACATGCCAAGGTGTAATCTAGAGACAAAGTCCAGTATCATACTAATCTAGCTGAGCTACCACTAATGCCTCATCGACTGGAACTAACCCCTGCTGGACTAGGGTCTCCCGGTCTATGCCCACTACGTCATGAGGACCATAGTAGGTAGGACACTCGTTCTCGTCATAATCTGTAAAATTTTGATAACATATTCAGTCAGGATGGAACGAGCACAAATCTCCAATAACAGTTCTACTTAGACGATAAAGAATATGTAGCAGTAAATAGAGAAAATATACAAGGTAAAAGTAATACGTACATGAATCATGATAAGGCATATCAAGACTGTAAATGAATATAAGAGGAAGACAATAGTGTATATCATGTACAGGAATCAGAAAAACTACTATCTACGTAAGTTAGCACTAGTTTCAACATGTGATCGACTTAGGAACATGATACAAGATTTGGCCTAGTTAATCATACGTACAGTGTATGATTAACACTGTTCAAGGTTCAAGACTTGATACAAGGAGGATATTGATCACATATATATGCTTTCGACCAGTATAATGGATACAACCATGACACATTATGACACGAGATTCTCTGAGAAGGTAGCTAGCCTTCGCATGAATTATGTCTATACAATGCACAAGGAACAAGGACAAGGCTCGCACAAGATATACCAAGGAATATAAGAAATAATATCTCATAACAGGATCCAGACAAATACCAATCCGTATAAACAATGTGTCAAGAGAACAAGGCTATCCACACTAAATACAAGAAACATAGACAATATCATAAAACAGAAATATTATCAGAGAATGTACTCGCCTGAGATCCATTGGAAAATGTCGACTGTGAATCAAAGCTCAAAGTGAAGTCACACACCTAAAGATGAGATATACATGAGTTAAATAGGATTTAACAGTGTTAGACATGATTTTCTAGTGTATGTTATACAATCTAGGTCAAACTCAGTCAAACTAGGTCAAACTGAGTCAAGTTAAGTCATACTAGGTAAAACTAAATCAAAGTGAGTCAAAATAGGTCAATCTAGGTCAAAAGGTTGACCTACAGTTGACTTTTGGTCAACTGGTCAACTCTAGTCAACTTCTAATCTATTATAAGTCGGATGTTGACTCTACGTTCACTTTCAGTTAAAATAGTCAACCTTGGTCAAACTAGGCCAAGTACTCTATTCCTAACCATTAGCTACCAAGATATTCCAATCCTAACCATTACCTACCAAGATATCCCAATCCTAACCATTACCTACCAAGATATCATATACCTTATCCCTATTGGTATCCCAATATCAATACCTTGGTTGGAAGTCCAATACCTTAGTCTAGATAACCATACCTTAACATCCAATATCCATACTTAGATATCTAGTAACTAACTAGCTACCCTAAGCTATTAGTTAACCAATACCTTAACCTCAAAAACTTAGTATCTAGGTAAACTCCCTTACCTAGTAGGTAAATCCATTACCTTAGTCTATCTTAGGTAATACCCCCAATACCTTACTAATATCTTACCCTTAGACTGTAAATAATTTCCATTACCTTGCTATTGTCCATCTAGGATACTATCTAAGTTATCCTAAGATACCATCTTGTATCTTGGATACTAACTTATCTCCTATCCTAAGATATCTAACACACTACCATCTAGTATCCCATTATATACTACTCTAATATATGCTAACACATGCAAGATACTAACTTATATCTATTTCTAACATATCCAACTTAGTACTAACTCACTTAGGATACAACATATCCTAGACACTAACTTTCCTCTAATATATACTAGTTTCTAAGATATCTAGTATCCTAACTAATATCTAATGTCTAACCATCTATCTAACTTAGACACTAACACAAACATATCTAGATACTAATTAGATAGGATACTAACTATATCTACATCTATGTATCCTAGATATCCTAACATCTATCTCTAACATATATATATATATATATAAACTAACATACTAACTAAGACACTAACTCTACAAATCTAAGATACTAACTAACAAGGATGCTAACATACCTTAACTTAGTCACTAACTTACCCTTACCTCACATACTAACATCTAACTATCCAACAAATACCAATCATCTACAACCTACCCACACTCACACACACAAGCATTGTGGAAAGGGCAGCCTTGTGCTGCCTTTGGCAGCTACTGCTGTTGTGCACAGCTGTTGCTGCTACAGTGCTATGCAGCCATGCTGCATGCTGTATGCACAACATGTTGTTGCCTGCAGCTGCTGTGCTATGGCTACTGTGCACAGTCAGTCCCCCCTCTCTTCTCTTCTCTTTTCTTCTCTTTACTTCCCTTACACTCTCTAATCACAAACACACCCACACTCTAACTCCATATCATAAACACACACACTAACCTTATTGTCCCTAACACTCACACAAGACTCAAACACAACTCACTCACAACTACCACTTACCCTCTCAACAGAACACACACATAACTCAACCAAACTACACCAACCAAAGCTAAATGAGATGGCCATGCTCCTCCCTCTCTCACATCACACCAAGACACATCCACCCACATAACCACATAGAAATATCACATAAAAATAGCCCACATATTCAATATATATCAATATCACATAGCTACCTATATATAACTTGTAGGCCAAAAACACATATACACCTATGTAGGAAAACATATAAAAACCATATGGGACACCTTAACCATGTCTAAACTACCCTCTAACATAATCAAAATCGAAATTAGAAGTCTAAATAGCCTATTGGGCATAAACACAAACACTTGGTAGGCCACCCTCAGAATTTCTCCATGGGTGACACCAAACCACTCCTAATTTCCTATTGAGGACTCAAAAGAGCCTCTAAATCAATCCTAAGGGTGGTTCATTCATGGAGATGGTTCCTATGGATTCAAAACTGACAAATATGCAAAGGAAATATGAAATAGAGAGGGTTTAGAGAGAGAGATATCTATTGGGAGTGGTTTCCCATTGAACAAACCAAAGGACACGAATCTGACACGAACTCCTCTAGCAAATGGACACCCCTCCTTTATCTTGGCTCCACGGTCCATGTAGACTCCTTCTCCTTGCAAGAATGAGAGGATTTGGCGGAAGAATAAGTGGATTTGAGGGAGAAAATAAATGGATTTGCTCTCAAGTTGGAGAAGAACACCAAATGGAAGATGATGGAGGCTACTATGAAAAATGAATGATGGAGGCCTCCCCCTCTCTTAGCTGCCTTGTAAATCCCATTTGGGTCAATAAAAAATGTCCAAGTTGCCCCTAATGGTTCCTCTTTGGTTAATTTAAGTCATACAAGGAATTGAGATCAAATTGGTCAAGTTCTAAACTCTAAATGACTACACTTGTCATGTAGGATTAGTCTAAATGCACTAGCCTAATAAGTCAAATTTATGGGCCATGTCTAGCTAATCTTTAGGCTCCGACTAGAGTCTAAGCTATCCGGGCCACTAACATAAGTCAAAACTAGACGAAACTCAAAACCGACCAAACTAATCCCTAAAATACAATATTAATAAATAAATATTCACAAAATATTATAATATAAAAAATGAAAAAAAATTATCCTCATTTTTGAAAATAGGCAGTTACATTATGTGCTTCGCTCCAATCCTGACTGGATAACCAACATTTTTAGGAGTTGTTATGTCCCATATTTTGGACCACATGATGATGCTAGCAGAGACGGATCTCGATGTTCTATTCCTCGCGAGTTGTCTCACAGGTGTTCTAGGCCCTGGTAGTTTAATTTTATTTTATTATTGTATTTACCTCCGTTACATTCTAGTCTTGTATATTCATTTGTAGATTATGTCTCTTTCAGTGTTGTTATTATCTTTTCCAGTTCATATCTTTCTTAGCTGTATGTGATATGATTTGAGTACATTTATTATTATGAATCATCTAGATGTTGTCTATAGTTATTGGGTACTTGACAGTGCTCTACCGTCGATACTGCGACATAGGCTGGATGTGGCCGGCCCACGTACTCGTGTCCAAATATTCGGGTGCGGGTCATGACACATTTTTGTGGTGGCCCATGCAGGTCAGTCTTTGCTATTAATGCGAAGTCGTGGTATTACTTGAGCTTATCTGTACTACTGCGAGCCTACCCTAGGATTAAGATTTGAGTCATGGAATATTTTAGAATTTTGGTACTCAGTCACATATTAGGAACTCTTGATAAATTCCAGGGATGACCCCTGGGAGTATTATTTCGAAACTTTTTCGAGTCTATTCCTACTTGCTTTTATTCATCCTGATTTTGAAACATATGTTCGTTATCGAACCATATTATTGCATTATGATGAGTTTATGGACCCCAAAGAGAACTAGAACACTATACCAAATTAGTCGATTGTCAACGGTTACTACCGTGACAAAAAAATTTTGTCACGGTAATAAGCGTAACGGATTGACCGTTACAAAGTTTTGTCACGAAAATGGTCACGGTAATAACCGTTACAAAATTTATTTTAGTAACGGTAATAGTCGTTACAAAATAAATTTTCGTAACAGTAATAACCGTGACAAAATTTATATTAGTAACGATAATAACCGTTACAAAAACTTTTTTTTTTGAAAAAAAAAACATAATTTTTCCTTCATATCTCCGAAGTAGAACCACACTAGAACCTCGCTTGCACAGTAAGTATTACCAAGGTTCAAATCTCTTATTTCCAACCAATAACAACTACAAGACCAAGTACCTTGCCATTCTCAACCAAAATATTTGAAAAAAATCACACGAAAAAAAATTGCAAGCAAAACATTTTATGTCCAAAGCCCAAGCAATATGTTCAAATATATAAGCATTAATGAAAAACATCATCAACAAACTTTCTAAAAGAATAACAAATAATCTTAATGCATTTTTATTATATTACATAAACAACACATTACATTCCTACACTAGGAAATACACTAGGAAATTATAAGTATTAAAATTTTCTCTTCTACAATTGAATATACATTTCATTAGTTTCTTTTGAAGTAGTGGCTGACTCTATTGTCCTTGAACCTTGAAGAAGCTATGGATAACACTGACGCAAAAACGTAACCTTTACTCGCTTTGTTTTCATGAATGCTTTTGGAGCATCTTGACGTGAACGAGCTGCTACGAAAGTATCTATGGACGGTAGGAAGTTTCCACATCGATCAAGCTCCAACTTCACTGTAACATGAATGGAAAGTATTAAGTCAAATTACTTACTAATTCAAAGACCAGTGCTAAATGAAACTATACAATGATCATAACACATTAATATTAAGGACCAACATTCCTGACAAACTACTCGAGTATGAATTTTTCTAAAAGAAAAGAACAACATATCAGAACATAAAAGGGTAATTTGAAAAACATGGTACCTCTATGCTTTATTAAAGCGTACCACCAAACAACTGCACATATAAGAACACATATAAACAAGTTACAACAGTACAAATAAGTGCATATCAATAAGTTACAATAGTCTTGTTATTTGAATATAAAAATTTGTACCAAATATTATAGTCCATATCTATACTAACTAGCTAGGAACACATTTGGGATATCATAACATGCAGTTGTACATGGTTTAATGTCATTGATCATAACAGCCATTGTAGGCCAATTTTAATGGTCCTTGTATACAGACACCTGTGTGTGTGTTCTGCTGAATGAATGTCAGCATGCCCATACGCAATTGTCACTGTGTGAATGTAGTACATGAGAATCCACTCAATCCCCTACTGAACCATGTATGCAATATTTATTTAATTCTACCTAATAGCAGCTTTTAACACATTAATATTTAACCATGTACGCATTTATATATATCAAGAAGAGGGTCCTTGTGTACTTGACATTGGCATTGAATATTTAACCCGTATATAGTTACCCTAGCTAAAACAGAGGTAATCATTTTAAAGGCTAAGAAAAAATACAAGTATAGAACGACAAGAGTGAAGCATGAACCAACAAGGAAAATGAAGAACTAGAATTAAAGCAAACACTATTTATAAGAGCACGACCAAAAACCGGTAAAGAGACTACATTTGTAATCATTAATTATTGAACTAAATGAAACAGTAACCTCTATAAAATCTACTGCATTAGACAAACTAATTAAGTAAATAGTGTTAACTTCACATTGACCAAACTATTTGCGTTGATTTTCCAATACTCCTGATAAGAAATAACATTTTTTTCTTGCCTGAATGCAATCCTTGAGAAACAATTCCTCGTGTTATGCCAACACCCCATTTGCCATCAAGAGGTTGTTCTACAGCTACTGCAACTGCAACCATATCCCCCTCCTCACCATGTGCACTGCAAGCCAAGACACCAGGAACAAAAACCTACAGATCAAGCATGATAAAGGAAAGTAAACATGTATATATAGTATGCTTCTATAAGTTCAAAATTGAAATCACTGGAAAGATACAGAAGATGCAACTAATCTAGTTGACCAGTTCCACAAGAATATTGGATTCACCTGTAGACAAAATTGAAATCACTTTATATAGGAAAGACGAGCAAAACAGGAACGTGTAGAAATATGAATACAATAAGCATTACGACACACCTGTAGACATAATTGCTTAATTAAGGCATTTATATCTTTATCAAATTCACCAGCACACAGAAATTTAAGTCTTACACTACTCAACCATGCTTTCTGAAACACGTAGATGTAGGTATGAACAGACTATCAAGAAACTGGAAGATACGTTAACTTTGAACTGCAACCAATGTAGCAGTTGCTGGTACATGTTGGTTATAGTCAGCATAAGAGAGCAACATTCATCTTTATATGTGCCTTTGAACTTCAAACATTTTTTTAGAAGCCTACAAAAACCAGTAACAAGTAAATCAGAAGGTGAGGAGACATTGTACTTTCTAAGACACCCAGCCAATTAGAATTGCATCTTGCATTATTCCTGTACCTTCATCTTCTGGAGAACTTGGACCAAAAGTACACCACAAAGAAGCAAAAGCGTGCGAAGAGGATGACATGCAGAACATGGTTGGAACTGTTCTGGATGATGCTCTTCTTCATTCTTCTCATGCTGTTCTTTACCCCCGCCTGAGCTTTAACAAGTGTCATTTGCTGTTTAAGGTACAACAAAACTATATCAGGCACCAGAATGAGATAAACAATGATTGTCATAACAATATAATGAGAATATGAGATAGAAGCCTGTCAAATGTCTTACTCATGATCCTTCTTTGAATTTCTTAAACAATGCCTAAATTCAAGGCAAACATCAGGTAGCCCTTCTGGGAACTGGACGTTAAATATGTAGGAATGAAGAATTTTTCTTGTGGCAGACTGGCAGTACATGGTATCCATAAGCCACAGCTTCATTCAAAATACAAGAATCAAGTGCTTATGTATGATAGATAAGCAAACTTTGGTTATTGACACTGACATTTACTAAAGCATAGATGAGATGGGCTACTTTGGTGGTGAGATGCAACCTAAAAGTAAAATTGAGATAAACTCTGAGAATTGAGAATAGACTTTGCAGTTTTTTTGTTACAAGTGGGAAACCTGGATAAGTTTATCAACTACCGGATCTTACAAGGATAGCTTCAAATAAAGGTACCTTGCTTTGAGGAAATGTTGGGGGAGTGTTTGTATCATGAATTTAAGTCTAAGCTATTTGAATATTAATATCAAGGCAATATGAATGTTTGAAGTGGATTGACCCCTTTCATTTCTTGAAAGAAAAATGAATGTGGTTGTATACTAATACCACAATTCTTTCTTGTTCCGCAACTTCTTTCAATATAGATCCTATTGTTATTAAAATTAACAAGGTGCTACTATAAATTACTTTAATTAAAAGTGTATCAACTTAAAACTCATAAAGTTAACAGAAAAGTATGCATACAATTACCATAAACTAGAATCCAACAAACCAATGACTAAGCATTCAAAATTCAATTCAAGTACAGAATTCAATTTAGCAATTCAAAAGTTCAAATTCTGAATTTGCAGTAAAATGAGAAAACAACTACATTGACCCCAATAGCTATTTATCAACCAAAAGTTTCATCTATCTATCTCAGATACTTAACCCACAGATTTTATTGCTTCAGATGCTCATTCCAGGTTACATAATCTGGTTTTTTTTTCCTACTGAGCCATTCTTTTCGGGAGCAGATCTTTCCCCAAAATGGGTGTCCCAATTATTACATACATACAATGCTGAATATTGTGGCGGAAAAGGCAATCAATGATGACAACATGACCATAACAATCATGATGGTTGATGTAACGGAGAAGCATGCACCAATGCTCAAAAGTAAAAACCATAGAAAATACTGACAGTGATTGCTTCAGATCCAAAGGGACAAAAAAGTGAGATTGAAACTCCCTTGACAAAAGACTACGACTTCAAGTGGTTTGATTTAAAAGTGTATGTCAGGTCTCACCAAACACTAACATATTTTGAACCATAGGTAATAGGTACCAATACAAGTAACATGTACGTCAATATGTTAATTTCTAAAACCATAATTAGGGCACCATTAGTGTGTCTGCGTGGGTGTATATATACATGTAGACTGACCATCACCGCATACTAGTAATTCAGTACCTATAAAGTACCAAAGACGTACCCCCTAAGTAAACAAAATTAAAACTATAAATATAAATAAATATAATTTTAGATACTTTTTGTGGCAAGTATCCAAAAGTTCCCAAGGAATACTAGTACCTGGTATGGTGACCCTTCCTAGACGGTGCATCTCGTGCTTCATAGCTCACATATGACCAGTCAACACAAGGAAAAAAAATAACATTTAATCCACCTCGCACTAGTTAAACACATACACAGCTTTAAGAACTTTGAATAAATCATGTTACGTGCCAAGCTACTTATAAATATCTTAATACGGAAATGAATAGCTTTTTCATATGAATTCTATCAATTCGAAAAGCACAAACATTCGCATCCTTACAAGGTAAAGACTTGTAAGTTTGTGGATGTACCCTCCGACAGTAGCACAGATGTAGGACAAGAATGAAAAAATGTACACTATTATTGTAACTATTATTGTGAGTATTATGCTTACTGAATTAAACAAAGTTTCATGAGAGTTTAATTCACCATTCATCAATAAGTAACCATTACAGGCGATTAAAGCAGGGGCATTCCAAAAGTTGACGCCATGTACACGTCTCTTTGTGTTGGAAATGTATCAGATTTCGGATTTATTCGATAAAATATTGACACTCGAGCATACACTACGAC
Source organism: Iris pallida (assembly GCA_029216955.1). NCBI lineage: Eukaryota > Viridiplantae > Streptophyta > Magnoliopsida > Asparagales > Iridaceae > Iris > Iris pallida. The sequence goes on along the minus strand of JANAVB010017195.1, from coordinate 3,536,370 downwards.
ACAAGAAACTTGGTATTATAGTGCATTGTATTCATGTCCACACAACATAGATTACATACCTATCACCCAATTCAAAAAGATAATTGCAATATATAATACTATATTGGGAATCATTTGAAGCCAGACTACCCTTCTAATAGGTCAAGCCTCGAAATTTAGCGGTCGACATTAAACATAGGCCTGCGTATCTTTAAGAATCTAAAACATTCCCATCTTCGGTTCCAAATTAAAACAAAAAAAACAATGCTAATAAATCATGGACAAAATATGCGCACCTCGAAATCCCCTCAAAAATTAGAAAACCCTAATTAGAAATCTAGCTTGTAATCAAAATATATGTATCGGATCGGAGGGGAAAAAAGAGCTCTCACCCTGGGTCCATCGTCACAGCTCTTCTAGGAACCGCCGTCGCCGCTCGCGCCGGAGTTGGACGCCGCTCGCGCTGGAGTCGACGCCGCTCGCGCCTGAGTCAGAACTCTTCCGATGACTCCTAAAGCCCATAGCTCCAAGATCCGACTCCAAACTCCATATTCTCTCTCATCCTCTATGATCTATCTATGAGTAGATTAGAGAGGAAGAGAGGATTTTAGAAAGACCGTGGGAGATGAGAAGAGGGAAAGGAAAATTTCGAGGAGGGAAAGTGAGAAAAAAATGAAAATTTATAAGAGAGAAAGAAAAAGTTTTCTAGTAACATTTATTTTACTATTATCACGGTAATTACTGTCACAAACTTGTAACGGTATTAACCGTTACAAATTGAAAAAATAAAGTGTTACTAATTGTTTATTTTGGTGTAGTGGAAGGTAGAAATTGAACTTATATACCATTTAGGTTGAGAAGAGAATGATTGGCCAATCTCGTATATAAAGGTTGAGATCTTTTGAATTCTGTCGGCTACACATCTTTTGAATTCTCGTCTCTCTTCACCTTGGCAAGGCCAAGGAAGTATGGTTATCATCTAGCTTGAAGGGGACGTAATTTGTTACCATGTGGTGATCTTAGTAGGAATATAAAATATTGGATATTTAGATAAGGTTCTGGAAGAATATATAACTAAAATTAGAAACAAGAAGAGATCAGTAGTATCAGCTTAGAAACGATTATACTAGAGAATTATTTTGAGAATGAATTACTTGAAAAGAACGTAGGAGGATTTCGAGTAAGAAGGACAGTAGAATATACATTAATGGCTAGAACATTAATATTCGTGGATATAGTTTAGGACTTACAAGTATATCCGAGATCGAAATATTTTTGAGAACTTGGATAATTTTAGGTCATTGATTCTTGAGATATTTCGCTTTAAGGCTATGATGCTAAATTTAGGAATTTAGTAATGGAGAAGAGATTTTAACTGTATGCGATGATGATACGAAATTGAACAAGATATTGGTAAGAGGATGACTAGAAACAGAAAGAACACAAGGATTTTGAGCTATAGAAATTTTTTTAGAGATTTTGTGGAAATTTTAAAATTTAAGAAGGATAATATTTGAAGGTGTACGTTGAAGGAAATACGAAGGTTGATTTTATAATAGAGAATAAGTTCTTGTATGACATAGTGGTATTAGATTTGAGTAATACGAGGAGCGTGATTTGAACAAGTTCAAGGATTTCATAAAATCTGATTTAGAGGTTTCGGATCCAATTTAGGACAAGGTAGAGGAATTTGGATTAAGGATGATTAAGTGGATAGTATGGAGTTCTAACAAAGAATATACTTCATGGGTTACACCTTGGAATAAAGGTCAAGCCTATAGTATCAGTCCTAACAACATACAAGATTGTAAAAAAATTCGACAATCCTAACTCTTCCCAACTGCGACTGTGATGGAATACCTTGCTTCAAAACCCTAAAATGCGTTCGAAACTTAAAAAATTCGTCCAAAGTTTATCCTAAACCTATTTTATGTTACTACACTATGATATTTGGACATTAACAAGGATTAAAAAAAAGACTTATAAAAATAAAATAAAGAAATATAAATATAAAATTAGAGATGAAGGAGATGGAGAAAGAAGATTGGGAAGAAGATTTGTACCTTGATTGTGAAGAAGTTTTGGATGCCATCGATTGATGACTGGAATTGGGGGGAGGTGGAGAAGGAAGAAGTTTAGAATTTTCAATTAGAGGAGGTGGAGAAGGAGGGAATGGATTTTGAAGAGAGGGAGAGAGTATAAGTTAGAATGTTTCGGTTTGGGGCTAGGGATTTAGGGGGGGGGGGTATGGATAGCCCCTAGTAAGTTTTTGGATGTCTTGAGTAAATGCCCCTCAAAACTGGGCTAGCCCCGATACTAGGCTAGCCTCGAGTAAGTTTTGTAGTGCTCCTATAATTAACCTTTATTATTTAAATTGTGTTTAAGATAGGGACAATTTACGTTAACTAGCCTATGTTTCAGGCTTGTTACAGAGACCACCCCGATTTTGAAACTAATTAGACGGACCATCCTTATATTTTATATTTGCTATTTTATAACACTAACCACCTCTATTTTAGAAATAAAACATAAAGCAGAAGGGTATTCCATGTAATTATTTTTGAAATATGAGTGGTTCCTGTAATACTCATAAAACATAGGGGGTAAATGTATTTATTTCTTCAGATAATAATTTTTTGCAATTCCAGTAAGTATGTGTCAGTAACAATCCATAAGAATATAAAATAGGAAACTTAGGGACTGTTTGGTTCGACAAAGTGCAACGAAGTACGACAAAGTGGAAAAATTGGAAATTGATGCTTTGCGTATGCACTGTTTTGAAGTACGACGAGTTGGGACGCAGTGAAAAATTGGGACGCAATGAAAATTTCTTCTTTTAGATGCTACGAAGAAGTGAATGGTATAAGTGAAAAATTCAAAAATTGGTGTTTGGATGGTTGTTGAAGTGAGTTGAAAAATGTACTCTTTTGTTGTTTGATTTGGAAAGTGTTAAAATAGAGAGGAAGTAAAAAATTCAATCAAATGTGCGAATTGAAAATGTTAAAATAAGAAATTGTGATATACAAAATTTACTGTTCATGTCACTTTACAGTAAACTTTATTCGCAAATCTTTCAACTAAGTGGTTGTTTGGTTGTGGGAATTTGGATGGGATTTTTTTGTTGCTTTTCCAAATTCTGGATTCCAACCCAAATCAAGAATTTTGATTTGGAAAAACCTTGTTTGGGCCAGCTCACTCCTCCAAATCTGCGAACCAAAAGATGCCCTATGATGATCATTCAATGGAATGCTTGCAACTAAGTCAGAGGCCTGAACCATAGGAAGAGGAAAGCACTTCACACAGCATTGTTGTTCTGCAAAGCCAGTAACCCACTGGATGGCTTCTTCTGGACTAGAAGCCAAGAAACAAAGATCTTTTTGAATTCTTCGCGGTTTGATTAGTTAAACTTTAAACTTCTATAAACTTGCATCTCAAATTACTATGTTTCCTCATATTGCAGTACTATGTATGAAAGATAATGATGAGAATATAGCTCACCACACCTACCAAACCATGTCAGATTAAATATTTAAGTAGGGATCCGGATCGGAAGTTCTGTCCGCATAATCTTGCGAAAGTTTTATTGTTCTCGATCGTTGGATCGAACGAACGTGCACTGATCCCACACGGATCTTTCGATCCGATGATACGGACAGGATGGAACTTTACCGGCACTCCGCGGACGAGTCTTTTTATCCGCATCAGCTAAGTAGTTGTTAAGTAGTTTAGGGCATAGCTTGAATTAATTAGTCAAAAGTGATCCCTGATTTCTAGAAAGAGAAACCTTGTGTTGTGGATGACATTACAACGCAATTCAATGCACATCGAGTTCCACTCAAAGCTTTGTGGTCACCGAGAATCTCTGCCAAAAAGAGGAGGAAACCTTGATCAATACCAAAAATGGGGTATAAAAGAGAAAAGGAACTGTATAGAAAGATATATGCTGATATAAAATATTCAAAGTATTTGGTCCCCTCAATATACCACAGGAGTGAGCATTATTCCGTTTTATTTTTGCGTCAGTTTATTCTGGTTCAGCAATCCGGTTTTCAGTTTTAAAACTATATATAAAAAAAAACTTGTGAGATCGATCTTCAGGAAGTTATTTAGATATTTATTTATAAATAAGGATAGTTGATTTGCGGAAATGAAAGGAAATGAAATCAATTCATTGTTCTTTTCTTTCTTTTAGAAAATTATAATTTCTACCGATTTTTATTTTCTTGATGTTTGAAAAAAAAACAAATAAGTGGAAAAAAAAAAAAACTGAATTCTTAGAATAGAAAAATAAATCCTTTATTAGATGGGAGGAACCATTTTTTCATAGTTTTTATTTATTTGGAAATTATTTTTCCCCGCCCTTTTTATTGGCATTCCAAATATAAAAAATAAATAAATAATGTTTTTCACAATATCGCAATTATGTGAACCAAACATGACCTAATTAGAAATCAGGACTAAAAGTACTAATATTTCTAAAGGTACCGAATATTATGACTTCGTCTTCATCATCTGAAAATATCCTTAGTTATTGGGAATGATGCAACCGATGATCAAGTGGATGATATAATTGGTCAATTTATAGGAATGAGATCAGTTGTCCATTATATTATGTTTCATATTATGTCCTCCCTCTGTTGTATGTGGGTCCCATCGATCAGTATAATTTGCATCATAATTCTCAACATATCCTCTGTTGAGTATAACAATATAACTTTAACCTTGCAAATCAAAAGGTAATTACTGCTACGTTAATGTTTGTCATATCTTTTAAATAAAAAAGATAATTGTATTTACAATTCGGGCTAACCATTTTTTTTAAAACTATACTATATATGCTAGAAGAACTTGTGATGTAGAATTGTGTTCTCACTTCACGGAGTATAAAGAGTCATCGGTGCCTAACATCTTTATTGGCCGAAATTGTTTTAAAACAATAATTAATTCTGCCAGCTCTTCTCAATGTAGTCATATTTACCAGAAAAATTCCTGTAGCAGTTTAATTTTTTTAGATATTGTATAAGACGATCAAAATTTTGTACAAGGATACAAAACCTCAATACCAATGACGGTTTTTAACGTTAACATAAAAATGCCAATATTAATGACGTGTACATACTAAAAATGCCAGATGTGATGGCTATTCTTTCAGACCACATTATTAACACATCTAAATATTTTTTGTTATATGTGATCCAGTTGTTCTTTTTAACAACATTATTCATGCCACAAACAGTTAAAACGTCATATTGTAATGGCATTTTTTAACCATATAATTCTACTTGTTCCATGGTTCTACCAAATTTATTACTAACACAATCCAACAGTTAAACTGTCATATGTAATTCTCACCACAATCCAAAAATGTTTATACCAAATTCATTTATTAACACCATCCAAAATGGGGTAAAGTGCATTTAAACCCTCCTTAGATTTGTCTCGTTAGCAAAATAAGACTTTTAGAAAACTTAAACAGTCTGCAGCTCCTTAGATTGTCCGCGTGAGAAAAAATGTCCCTACCGTCTATTAGCCGTTAGAAATGACCGTTAATGACTTTTTTTTATTAAAAAAAAAAAATCTAAACTACCGTTCCCCCCCCCCCCCCCCCACTACAGGCCAGCCCCTCCGCGGCCAGCCCGCCCCCCGACCCCCCCCCCCCCCCCCCCCCCCCCCCTCCTCCCTCCGCCAGCCCACCCCCGATCCGCCCCTCCCTCCTCCCTTCGCCGGCCAGCCCCCCCCCCCCCCCCCCCCTCCTTCTTCCGCCAGCTAGCCCCTCCGTCGGCCAGTCCTCGCCCACCAACCCACCACCGGAGAGGGGGGGAGGTGAGGACAAATCATCTTTTTAGACGATTTTTAACGGTTGTTAACAGCGGAGGGCTGAATTGAGAAAAAAAAAAACAAAAAAAACAGGTTCCTTTCAAACTATGAGTCTTTAGTTGTATTTTTGTCACTCTAAGGAGGTTTAAATGCACTTTACCCTTCAAAATGCCATATGTAATGACAATTTTTGGATTGTTGATATAAATTGAGAGTGAATGCCATTATAATAGCATTTTTCTCTAAAATGTCACTCGAAATGATCTTTTTTTATATGTCAGTACTAATGGAGTTTTTTTTTTCAAGCTAACTAAAAAAATTAGAGAGAAAAAAACATTATTAGAAATGGTATTTTTTTTTGTATTAATGACATTTTTTCCTCCTCCTTCTTTATATGTTATTGCGTACAATATTATTAAATTAAAATTTACAAATTTTGACCGTCCAGCATAACTTTTATAAGTTTATATCACTATAGTAAATTTTATGCATATTTACTAACAAGCTCTATTGTGAATTAGTGTAGATGAGCAACAATTGTTCTCTTTTGATACTTTGTGATGTGAATAAACGTTTTCTACCAACTGTTGTTATAAGAGCGTTTTCCTACCAACTAGGGGTGGGCATACGGGTCTAGGACCCGCGGGTCCGATCCGGCCCGAACCGTAATTTGCTCAAACGTGACGGTTCCTCAATTTTTACAGTAAACGGGTCGGGGCGGGGACGGGTCGTGTTAAATTAACGGAGCGGGACGGTTGCATTTTACAAATAACGGGGCCCCGGCCCGGCCCGTTTATTTTTTAAAAAACTTAAATTTTTATAATATTTTGAATTATTTTATTTTTCAACGTACTTAGTACTGTTACTGTACAGTGTACTGAGTCTAGTTGTCTACTGACTGAAACAATTAGACATTTAGACTAACAATTAGACTGAGTCTAGTTGTCTACATTTAGTCTGTACTCTATACTCGAGTAGTCGAGTGACTCTATTATCTATAGTGTCCGACTTGAATACTGTGCATCAGAAATGCACTGAGTGGTATGTTGTGCAGATTGAACCAGGAATGCACCAGAAATTGAACCCATCCCTTTTTTAAACACTATTATCTATAGTGTCGACTTGAATACTGTGCATCAGAAATACATAACCAGGAAAAAATGAATACTGTGCATCCCTTTTATCATGTTCCATGTTCATTTTTCCTGGTTATGTATTTTTTTTTCCTGGTTATGTATTTATGCTAGAAGCTGCAGAAGAAGTTATCATTTCTTTTGAAGGTCAAACAAAGTTTTTTCTCAGTAGTCAGTATCATTCTTTTATTCATTCATGGGTCCGTTTGGACCCGCGGTCGTTCAGGACTGGACCCGTTCTAAACGGGCCGGGTCCAGTGCGTTCTGATTTTTTTTGGCCCGGACTGCCCCGCCCCGCTAAAAACGGTCCAGTCCGTCTATAATTTGGGCCCGGTCCGACCCGTGCCCACCTACTACCAACTGTTGTTATAAGAGCGTCCTTAGTAAGGCTCACTATCAGTCCAATTTTTCATTCAGAAATTTAAAGTTTATTTGTAGAATAGTAAGTTTTATCCCTATTTAATTTTTACAATTTTGGTTTCATCCCACCCATTGGGTTAAGGGTTAGATCTTCCAATTTCTAGATTCTAGATTGTTAAAATTTTATTTATAGAATAGTAAGTCCCAGTTTGGATTCTAATTTTTTAATTCTAGATTTTATATTTTTCACATTCATTTTTTGACACACACGGACGTTACTTTATCATTTCTACTATTATGTACATAGCCAACATATTCTATATTTATTATTTTATTTTAATCTTGGATCCTAAATTATACTGGAGAGTACGAAAACTAATGATGCTCTAATAATCGTAGTTGTCACTTGTCACTTCAATATTAAAGAACAAATGAGTTCCTGTACGAGACTTGGTGATGAGGTCAAGGAGTTAAATTAATCCAATATGGAAATTGAGGGGGAAACAAAATCCCCTCCCGGCACGGGACTCTTTAAAACACATCGAAACTAGATTCTAATCAATATATTCCGCATGACTCGGTCTCCAAAGCCTCCCCTAACCAACGTGGACTCACCACGTGCCTAAACCTGGTTCGCTAACTGTACGGATCATCTACCTAATATTGTACGGAAACCACTGACCTCATGCCACGACCG